>CM062813.1:319730951-320354613 GCA_031772625.1 Pinus tabuliformis
TTATAAATATTGGGTAACATATATGTAATGACCCCGTAAAACTTGTAATTATGAAAGTTACCATGGTAAGAAATTAGTGTGAACTGCTAATTACTATTGTTAAAAGATATTATTTTATTTATGAAATGGAAGATATTTTGGATAAATGTTGGCAGTCTCCTAAGGGAGGATTTGAAAAAAGAAAAAGAAACAGTTATAAAACTGAAAAGGAAACTAACCCCTCAGCCAGGAAAAGTCCTGGGAGGGAAAATCCCTGGTCTGTGGTGACAGAGAGGGAGAGGAAAATCTGAGAAAAAGAGGAAAAGAAAAGAGAAAGGGTTAAGTCTGGTGAGGACCAGATAACCCAAGCACTGAGGTGCTGGAGTCTTGTTGAGGGCTGCAGGCCTGCAAGACAGCTCGGGGGGAGAATCCAGTGAACTGATGGATCTCATGGCTGGGTGGTTAAGAGCAAACATGTAAGGTGCAGGTGAACTTTTGGAGCATTAACTCTTGTAGCTGGTAGACCAGGTACGAGTTATTCACCATTATTTACCAGATTTATATCTTTGTATCAGTTTACTAGGTGTTCGGGAGGAAAATACAGTAAATCTGAGTCTCTGTTGTTATTAGATGCAAGAATATATATTATGTTCGAAACAGTTCTTATTAACACCTGAACTGGTTATTTAAACAGAAAGAATAGAGATTATCTGTCGTATATATATATCGCTTGTTAACAGAATGGAAAGTGCTTTATAGTATCTATATAGAACAGAGACAAATCATTTATATGCAAATTGTACAACCAATACATGTTGTCTATATAGAGAACGGAAATATATTTCTTTGCAAACTGATAACCAAAGCACGTTATCGATATAGAGATAAAGATCTGTTGTTCAAATGCAAACCGTATAACTAGAGCATGTAGTCTATATAAAAGCAGAGACACTCTGGTTATAATCAAACTGTATCCGAATCCGGAAATAGAGACCCTAGTGGTATGCGAGAAATGAAGTGTATATTAGAACAATACAGCACACTGCATTTAGTAGAATAAGTTAAATGAAAAACAGAACTGCAAGACAATATTGTGATGCAACAGAAGACAAAGCACACGGTGGAACAGTGTCATTGTCCTCAAGCATATTATAAGACTATAACAAGAACGTAACAGACCCTGCACTGAGGGTTAGATAACATTATGTTCAAACCTACTGCAAAAGGAATCACAGCGGCATATTATTATGCTCGGAACTTATGCGAAAGAAAAAAACCATAGTGGTATCGTTAAACATTTCCAACTGGTATAAAGAACAGAGTAAGCTGTTAATGGTGTGAGGTTGACACGAGGTCACCGGGCAACCAAACCCTGTATAAGGGACGGCCAGGTACTGCCATGGAATAGTCGCATGTAACCAATGAGTACGCGACTAAAACCCTCAACTAAATAAATCAAAAACTCTGTGGTCACTGAATAACAGTGAACTTGTACAAATGTCGAGCATTATACCTTCGTAAATCAACATTATATGTGGTAAAGTAAAACAGAATGCCAGAATAAATGAAATCCATTGATAAACATATGCAAGGTATTCCATAGCAATTTCTTAAAATTATTATAATAGGAAAACCCGGTTGGGTATAAGGGCAGTATAAAAGTCCAAATGTCCAGAGTACTGAAGGAGGCTCTCGGCTGTCCTAAATTCATACAAAAACTTGGAAATTTAAATAGAAACCCTCATGTCAAATAACAACAGTAAACGTGCGGAGGTCTTAATACATTTGGGTATTATGGTTCCGGCAGAGGGCCGTAAACTCTCAATCATGTAATACATGAAACCTGGCAGAATGCTGAATGGATAGTTATTCACAAACTGTATAATCAAAGATGGAAAGGCCATCCACGATTTGAGCCAGGGTTGATCGAATGACAGAACCCTGAGCCATTTAAATAGACCGCCATGAGGAACACCTCAGGCTGGAAGAAATCACCATAAGATAAGTTGTAACAATAAACGTTTCTATTAAGTTTAACCATGATTCCGGCTGGAAAAACGTAATGGGTAAATACCTGTGAGTGCAGTGGCTGCATAATGACCCTTCGCGCGGTATTGAACCCCGAATCAAATACCTGTAAGAAGAATAGCAAGCAAGGTAAGCTCAGAACAATAGGAACTCCAGAGTATAAATAAGACACCGTAAGCATAAACATATATGAATTTATCAGTGCAGAAGACCTGTATATGGTGCGTAATGGAGGTCAAAGCACCTAGAATGGCGTTGCAAGTTTGCTCACCGGTGCATGGAGGGCTGCCGAGCGGAGCAGAATGCGGCCCTCTTCCAAATAGATGCAAATGAACCCGAAAACCACGGCTCGGTGGTTTATAAAACCCTTAAAACCCTTGAACCATCGTGAGCCCTTGGATCCAGTTATGTGATCTGGGCCGTTCATCCAAATGAAGATCTACCGCGCTAAACCCCGCGAAGTTACCAAGGCTTCACATGGCCTCTGCACGGTGCTAGCCACCTGGCAGAGGTAGGTGAAGATATTAACCACGCATTCACCACTTGGCACCAGGTTTGGTCGGGTAGTAAAGCCAAAATGTGTCACCTTTGACTTAGCTCATCGTATATTCACCAATGATTTTTAATCAAACAGGTTGATACGCTATGGAAGTAAAGATTATATTTGTATGAGTTAATATATAGCCATGGTTGCAGTAATTAAAGGAAAATTGTATTTACGCACATGGGTAATCCATGCTGATTATATATGGGCGGATGTTAGGCCTAGACTATACAATTATATTTTTTTTTTTTTGGTATAATTGTCGTGGAGTCATGACAATGTGGTATCAGAGCCAAGTTTCCAAAACTGTGGCCTCTGGAGCAGTAAGATCCAGCTGCATGGAAATTATCATATAGTATATGTATGAGAAATAATTAAATTCCGCTAATTGGTTTCTGTTTATTAATTAGGGAACAAATACAGAAACAGCAAACCGATAACAGCCAATAGTAAAGATGGAGGGAATGCAGGGAGCGGACGGCGTTCCTCTGGAAAATCCAGAACTGTGGATACAGCTTGGTGCAGAGACACGCAGTACCAATCTGGCGATACTGCAAACTGTTCAAGAACTGAAAGATGAAATGGCGCGTCTGCGAGAAGACAACACGTGATTGACAGTGGAACAGGAAAGAATATTGAAGAGTCTGTCGGAAAGACAAAATCCACCATTAGCCAATCCCAGTGCGGAAGAGCAAAGGGCAACTGAAGAAAGAAATTATGCACCTAAAATTTCAGAGGAGAAGGAAGATCATTCTGACAATGTAGTGGAACAGCAGACGCCAAAGAGACAGAGAATGGAATTACAGGGAGAATTCCGGAAAATTAAACCTCCACATTTTGACGGAGAGCAGGAGGAAGCGGCAGAGGCTTGGTTAATTAACATTAACAAGTATTTCCAGCTGTATGAGTATGATCAGAATCTGAAGGCGCGGCTGGCCATCTTCCAGCTACAGGGCAAAGCAACCCTGTGGTGGGAAGAAATCAAAATTGTAAAGGGAGTAAGTGAGCAGAACATAACCTGGGAAAAGTTTCAGAAGTACTTCAAGGAGATATATCTAACGGAGCATTTCTATGATGAGAAGGCATGGGAGTTCCATGATTTACAACTGGGACAGCAGTCCATGGACGAGTTCATTAACCGCTTCACCTCCCTGCTTCGCTATGTACCATATATCAAGGAGGAGAAGGCCAAGGTGCAGAGATTTGTGAGCAGTTTACCAGCCTATATAAGAGAACGTATTGAGTTTGATAATCCCAGGACAATGGATGAGGCGATTCGTAAGGCAAGAATCTATTATCAGCAAAACAAGCAGAAAGGAGACACTTCAAATAAAAGGTGGAATGAAAGAAAAAGCAACAGAATTGCTGGTAATAGCAAGGGAAGTCGTGGTAATGGCAGCAAGGTTGCTGGTAAAGGACAGATTGGCAGAAATGTAGCAAAGAGTACCTTTCGGACTAAGCCAAGTGAGAGCAGAATCAGTGAACCACCTGCCAGGTCAGACCTTGAGGGGATGACCAGACCTCCAGTCCAATGTTGGGGTTGTGGAGGCCCACACTACATGAAGAATTGCCCTCAGCGTAAAGGAGTGGATCAAATATCTCAGATCCAAGAAGCATCAACTGTTGGAGAGGTGGCGCGCAGCATGCCAAGAATTAACGCAGCTCTGGAGGACCGTCAAGCGGAATACCAGCCGAGCATGGTGGAGTTTGAAGGTAAAATTTATGATCTTTCTATAGCTGTTCTTATTGACCCAGGAGCTACTTTAAGTTATGTTAGCCCAATAGTAGTAGAACAGTGTAAGCTATCTTCTGAAAAGTTCAGGAACCCATGGCTGGTACAGCTAGCCACAGGAGCTAAAAGAAGAGTCTTAGCCAAAATTAATAACTGTTCTTTCAGCATAGCTGGACAGCCAATTACAGCAGACCTGAATGTGCTTCCATTGGGGTCCTATGACATCCTGATTGGTATGGATTGGCTGGAAAAGCATTGTTTGTTGGTGAACTGCAAGACCAAAACCATTTATTACAAGGATGACTTGGGACAGCAACAAGAATTACAGGGAATTAAACACCCTGTACAGATCCGGCCTATCACTGCCTCCCAGCTAGCTAAATGTCTCAGGAAGAAGTGTCAGATTTACGCTATTCAAGTTGGTTATGCAGACCAGAAGAACAAGACATCTGCATTGGATAATATTCCGATAGTGCAAGAATTTGTGGATGTTTTTCCTGAAGAAGTACCAGGATTGCCCCCGAAACGAGATATAGATTTCACTATAGAATTGACACCAGGGGCAGCACCAGTGTCACGAGCACCATACCGGATGAGTGTACCTGAGTTGACAGAATTGAAAATGCAACTACAAGAGTTGCTGGATAATAATTATATCCGCCCCAGCGTGTCACCGTGGGGAGCTCCAGTACTATTTGTCAAAAAGAAAGATGGGACTCTCCGTATGTGTATAGACTATCGTCAGCTGAACAAGCTCACGATCAAGAACAAGGACCCCCTACCTCGGATTGACGAACTCTTCGATCAAGTGAAGGGAGAAAAGGTATTTTCTAAGATCGATTTTTGATCTGGTTATCATCAGATCAGAATTAAAGAAGAAGACATTACCAAAACCGCTTTCAGAACACGCTACGGGCATTACGAATTTTTGGTGCTGCCCTTTGGCTTGACCAACGCACCCGCCACCTTTATGTGTTTAATGAACAGCGTGTTTCACAGGTTTTTGGACAAATTCGTGCTGATATTTATAGATGACATTCTAATATATTCTCGTTCCCATGAGGAACACAAAGAACATCTCCGGATGGTGCTGCAAACTCTTCGGGAACATCAGCTGTATGCCAAATTTAGTAAGTGTGACTTTTTCAAGGAGGAAATCCAATATTTGGGCCATGTGATTACTAAAGAAGGAATAGCAGTAGATCCGGAGAAGATAAGGACTATTATGGAATGGCCCATACCCAAGGATGTAGCTGATATCAGATCCTTTATGGGACTAGCAGGCTACTATCGAAGATTTGTGGAAGGGTTCTCAAGGATAGCCTATCCTATCACGTCCTTGCAGAAAAAGGGAAAGGTATTTAAGTGGACACCAGAATGTCAGCAAAGCTTTGATCGGTTGAAGCATTTACTCACTACTGCACCCATCTTGAGTATAGCAGATCCTAATAAGGATTACGTGGTATGCACTGATGCAAGTAAAGAGGGGGTGGGAGGAGTATTAATGCAAGAAGGAAAAGTAATTGCGTATGAATCAAGGAAACTAAAGGATCATGAGCAGAAATACTCCGCTTACGATTTAGAGTTAACAGCAGTGATCCATGCTCTGAAAATGTGGCGACATTACCTCTTAGGGAGGAAATTTCTGTTGTTAACAGATCACCACAGTTTGACCAACTACTTCAGCCAACCTACCTTGAATGCAAGACAAGGACGTTGGGCAGATTTCCTAAGTGGTTTCGATTTCGAGATTAAGCATTTAAAGGGCAAAGAGAATCGGGTGGCTGATGCATTGAGTCGAAAGGTGCAGTGTTTGTGTGAACTTTCAGTCAGCAAGTGGCGGAACTCTCTATTTGAGCAGATCAAATCAGCAGCAAATCAGGATGTTGAATACCAGCAGTTAAAACAGCAGGTACAACAATCAGTTAATGAAAGATTGCAGCAAGGTTATACATTGGACAATGCTGGCATGTTGTACTTTAATAAGAAGTTATATGTACCTGATTCAGATGACCTTAAGAACCTGATTTTGGACGAGTTCCATACTAGCCACTATACTGGCCATCCAGGGTACCAAAATATGGTCACTGCATTAAGGAAGGAATACTTCTGGCCTAGAATGAAGAAGCAAGTGGTTGAGTACTTGGCAAAGTGCTTAGAGTGCCAGCAGATTAAGGCAGAACATCAGCATCCGGCCGGGCTGTTACAACCTTTGCCTATTCCGGAATGGAAATGGGAAACCATTTCCATGGATTTTATAACTGGGTTGCCTCGAACAAGGAAAAACCATGATTCCATCATGGTAGTGGTAGATAAGTTGAGTAAAGCGGCACACTTCATACCCGTGCAGTCCACCTATAAAGCGGTGCAAATTGCTCACCTTTTTATGCAAAATGTGTTCAGATTGCATGGACTACCAAAGGTAATCATTTGAGATCGGGATGTAAAGTTCACATCCACCTTTTGGAGGACGTTGTTCGCTGAGTTGGGAACACATCTGAACTTTAGCATAGCATATCACCCGCAGACCGATGGTCAAACCGAGCGAGTAAATCAAGTGTTGGAAGATATGTTGAGGGCGTATGTGATGATGAAACCAAACCAATGGGAAGAATATTTGCACCTGGTTGAATTTGCATATAACAATGGATATCATACCTTGACACAATTAAGCCCTTTTGAGGTTCTGTATGGGCAAAAATGCCGCACACCCTCAAGTTGGGGTGGGCCTCAGGATAAGTTGAGTTTGGGTCCGGAAATGCTTAAAGAGATGGAAGACATGGTGAAAAAAGTGCATGCCAATTTGAAGGCTGCACAGGACCGGCAGAAAAGCTTTGCAGACAGAAAAAGAAGGTTTAAGGAATATCAGGTTGGTGACCACGTGTTTATGAGGATCCAAGCCAGAAGGAGCACACTGCAATGGAGTGGATGCGCCAAGCTGGCTCCTCGGTACTTTGGTCCTTTTCAGATCTTGGCTAGAGTGGGGCCGGTGGCTTACCAACTCGCCTTGCCAAGCCATATTAGAATTCACAACGTGTTCCACGTCTCTGTTCTAAAGAAATATGTATACGATCCCAAACATGTGATCCAATGGCAAGATGTTCGGGTAAGAATTAACCTCGTTGTTTGAACATGTGAATATACTTAATGGAAACTGATTAAGGATATTGATTGTCTGCAGGTCGAACCGGAAGGCGAGGTTCTGGTCAAACCACAGAGCATTCTCGACCGGAGAGAAGTGCGGCTGCGGAAACGGGTTATTACCCAAATTAAAGTGTTGTGGCAGCACTATGGGCCTGAGGAGGCTACGTGGGAAGACGAGGAGCTTATGAGGAAAGTGTACCCAGACTTATTTAAAGGGAATAGACATCAGGACGATGTCCAATCCCAGGGGGGGAAGATGTAATGACCCCGTAAAACTTGTAATTATGAAAGTTACCATGGTAAGAAATTAGTGTGAACTGCTAATTACTATTGTTAAAAGATATTATTTTATTTATGAAATGGAAGATATTTTGGATAAATGTTGGCAGTCTCCTAAGGGAGGATTTGAAAAAAGAAAAAGAAACAGTTATAAAACTGAAAAGGAAACTAACCCCTCAGCCAGGAAAAGTCCTGGGAGGGAAAATCCCTGGTCTGTGGTGACAGAGAGGGAGAGGAAAATCTGAGAAAAAGAGGAAAAGAAAAGAGAAAGGGTTAAGTCTGGTGAGGACCAGATAACCCAAGCACTGAGGTGCTGGAGTCTTGTTGAGGGCTGCAGGCCTGCAAGACAGCTCGGGGGGAGAATCCAGTGAACTGATGGATCTCATGGCTGGGTGGTTAAGAGCAAACATGTAAGGTGCAGGTGAACTTATGGAGCATTAACTCTTGTAGCGGTAGACCAGGTACGAGTTATTCACCATTATTCACCATTATTCACTAGATTTATATCTCTGTATCAGTTTACTGGGTGTTCAGGAGGAAAATACAGTAAATCTGAGTCTCTGTTGTTATTAGATGCAAGAATATATATTATGTTCGAAACAGTTCTTATTAACACCTGAACTGGTTATTTAAACAGAAAGAATAGAGATTATCTGTCGTATATATATATCGCTTGTTAACAGAATGGAAAGTGCTGTATAGTATCTATATAGAACAGAGACAAATCATTTATATGCAAATTGTACAACCAATACATGTTGTCTATATAGAGAACGGAAATATATTTCTTTGCAAACTGATAACCAAAGCACGTTATCGATATAGAGATAAAGATCTGTTGTTCAAATGCAAACCGTATAACTAGAGCATGTAGTCTATATAAAAGCAGAGACAGTCTGGTTATAATCAAACTGTATCCGAATCCGGAAATAGAGACCCTAGTGGTATGCGAGAAATGAAGTGTATATTAGAACAATACAGCACGCTGCATTTAGTAGAATAAGTTAAATGAAAAACAGAACTGCAAGATAGTATTGTGATGCGACAGAAGACAAAGCACACGGTGGAACAATGTCATTGTCCTCAAGCATATTATAAGACTATAACAAGAACGTAACAGACCCTGCACTGAGGGTTAGATAACATTATGTTCAAACCCACTGCAAAAGGAATCACAGCGGCATATTATTATGCTCGGAATTTATGCGAAAGAAAAAAACCATAGTGGTATCGTTAAACATTTCCAACTGGTATAAAGAACAGAGTAAGCCGTTAATGGTGCGAGGTTGACACGAGGTCACCGGGCAACCAAACCCTGTATAAGGGACGGCCAGGTACTGCCATGGAATAGTCGCATGTAACCAGTGAGTACGCGACTAAAACCCTCAACTAAATAAATCAAAAACTCTGTGGTCATTGAATAACAGTGAACCTGTACAAATGTCGAGCATTATACCTTCGTAAATCAACATTATATGTGGTAAAGTAAAACAGAATGCCAGAATAAACGAAATCCATTGATAAACATATGCAAGATATTCCATAGCAATTTCTTAAAATTATTATAATAGGAAAACCCGGTTGGGTATAAGGGCAGTATAAAAGTCCAAATGTCTAGAGTACTGAAGGAGGCTCTCGGCCGTCCTAAATTCATACAAAAACTTGGAAATTTAAATAGGAACCCTCATGTCAAATAACAACAGTAAACGTGCGGAGGTCTTAATACATTTGGGTATTATGGTTCCGGCAGAGGGCCATAAACTCTCAATCATGTAATTCATGAAACCTGGCAGAATGTTGAATGGATAGTTATTCACAAACTGTATAATCAAAGATGGAAAGGTCGTCCACGATTTGAGCCAGGGTTGATCGAATGATACAACCCTGAGCCATTTAAATAGACCGCCATGAGGAACACCTCAGGCTGGAAGAAATCACCATAAGATAAGCTGTAACAATAAACCTTTCTATTAAGTTTAACCATGATTCCGGCTGGAAAAACGTAATGGGTAAATACCTGTGAGTGCAGTGGCTGCATAATGACCCTTCGCGCGGTATTGAACCCCGAATCAAATACCTGTAAGCAGAATAGCAAGCAAGGTAAGCTCAGAACAATAGGAACTCCAGAGTATAAATAAGACACCGTAAGCATAAACATATATGAATTTATCAGTGCAGAAGACCTGTATATGGCGCATAATGGAGGTCAAAGCACCTGGAATGGCATTGCAAGTTTGCTCACCGGTGCATGGAGGGCTGTCGAGCGTAGCAGAATGCAGCCCTCTTCCAAATAGATGCAAATGAACCCGAAAACCACGGCTCGGTGGTTTATAAAACCCTTAAAACCCTTGAACCATCGTGAGCCCTTGGATCCAGTTATGTGATCTGGGCCGTTCATCCAAATGAAGATCTAGCGCGCTAAAGCCCGCGAAGTTACCGAGGCTTCACATGGCCTCTGCACGGTGCTAGCCACCTGGCAGAGGTAGGTGAAGATATTAACCATGCATTCACCACTTGGCACCAGGTTTGGTCGGGTAGTAAAGCCGAAATGTGTCACCTTTGACTTAGCTCATCATATATTCACCAATGATTTTTAATCAAACAGGTTGATACGCTAACAGGTTGATACACTATGGAAGTAAAGATTATATTTGTATGAGTTAATATATAGCCATGGTTGCAGTAATTAAAGGAAAATTGTATTTACGCACATGGGTAATCCATGCTGATTATATATGGGCGGATGTTAGGCCTAGACTATACAATTATATATTTTTTTTTTTTGGTATAATTGTCGTGGAGTCGTGACAATATAATATTTTAATATTATATTATGTAATCAATATATTTGTAACACTTAATATATATGTGTTCCATCTATAAATTTAATTAATAAGCACATAAAAAATTAATATTTAAGATATGGCAATATTTTTAATCATGAATATTTACCATGGATATTATTAACTATAGGCTTTTTTACAATACCATGGGCCAGTACCCACAAGAGAAATATAGAGAGGGAGAGAAGGGAAGAAAATTATAATACCATGAGCTACTACCATGGTTTATAAATATCATAGGCCATCTAGACTTTCGATTATTATGTTATGGATCTAGGATCTTGATTGTTACAATACCATGGGCCACTACCATGGCTTATCAATACCACCGCCCAAAAACAATAGCTTATTTCAAAATAAAAATAGTTTACAAATATTTTATTTTAATTTAATTTTGTAACACTTTTTAATTAAATCTAAGAGAAAAAAGGTTATAATTACTTCTTAGGTATATCTAAACCCTCCATCCTAACAATATTTTCATAGATATTAAATGGAGGTTTTAATAAATTAAAAAATGCGAATACTTTTATATATACATATGTTAAATTTATATAATATAAATAATATTATAAAGAACTAGGATAGATGCATCTTAACCAAGGATCCAAGCGAAGTGCGGGTGATTCTTTTAATCATTTTATTATTATATTTTATTTAACATGATTGATTCAAAATATATGTTTAATATTTTAAAACAAATTATGTTTTTTTATTAATTTAAACACTTTATTAAATACAATACAATGGAATCATATTTAAGAAAGACAATGAGATGGAAGGGGGAATAGAGTGTGGGAGAGAGACATAGAGGTGAGAGACACAGTGTGAGAGAGAAAGGAAGAGAGAGAGGAGGGGGAGAAAGGGAGGGCGAGAGATGGATTTAGAGGGGGGAAGAGAGGGAGTTACAAGGGGGAGATGAAGATGGAATGAGGGAGAGATGAGACAAGGGAAGAGAGAGAAAAGAAGAGGATATAGATAGGGAAATAAGGGGAAGAGAGAGACACAGAGACATATATATGGAGGGGGGAGAGAGGGGGAGAGAGAAAAGGAGAGAGGGAGGGAGATAGTGACAGAGTTGGAGGGTGGAGAGAGAGTGCGTATATGATGGGGGTAGAGACAAAGGGAGGTGGGAGAGAAGGGGAGAGAGAGGAAGGAAAAAGAGAGAGGACTTGAGAGAGGAGAGAGAGGGGGAGAGAGAGATGGAGTTCGAAGGGGAAGGAATACCTAGAGAGAAAGGAAGACATAGAGAGATAAAGGTGGAGAGGGAGTGGCAAGGGAGAGATGGAGAGTCAGTGTGAGAGAGAGAGAGAGAGAGAGAGAGAGGGAAGAGATAGAGAGGGAAAGGAAGAGGGAGAGATAGATAGATATATAGATAGATATGGAGAGAGAGAGAGAGAGAGAGAGAGAGAGAGAATGTGCGGCATATGTTTAGGGGGTTGAGATAGAGAGACAAACAATGAGAGATGGAGGGAGGTATAAATATAGATGGCAGGGGGAGAGAGGAAAGAAAAGAAATATATAGAAAGTTAGGGAGAGGTATATAGAGTGAGACGGGGGAGAGGGAGAGGAAGAGAGAGAAGGAAAGGAGGTAGATAGACACATAATGGAAGGTGGAGAGAGAGGGAAGAAGAAAGTCTCACAGAGACAAATACAAAGATAGAAGTTATATGTAGAAATTCATGAATATTTTAGATTTTCACTAAAATAGATGTATTGATTTCAATGTAGTGTTGATTTCTAATCCTATTTGATCACATGCACTATATGCATTAATTTCAGTGTAGATGTCGATTTATAAATCTATTTAATACCTTACAATAGATGCATTGATTTTAGTGTCGATGTTGATTAATACTCCTATTTGATTGCTTGCACATGATGTATTGGTTTCATTGTAGATATTGATTTCTAATCTTATTTGATCGCTTGCACTAGGCTCATTGATTTCACTGTAGATGTCGATTTCTAATCATATTTAACACCTTACACTAGATGCATTGATTTCAGCGTAGATGTTGATTTATAATCATATTTGATTGCTTGCATTAGATCCATTGGTTTTAATGTAGAAATTGATTTATAATCCTATTTGATTGCTTGCACTAGATGCATTGATTTTAGTTTAGATGTTTATTTTTAATCTTGTTTGATTGTTTGCATTAGATATATTGATTTTAGTGTAGATGTTGATTTCTAATTTGATGCAACAAGATGTATGATGTACATTAATTTCAAAGTAATTAGATTAATACTGTGCATTGATTTCAGTGTAAGCACATCTCTACCTCCTCCATCTATATCTCTATCTCCCATTTTCTCTCCTTCTCTATCACTCTACCTCAGCCCCTAAACATAGACACACTCTCTCCATATCTATCTCTCTCTCTCTCCCTCCCTCCCTTTCCCCTCCCTCTCTCTCTTCCCCTTCTCTTTGAAAAGACCTCCTTTATATATATATGAGTCTAAGGGGTCATAATATAATCAGAGCCAACATAACAATAATAATGTAAGGGCACAATAATAACAATAGTGGGCTTCTATGGCGCACAATAGTAACAATATGGGCACTACATGGGTACATCAATATAATAAGGGGGTTGTAATAATAACAATAAGGGGTTACACTAGCAGTATAGGGGATTAACATGCCCCTCTCCTTCAAAACGTGTTGTCCTCAATGCTTGAGTAATTCTTGATGCTCTGTATAAAATTCTTGTCCTCCCATGTGGAATCTTCAGCGAGTAAGTTCTTCCACTTGATGAGATACTCTGAAATTGATCAATTTCATAGTTGTCGGGTTCTTGTTTCTGTGACTGTTCTAGGTTCCAATATGATTTTTCCTTCCTCTTCAAGTTTTGGCAATATTGTTTGAATAGGGATCTTCTACAACTTTTTAATGAGTCGCCATACTTCTTTGTCCTTCTTCCATTCATCCCTTGCTTCATTTATCCAATCTAGTTGGATAATAGAAATAGCACAAAACAGTGCTTCCACATCCTCATCCTTTCTTGAGAGTACATCTGCAACAAAATTTTTCCTCCCTTTTCTATAGATGATTTCAAAGTCATAACCCAACATATTTGTGACCCATTTTTTTTCTTCTAAAGATAATAGTTGTTCTAAAATTTATTTAAGATTATCATGATCCATTCTTACCTTGAAGTGTCTTCCCATTCGGTAAGGTCGCCATTTCTTAAGTGCATATAGTATTGCCAACATTTCCTTCTCATAAATAGCTTGCTTGAGATGTAGTAGTAAAAATACCCAATCAGCTACAACAAAACATTTTTCACTACAATGTTGATCTACCTATTGTTTCATTTGATTTTTGCACCAAAGTGGCGTTATCCTTTAAAAGTTGGAGAACTTGTTGTTAATGCTTGATGTGATCTTTCACTGCTTGAACCTTTTTCTTCTTGATATGTCCTTCTATATCTAGAGTTTGAGGAGTGGTAATTTCTTCCATTCCTTTACAAGATATGGTCAGATTCATTTCTTGATGCTCAATGTGATCTTTCACTTCTTGAACTTCTTCTTGATATGCCCTTCTATATTGATAGTTTGAGGAGTGGTAATTCCAACCAATGAATTACAAGATATGGTTGGATTCATTTCTTCTTCCTCGATGTGATCTTTCACTTCTTGCACCTTTTTCTTCTTGATATGTAATTCTATCTTGAGAGTTTGAGGAGTGGTAATTCTTTCCAATTCTTTACAAGATATGGTCTGATTCATTTCTTCTTTATCTGGGGTTGGATCTTAGCGTATATCCTCTTCTTTTGAAGTTTCTTGATCCTTTTCTTCCTCCTCTTCATACTCCATGTAAAATAATTTCTTCTTAGCACACTTATTACCTTTATTGCATTTGCTATCACAATTGTAACAAAGCCCTTTTTCTCTTTTTTCTTCCAATTGTTGTGGTGTAACCCTTGTAGGTTGTCGAAGGCTAGGAGAAACATCACTTCCATCTTTATAGTTGTGAGGGGTAGACTTCCTTGTTGCCATAATTTTACTTTCCACTATTTAACAAAGCCCTTTTACTCTTTCCAATTTTTGTGGTGTTGCTCTAAAAAAGGTGTTGCTCTTTGTATCCTCATAATGTGCCATCATTTCCTCCATGAAAATTGACCACGTAACAAGTTGTTTATGAGAACAAAGCCCTTTATACCATAAAAATTGATCTGATTCTAAATATGAAGATGCAATACATACCTTTTGTAATAGTGGTACACCATGTAGATCAAAATATTTCTCCATCTGAAGTATCCAATTTACTAGATCCTTGCCATCAAATTTCCTCATCTTGCATTCTCTTGATTTTAGGAGCTTGATCTTGAAACGACTGTAACTCTATATTTTCAGATATTTAAGTTTTGACATTGTAATCTATAGTATCCCTCTATGTCCTCTTTCCGATACCACCAGTTTGATCCGAATTGGATTCTCAAAGGAAGAGTTATGCCAAATCTCCCACAGTGACCTGATTATAGACTAGTTCAGTAGAGAAAACTTGTATGACATGCCACATGTCACTATTTCGACCTTTGGCTCTAAAAAATATCTACAAGAAACTAAAGTCCGTCCTCTTTTTGTAACTTCTTATGAAATTTCAATCTGGTGCTTAGAGAGAATGTTATGACGATTTTCCCCAGGTCACCTGTTTGGAATGTAATTTAGGAGTTCGAAAAAAGACCAACCTCCTCAATCATATCTCCACAAATATAGCGCAAAAAGCTCTAAAATTTGGACCCGATGTTCAGTGTGATTTCATCTCAAATGGGTTTTTTTTCGCTTCTGAAACGTCGCAGAAAAAAAGCTATAGCAAAATTTCCACAATGACCTATTTGGAGCAGTGAAACCCTAGAATCCAAAGCTCTGATACCAAATGTTATGGAACCAACTCAAAAAAAGATAGAAAAGATAGATCAATGCCTTAGAATTCAGCCTTCCTTTACTTTACACAAATGAACAATTTTTAGATGATACAAATGAAAAGACCTCCTTTCTATATATAAGAGTCTAAGGTGTCATAATATAATTAGAGCCGACATAACAATAATAATTTAAGGGCACAATAATAACAATAGTGGGCTTCTATGGGGCACAATAGTAACAATATGGGCACTACATGGGTACATCAATATAATAAGGGGGTCGTACTAATAACAATAAGGGGTTACACTAGTAGTATAGTGGCTTAACACTCTCTCTCTCTAACATTTCTATCTCCATATCCATATCTCTTCCTCCCTCCCTCCCTCTCTTTGCCTATCTCTTCTTACCTCTCACCCCCATATATCTCTCTATCTCCCCTTGTCTCTCCTTCTCACCCCCAAAACATACACACTCTCTCTCAGTGTAAGCACATAAAAATTATTCAACCATAAATACAATACTTGAATTTTCATCCTAAATAAAATGTTTGCTTACTTGAATTTATAATTGGGTACATTCTTATTATTCCCATTTTCCATCATTCAACATTGTTAATTACTTTGCATTCAAATGCAGTAATAGAAAATAACTACCATTGAAAATTATTTGGGGTTTAACACTCCATAAGTCACAATGATTGACTTTGGAGAAAACTACTATTAATATTAGAGAGCAACAAAGACATGGTATGTTGCTTACTACACAAAGTATGTTGCTTACTATAGTAGCTCAAGTTAAATATTTGAATGGTCTATGATTCCAACTACTCTTTTCATATGATCAATATGAGAAAATGGAAAAAAATAGTTTTAGATTGATTGCAATGAAGATTGTTTGTAATTGACTATATTCTTAGTATTCACATTTTCTATCTATCAAAATTGTTACATTGACACTTTGCACTCAAAATTTTTATTTCATCATTTTTCATCATTCAAGTTACTAAAAGTCTCTCTCATCTCAACAAAATAATGTAACTAGGAAAATTTTAAATTAAATTGACCAAATTAATTACAAAACTATTTATCATATTTAAAATTATCAAAATAATTAGATGTCCAACAAATTTTGTATGACCACACACGACTAAAACCAACCTAGATCCATCTTAACACCGGATCTATCAAGCACTGAGAGGGATCAAATCTCTCGAGGTGCAAACCTTTCCTCAAGTTTCGCACTCAAAAAATAGGTTTTCACCTTGAGAGATTTGATCCCTCTCGATGCTTGATAGATCCGGTGTCAAGATGGATCTAGGCTGGTTATTATCCAATTTTAAGGTCATGACTAAGGAAGACACCAAACCTGTGTATGAAACCCCTTTATTTATGAGATAAGAGACCAACCTCCACACAATGATTTGAATGATAAGTATACGAATGAATACATACTCTACCCCCCTATGGTTTGGAACCTGTGACCTCTTAGGAGGAACAACATTCTCTTAACCATTAGGCCCACTCAAGCTATATATTAGGCCCACACAAGCTATATTGGACAATGATGTATGCCAGAGCTACTTGTGCTTATGATAGTGATATGAAGGAAAATTTTATGGTTTCATCTATCGATCACTAAGAGACCTTTTAGAGGTTTAATGGAGGGCTTATGAATGCCTCTACTACCATATTATAAGGGTCTTATATGATCTAGGGTTGGCGCTCGGAGGCCTAATGTGACTAATGTCAAAACACTCATACATTGTATCTTAGTTGAAATTTTGATGAATATCTAAGAAGAACATGATTTGATTCTAGGTTTCCCCTTGTGGGTTTCTTCCTTGGTATCTAACCTAAATCTTAGTGTCTCTATTGTGTATTTTTTCTTCTATTGTTCCTTACAGTTCCTATCCATGGTACATGCCACATGGAGAGTAAAGGTGTTCATCCTCACTCTCTCTCAAATAGGGAGGAGATATCCACAAGCCCAAGCTTGTACCAAAAATACTTGTCCTATACTCTAGGAAGGGACTTCATCAATGTATTGGCTACTTGGTCATCTGTGGAGATCCATTCCAACTTCTTGGCTACATTATACATCATGTCTTGAATCATAGTGTGCTTCAACCTTCTAGGTTCTGTGACAATGTTCATACAACTCGGATCAATACAAGGTATCATATTTGAATCCAACATGCCATAAAATAGTCCTTCAAATGGAGCCAAATTGCTTCATAGCTAATTCTACAACCTACTAGATCTTTTGCCTTCATAGTGGCACAAAATCACGCTTCACATTCTGCCAAGAAACCACATCAGACCCATCCATCATTAGCACTACCAACCCAATCGATGTATCCTCAAGTTCCAAGTTATAATGTAAGATAATTCATGTCAAATTCTTCTTCCATACCCTTATGAAGTCAATATTTATTCCTTTGAATCATGACTCCTTCCCAAAGTACGAGGTCTTCTTTAATCATGATACTTCTTCAAAATATGGGATAAATATTCTAACTGAGGCAATATTCTTAACATGAACCTCTCCCTCTTACTAGGGGAACCTTCTTGCTTCCATGCAACTATAAGGTGCATGCTAGATCTTTGACTTCTCTTATTCATACTTTAAAACGCTCTCTCTTTTTCCCTTCACATTCTTCCATAATTTTCTTCTTACTACCAAAGCCTAGGAAACCCTTTTCACTGACCTACAATCCTCACTAGGAGGCCATGAAATGATAATTACAATTAAGAAAACTATATATAGACAAGAGACTATTCAAAGTTAAAGACAACAACAATAGTAGTAAATGATATTTTTTTTAATGGATATAGTATCATCAGGTAGATGTTCTAGTATCTAAGGATCGGTAGATGCTTAGATACATGAGATATTCAAAGCCTAGAAAAGGTTTCGAGAGAAAACACTTAGAAACCCATCAATTAAATTAATTGATCAATAATAATAAAAATCCCAAGTTTGAGTTAGGATAACTGATTGATTAATGGGTATTAAATGAGGAAATAATTTTTTCTCCAAAGACTTCTCGAAAAGTTGACGAAGTCTAAGATGATCTGAGCCACTTATCATGATTATATCTTAGTAATCGATGTTCAAACAAGAGATTATAAGAGCAGGTCAAAGGGATTAGAGAAGACACAATTCACATTTGGTGAGCAAGGTAGTTCAAATGCCTTAGTTTGAAGTATTGAGTGAAGGAGTAGTTCAATCTAGGGAAGAGCATTAGAGAGATGGAACAACATAGATTTGGGACTAGATATATTGAGGTGATTTTCCTTAGTTTTGTAGTGTCCAGGAGACAAGGAAAAAGGAGGCCAATTTGTGTGAGTTAGCTAGAAACCTCAGTTAGCCAAAAGAGGTTCATTTTGGTTGTGGGTGGTTGGGTCAGTATCCCAGAGGCAAGGTGATTCATTTCCAGAGCCAGAGGGAGGTAGTACGATTCACCTAGAATGTTATAGAGGCTATGCGAGTTTATCCATGGTCACCAGTTTGCATTTTGGACAAAGGTGTGAATATCTTGGAGGAGGTGTGAGTGGATGGAGAGAGGCTAGTTTCATTGTAGAGGGAGGAAAAGTGTCTCATACATATTTTGTAAGTATATGGTGTATGTTTTCCAATTGGGAAACCAATAATAATTATTTTATCAAATCATTGCATAATAATAAAACCATCATTTGCTCCATTTATTTTCCCTTCAGGTTTTTTATACAGACAATTGTCCAAAAATGAAGGTGTCATTTTATTGTTTGTGTGCATTTATTTCTCATTTCTGCATTTTTATTTCCACAATGTATTTTATTATGAAGAATTGCACTGTGGTTTATTCTCTATTTTCTATTAATAATTAATACTCACAAATAAACTGCATAGGTTAGGAAAATAATACTCAACTATTGCAGTTCAAGGAATTTTCACATCGTATCAAAACTGGGTTGATCAAGACAGAGGCTCAAAAGTGAAAGAGGCATGATAGTGTAGTTTTAGATGGAGATATAAAGCACCAATTTCCAAATATTCATAGGCCAAGACAAGAGTGTGAATTATGAAAAGGCATGAAAATTGATTTCTAGTTCAAGTGAAGGAAAAGTTCAATTTTTCCTTAGATATTTTAGTAGTAGGTAGTGAGATTGTTGGAGAGTGTTTCTGGTGAGTAGATTAGTTAATTCACAGAGAAAATATAGCACAATGGTTTTGAAATAAGGACTTTTCAATCACAAATCAAGGAAGGAAAGGAAGAGAAAAGCACACAAAGGGAATTTCTAGAAAATATCATAGGGTATCTAATTTTCCAATAGTAGGAAAGAGGTCATAATTTCAAGTAGCAAAAGACCATAGCGGACTTGCCAATCTAGCCAATTCAAATTTTAGGTTCAAAAATGAGTTTTATAGTACCAAATAAGGACATATGGAAGGTACAGTGGGTTTCCCACAGGAAGAGGAGTAGGTAGTGCGAGTTCTAGGACAGACATCGTAGGTAAGTACATGAGAAGATCTGCACATTTCTGACAAGGAGTACGATTGTAAGAGGAAAGCCAAGGTATTCTATTGGAAGAATAAGGAGATTTCCACCCCTACTATAGGCCTACTATGGATCTAGAAAAAACACCATTTAGGGAGTCAAAACAACTTTGGAATTTCAAGACCTGAAAAAATAGCTAAAAATAGTAAATACTGCTATAGTTAAGGGAACATAGGAAACTGACCAGAGGTCTAGGTGGAATAGGTGGGCAAACACCAATATACACCTAGATCACTTGATATCTTCCCACTAAATACCTAATTTTCCTTGGAGACTAAAAGTAGCTATCTTAGCCTTCATATTCTTTGAGTAATCATGAAGCCTGAAAATTTTCCTCATTCCAATTGTTGATTTTGGGTAGCATTGGATGTGCTCTAGCTCTGAAATTTTGTGGAGGGGATAGAAAACATGAGATCTCCGAGACCCATAAACAATTTGGAGAAATTGCACCCAGATGAGGATTTATTAAAATAATTAATATTTTTAATGGGTTCGTAAGTCTAAACTTAGGAAAATAAAAATATCAATGGGTATTAATAAGAATATGGGTGAGAAACTTCTAAGTGACGAGGATCAAGTCTGTTTTAATATTAGCCATTTATTGGGGGCTTAATCTCATTCGTTGATTCAGTAACAAGAGAAGTATAAGAGGAGGCTTGAGGGTTAGTTGGAGATACACCATATTTATTGGTCAATTCAATTTTTTTGGGGTGAGGTTTCCTAAGAAAATCGAACAGGTGATCTGAGTTGCAACAAAGGGATAAGATAGTTTGGGTTGGAGGATCTTCCCCGAGACCCTGAATACACAACAAAGAGAGGCAAAAAGATGCCAAAGGAGGAAACAGAGACCAAGGGAGGCTAACATTGGGCTAGGAGGGCACACACATTTCTTGATACAATGGCAGCACAGGGGAAGAGATGTCCTCCTGCAAAAGTCTAAATTCAGTCGAGGAGCAGCAAGATTAGCCGAGAAGGCCAAAGTTAGAGCTCCAGAAGACATAGGAGGTAGCGTAGGGCTGAAGAAAAATCCTAGTGTACTCCACGCAGGCCCACACAAATACAACGAAGGGGCAATGTAGTTGTAGCAAGGGATAGTTAGTCCAGCTGTCGTATCAGAGGGATTTTGTCAGTTGAAGTGAGGTAATATCACTTAAGTTTCTGCCAGTGTATTTTTATCTCTGTAACTGGATTTCCAAGAGGGTATTTAGAGTTCTATTCAGAACTACTACTTAATAATACAAACCCTCTATATGCTACCTCAGTTTTCCAGCATTGATTTTTTTTGGAGCCGTGTTGTCCAAAAGTAATGGTGTCCCTTATGTGTTTGTCTTATATCTATTTCAGTTTATGATCTATATGCCAGTGTATTCTGCAATAGTGTTTTCATCATTGTTTCAATAATTAAATAACTTGTTGTATGTAAAAATAAGTAGGAGATGATAAACTAGTGATTACAGTAGGGTTTCTGATGTGTAGATTCAGAAAATTTCACATGGTAGCAGAGCATTGCATATCATAGGACACTAAAGAGATCAGTCGGGAGATCTACTGAATTTGTTGTAGGGAATCAATTGTCCTGAATGACACTGTTGTTTCAGAGGCAAATGAGTTGCTAAAGGAGTGATGCAGAGCTAGAGAAGTGACGTAATGGCTCACGTAGTTCTTGCACCAGCATTTCAAGCCTGTAAAGGGTGATGTAGAACCCGAGAGGAGCTCACATAGTGACTACATCATCTCTCTGGGCTAGCGTAGAGCCTGAGAGGCTCAAATTAGTCAATTGTCAGGGATGGAGGAGCAATGAAGATTTGAACTAAGGAGTTGGCAGGATGTTGTTATTGTTGGTGCAAAACAATGTCTGTGGAGACAAAACCGAGGTTGAGGGAGTCACTACCTTGACATATTTCTGGCCAAAGAAATCAATATATGGGTTGCAGTAGCAAAGGAGGATTGGAGAGGAGTGATTCAACATTGGAGGGAGGATTTTCATGAAGGAAATAAGGACTCAGAGGGAGTCTAGAGGATCTTGTTCCTTAGAGGATTTGTAGCACTGAAGAAATCCAAATTCAAGTCTTTCTAGCACCAAGAGAGGGAGAAGAGAACTAGTCCTATTTTTTGAGTAGAGATTGCAGTCAATGGACTGAGGGATTAGGACAGATTGGATGGAGCATCCAATTTTATCATCTGGAAGGCCAGGATCCTAGCAATCCTTGAAAAACATTGCATCAAGGACTATGCCTTGAAAGTAGTTGATGTTTCAGTCGACGTTGATCCATTAAAGAAGTATGAGGAGGTCGAGGCGAAGTCTAAGTGCATGATTCTAGACAAGTTCAAAGATCATGTGGTCGCACACATTGCTAAGAAGGAGAAAACAAGGGAGATGTGGAAAGCACTGACCACCTTATATCAGGGCACTTCTGTTCAATAAAAGATTCTATTAGAAAATCAACTGAGACAGTACCATATGCAGAAGGGAGAAGAGATTGATCCCTTCCTCCCTAGGTTGTAAGGAATTCGAAACCAGTTGACATTCGTGGGGTCTACACTAGATCCTGAGTTCATGGTCAGGACTACCCTAAATGCAGTCACAGAAGATTGGGAGACATTTTTCTAGAGTATCTTGGGTAGAGCTTCTCTTCCAAGTTGGGAGGAGATGTGGGTAGCTCTTAGATAGGAAGAGATCAAGAGGATGACCAAGGCAGGGAGTAGCGGCAGAGGAGCCCAATTCAAGAATGAGGAGGAGGAGGATGCATCTCTCACATCATCAAGATAGCAAGGGCATCTAAAGAGGAAGAAAAAGGATACTTCCAAGGTTAGATGCTTCAAGTGTGGGGAACTTAGACATTTCGCCACTTGTGCCCCTGGAAGAGGGGCAAGGAGGAGGCTTCTGACTCGAATGCTACTCCAACAAAAGCTGATAGGGAAGATGAGGATGAATATTGTGACATGAGTGCTCTTGCACCTCTGGATAAGAGGTGGGGCGACATGGAGTTGTAGTAGAGAGGACTACATGAAAAGGGGCAGGATCCTTGAGGTGCCCAAACTCTTAGATCACATATAGCTATGAGAACTATTAACGATAGTAGAAAAATGATAGGTGTCAGTTGGAGTGAGGTGTGATGGAGCATCAGTGTCAGAGCTGGAGTTCCAAAGTCTGAAGCAATGCGTGGGATGTTGTAGTAGTGCGAGAGGCACAGAGCAATTTGCAGCAATGCAGTAACAGTAGAGGGTTAGCACATATTAACAACAGATGTAGCTTCAGCATCATGAGGAATCCATACTGACCAACATTTCAGTCTTTGGGTGAGTGTTTAGTTGCTTACCTCTTAGTAATCGAGTTGCAATGTAGTATTTAGCAGTACCAATGCTATGGGAAACATGATGCAACCTTTTGAGGGGGAGTTGCATTATAGATGTAGTAGTGACAGTGGCAGACTCATGGGCAACCATACAAGATGCAATAGTGTAGTGGATAAATCACAGCATGCCAAGCATCAACATCATACATGACCGATGCAGTAGACAATGTAATGCTTCTGTTGCAAAGTATTACTAGAACACATTCCTTTCTAAGAGTGAGTGTTGATTTTGGGTAGCATTGGATGTGCTATAGCTCCAAAATTTTGTGGAGCGGCTAGAACACATGAGATCTCCAAGACTTAGAAATTGTTTGGAGAAATTCCAATCAGATGAGGAGTTATTAAAATAATTAATATTTTTAATGGGTTCATAAGTCTAAACTTAGGAAAACAAAAATGTTAATGGGTATTAATAAGAATATGGGTGAGAAACTTCTAAGTGACGAGGATCGAGTCTATTTTAATCTTAGCCATTGATTAGGGACTTAATCTCAACCATTTATTTATTAACAGGAAAAGTATAAGAGGAGGCTTGAGGGTCAGTTGGAGATACACCATATTTATGAGTCAGTTCAATTTTTCTAGGGCGAGGTTTGTTAAGAAAATCGAAAAGGTGATCTAAGTTGCAGTAGAGGGGCATGGATATTTGGGATTGGAGGATCTTCTCTGGGACCCTGAATACACACCAAAGATAGGAAAAGAGATGCCAAAGGAGGCAACACAGACCAAGGGAGGCTGACACTAGGCCAGGAGGTCCCACACATTGCTTGACGTAGTGCCAACGCAGGGTAAGAGATGCCCTCCTGTAGATGTCTGAATTCAGCCAGGCAATAGTAGGATCAATCGAGAAAGCTGACGTCAGAGATTCAAATAGTAGCAGGATCAGACGAGAAGGCTAACATCAGAGCTCCAAGAGGTAGTGCAGGGCTGATGTAGAGTCCCAGTGTGATCCACGCAAGCCCAGGCAGCTACTATGAAGGGACAATGCAGTTGTAGCTGGGGATAGTCAGTCTAGTTGCCGTATCCGAGGTATTTTTGTCAGGTGAAGTGAGGTAATGTCACTTAATTTTCTGCCAGTATATTTTTATCTTTGTAAGTGGATTTTTGAGAGGGCATCTAGAGTTGTATTCAGAACTACTACTTAATAATACAAACCCTCTATATGTTGCACCAATTTTCCTGCATTGGGTTTTTCCAGGGACATGTTTTCTAAACATACGGTTTCCCTTCTGTGTTTGTCTCATATCTATTTAAGTTTATGATATGTTTGTCTGTGTTGTCTTCAATAGTGTTTTCGTCACTGTTTAAATAATTAAATAACTTTTTGAATATAAAAACAAGTAGGAGATGATAAACCAGGGATTGTAGTAGGGTTTCTGATGTGTAGATTGAGAATTTTTCACACCAAGTATTCATGCTTTTGCATCTTCTGATTTGGTCGTCTCAACATCAAAATTATGAGGCTTGGCTTTCTTGAATTTCTCTAGTAATTATCCCTTATCACTCCTCCTGTAATGATGTTGGCAATGATGGTAATGATGTCTCGTAGAAGTATAGCTAGAATAAAATCCATGCATAGTAGCCCTCATCTCAGGTGTATCCAAGAGTCTATCACTTTTTAATGTATCATCCTTGTCCATCCTAAACCTTTTCTGAGACCTACTTTCATATGCACCATTAGTCTTTTCTTCCCATCTGTCTCCATGACTAGCCCCCAATTGTCCATGGTTTTGTAGATATGAAAGGCTTTGAAAAATAATTGCATTAACCTCAAATTGATTTTCTTGAGCTTTTGCAAGCCTTTCTTGGGCCTCAATAAAATTCTAATTATCACCTTTATAACTTATGTTCTCTTCCTTCAGACTTCTCAATGTATCTCCTATATAAAGAGAGTCCCCTTCTCCTTATTATTCAATATATTTCTCCCATCCCACTAATATCTACTATGACCTGTACAGGGATTCATATGAACTATACTCAACTATTATACTCTTCATCTCCTAGCCTTCTATTTCCTACAAGATATCAATGTTAGATAAAATAAAAGTCATACTCAAAATAATTACCTCAACTTAGTGTTGGTGAGGTTATTACATGTGCACAGGTCAATTCATGTTAGCACAATACATAATAAAAATATCAAGAATATATAAGTACATGCATGAATCAAGATACTAAAACAATATTAATAATAAAATAACTACCATGCATGCATGATAATACATAGACCTATGTAGATATATATGCATAACAATTTGTATTTACCCCAACTTCCAATATTTAGTTATGGAAATGGGGCCTAACTTTCCAACTTGTCCAAAGCTTACTGCAACACTCAGGGACACTTGATCACATCCTTAGTAGCCTCATTTCACTAGTGACCTTTTCCCTAAGTTGTCACAACTTTTTGACCAAGCTTATAGCCCAATCGCACACATGAAGGACAGTTGGTGTGGCTAGAGGGCTCCAACCGTACACACAACTCAACCTATGTGTGGCTACAACTGAAATTACTTAGTTTAGAGAGTGTTTCCAAAGACTGTTCTAAATTTTTAGGGCTAGTCCACAAACAAACTACCCAAAATTACCTAGAACTTTATCATCAGTTTATATAAGGCTTCAAACTTTGTTTCCAAGTTCTATTCTTTCTCAATCTTACACTACACATGTTAATTATTTCTACAAAAACTTAGCAAACATGGTACCTGTAGGTCATGATTGCATATATGTTCGCTTTTTCATTATTTTTTAGATGTTGATAAAGAAGGAATATTGTCCTCTCATGCTAGATGGAACAAACACTTATTGCCTCATGCATTCATATACCTATGCAATAACTTAACAAGCCGTGAGCAAGATTAATAACAAGAGCACATCATATAATAATAAATGTACCATGCATGTAACCAACAATTAACCATAATGAAGCTGTGACAAACCATTCATATAATCACACATTAACATAACTTATGCTCATTAATCTCATTAAATAATAACACATATAATCATGTGCATAATGCCAACCAAGTCAAGGAATTCCATGTACCACCTTATCATAGTTTGGGCTAAACCAAATCTTTCATTCATTTAATCACCCTCATGCCATATTCCAAGCATGAATGTGGGATCACATGGAATAAACCAAAACATAACAATATAGGGAATCCAGAGGAAACCACCTCCACCCTCATACCACATGACTTCACCCAATACCGGGTCCAAAAATCACCAAAGCTAATACAAGCTTGGATGCCTCAGAATTTCTTCACCATACCCAGAGGAATTTTCATATCTTCACTCACCTATTAAGAGATTCTTGAAAAAACCGATATCAACCCTCAACCTTTGGGATTTTCCTAATACCACCTCAACCAAGATTCAAAGTATAATGGCAATCCAAAGCTCAAGCAAATAGGAACCCACTACATCATGGTTGTCCAAGATATGACATAAGGAAAGGTTGTACATCATTTTCAATCCAGAACAATCCCATGCTAATGACAACAATAATGACCAATAAACTAATGCATGAACCATTCATTCAAATTCCAACATGATAAATCACACATGCACACAGTTACCTACAAAAGTCCTCCTACTGGACACTGTTTTCTACCCTTTCTTGTTTTTGTCTAAACCTCCTCTTGGTTGTGACATGAATTCCTCTTGTGCTCCCTACTTTCCTTGCTTGTTCCTTAGTTGTCTCTTGCTTTGCTTCTCAACTGCTCTTATCCTCTAAGAATGAATGGCAGAATGTATTCTATCCAATTGCTTTTCTTTTCTATTATTTTCCTTTTCATTCATTTTCCCTTGCATGCAATTACATCCTTTCCTTTATTTCTTCATTTTTATTCATTTTCCTTTATTTCTTTTACATCCTTGCCGCATGTTCCTCTCTAGCCTCTAATAAATATTTTTCCATTTATTTCCTTTTGCCTCTTTCCAATGGCAATGCCAATTTCCATAGCCAATAAATCATTAACCACAAGTGGAACCCAATGTAATATTTTTCCCTTCATTCAACTTGGAGTACGTGTCCCATAACCTTGGTTTTCTTTTTTCTTTTATAATGTCCATTTATTACATGGAAACTTAACCTGAGGTAGTGGGGAAAAAGGAAGTAACAAGGGAGAGATGGAGAGGTAGTGGGGAAGAGAGGAGAAGAGGGAAGAGTGTTAAATTTAGGTATGTTCTATGCTAGAGCAATTTATTTAAATTTTCATAGTTAGCAATCACATCAACATTACAATAAACTGCAGATAGAACATAAATATAAAACCGCAGAAGACAAGCCAAGACAAGAGGACACAAGATATGGCGCGAGCCAGGGACAAACCCCACAATGTGTGGGGAAACCCTTTGATCAAATCTTCTTTTATCTTCAAAGTTCAGCAGAGAGAGAGAGAGATAGTACATTTACAACAGAAGTCAACACTTTGACTTATCTCGATCTAACATAGATCATTTTGTATAATGGTGAGATCAGTTGAAGACATCCTGCTTCAACTGATTCTCCAGGGTGATGGCTTCACCTATCGTAGTGCTGCATCTTGGTCCACCTGCAACACTAATCATGATTATCATCATGCTGCCCTTCATGTCCATGATCTCATTGATCATGCTACTCATAATTGCTATGCTGTCCATACATCATGTTGCCCATGATCTCTTGCATCATGCTGCCCAGATCACACGTAATGTTGCTGCCCATGACTACGTTATATATGCGACTGTCTATATGACAACGTTTCATACAGTGTGTTCCTTACCTTGCTGCCTTGACTGTGCTCATTTATGTGCTGCCTTGACTTGTATACATTTGTGTTCCATGCATCATTGATATAACAACGTCCCATAATGAATATGACTTGTGTATATCAACGTTCCATATTGAAGCGTATATATATTGTGTGTGACCACACTGCCAGACCTAGGCCCTGTGTTTATATATCTGCGTGGTATATCATATGACTGCCCAGCGTATCATGTTGCTCATACTGCCCATATACATCATGCTGCTCTTACTGCCCATACATATCATCCATGACCTAGACTATGAGAGTATTGAACCAATACATAGCTCACAGCTGCATCCTTATGACTGCACCTAATACGTTCTAGATATTTATAATGTATATATTTGCCAGCGTATATATGTCCAAGACTGTCCAGCGTATATACATGACTATCCAGCGTATATATATAACTATGACTGTAGCATATATACATGACTTTATACACAACATATCATTGTCTTATTACCAACGATGTCTCATTGATCAGCGGATTCATGTAGCTGTGCGTTTGCTTCATTGCTGCATATATTATATGCATTCTGGACAGTGTATAGAATCTTCTCTTCTTCAGCATTCTGTAACATATCATAGCGTTCATATTACAACGCCTACCTCCATATTGCTGCGACTATCTTCATATCTGCGGTTACCCTTCATATTACTTGAAGGAGTCTCCATTAACAACGTTCCATTGATTGCGTTGAAGGAGTCTCTACTAACAACGCAGATTAGGGCCTGCGTGCCTGCGTATAGGACTTCTGGACATCTACGTGGATCATCCTTAATGCCTGCGTGGATGTGCCCTCATCTGCTATGTGGATATCCTCATATGCCTGCGTGCATATGCCCTCATCTGCTGCTAGGATAAGGTCTTCATTACAGCGTAATTTAGCAGGACTTCTTTCAACTATGGCTTCACCATATTACTGCGGCTACATTCTTGACATTGCCAGGACTGCGTATCTATTGCCTGCATATCCATGCCAGTGTATACGTATATTCATTGCCGGGACAACGTTATTTATTTCCTGCGTATCCATGCCAGTGTATACGTATAGTCATTGCCGGGATAACGTTATTCATTGCCTGCGTATCCATGCCAGCGTATACGTATAGTCATTTCCGGGACAACGTTATTCATGCCTGCGTTATATTCTCCATGTATTAACTGCGTAAGGCCTCCTTGTTGTGTTAGGGTTTCACCATGTATCTTCCTGAATAACATATATAGATTAACAACGAATCATTTGCAGCTAGGGCTGCAGTGTATTCTTAGTGATTCTCCTTCTCCAAAAACCCAAGACGTGGAGAGGAGATCACCTTGAGAGTGTGTCTAAATGACATCAAATTCTCTTATATTTATACTAAAAACATAGAGGTTGAATAGACACGTCGGTTGGGCTTATGAGCCTACATAAGAGCTGGTCGGCTTGATAATAATTGCATAAACAAAATAAATTCATATCTCCATAAATACTTATCGGAATCGGATGATCTTTGGATCAATCCTACACCTCTCGACGAGAGGGATCCAATAAAAATATCAGCTGCCATAAATAAGCTGACCCACATGGAGTTTGGCCCTAGTTGCCAATTTAACAAAGAGAGAGAGAAGGAGACTAGAGACAAGGAGATAAGGGGAAGAGAGAGAGAAGGAGACTAGAGACACGGAGAGAAGGGGAAGAGAGAGAGAAGGAGAGAGGGAGGGATATAGTGACAATGTCAGAGAGTAGAGAGAGAAAGAGATGGGGGGAGAGACAAAGGGAGGTGGGATAGAAAGGGAAAGTGATGACTTGAGAGAGAGAAGGAGAGAGGGATGGATGGAGATATGGATTTGGAGGGGGGAAGAAAGTGAGATAAGAACAAAGACATAGAGAGATAGAGTGGAGACAGAGAGGGAGTGATAAGGGAAGAGAAAAAGGAGAGAAGAGAGAGGGAGATATAGAGATGGAAAGGGGAGAGAGGGAATAAGAGAGGGAGGGAATGATATAGTGACAACATTGGAGATAAAATTGGAGAGATAGAGTGAGAGGGATAGAGAGAGATGGAGGTGGGATAGAAAGGGAGAGAAAGGAATGAAGAAAGAGGACTTGAGAGAGAGAAGGAGGGAGGGAGGGAGATAGACATGGAGTTGGAGGGGGAGAAAGGGTGGGAAGAATTTAAGGAGAGATAAATATGGAGAGAGAGAGTGTGTGTTTGTTTCTATGTTTGGAGGTGAGATAAAGAGACAAATAAGGAGAGATGGAGGGAGATACATATATATAAGGAGAGGGAAGAGAGGGAAGAAGAGAGTTATAGAGTGAGCGAGCGAGCAAGAGATAGAAATATATGGAGAGGGAGAGCATGTGTGTTTTTGGAAATGAGATAGATATATAAAGAAGGGGATATGGAGGGAGATATAGATAGATATAGCGGGGGGAGAAAGATGGATGAAGCGAGAGATATAGAGAGGAAAGGGGAGGTGAGGAGAGAGCGATAAATGGGGTGGAAAGGGAGGGGGAGAGGGAGGAGATAGGGAGGGATATAAACACAAATATTGAGAGGGAGAGGGAGGGAAGAAGAAATAGATACACATAAACAAATATAACTATGGGCTTTCAAGCAAAAAATATGGTCCTCAAGAGATCAGAACCAACTGATGACGGTGGAGTCTACTTTCAGCCATACCCAAACAAAAATGGTATTATCTAGTTCAAGGCTATCATAGATGAAAGAATGTCTAGTTTGTAGAGGATTGGGATGGTTAATGGAATGGAGGGAAAAAACGAGAACCAACAAGGATAGGCTTTCCAAGGAAAAAGAAAGAATGTTTATTTCACTCACTAAAGAAATATATTTATATGGATCATTTTAGCGAGAATAGCAAGTTCATTCCTCTCCTTTGAGTGAACTAAATATATGGGGGTTAGTTTCCATACCGTATATATCCCTTTCTCTTGAATTCAAAGGGGGAATATGAGATGTTTTTTTATTGCACCTAAGTGAGTGAATTAACCATAATTATTAAGGGTGCCTCTAATTGTACTTGGAAGGATTGAAACTCCTTCTCAATTTTGCAACAAATCATGTTTCCAGGTTCAATGCAACATATCCAATTCATAGTGGAAGGTTCAGTTTAGATTTTGTGCATTATAGGAATCCAACCATAAATAAAAATACTAGAACTTTACTATTAAACAAAATGTTTACTTACCTAAAAATTTTCTTCTTGAAACTATAAACTATTTGTAATTGACTACATTATTTTATTCCCATTTTCCATCATTCAACATTGTTAGCCACTTTGTGTTCAAACAAGGTAATAGAAAACAATTACCATTGAAACTTACTTTGGTTTTAACACTCCATAAGTCACAATGATTGTGATTGGAGAAAGATATTATTAATATTGGAGAGAAAGAGAGATAAGGTATGACATTCATTACGATAACTCAAATTAAAGATTTGAATGATCTACGATTTCAACTACCTTTTTCATATAATTGATATGAAATATGACAAAACTAACAGGTGTGACAATAAGAACAATAAAAGAAAATAGTTTGAGATTGATCACAATGAAGACTAGTTGTAATTGACTACATTCTTATTATTCACATTTTCTATCATTCAACATTGTTATGTTGTCACTTTCCATTCAAATTTTTATTTTAACCTTTTTCATTATTCAAGCTATTAACACTATCTACCATCTCAAAAAACTAAGGTAATTGAGTAAATTAAATTTAAAATGACCAAATTAATCTTAAACATATTTATCATATTTAAAATGATCAAAATAATTAGATGTTCAAAAAAAGTTGTGTGACCATGCATGACTGAAACCAACCTAGGTCTATATTAATCTTGGACCTATCAAGCACCGAGAGGGATCGAATATCTCGAGGTGCAAAACTTTCCTCAAGTTTTTCACTAAAAAAAAATTGCACCTCAAGGAATTTGATCCCTCTCGAGCACTTAGTAAATCTAGTGTTAAGATGGATCTGGGATAGGAATGCAAATGTATTAATGTATTGTTATGTATGAAATTCACTTCTAGTAAATAAGGTCCATGTAGTAGTGTGAATGCAAATAAGGTAAGAAAGCTTATTAAAAGTTCCATGTTATAGAATGTTCCTAGCAAGTAGATAATATTATAAGTAAATAAAAGTAATGTAATAGAGGTATGGTGAAAATTATTGTAATTGTATCAAGCATTGATTAAGAAGTGAGTTCCTTCCATAGGAAATATTATATAGTGTTACCCTACCTCAATGATTTTCTCTATATTATTGTGTTAATTATTTTGTTTAATTGACTTATTCTCAAAGTTAAGGGTTTATTTTGGATTGTACTTTTAAATCTATTGAGGTACATAACATTGAGAATATGGGAGGGGCTATGCTACCACTAGGGTGAAGGAAACTAGTCCAAGGCATCTAGGTCATTCACCCAATGCAATATTTATAAAGATAAACAAAGAAAATCACCATAGTAACTTGAGATATTCTTCTTAGTAGCCTAACTATGGAAATCCATTAAAATATCCATTTAACATAAGAATGATATTACTTCAAGAATATTATTTATTCTAGTGCTCTTCAAGTTGTGTATAATGTGTCTAGCCTATTATCTATCTTTAGGGAAAACTAGTAAGTTTTATCTTGGTTCTTAGACACTAAAAGTGGGATGACAATAATTTCCTATTAATCTATCCTCTATGCTATTTTGTAACTTTCCATATATTTCCCTCTTTGGTTCACTTGTTTCTCTTCCATAATTATCTATAGTCACTTTTAATATCCAATGAAAAATGTTTTTGCACATAACACAAGAAAATTAAAGTATGGATGATGTAACATAACCCCAAAATCTTTTAGCTTGTAACATTCTAAAATTCCAAGCCTATGAAGGCTGAGCTAACAAGTTAGTGCAATTCATCATGGGTGCCTTCTTGCGTCACAAATCATGATGTTGAATATCAAATGACCATGTTTGGTATGAGGAGGTTGCATTGCATACTAAATTTTTCCCTCTACCTACATATGTTAAACATAGAGGTTCTAGTCATTATGCATGCAACTCATTTATTTTATAGAATTTCATACATATTGCTCCCAATTTGTGGTGATAACTCTATTTGATAATGATAGAATCCCTTTTGTGGCAACCTAACTTTAACTACTCGATTATGGTGGTGGTGGAGTTAGTTCGTTTGTAAATATTGGTTTCTAGAATTCATATTGTGGTCATGACAAAAAATAAACCAACTACCCTCATCAAAAAAGGATAAACCACATAATTTACATCTAATACATTAATGATATGATTTCTAAATAAATGCAAGCATAATTAATTAATTATCTTTCACATTCAAAGGGTCTCATTCTTATGAACTATATACACAACATTAGTGCAACCAGATTTGAACTTCATGAGATTTTACGTTCTTTATAGGTGGGATTTGTAATGATTGTTGAACATAATAGCTGATATATTTCATAGTTTTATGTAGTATATGTGTCACATACCCAAAGGTTTTTCTTAGGCTCCAGTGCACTTCATGTGCACAAATTATTAGATTAGTTCTTTTTATAATTATATAACAAAGTTTGAACTTCGGATGCTCAAAGAAATGGTTGTAGACAGATCATGTATATTTATAATTCACTCATTATCATAGTGTAAATACAAATCATCTCACTCATAGAAAAGCATAAAGACTTAACTGCAATTGAGAGCATAAGTAAATAGAACTTACGAGATGTTAGGAACAATGGTGTAGTAAATGATACAATGTTCTACTTTTAACCAACTAAGTATATCATAGGGTTGTCAATGCACATTAAAAAATCTCATATAATGAATACTAATATGCATAGTTGGCACAACAAGGTTTCATAAGCAACAATATGTATATCACATGTTATTGTATCAATTCATCCTTCCCAGTAATGAAACAAGGATGCACATTCTAGGTCATATTATATCATGTCCTATGTTAAGACATTGACACCAAATGCCATCATTCATAATTAATGACAACACTTTTTAAACATTATATTAAACCACACATGACATCATACCCAACCAAGGATAAACTCTTATCCTACCTAGGGTTAAGATACACTATTACACTCATATTTATGGCCAAGTCATGACAACACAATGACAACATATTGGGTTTCATTCCATCAGTATGTAGCAGTACTTCCTAATAAAACTACTCATATTATTTAGCCAAAATATGTTAAGTTATGGTATGTTCTATGCTTATAACAGTTTACTTATTTTTCTTATTATATTCCACCGATTAGAAATCACATGTACATAAAGTAAAGTGCAGATAGAACATTAAACGATCGACAGAAAACAAGCCAAGACAAGAGACACAATATGTGGCGGCTAGCCAAGGACAAACCCCACAAAGTGTGGGGAAACCCTTTGATCAAATCTTCTTTTATCTTCAATAATTTAGCAGAGAGAAATAGTACAATAAATATGATTCATATCAGCAGTAGCAAACCCTAGATTAGTAGTATCAGCATTAGCGGCTTCATTATCAAACTAGGGCAAACCATATCTCACAAACCGACAGTCGGATTGACTTCATTCCACCACCAAAAGTTGCGGCTTTAAGAGGAGGTTCAGATGGACCTACAGCGTAGTTCCAAAGAGAAGATCTTCTAGGCAACACATTTCAATATTTACTTCTACAGATGCAGCTTCAGTTTCAGCAGTTTCTGGCTTCAAACTAGGGCAGTCGATATCTTGCAAACCGTTCATCAGATTGACTTCATTCCACCACCAAAAGTTGCAGCTTTCAGAGGAGGTTCAGATGAACCTACAGCGCAGTTCCAAAGAGGAGATCTTCTAGGCCACGCAATTCAATCTTTACTTCTGCAGTTGCAGCTTCAAATTCAACAGCTTCCGGCTTCACATGTGTGAGAGAGAGAGACCCATTTCAGCGCAGTAGAGAAGAGACTCATATCTGCGCAGTAGAGAGAGAGAGATGTGATGAGATGAGCGAGTCTAAATGAGGAAAAGTCCTCTTATATTTATACACAACGTTGGTGGGTGAATAAATGCGACTGTTGGGCTTCTGAGCCTACATGAGTTGTAGGTCGGCTTGATAATAATTCCATAATCAAAATAAATTCATATCTCCATGAATACTTATCGGAATTGGATGATCTTTATATCAATCCTACACCTCTCGACGAGAGGAATCTAATAAAAATACTATTAGCCATGAATAAGATGACCCACATGAATTTTTACCCTGGTTGCCAATTTTAACACTCCCTCTCAACCATGGAGAACTTCATCTGCAATCTATCTATCGGTTGTTACTATTCATCCATAAAATGCACCACCTTGTACAGCCTGACCCTTGCCCTGCTCTGCTATATTTTTCCTGTTCTTCTTTGTCTTGTTCTACCCTGCATTGATCTGTATTGTTTTGTTTTGTTCTACTCTGCTCTTGCATTGTTCTGTTCTACTTTGCTTTTGTCTGAATTATGAAGAAGAAGAAATGATCGAGGATGTATCATACTGACTCAAAGTCAGTCTCAGAGTATGTACCACTGCTCCCAAACCAGTCTCAACCAACCCAAAGTCAACATCATAGTGAGTACGACTCCAATGGTCCCAAACCAATATCATCCTCCACTGACTCAAAGTCAGTCGTAGAGTATGTACCACTGATAGCAGACCAGTCTCAACCGACCCGAAGTCAGCGTCATAGTATGGTACAACTCCTACCACTGGTCCCAGACCAGTATCATTGATCCCATATCAATGGAGGTCATCCTAGCGTATGGAGTACGGTAGTTACAACGATGCATCCATCGGTACTACTATGGTCACTAACTTCATTTCCCTGCTCATTGATCAGATGAGAGGTACTTCCCATGAGTCCCAGACTGCATGGGTAGGATACCTCGACAGGAGAACTAATCAATCCTGTCCTCACAGGAGAACACATCAATCCTGCTACAATTGCCATCGAGAACACATCAATCCAGGCCTCACAAGAGAACACATCAATCCTGCTACAATTGCCATGGAGAACACATCAATCCAGGCCGCCATGGAGAACACATCAATCCAAGCCTCACAGGAGAACACATCAATCTTGCTACAATCGCCATGGAGAAAACATCAATCTAGGCCGCCATGGAGAACGCATCAATCCAGGCCTCACAGGAGAACACATCAATCCTGCTATAATCGCCATGGAGAACACATCAATTCAGGCCTCACAGGAGAACTAATCATCCTGCTACACAGGAGAGCGAATCATCCTGTTCCACAAGAGAGCGAATCATCTTGTCCCACAAGAGAGCGAATCATCTTGTTCCAGTGTGCACCACCAGGGGAGGGTGAGTCACCCTGTGGTAGTATCTTGATCTAGTAATAACCACAAGCCCTCAGAGCTCCCAGATCTCAATGTATGCAACATGCAGGACCCTTGTACAAGGGTTTCTTACCGACTCCAAGTCGTTTGGGAAAGTCACAGATTAGATCTTTCCTCAGGGCTTGGACAAGGTGTATAAACCTGTACATCATCTTAATGCGATGGAGCCTCCTTGCTCATCAACTTACCATATCCAAGATGATGTCTATCTGCTGGAGCAATCGACGAATACGAGATTCCTCAATAATCGAATCCCACCTCTGGTTGTTATAGAGAATCATAGTGGTATCCAATGTAAATCCAAACAGCTCACTGAAGAGATTTCACAACCAGACTGCCTCACACGATGTTATGCTAGCAATAATATATCCTGCTCCAGTGGTGCTCAAAGCCACTGACTTCTGCTTGCTGCTCATCCAGGATATCGAAGCAGATCCCAAGGTGAAATAGTACCTGGAAGTGCTCTTACGGTCCACCACACTGCCTGCCCAATCAACATCGGTATATCCAAGTAGTCTCACATCTCCGGCAGTGTATGTTAATCCATGAGAGGTTGTGTCCTGAAGACATCTCAGAAGATTCTTGTCATCAATCCAGTGAGGCTCAACCAAATATGAGCTCACAATGCTAATTGCAAAACATATGTTCGGACGGAGGTTCACCAAGAACATCAATGCAAATGAGTTTTTGAAACTCAGAGGCATTTCCCAAGTCTGGTCCGACATCACTACCATATAACTTCTAAAAGTTAAGATCCTCGAGGTAGTCACAGGCTTGCAGTCCATCATACCAAATCTTTCCAATATCTTTACCACATATTTCCCTTAAGATAGGAAAATTTCCCTTGGCTTCTGCCATACTTCAAGTCCTATGAAGTAGTGCATTAGTCCTAGGTCTTTCATTTCAAATTCAGAGGCCAGCTCCCTCTTACATTTGTGAATGAGAGGGTCTGCACCTGTTAGAAAGAGGTCATCCACATACAATACCAGTGTGAGAGGCTTGTCATCTTCAACCTTAAAGTAAAGGTTAGGATCGGCTTCACTCCTAGTGAATCCCAGCTTCATCAAGTAGCTATCGATCCTCTCATACCATGCTCGGGGTGCTTTCTTCAGCCCATAGAGAGCTTTCTTCAACCTGCATACATGAGATTTTCAATCATAAATCTCAAATCCTTCAGGTTGCCCCACATAGACCTCTTCTTTGATAGAACCATGCAAGAACATGGTCTTAACATCCATCTGATGTAGGTTTCATCCTTTTGAAGCCACAAGGGCTATGATCAAGTGGATGGTCATATATCTGGCAACAGGTGCAAATATCATAGTCTATACCTCCCTTCTGGGATAAACCATGAGCAACAAAATGAACCTTATACTTTTCCATACTTCCATTTGTTGCATGCTTTATCTTGTAAAGCCATTTTGAAGTAACAATTGTCTTGTCCAGGGTCTGGGAACTACTTCCCAGACATCATTCTCCATAACAGACTCATATTCTATGGTTATAGCATCCTTCCATAGTTAATGCTTGATGACATCTGAGAATGATGAAGGTTCATTTTGTATGATCGTGCTCATGATGGTCAGGTATCCCTGATACTTGTTAAGTTTCTTACTTTGATGGAAGGTTCCTCAGGGTGCAGCATGTCCTTCAACATCATCAAGTATCCCCCTAAGCCATGAAGGCCTCTTCCTAGAAGAGGAAGGCTCATGTGGATGAAGATCAATCGAATACATGGGTTCTTCTACATCAGGCATTGATTCATCATCCTTTTCTTTTGGTTCCCTGGTGTTGGCTTCTTGAGAGCTACTCAAAGTCAGCAGATTTTCCACCTTGCTGAGAGCCATATATTTGTCAAAGGTGACATCATGACTAATCACGACTTCCCTTTGACCGGTGGTGAACATTTCTTCAGGAGTTTAGGAATCCAATGCTTGATGAGGGCATCGATTTTGTACATATACGGCGGTGATTGTAGTTTCAGTCCATAGAAACATCAGAAGTCTTTGATCATGTAGCATGGCCCAGACAGCTTCCATCATCGTGCGGTTCTTCCTTCCCACAACACCATTCTGCTCAGGAGTATGTGGTGTAGTAGTCTCCCTCTTAATGCCAACCTCAGGTATGCCTGAGTGAACCAATTGTAATATATCAAAGGTCTTGCTTTGGCTTGAGGGGAATGGTCCCCTTTTGAGCTTTCCTTCAGCACATCCTGGACATACACCTTCATTCTCTATTCAGAATTCGGGCATCCCTATCACCATTTGTCTTACACCGAGTATAGCTTTATAATGAAGGGGGGAAAACCTCTAATGCTAAAGTTCAGACTGAAGAGATGTGTCATAAGACATGACACCTAGTAGACTTCCATCGACCTGATATAATGAATCAACACTAAACCCAAGAGTAAAGGCATCTTTAACATTATTTTTCCATATATATACCTTGCCATCGCTGAAGGTTACCTTGTAGCCTTTGTCTTCCGTTCCCGAGATGGACACTAGGTTCTTTTTGAGGTCAGGAGCATTTAATACATCCTGGAATTTCTGGCCTTCTTGAATGCTTGTCCTCTTCCTTGATTCCCAGCTCTCCTCTTACCTTTGTTGTTGAATTTTTCATTCCTTTGATTGCCATCAGAGGGATTTTGATCATCATCCTAGAGTGAGTCCTTTCTATCAGGGAACTCCCTTGCATATTGACTTGCTTTATCGCAAATGTAACATCGTCATTTTATTCTAGCATTAGGTCCAGCCTTTCCTATTGATTTAGTCCCGGAATTATTTCTTTTCTTTGCATGGAAAGAAAAGGCAGCAAGAGGACCTTTAGGCATGGGAATTTCTTACACTTCTTCCCTTGTTTCTTCTTGAATGCATCTAGCCATTAATTCCTCGAAACCAGGAATTACATTATAGTTCAGAAGAGTAGTCCTGAACACATACCATTCAAATGGTAATCCTTCAAGAGTTGTGAGTTCCATTTCTCTGTCAATAATAGTTTCCCCAATAGATAGGAGATCGTTCTTGATCTCAGTGATTCTTAAGAAGTATGCTTGCATACTTTCATCTTTACTCTTCTTGATTTCCCTCAGCTTATTTCTAAGAAACAAAACATGATTTGCATCATTAACTTTAAATAAACTCACCAGTCTGTCATAGATTTCCTTGGAGGTGTCTAGATCAGAGATGTAGGCCACCAAGCGCTTGTCGATAGAGTCCTGGCTGATCTTCTTTGTTTTGAATTCTCTATTTTTCCATTTGTTCCAGGCAGCAGCAGATGCATTTGATGAAGGCTCAACAATATTGCCTCTTACATGGTCCAGCACTCCTTGATCTTCAAGGGTTAGATCGATAGACATCTTTCATCCATGATAGTCAGCTTTCTCATGGAGCTTGTCTTCGGCAGGAAAGAGTTTTGAGGACTCCATAGTTCTTTTAGGATAGCCTTGCCAATCTTCTCTTCAATGATTGCTCTTGCTCTTGCTCGGGCTTTGTCTTCACCTCAGCTCTGATACCATGTTAAGTTATGGTATGTCCTATGCTTATAACAATTTACTTCTTTTTCTTATTATATTCCACCGATTAGCAATCACATGTACATAAAGTAAAGTGCAGATAGAACATTAAACGATCGACAGAAAACAAGCCAAGACAAGAGACACAAGATGTGGCGGCTAGCCAGGGAAAAACCCCACAATGTGTGGGGAAACCCTTTGATCAAATCTTCTTTTATCTTCAATAATTCAGCAGAGACAAATAGTACAATAAATCTGATTCATATCAGCAGTAGCAAACCCTATATCAGTAGTATCAGCATTAGCGGCTTCATTATCAAACTAGGGCAGACCATATCTCACAAACCGACAGTCGGATTGACTTCATTCCACCACCAAAAGTTGCGGCTTTCAGAGGAGGTTCAGATGGACCTACAGCGTAGTTCCAAAGAGGAGATCTTCTAGGTGATGCATGTCAATCTTTACTTCTGCAGATGCAGCTTCAATTTCAGCAGTTTCCGGCTCCAAACTAGGGCAGTCGATATCTTGCAAACCGTTCATCAGATTGACTTCATTCCACCACCAAAAGTTGCGGCTTTCAGAGGAAGTTCAGATGAACCTACAACACAATTCCAAAGAGGAGATCTTCTATGCCACGTAAGTCAATCTTTACTTCTGCAGTTGCAGCTTCAAATTCAATAGCTTTTGGCTTCACATGTGTGAGAGAGAGAGAGACCCATTTCAGCGTAGTAGAGAAGAGACTCATATATGCGTAGTAGAGAGAGAAAGAAGTGATGAGATGAGTGAGTCTAAATGAGGAAAAGTCCTCTTATATTTATACACAACGTTGGTGGGTGAATAGATGCGACTGTTGGGCTTTTGAGCCTACATGAGTTGTAGGTCGGCTTGATAATAATTCCATAATCAAAATAAATTCATATCTCCATGAATACTTATCGGAATTGGATGATCTTTATATCAATCCTACACCTCTCGACAAGAGGAATCTAATAAAAATATTATTAGCCATGAATAAGATGACCCACATGAAGTTTTTCCCTGGTTTCCAATTTTAACAAAATATTATAGTGGAACAACATATGCTAGAATCTATAAAATCATACAAAGGATATGGAAATACGTTATAACAATGCAATTTGAGGCTACAATAATTGCACACAGTCCTTAGTGGAAGTTGCATAATTCTTAATGATAGTTACAAAATCCTTGGTGACAATTGATGATGTAGAAACATGTTAAAAGGTGACATTATTTACATATCAATAGTTTGTGGCCATACTCTTTGATGAAATAATACAATAAAGCTACCTAAATGTGATAGTAAGATAGCATATTGCTTGTATTTAGACATTCACTAATTGGTTATATTAATACATTGTGACTGTGCAATACTGGTGGATGACATTTCAATTTGAAGCTACAAGAATTGCATTTCATCACAAATTGTCTCTTGCTATCTAGGTGAGAAAGATAGATATAACCACAATACTAATTTAGTATGAGCCTCTTTTCTTTATATTATGTACATATATATGAGAATATTAACAGTTGCACAATCATGAGAAAGAGTGTTACTATAATATATGTAAGGGAATTTCCAGAACACATCTACATTATTCCATAGTCAATAACACATGTCAATGAAGCTAAAGCAAGGAAAATGCCTGGAATAGAATTATATATTAGGCCATAGTCAATGTGCATAAGCTAGCAGTGTCCCTCTAGATAATTTCAGTGCATTCTTCCTAGCAAACTCAAGGATTACATTCGAGGAAATAAGGGAATTTCCTCCCAGATTTCATGAGGTATTTTCTAGTGCCTAGTGGCCCAAACTTGTTAAGACATTGCATCATTATTGTTTTTCATCCAACATGCAGAAGTACATTTGGTATATATCTTGCAACAATGCATAGATGTACAACTTTAGAATCCATTAGACCACCCCATACTATACAAAGTGGGAATCACATACAATACTTCCATATTATAACCCTAATTTTAAGGTGTTTAGTTTTGATTGATCTAGATTGGTATTATCATAAGGTCCCTAATTCTCCTCTCAACCATTGACAATTTTCCAACAGAGCAGCTACCACCCCCTATATTAGGACCAAACCAGGGATTCTAAAGGCCTTTTCCACCTCCACCCTACCTATAAATGTAGGCTTATACTGGGTTCGAAAGGAAATCCTCCTCCACCCATCTTCCAATGAGGGAATTCTAGAGATGAAATTATCCACCCTCACTTAATTCAAGGATTTTAGAGATTTTCTCCACCATGAATTTTGTCACTTTAGTACCTCTACCCTATGTTGGGAATCCAGACAGTACTAAATATTATTATGTAGCAAGGAAAAAAAATATAGGGTAGCCAAAAGCTTCCACCCTCTTAAATGACGAGAGACTCCAGAGTAAAAATTTCCACCCTCAGTTAACTTAATGAGCCTTGATAACCTAAGCCATAACTATATTTAGTGGAAGATAGGGGTTTCAATTTATTCACCCTATTATGTGACCTGAGAATATCCCTAGTACTTATTATTTTCACACTTCAAGAGTGACTAGTGAACCCTCATAATTGCAAGCTTTCTTCCCACAGGGAAACTAAGACCAATCAAGCACTAGCTTGCTGGGATATAGAGAAACCCATCCAATAGCATAACTGAAGGGTCATTCTTCATACAAAGAGTATAAAATTCCCAACGTACATTTACATAATGTGTATTAAGCAGTGTAGAACAATGCCAAGCATATAAAATCATAGTTCGAGTTTCGCCTTTCGTGTTAGCCTATGCTCTATGGTTTAAATTCTAACTAGCTAAAAATCTAATGCAATAATGTTACACTAAAAAATGTCACCATGGCTATTTACAGTTAGTATGGCTCTATCAATAGTCATGCTATCCTCCTAGGCAAGTCTTATGCCTCTGCTCTCCATGTCAAACTCCAAAAAGAGAGGAAGTCTTAGTAAATGTGTTTATCTATGGGTATGCAGATTCTCTCGGCCTTACCAGCATATACGCACCTAATGTTCACAAAAACTGCATACTTGTACGCTCTATATGTAAAGGGGTAGGTGTGTACCCCTGTAAAGGTCAAAAGGCGCAAGTTTCACTCCAAAAACGTTACTTGTGGTCATTTCTAGAGGCTTCTAGAAGTATGTTTGACGTGTATGAAGCGCCTCCAGATGGTTCATGTATCCCTACCAAAGAGGAACTTATCCCATCAATAAGGGAGCTATCCCATCCAAAGAGGGACTTATCCCATTGATGGTGGACCTGAATAACTTCCTCTATAGCACTATAAATACAAGCATTGGGCCAGAAGGAGGAGAGGTTGAAAGCTAAACATTTCTAAGGGTAGATGCTGCTGGAATTAGGACTCCCATTTAGAAGCTTGTGAGGAGAGATTACCATCTTTGCTTGTTCTATTTGGAAGTGGGTGAGCTTTGTCAAAGTAAAGGAGAACTCTTGATGGACCCTGGGAGGGACTTGCACAACACCAAGGCTCAGGTTGTAATTGTTCCTTTTGTTTCCTATTAATGCAAATGAGTCCATTCTTCTCAATAACTTGTTATCTATGAGTTGTTTCATGTACTCCTTGGTCTATATGTTAAATATGGTTTATTTTATGAGATTATCAAGTGCTATTTAATCGTTTGATTGTTAGTGAATGCAGGTTTTGAAGTGAAGGAGGAGCTCATCCGGATCGGCGAGGCTGGACTACTACAACAGCGTTGGACTACAGGTAGGATCTAAACACTTGATTTCTCGTATAGTAAATGCATGTTTAGAGAAGGATTTCTCTTGTTTGTCTTCTTTGTCACTAGAGAGTCTTAGGCTCCTAGGGAGGTTGGTTGTGTCCGCACTATCGACTATTTCCGCCTGAAAAAATGGCGACTCCGCTGGGGACTCCATTGATGTGAAAGTTTTTTTCCTTTGTATGCAACTTTGATTTGCGAAAAGTCATTTATTTTCTGGTTTTTGGCTCTGTGACTTTGTATTTGGGTGGGCTAGCTTAGGGTTAAATTAGATTTAGTTTTTCTTGGTTTTTCCAGTAGTACGCACCCTCTGAGTATTGCATAGTGCGTACCTGTACGCACTGTTGCTGTGTGCACAGAGCGGGCCCGCACCTGTCTTAACAGGTTGCCTGCGTACCCTGCTTAAAATTAAGAAATTTCCATTTTTTGCATTTTTCCACTTAGATTTTGCTTTTTCTTAGTTTTTACTGCCCAGATCCATTAGTCTCCTGTCAAAGATCTTCACCTGAACTTGTTTCAATAGCATCGAGTGTTTTAGTGGATTTCATAGAAGTTTAAGCCCTAGGGTTTGATTTTTGAGTAGGTCCTGTAGTGACTTTGGCGGTAGAAGTTGTCAAGCCTTAGATCTCTCTGGTTTTGTCAGCCTTCTTAGGAGTCGGACTTGTCATAAAGTCTACCTGTGAGAGAAACTTACCTTTGAGTTGTCTCTTTGGCAAATTTCGAAGTGCTTGTTGATTGAGTATTGAATTCCATTTTACAAAAAGAACAAAAAGATTTGAGTTTTGTTTTGACTGGTTTTTTGATTCTGCATTAGCTGGTCCTTGGCTTGATTGTGGTCAAGTAAAACAACCTAGAATCATCCTTGTAGGCTTTTGCCTCCTTAGGTTTGCTTTAGAGTAAATTTCCTTTTGATTTGCTTGTAAGTCAATTTTTCATAGCTTTTATAGATTTTGAGATTGATTTTCGTTAAAATAGATTTATATGCTTTATCAAGTAAAAAAAAAATACAAAAACATCTCCTTTGAAAAGTTTTGTTTTGAAAGAGAAAGGATTTTTCGTGCACGTAATGAGTGGTCATGTTTGTATGCTTGGAAAGATAAAGAGTTTTATTTCTTTGATTTTCGTTTCCAAGAGAGTTGTTTTTATATAAATTTGCATTCTCTAAACTTTCTTAGCTAAGAATTTCATTGAAAAAGAAAAGTAGCGTAAATCATCTTAGGTGCATCTTTGTAGTGGTTGCGAGTCAAGTCTACACACCATTGGTTTCATTTCCGCTACCTTTTGTCTTTAAGAAAAACCATAAAATTAACGCTTAAAGTAAAATCAACTTAGTAACTTTTATTTACTAGGGCTCTGAAACACCAATTTAGATCAGGCTAGTGTCTTGGAGTAGGAGAGTAGTTAACTCTCCAAGACAACAAAACCAAACAAGTAGCTTATCTTGTGATAGAATAAATCCAATTGTCTCATTTGTACTCTGGGAAAGCTCCTCTTAAAGGAGAAGCACGAGCTCGTGTCCGAACCAGTGAGGGGATCAATCCTCCCTCGTTGGGAATGACGCCAGACACGCACGTATTACAAACGGTAAACCTCGGATTAACCATTGTCGAGGAGCAAGGGGTCACTTATCGATAAACCTTGGATTATTGTCAAGGAACCGGTAAGGGGATTGAGCTTGATACTCTGCCCTTGCGTGTTGTCGGAGTGTAGACTGTTCCCCCAGGTGCATTTGTTTCGGTTGGTAACCTTAGTGACCATTATCTTTAGGATTCTACCGAGGTGATGGTGGAGGGAAGATCCCACTGTACCTGGAGCAGACGTCGGCTAGACTCACTTGGATTTTCCGGGGGGTTCACTTCACTCGAGACGGTTAAAGTGGAGGAACTTGTGCCGGTCTATTCATTAAGCAGGTTGCCGGGGTAACCGTTCCACCCGCCACTTCTGTACTCAATCCAGCAATGTTGGGTTTCATCTCCAACTAGCGTTTTCGGTCTGGAAGGCTACTGTTTGTGTTTGGTTTGACGCCCTAGATTCTTTAGGCGTATGATTCAAATTTGTTTGGTTCTTTAGAGACTTTAGGTGGTTTGATTTGAGATTTTATTTTGTTTTCGTGTGTAGTAGTTAAAAGTTTTTAGCTGTGGCGGAATTACCGAGACAGTCCCGTAGACTTCGGGGCAAGTCACCTGAGATTGTTACCAGAACTGATTTGTTGAGGAAACTCCATAGATCACAGGGTGGACCTCCTGAAGACGTCCCGGGTCAGTACGAAGGATTGAAGGTCCTTGTAACTCCTCCTAGTGGCAGTAGAGTAGGTTCACCTGAAGAAGGAGAGTCTTCCTTGGTAGTCCATCCAGATTACCAAAGTCTAGAGACAGGTTATAATCCCGAAGCTGTTACAGTTTCCGAGCTTGCTGGTAGCTTTTCATCTACTAGTGATATAGGCGAAGAACCTGAAATATCTGAACCTGTTACTCCAACTTCTAGTGTTCCAGATTCACCAAGAGTAGAACGAGTTATCACCGAAAATCTTCCTACTGGTTTGATTGCTATTGAAGAACTTGCTCCAGAGGAAGAAATAGGCGTCTCTAACCTTGAAGATCAACCTACTATTGATCTAAGGGAGCGTGAATCTATCTTCTACAGTCCTCCTAGAAGTACTACTTGGTACCTTTCGTTAACCAATTATTTAGACAACTCAGGGGTAGGTTTTTCTCCACCTCGTACTCCTTTTCCACCTGGAGGTATTTATACTCCTGTAAATATGTCTGGTCAGTCATCCGTGTTCACTCAATCTCCTGAATATTTCTTACACAGTGGACCTTCTGTTCCCACTGGGTATCTGTCACTTTCTGGTATCTTTGCGGGGGCATCTCCTCAACCCGTTGATCATGGGTTATTAGCTGGAAACAATGGTAATAAACCATTAGGTGTAGGGGACATTTACATGATGTCAGGTTCAGTTCCCGTTTCTCAACCTCAAGGTGGTCAATTACTGCCTGGGGGGGCAGCCTCAATTAACGCCTGGGGGTCAACCTCAAGGTACACAAATTGTGTCTGGGGGGCAGCCTCAAGGTCAGTATGTACCTATGGTACAATACATGCCTCAAGGTCAACCCCAGCCTCAATATGTACCCCAGGGTCAACCTCAGTATCAATATTTACCTCAAGGGTATCAACCTCAAGGTCAAGGTCAACCCCAGTATCACTATTTACCCCAAGGTTATCAACCTCAAGGTCAATACTCGAGTCAAGGTTATCAACCACCTCAAGGTCAGTCATATGTTCAAGGTGTGGGAACTGTACCTTTCAGTTATCAATCCTATCCTCAATCCGGTTATGGATCTCAGTATCCTCAACCTGTTACGGGTCAATACCCTGGAATGATAGTGTGGGATCCATCACAAGGTCAACAGGTGTTGCAGCCAAGTATACAGTTGTTACCTCAAACCGGACAACCCGTAGTTTCTGGTTCACCCCAGCAACCGCAACCTGTCCAGTCAAATGTTCAAACATCTGTAACTTCGGTAGTTACTCAGCCGCCAATTACACCTAGTACTCCATCTCAAACGGCTGCTGCAACTACCGCAACATCTACCGCACTTACTTCTGGAGTATCGACAGCTCCTATTTCTACTGTCTCTGTAACTACTCCTCAGACATCTTTACCCTTATCTGGATCTACGATTCAAACTACGGTTCAAATGCCTGTAGGTATAAGTACGGTTGTCACTACTCAACCACAATTTGTTCATCAACCGTACCAGGGACAGTACCAATATGGGCAAGTTGTCCAGCAGCCGGTTTACTAGTATCAACCGTATCCTGGGTACACTTATCAACAACCTCAACAACCCCAGTACGGTCCGGTTAATCCTAGTTTTCCAGGAGGATATAATATCCCTAATGCGATTCCTGTTCCTAGTTATCCTGTATATCCTCCTCCTGGGACTGGTCTTGTGACCCAGAGTTTTAGAGATCCTAACCAGCAATTACCGTTTATTGCAACTTTGGATTTACCAGACTTGACGTGCCTAACAAACGATCCAATTCAATATCCTCCGTTCTGGCCGCCAATGCCAAATAAGTTGCCCAGTGATATACCCAAGTTTGAAGGTAAGTTTGGAGAGGATCCGTCCAATCACGTGATGACTTACCACCTCTGGTGTGCTTCAAATTCTATCTCGGATGATTCGATCCGCTTACGTCTTTTCCAGCGTACACTCATTGGTCTCGCGGCCAAGTGGTACATTGAGTTACCACGGGCCTCTTTTTACAATTTTAGCCAGTTAGCTACCTCGTTCTTAACTCATTTTCAGTTGCCGTTCAGATACGATAACGACACGGAATTATTAACTTCACTAAAACAATCGACGTCCACGTATATTTCTGACCACATTCATGAGTGGAGGCGTCGAAGAAGGTTAGTGAAAGTTTTTATTCCGGACCAAATCTTAGCTGAATGGTTTGTTAAATCATTATTACCGAAGATTACTGAAGATGTAGCTAAGGCCGGAGTAGTTACTGAGGAGCAAGTCATTGCTCAGGCGCAATACCTTGACTTAGTTTATACTCAGTCGGGTACGTTACACGAGAAGATCCCAGATCTTCCAATGTCGAATCAAATCGCTGCTGCTCCTTCGGGATCTCATGCCGCTGATGGTATGATTGGTACGGTGAACACAAAGAGCAAGAAGAAATCTTCCAAGAATTCTACTACTCCTATAATCACCTTGCCTGATTCCCCGACAGGAGAGTCTTCTCCTGAACTTTCCGCCGATATTCACGCTGTAGAGTCATCTACGACCAAATCAAAAAACGGTGGAAAGAAGAAAGGAAAGAAGAAGGCTAAAGCAGACAAGGCTCCGAAGGAGGAAACAGAAAAGTTGGAAACCAATGACGAAAAGCGCAAACCTCGATATCCTTGTAGGGGACATTTACAGGTGGTGCGCAAGTCTAAGAAATCCTTAGTTTTTGCGGAATTGATGTGTGATTTCCCGCATGCTGACACAGAAAATGTGGCAGAGGAGTCCATTGCGGACGTATCTTTGTTTCTTATCAGTACTTTAGATCCGTGGTATGGGGATATAATCATCTATCTCCAAACCCAAACCTTTCGGCCTGAAGCTTCAAAGTCGGAACGTCGAAAAATTCGATTTCAATCCCAGCAATACAGAATTATTGGAGATACACTTTATCGCCGGGGGGCAGACTTAGTTTTTCGACGTTGTTTAACTCACGAAGAGGCTGAGAGGGTTTTGAATGATTGTCACTCTGGAGCATGTGGCAGTCATATGTCTGGGTATGCCACAACTCAGAAGGTGTTGTGCGCTGGCTATTTCTGGTCATCCATGTTTAAAGATTATATCATTGCGGTCCGAAAATGCCACAACTGTCAAGTGTTTGATCGCAAGATGCGTGCACCACCTACTCCTCTCCATCCTATAATTGTCGTTGGTCCTTTCGCCAAATGGGGTATCGATTTTATTACTTGTAACCCTCACTTGGCTGGGGGGCATGCGTATATCATCCTCACGGTTGATTATTTTACTAAATGGGCCGAGGCGATGCCTACATTCGACGCAAGCGGCAAAACAGCTGCAGTTTTCGTATTCAATCACATTATAACTAGGTTTGGTGTCCTGCAAGCAATCATCACTGACCATGGGAGCCATTTTCGAAACATCATGATGACTGAGCTTACAAGCCATCTTGGTTTACGCCACGATAGCTCTACTCCTTATTATCCGCAAGCCAATGGTTTGGTTGAGTCTATCAACAAAGTTATGGTTATCATGATCTAACGAATCATTGGTATTCATCGGTCGAATTGGCACAACATGTTATTTTCAGCGCTATGGGCATACCGAACTTCAGTGAAAACTTCAACAGGGTTCACTCCCTTCCAGCTAGTTTATGGCTTGGAAGCTGTGTTACCCATTGAATGTGAAATCCCATCACTTCAAATGGCTGTCGAATTACTCCCAGCTACTTCCGAAGAGGAGAAACGCTTATTATACTTAGCCCAATTAGATGAGACTCGACGTGACGCTGCATTGGCAATCGAGACTCACGCGAAGCGAATGAAAGCTCAGTATGATAGAAATGTGACCCCTCGAAGTTTTTCGGAGGGAGACCTAGTGCTATTATATGATCAAGCTAACGATAAGCTAGGTGCTGGAAAATTCGTTCCTATGTGGCATGGACCCTACATTGTAAAACGAAAGCTAGAAAAAGGGGCCTATGAGCTGGTAGATTTTGATGGGGACTCTTTGGGTAAACCCAGAAATGGACTTTACCTAAAGAGGTATTATGCTTAAATGATGGGTATGGAGAATTTTTAGTTAGGTTAGGTTTTCTTTCTAGCTAGTATGTTTGTTAGTTTAGATAGTGTGCTTAGCTTAGAAAGTGTGTTTTTCGTCGTTATTCTGGATTATCTTGGTTTCACTCTTGATATTGCAGATGTCGACGCCTCTCCAAACATACATTGGATTTGCCGATGGTGTTTGTCGTAGTACACGGAATGTCTCTTCCGCAGCTTGGGTTATTTATTTGCCCTCTGACGAGTTAGTTTCTATGCATGTGGTGAGCCTCGGTCAAACAACGAACAACATTGCAGAATACAGTGCAGTGGTTGAATTATTGTCTGAATCTATTTCATTTGGAATTCGACGTTTGATAGTGAGGTTAGATTCTGAACTCGTTGTATTACAACTTAATAGAGTATATGCCATTAGAAATCCTGTGTTATTAAGGTTGTTTTTTAGAGTGCGCCTCTTGGAATGTGAATTTGATTACATTGAATATCAACATATTCCAAGGTCTTTAAATACATTAGCAGATGCAATTGTTTCTCGAATGTTGGACAGATATTTGCGATAATCATGCAAGTAAATTTAAAAACATTTCATCACATATGTTAAAACAAGATAAGCCGGTAATAATGATATATATATATATATATATAGGAGTGTGTCAAAAATATACATCGTCTTCGATCATAAGTTGAAAAACACCTTATGATCGGCAAAAATGATAAGTACAAAAAACCAAAAATGTCATATGTGTCTACAAAATGTGACTAGCCAATCACTGGTGGTGCCATGGAAAATTTTAGGGGCTAATGTTCGCCCAGTGGGCTAATTTTCCATGATTTTTCCACAAAAAAGATTCGCCAATTTCCAATTTTATAAAAGACGATTCGCCCAAATTTTAGAATATAAAATTATTTTACCTTAAAAATCGCCAACATTGTATAGAGGCTATATATAAAATCATTATAAATTTGAATAATTTTACAAATATATCAATAAACATTTTATAGTTTGCATATTAGGGATTAGTGAGATTCGCCAATGCTTTTAAACTTCAAGAAATTTTTCCATCCTTAAAATTTTCCTTGACAAGAACCTCCTAAAAGGTCCTGGGACTGCGACCACATAGCGCTGAAGTCGAATAGGAATGTCATCTATGGTGGTCTCTGGTATACCCGCCGTCAGACGCTCTAGATCCTGTTCCAGCTCGGCTAAGGTCTCTGCGGCCGCATCCTGTGGGGCTGGTGCTGGTACAGCTGGTACTCTCCTCTCAAAATCCCGGAGGTTGGCCGGACGCCGTGGACCTACATCTGCATTTTGAAAATGTGTGCTGTCAGTTTTGAGGCGATATATAAAAACAAAAAAAAATACATAATTTAAAAAACTTGTGAAGAATGAAATACCTCTGTCGTCCCACTGTTCTCCCTGTGGAAGAACCATGTCCGGATCATTCCGAAAATCCATTCCGGCATAGGGAAAATCTTGAATAGCAAAGACCTGGCTCTCTAGCCAGTGAAAGTAACCATCAGGAAATTGAACAACTGTCGCGCCCTCATCAGGATGTCGGGCCATTACCGCAACCCATCTCGTCAACTTAGGCTCCCGAGGAGCCCCAACTGGAACAATAAGATGCTGGGGGATCAGCATTGGAACTCTCTCTAAGGCAAAGCTCACAACTAAAGGCCCATATCCAAAGGTCTTCAGTTGTCTGTTCATTGCCCTGGTTAGTTGGCCCTTCATATTGGCCAACACAGCATCGCACCACTTGAAAATGGTGCCTCGGTAGCAGTCTATCGCCATCCGCATTTGGGACCCGGTGGCAATGTGCAAGGCGGCTGCGCCGCAGAGCCTGGTAACAGTAAAGGCTATCACCATAAGTTCGGGCAGGGATATGTACTTGATTTCTATCCATTTCTCCTGGTTCTGATTGTTGCACCACTCTAGCCGGAGGCTAGCAAGGGATTGGCCACCCGGCCTAGTCCTGGACAGATTCAGTTGCACGCCCCTATTTGGCAAGCCAGAGAGAAAATATATGTTGGAGGGCTCTATCTCGAGCTGGTTCTCTCCGATGTAGAAGCATTGATCTTGAATGTTCCACCTTTCAACCAGCCACTCAAGGAATGGCACCTAGCCCCTCATGCCAGGTATGGCCCAGTATTTGTACAAACCGCATGCTTTTAACGCATCAATAGAAGGTTGATGACCAATTGTGGCCAAATCAACGTCCTCGTGTTCTCTTTCTCTCCAATCTAGCATGGTGAATGCCCTACACACCAAAAAACAATAGTTAGAATTCATTAGAAGAAATTTGATTGGTTGAAATTGGAGTTTGGGGTTTCAAAATGCGTGTTTCACAGGGTACGCACCCCGCATTCAGAACACAGAGCGGCGGTACGCAGCTAGTCTGAAGGCGGGCTGCGTACCCAGACCTTTTTCCTATATACAAAAAAGGTCGGGGTACGCAGGTCACCCATGGGGCACCTGCGTACCCCGAGAAACATATCCTAAAACCCTAAACCCCCTAAAAAATCAAACTAAAACCTAAAAATGAATTTTAAACGGATGAAATTGAAGAGGAGGATGTTGTGAAATACCTGAAAGAGACGGTGCTCGATTCTGACGGTCGGATTCTCCGCAATGTCCACAGGAAGTTTTCTTGTCAAAAGCCCTTTTCTCAACCTCAACAGTAAAATGGTAAAATGACATGGTAAAAGGTCTTTTTATAGGTTTTTTGGATGAATGAATGCTAAGTTTGTTTATTTTTCACCATGAAAGGATATTTTTCAATGTGTTTTTGCCCATCTTAAACAGGTATGAGTAATGTGTTGTTTTTGTGCAGGACAAGGGGACTTTAGGGTAAATTGTCATTTTTCACGAACCAAAACATCAGAGTCATCTTTTAAGCCCTTTTCTGACTCCTAAAACATGAAAATATTGCCGAGCGTTTCTTTTACACTCGTTAAAATGGAATTAAAAGACGGTCCCCTTATAGCTCTTTTCTGACCGTAAAAACAGGAAAAGATTGCCGGGTTTTTGTCGTTTCAAACTCGATACAGAAATAAAACGACATGTCCTTGATCGCTTTTTACTTTTCAGGTCAGAGACACTAATAATGAAAGTACTCCTTGGTCGCAAGATCAATCGGTTCTCCCAGGTATTATTTTATACTTTTTCAGGCTTGGGGGACACAAATTTACGAAAAAGTTCACCGGGGAGTCTTCTTAAGTTTTTCAGACTCTCTAAAAATGAAAAACGCCGAGTTTCTCCTATACTGGACTCGTTAAAATTTCACAGTAAAGGACATGTTCGATTACAAATAGGAACGAACCACTCCTTCCTAGGGTTCGAATCAAAAGTAGGTTGGACTCATCCAAAGGATGAGCTTATAATCAAGCATATGTTAGAAAGACTTTATAATCAAGCATATGTTAGAACCTGCGTCCCCAGAGATAAATACATTTAGAAAGACTTTCTCTCTTTTTTGGAGTTTGACATGGAGAGCAGAGGCATAAGACTTGCCTAAGAGGGTAGCATGACTGTTGATAGAGTCATCCTAACTGTAAATAGTCATGGTGACATTTTTTAGTGTAACAGATTGCCCCTTAAAGTGTGAAGCCTGAAATAGATTAGGGTTTTGTATTATCTAGGAAGGGTGAAGCGCTTTATCATTTCAAGGATTATCTCATGGAGATCCTGGTCAGAACCTACAATTTTCAACACAAAATACATGTATAAGATTATATCATCACTGAGGTAGGCATTCCCATACTCAGATTAAAACTTTAACTAACGGACTAACTATTCTGATACAGGAATGATCTTGCAGTACATCATAATCATAGACTTTTGTAGACACAGTATGGGCGCAGCCATCTGTTTATGATTAGTCTACTTAGATAATGAATACAAAACTCCTCGCAGCCTGGATGGTGGAAACTAGATCCAGGGTATTCATTTCTACTTCTCAAATTGGTACGATTCTAGCCATGCGAATAAATGAGTTGATGTCGAACATGGTAGAAACCACTTGATTACCAGTCGATGATGTAAACTGTTAACAAGCGTGAGAGAGACCACCAGTAATGTCAATGGTTCTCAAAGTACCCAGCACAATCCATGAGATGTGAATGAATGAGTTGATGTCGAACATTTCATGGAATCCTTTGATCGAAAGTCAATGATGTAAACTGACGTCAAAGGCGAGAAACCTGCCATTGATGCATGCAGACTTCAAGGTACTGACGATTTCTAAGTCATCTCTCTAGATAATGTGCTGATGTCGATAGAAAGCGATCCGTTGCAGGCAAGCCCGCAACACGAAATCATTGTTCAAGTTGAAGAAATGTTGCTGTAAGGACTGACTCAGGGATGGTCAAATGGATGACAAGTATTTTGCAGATGAAAGTTTTGCTTGCAGACTTCTTGAACACATAATGACACGACAGATGGCTTGGTGCCGAATAACTCAAAGTTAATCCCCGAAACCCGGCTGAAGACTTTCAAAGTGGTTTGATCAACTGTGAGGTAAAGGATTTCCCAACCCAGGTGAATGAAAAGTGTCCTGTTCAAGAGTGGTAATAAAGTTTCTTCTGAGACAAAAGGTAACAAGTAGGCTCATTCTTCTCTCTTTTCCCCCACCATTTCTGGCAAGTACCTCTTTATTTTTAACAAGCTTGAGGAGGATAACATATGCTTGATTATAAGCTCATCCTTCGGATGAGTCCAACCTAGTTTTGATTCGAACCCTAGGAAGGAGTGGTTCGTTCCTGTTTGTAATTGAACAGGTCCTTTACTGTGAAATGTTTAATGAGCCCAGTATAGGAGAAACTCGGCGTTTTTCAATTTTAGAGAGTCTGAAAAACTTAAGAAGACTCCAAGTTGAACTTTTTCATAGATTTGTGTCCCTCAAGCCCGAAAAAGTATAAAATAATACCTGGGGGAACCGCTTGATCTTGCGACCAAGGAGTACTTTCATAATTAGTGTCACTGACCTGAAAAGTAAAAAGCGATCAAGGACACGTCGTTTTATTTCCGTATCGAGTTTGAAACGACAAAAACCCAGCAATCTTTTCCTGATTCTACGGTCAGAAAAGAGTTATAAGGGGACCATCTTTTAATTCCGTTTTAACGAGTGTAAAAGAAACACTCGGCAATCTTTTCATTTTTTAAGAGTCAGAAAAGGGCTTAAAAGATGACTCTGATATTTTGGTTCGTGAAAAATGACAATTTTCCCTCTAAGTCCCTTTGTCCTGCACAAAAACAACACATTACTCATACCTGTTTAAGATAGGAAAAAATACATCGAAAAACATCCTTCCATGGTGAAAAATGAACAAATTCATCCAAAAAACCTATAAAAAGACTTTTTACAATGTCATTTTTACCATTTTACTGTTGAGGTTGAAAAAAGGGCTTTTGGCAAGAAACTTCCCGTGGTCGCTGCGGAAAATCCGATCGTCAGAATCGAACGCCGTCTCTTCCAGGTATTTTACAACATCCTACTCTTCAATTTCATCCGATTAAAATTGTATTTTAGGTTTTAGTTTTGTTTTTTGGGGGGGTTTAGGTTTCAAAATGCGCTATGCAGTGGACGCAGGTGCCCTTCGGGTGACCTGCGTCCCCCGACTTTTTCCTATACAGGAAAATGGTTGGGGGACGCAGCCCACCTTCAGTCCAGCTGCGTCCGGACACCCTGTGTTCTAAACGCAGGGTGCGTCCTCCGTGGAATGCGGAATTTGAAACCCCAATCCTCACAAACAACCATTCAAATTTCCCCAAATTAATTCTAATCATTGTTTCATGGTGTGTAGGTCACTCACCATGTTGGATTGGAGAGAAAGAGAGCACGAGGACGTTGATTTAGCTGCAATTGAACATCAACCTTCCATTGATGCCCTAAAAGCATGCGGGCTATATAAATACTGGGCCATACCTGGCATGAGGGCTCAGGTGAGATTCTTAGAATGGCTGGTTGAGAGATGGAACGTTCAAGAGCAATGCTTTTACATAGGAGGGCACCAGCTCGAGATAGAGCCCTCTGATGTATACTTTCTCACTGGCTTGCCAAATAGAGGCGAGCAACTCAATCTAGCCGGGACTAGGCCGGGTGGCCAATCCCTTGTTAGTCTACGGGAAGATTGGTGCACACCCAATGCACACCATGCAAAAGGCGTGGAAATCAAACACATCTCTCTGCGTGAACTCAAAGTTATAGCTTTCACGGTTACCAAAATTTGCGGCGCAGCCGCTTTACATATTGCTTCTGGGTCCCAAATGCGGATGGCGATTGACTATTACCAAGGCACCATTTTCAACTGGTGTGATGCTGTGTCAGCTAATATGAAGAGCCAACTGACTAAGGCAAAGAACGGACGACTGAAAACTTTTGGATATGGGCCTTTAGTCGTGAGCTTTGCCTTAGAGAGAGTTCTGATGCTGATCCCTCAGCAACTCACTGTTGATATCTTGGGTCCTCGGGAGCCAAAGCTGGTACGATGGGTTGTGGTGATGGCCCGGCATCCTGACGAGGGCGTGGCGGTTGTTCGATTCTCTGATAGTTATTTTCACTGGTTAGAGGACCAGGTTTTTTCGATCCAGGACTTTCCGTATGCCGGAGTAGATTTTCGAGGTGATCCGGACACGGTTCTTCCACAGGGAGAACAATGGGACGACAGAGGTACTTTATTTTTCACAAGTTTTTAAATTATGTATTTTTTTGTTTGTTTTTTATATATATCGTCTCAAAACTGACAGTAAAAATTTTCAAAATGCAGATGTTGGTCCACAGCGCCCAGCCAACCTCCGGCCTTTTGAGAGGAGACATCCAGTTGCACCGGTACCGGCCCCACAGGACGCGGCTGCAGAGGTACTAGCTGAGTTGGAGCATGATCTAGAGCGTCTGACGGCGGATATGCCTGAGACTACTATGGATGATATTCCTATCAGGCTTCAGCGCTATGTAGTCGCAGTCCCTGGACCGTTTAGGAGATTTTTGCGTAAGGTAGCCCGTGCAGTGGTGTCGTATAGGGAGCACCACCAGTGATTGGCTAGTCACTTTGTAGACACATGTGACATTTTTTACTTTTTGTACTTTATCATTTTTGCCGATCATAAGGTGTTTTTCAACCTATGATCAAAGACAATGTATATTTTTTGACACACTCTTATCTATATATATATCACTACTACCGGCTTATCTTGTTTAACATATGTGATGAAATGTTTTTAAATTTACTTGCATGATTTATCGTAAATGTCTGTCCAACACTCGAGAAGCAATTGCATCTGCTAATGTATTAAAAGACCTTGGAATATGTTGATATTCAATGTAATCAAATTCACGTTCCAAGAGACGCACTCTCAAAAACAACCTTAATAAAACAGGATTTCTAATGGCATAAACTCTATTAAGCTGTAATACAACAAGTTCAGAATCTAACCTCACTATCAAACGTCGAATTCCAAATGAAATAGATTCGGATAATAATTCAACCACTGCACTGTATTCTGCAATGTTGTTCGTTGTTTGACCGAGGCTTACCCCATGCATAGAAACTAACTCGTCAGAGGGTGAATAGATAACCCAAGCTGCGGAAGAGATATTCCGTGTACTACGACAAGCACCATCAGCAAATCCAATGTATGTTTGGAGAGGCGTCGACATCTGCAATATCAAGAGTAAAACCAAGATAAGCCAGAATAACGACGAAAAACACACTCGCTAAGCTAAGCACACTGACTAACTAACAAACATACTAGCTAGAAAGAAAACCTAACCTAACTAAAACTTCTCCATACCCACCATTTAAGCATAATACCTCTTTAGGTAAAGTCCATTTCTGGGTTTACCCAAAGAGTCCCCATCAAAATCTACCAGCTCATAAGCCCCTTTTGCTAGCTTTCGCTTTACAATATAGGGTCCATGCCACATAGGAACGAATTTTCCAGCACCTAGCTTATCGTTAGCTTGATCATATAATAGCACTAGGTCTCCCTCCGAAAAACTTCGAGGGGTCACATTTCTATCATACTGAGCTTTCATTCGCTTCGCGTGAGTCTCGATTGCCAATGCAGCGTCACGTCGAGTCTCATCTAATTTAGCTAAGTACAATAAACGTTTCTCCTCTTCGGAAGTAGCTGGGAGTAATTCGACAGCCATTTGAAGTGATGGGATTTCGCATTCAATGGGTAACACAGCTTCCAAGCCATAAACTAGCTGGAAAGGAGTGAACCCTGTTGAAGTTTTCACTGAGGTTCGGTATGCCCATAGCGTCAAAAATAACATGTTGTGCCAATTCGACCGATGAATACCAATGGTTCGTCGGATCATGATAACCAGAACTTTGTTGATAGACTCAACCAAACCGTTGGCTTGCGGATAATAAGGGGTAGAGCTATCGTGGCGCAAACCAAGCTGGCTTGTAAGCTCAGTCATCATGATGTTTCGAAAATGGCTCCCATGGTCAGTAATGATTGCTTGTGGGACACCAAACCTAGTTATAATATGATTGAATACGAAAACTGCAGTTGTTTTGCCGCTTGCGTCGAATGTAGGCATCGCCTCGGCCCATTTAGTGAAATAATCAACCGCGAGGATGATATACGCATGCCCCCCGGCCGAGTGAGGGTTACAAGTAATAAAGTCGATACCCCATTTGGCGAATGGACCAACGGCAATTATAGGGTGGAGAGGAGCAGGTGTTGCGCGCATCTTTCGATCAAACACTTGGCAGTTGTGGCACTTCCGGACTGCAATGATACAATCTTTAAACATAGATGGCCAGAAGTAACCAGCGCGCAACACCTTCTGAGCTGTGGCATACCCAGACATATGACCGCCACATGCTCCAGAGTGACAATCATTCAAAACCCTCTCAGCCTCTTCGTGAGTTAAACAACGTCGAAAAACTAAGTCTGCCCCCCGGCGATAAAGTGTATCTCCAATAATTTTGTATTGCTGGGATTGAAACCGAATTTTTCGACGTTCCACCTTTGAAGCTTCAGGCCGAAAGGTTTGGGTTTGGAGATAGATGATTATATCCCCGTACCACGGATCTAAAGTACTGATAAGAAACAAAGATTCGTCCGCAATGGACTCCTCTGCCACAGTCTCTGTGTCAGTACGCAGAGAAATCACACATCAATTCCGCAAAAACTAAGGATTTCTTAGACTTGGACTTCTCGAACTCCAAGTCGAACTCTTGCAGGATAACGATCCATTTAGAGTACTTGCCCCCTAGCAGTTGTTTTGTCAAAATATAAATCATAGGGTTGCAATCCGAAATAACTGTAGTTTTACGGAGAAGAATGTAGTGACGAAAACGCTGGACAGCTTGAACGGCTGCCAGGGCCAATTTCTCCACATGCGAATATTTTAGCTCAGTGGGATTTAAGGTCCTACTGAGATAATATATCACATGTTCCGCTCCGAATTCATCTTCTTGAACTAACACCATTCCAATGGTGGAATGCGAAGCTGCGAGGTATAAGAAGTAGTCCTGGTTGTAGTTGGGAGGATGCAACAACGGTGCATGGGTCAACGCGTGTTTAAGTGCATCAAAAGATTGTTGGGCAATCTCGTCCCAAAAGAATTGAGCGTTCTGTTTCAACAACCGTGTAAAACCTTTAGTGACCTCGGCGTAGTTTGGGATGAATCGGCGTAAAAAGTTCGCTTTCCCTTGCAAACTTTGGAGTTGGCGCAAACTCGAAGGAGGAGGCAATTTGATGATAGCTTCGACTTTCGAGGGATCGACGCGAATGCCGGCTTTTGAAACAACAAATCCCAGCAATCGACCTGTTTCTATACAGAAAACACATTTGTGGGGATTCAACCGAATTCGATAATGCCTACACCTCATAAAGATTGCTCGTAAGTGGACAAGGTGATCAGCTCGATGTAATGAATGAGCAGGCAAATCATCGAGATACGGTTGCACAATGTGCTTGATATCATGAAATGCATAAGACATCGCCCGTTGAAAAGTGGCCTCGGCATTCTTAAGCCCAAAAGGTAATTTGCAATAAGCAAATGTCCCCCATGGACAAATGAATGCCGTTTTTGGTTGGTCGGCAGGTAGAATATTGATTTGATTATAGCCCGAAAAACCATCCATGAAGGAAAACATTTCACTTCCGCACAATCATCAATAATTTGATCGATATAAGGCGTAGGATAGTTGTCTTTTGGACAAGCTCGATTGATATCCCTATAGTCGATACAGATTCTTATTGTTCCTTGTTTCTTGTTGACCGGAACAATATTCGATACCCAATCCGTTAACGGGATCGGATAAATGAAACCTGCTTTCAACAGCTTTTCGACTTCTGCTTTAATCGCAGCCGCTTTTCGAGGGTGAATCTGACGCAAGCGTTGCCGGACGGGTTTAGCATCCGGGTAGGTCTTTATTTCATGAACAACAATGGCAGGATCGATTCCCGACATTTCCTCGTAAGACCAGGCAAACACATCGCGGAATTCTTGGAATAGGGCCTTGTAAGTTTGGATTTCATCTTCTGTACATGCGGCACCTATATGAATGTTCTCCTCAATTCCGGGCTTCACTGAAATATCAATGGGAATAGTGCGAGAAATATTCCCTAAATTCAACTCTGAATCAGAATGTTTCGTTGGATCTTGAGCGTCTTTGACATATTCAGTGGTAAAGATAGATGAAAAATCATTTTCAAATGCATCATCCTTAGGTAAAAACGAAGATCTGTGATGGAGATCTTCCCATGGTAGATCGTCTACACTTAGGATTTCGCGAAGTTGTTCGTCAGATGACACGACTTCGGGAAACGCTATCCGTTCTAAGGTTGAGGTGAAAAGTGATTCTTCACTGACCACATTCATTTGGTCGATCTCGGTTGAATGAGAGTCGGTAAAAGACATGACAGCTTCATAAGCAATTTCATATGGACTCAAAGGCATAGCATCACCGAATGAGTCTATCTCAGAGTCAGATGGGACAATCCAAGGATCATCATAAATAATGTTTTCTGATGTAATCATATGAATTGTGGCAAATGAAGGTTCTACGCTGAGTGGAGGGAGAGGAAAAGTTCCCAGTAAACCGGAGTCCTTAACTAAACCTACACCAACGTCCCTATAAGGGATTGTCGTCTTACCGACATGCTGGATACTCTCTGAAGAGGCTGGGTCGGATGAAAAGTATGTCAGCTGATCAATAGTCACGATCTTACCGTTATGTGGAAACTTAATTACTCTGAAGACCGATGAAACGACCGCTGTCATAGCATATGACCAACTTCGACCCAAAAGAAGGTTGTAGTCTAGAGGGGCATCAACCACTTCCACATCCAGACTAACGGTTTTACCTTCTACCCCTATAGGCAATTCCTGTAGAATACCAAACGGACGGAACCCACGGCCATCAAAGGCCTTAAGGATGGTGGGGGATTGGTTCAACGAAGGAGAACCAAGGGATCTCCAACATTGAATCGACATAATACACGTAGAAGCTCCCTCATCAATCACAGTCCTATGAATAGGCCTGTTTTTTACTATCACTGGAATTTGGAAAGCCATTTGATGGGGGAGACGCGGTGTACTATTTTCTAGATCGAAGATTATTAGATTCGGGTCCTGAACATCAACAGCTCCTATAGCCGACAAAAGTAATTTTCGTTGTGCTGGGCATGATTGCAGCACTTCTAATGCCGACATTGCTGAGGGTGAAACAGCTAAGTCCTCAACAATGTTGTAATTCTGGGCTGCTCTCGCATGTGGATTGAAAGCAGACCTTCGAAGTACACCCTTGGCGGGCGGTTTAATTACTAAGTCCGGGTTAGGTTTCTCGATCTGTAGTGGATCGGAACCAGGAGCTGAGGTTGATGGGTTAGAGTGAGAAGATTCTGCTTCCTTACCATCAACAGGATTCTTACTACCATAATCTTGCGATCGAGTCGCAATCCGCACATGAGACATCATCAAAATGGGTTCTTCACTGGCATTCGAGGAAGAACCTATCATCTTATTCTCCTGCTCCAGAAATGGATTTTTTAACACAGCAGGAGTGGGAGAACCTTTGACTATTTTCACAACCTCGGCCCGATGAGGGCAATCTCTCGTAAAATGATCCTCTTCACAAATAAGACAAGGATATCGAGGTTTGCGCTTTTCGTCATTGGTTTCTGACTTTTCTGTTTTCTCCTTCGGAGCCTTGTCTGCTTTAGCCTTCTTCTTTCCTTTCTTCTTTCCGCCGTTTTTTGATTTGGCCGTAGATGACTCTACAGCGTGAATATCGGCGGTAAGTTCAGGAGAAGACTCTCCTGTCGGGGAATCGGGCAAAGTGATAATAGGAGTAGTTGAAGCCTTGGAAGACTTCTTCTTGCTCTTTGTATTCACGATACCAATCATACCATCAGCGGCATGAGATCCCGAAGGAGCAGCAGCGATTTGATTCGACTTTGGAAGATCCGGAATCTTCTCGTGTAATGTACCCGACTGAGTGTAAACTAAGTCAAGGTATTGCGCCTGAGCAATGACTTGCTCCTCAGTAACTACTCCGGCCTTAGCTACATCTTCAGTAATCTTCGGTAATAATGATTTAACAAACCATTCAGCTAAGATTTGGTCCGGGATAAAAACTTTCACTAGCCTTCTTCGACGTCTCCACTCATGAATGTGATCAGAAATATACGTGGATGTTGATTGTTTTAGTGAAGTTAATAACTCCGTGCCGTTATCGTATCTGACCGGAAACTGAAAGTGAGTTAAGAACGAGGTAGCTAACTGGCTAAAATTGTAAAAAGAGGCCCGTGGTAACTCAATGTACCACTTGGCCGCGAGACCAATGAGTGAATGCTGGAAAAGACGTAAGCGGATCGAATCATCCGAGATAGAATTTGAAGCACACCAGAGGTGGTAAGTCATCACGTGATTGGACGGATCCTCTCCAGACTTACCTTCGAACTTGGGTATATCGCTGGGCAACTTATTTGGCATTGGCGGCCAGAACGGAAGATATTGAATTGGATCGTTCGTTAGGCGCGTCAAGTCTGGTAAATCCAAAGTTGCGATAAACGGTAACTGCCGGTTAGGATCTCTAAAACTCTGGGTCACAATACCGGCCCCAGGAGGAGGATATCCAGGATAACTAGGAACAGGAGTCGCATTTGGGATATTATATCCTCTTGGAAAACCAGGATTAACCGGACCGTACTGGGGTTGTTGAGGTTGTTGATAAGTGTACCCAGGATACGGTTGATACTGGTAAACCGGTTGTTGGACAGCTTGCCCAGGTTGGTACTGTCCCTGGTACGATTGGTGAACAAATTGAGGTTGAGTAGTGACAACCGTACTTATACCAGGCTGGGCTGCAGGCATCTGGACCGTGGTTTGAATCGTAGATCCAGACAACGGTAAAGATGTCTGAGGAGTGGTTACAGAGACAGTAGAAACTGGAGCCGTCGATACTCCAGAAGTAAGTATGGTAGATGTGGTAGTAGTTGCAGCAGCCGTTTGAGATGGAGTACTAGGTGCAATTGGCGGCTGAGTAACTACCGAAGTTACAGAAGTTTGAACACTTGACTGGACAGGTTGCGGTTGCTGGGGAGGACCAGAAACTATGGGTTGTCCAGCTTGAGGTACCAACTGTATACTTGGCTGCAACACCCGTTGACCCTGTGACGGATCCCACACTAACATTCCAGGGTATTGACCCGTAACAGGTTGAGGATACTGAGATCCATAGCCGGATTGAGGATAGGACTGATAATTGTAAGGTGCAATTCCCATACCTTGACCATATGACTGACCTTGAGGTGGTTGATAACCTTGACCTGAGTATTGACCTTGAGGTTGATAACCTTGAGGTAAATACGGATACTGGGGTTGACCTTGACCTTGAGGTTGGTACCCTTGAGGTTGATACCCTTGGGGTTGATACCCTTGGGGTTGCCATCCTTGAGGTTGCCATCCTTGAGGTTGATATTGATACTGAGGTTGACCCTGGGGTACATATTGAGGCTGGGGTTGACCTTGAGGTATGTATTGCCCCATAGGCACGTACTGACCTTGAGGTTGCCCCCCAGACACAAATGATGTACCTTGAGGTTGCCCCCCAGGCATTAACTGAGGCTGCCCCCCAGGCGGTAATTGGCCACCTTGAGGTTGGGAAACGGAAACTGAACCTGACATCATGTAAATGTCTCCTACACCCAATGGTATATTACCATTGTTTCCAACTAATAACCCATGATCAACGGGTTGAGGAGATGCCCCCGCAAAAGTACCAGAAAGAGATTGATACCCAGTGGGAACAGAAGGACCGCCATGTAAGAAAGATTCAGGACTTTGAGTAAACACGGACGACGGACCAGCCATATTTACAGGAGTGTGAATACCTCCAGGTGGAAAAGGAGTACGAGGTGTAGAAAAACCTAGCCCAAAGTTGTCTAAATAATTGGTTAACGAAAGGTACCAAGTAGTACTTCTAGGAGGACTGTAAAAGATAGATTCACGCTCCCTTAGATCAATAGTAAGTTGATCTTCAAGGTTAGAGACGCCTATTTCTTCCTCTGGAGCAAGTTCTTCGATAGCAATCAAACTAGTAGGAAAATTTTCGGTGATAATTCTTTCTATTCTCGGTGAATCACGAACACTAGAAGTCGGAGTAACAGGTTCAGATATTTCTGGTTCTTCGCCTGTATCACTAGCAGACAAAAAACTACCAACAAGCTCAGAAACTGTAACAGCTTCGGGATTATAACCTGTCTCTAAGCCTTGGTAATCTGAATGGACTACCAAGGAATATTCTCCTTCTTCAGGTGAACCTACTCTACTGCCACTAGGAGGAGTTACAAGGACCTTTAAACCTTCTAGATTACCTGGGTCGTCTCGAGGAGGTGATCCCCTAAGCCTACGGGATCTTCTCAACAATTCGGCCACAGAAACAACTTCAGGAGACTGGCCCCGAAGTCTACGGGACTGTCTCGGTAATTCCGCCACAGCTAAAAACTTTTAACTACTACACACGAAAACAAAATAAAATTTCAAATCAAACCACCTAAAGTCTCTAAAGAACCAAACAAAGTTGAATCACACGCCTAAAGAATCTAGGGCGTCAAACCACGCACAAACAGTAGCCTTCCAAACCGAAAGCGCTAGTTGGTGATGAAGCCCAACATCGCTGGATTCAGTACAGAAGTGGCGGGTGGAACAGTTACCCCGGCAACCTGCTTAATGAATAGACTGGACCAAGTTCCTCCACTTTAACCGTCTCGAGTGAAGTGAACCCCACAGAAAATCCAAGTGAGTCTAGCCGACGTCTGCTCCAGGTACAGTGGGACCTTCCCTCCACCGTCACCTCGGTAGAATCCTAAAGATAATGGTCACTAAGGTTACCAACCGCAACAAATGCACCTGGGGGAACAGTCTAAACTCCGACAGCACGCAAGGGCAGAGTAGCAAGCTCAATCCCCTTGCCGGCTCCTTGACAATAATCCAAGGTTTACCGACAAGTGACCCCTGGCTCCTCGACAATGGTTAATCCGAGGTTTACCGTTTGTAATACGTGCGTGTCTGGCGTCGTTCCCAACGAGGGGGGATTGATCCCCTCACTGGTTCGGACACGAGCTCGTGCTTCTCCTTTAAGAGGAGCTTTCCCAGAGTACAAATGAGACAATTGGATTTATTCTATCACAAGATAAGCTACTTGTTTGGTTTTGTTGTCTTGGAGAGTTAATTACTCACCTACTCCAAGACACTAGCCTGATCTAAATTGGTGTTTCAGAGCCCTAGTAAATAAAAGTTACTACGTCGATTTTACTTTAAGCGTTAATTTTATGGTTTTTCTTAAAGACAAAAGGTAGCGGAAGTGAAACCAATGGTGTGTAGACTCGACTCAAACCACTACAAAGATGCACCTAAGATGATTTACGCTACTTTCCTTTTTCAATGAAATTCTTAACTAAGAGAGTTGAGAGATGCAAATTTTATAGAAAACCACTTCCTTAGAAAAGAAAATCAAAGAAACAATTCTCTTTATCTTTTCAAGCATACAAACATGACCACTCCTTACGTGCATGAAAAAACTCTTTTTCTTTCAAAACTTTTCAAAGCTACTTTAAACAAAACTTTTCAAAGGAGATGTTTTTATATTTTCTCTTTTTAATTAAGCATATAAACCTATCTTAACAAAAAACAATTTCAAGAGCTATAAAAATCCATGAAAACTTGACTCACAAGCAAATCAAAAGGGAAATTACTCTAAACAATCCTAACAAGGCAAAAGCTCACAAAGACGATTCTAGGTTGTTTTACTTGACCAAAATCAAATCAAGGACCAGCTAATGCAGAATCAAAAGACTAGTCAGAACAAAACTCAAATCTTTTTGTTCTTTTTGTAAAATGGAATTCAAGACTCAATCAACAAGCACTTCGAAATTTGCCCAAAGAGACAACTCAATGGTAAGTGTCTCTCATAGGTAGACTTTACGACAGGTCTGACTTCTTAGAATGCTGACAAAACCAGAGAGATCTAAGGCTTGACAACTTCTACCGCCAAAGTCACTACAAGACCTACTCAAAAATCAAACCCTAGGGCTTACACTTCGATGAAATCCACTAAAACACTCAATGCTATCGAAACAAGTTCATGTGAAGATCTTTGACAAGGGACTAATGAATCTGGGCAGAAAAAACTAAGAAAAAACAAAATCTAAGAGTAAAAATGCAAAAAATGGGATTTTCTCAAATTTTAGCAGGGGACGCAGGCGACCCGTTAGAACAGGTGCGGGCCCGCTCTGTGCACACAGCAACAGTGCGTCCAGGGACGCACTGTGCAACACTCAGAGGGTGCGTCCTACTGAAAAACTCAAGAAAAACAAAAATGAATCTAATCCTAAGCTAACCCACCCAAAGACAAAGTCACAGAGCCAAAAACAGAAAAATAAACCAATTTTCTCAGAGCAAAGTTCACACAAAGGAAAAGACTTTTCACATCAATGGAGTCCCCAGTGGAGTCGCCAATTTGTCAGGCAGAAAGAGTCGATTGTGCGGACACAACCAACCTCCCTAGGAGCCTAAGACTCTCTAGTGACAAACAAGACGAACAAGAGCAATCCTTCTCTAAACATGCATTTACTATACGGGAAACCAAGTGTTTAGATCCTACCTGTAATCCAACGCTGTTGTAGCAGTCCAGCTCCGCTGATCCGGATGAGCTCCTCCTTCACTTTGAAACCTGCATACACTAATAATCAAACAATTAAAAAGCACTTGATAATCTCATAGAATAAAACATATTTAACACATAGACCAAGGAGTACATGAAACAACTCATAAATAACAAGTTATTGAGAAGAATGGACTCATTTGCATTAATAGGTAACAAAAGGAACAAATACAACCTGAGCCTTGGTGTTGTGCAAGTCCCTCCCAGGGTCCATCAAGAGTTCTCCTTTACTTTGACAAAGCTCACCCACTTCCAAATAGAACAAGCAAAGATGGCAATCTCTCCTCACAAGCTTCTAAATGGGAGTCCTAATTCCTGCAGCATTTACCCTTAGAAATGTATAGCTTTCAACCCCTCCTCCTTCTGGCCCAATGGCTGTATTTATAGTGCTCAAGAGGAAGTTAATCAGGTCCACCATCAATGGGATAATCCCCTCTTTGGATGGGATAGCTCCCCTATTGATGGGATAAGTTCCTCTTTGGTAGGAGTGCATGAACCATCTGGAGGCGCTCAATACACGTCGAACAACCTTCTAGAATGCTCTAGAAATGACCACAAGTGACTTTTTAAAGATGAAACTTGCGCATTTTAACCTTTTCAGGGGGACGCACCTGCCCCTTTACATACAGAGCGTCCAAAGACACAGCTTTTGTGAACATTGGGTGCGTCCCCGCAGGTGAGGTTGAGAGAACCTCCGTCCCCAGAGATAAATACATTTAGAAAGACTTTCTCTCTTTTTTGGAGTTTGACATGGAGAGCAGAGGCATAAGACTTGCCTAAGAGGGTAGCATGACTGTTGATAGAGTCATCCTAACTGTAAATAGTCATGGTGACATTTTTTAGTGTAACAGACACTAATCATGAAAGTACTCCTTGGTCGCAAGATCAAGCGGTTCTCCCAGGTATTATTTTATACTTTTTCAGGCTTGGGGGACACAAATTTACGAAAAAGTTCACCGTGGAGTCTTCTTAAGTTTTTCAGACTCTCTAAAAATGAAAAACGCCGAGTTTCTCCTATACTGGACTCGTTAAAACTTCACAATAAAGGACCTGTTCGATTACAAACAGGAACGAACCACTCCTTCCTAGGGTTCGAATCAAAACTAGGTTGGACTCATCCAAAGGATGAGCTTATAATCAAGCATATGTTATCCTCCTCAAGCTTGTTAAAAATAAAGAGGTACTTGGCAGAAATGGTGGGGGAAAAGAGAGAAGAATGAAACAATTTGTCATCCTTTGTTACAGAAGAACCTTATCACCGCTCTTGGACACGACACTTTCCGTTCACCTGGGTTGGGAAATCCTTTGCCTTAAAAGTTGATCAAACCACTTTGAAAGTCTTCAACCGTTTCCGGGTATTAACTTTGGGTCAATCGTCACCAAACCATCTGTCGTGTCGTTATGTGTTCAAGAGGTCTCTGCAAATAAACCATTCATATGCAAAATACTTGTCATCCATTTGACCATCCCTGAGTCAGTCCTTACAGCAACATTTCTTCAACTTGAACAATGATTTCGTGTTGTGGGCTTGCCTGCAACGGGTCGCTTTCTATCGACATCAGCACATTATCTGGAAAGATGACTTAGAAATCGACAGTACCTTGAAGTCTGCATACATCAATGGCAGGTTTCTCGCCTTTGACGACAGTTTACATCATTGACTTTCAATCAGAGGATTCCGTGACGTGTTCGACATCAATTCATTCATTCACATTTCATGGATTGTACTGGGTACTTTGAGAACCATTGACATCACTGGTGATTTCTCTCACACTTGTTAACGGTTTACATCATTGACTGGTAATCAAGTGGTTTCTACCATGCTCGACATCAACTCATTTATTCGCATGGCTAGAATCGTACCAATTCGGGAAGTAGAAATGAAGACCCTGGATCTAGTTCCCACCATCCAGGCTGCGAGGAGTTTTGTATTCATTATATAGTAGACCAATTATAAACAGATGGCTGCGTCCATATAGTGTCTACGCAAGTCTATGATTATGATGTACTGCAAGATCATTCCTGTATCAGAGTAGTTAGTCTGTTAGTTAAAGTTTTGATCTGAGTATGGGAATGCCTACCTCAGGGATGATATAATCTTATACATGTATTTTGTGTTGAAAATTGCAGGTTCTGACCAGGCTCTCCACGAGATAATCCTTGAAATGATAAAGTGCTTCACCCTTCCTAGATAATACAAAACCCTAATCTACTACAGGCTTCGCACTTTAGGGGGCAATCTGTTACACTAAAAAATGTCACCATGGCTATTTACAGTTAGTATGGCTCTATCAATAGTCATGCTATCCTCCTAGGCAAGTCTTATGCCTCTGCTCTCCATGTCAAACTCCAAAAAGAGAGAAAGTCTTAGTAAATGTGTTTATCTCTGGGTACGCAGATTCTCTTGGCCTTGCCAGCGTATACGCACCTAATGTTCACAAAAACTGCGTACTTGTACGCTCTGTATGTAAAGGGGTAGGTGCGTACCCCTGTAAAGGTCAAAAGGCGCAAGTTTCACTCCAAAAAAGTTACTTGTGGTCATTTCTAGAGGCTTCTAGAAGTATGTTTGACATGTATGAAGCGCCTCCAGATGGTTCATGTATCCCTACCAAAGAGGAACTTATCCCATCAATAAGGGAGCTATCCCATCCAAAGAGGGACTTATCCCATTGATGGTGGACCTGAATAACTTCCTCTAGAGCACTATAAATACAGGAATTGGGCCAGAAGGAGGAGAGGTTGAAAGCTAAAAATTTCTAAGGGTAGATGCTGCTGGAATTAGGACTCCCATTTAGAAGCTTGTGAGGAGAGATTACCATCTTTGCTTGTTCTATTTGGAAGTGGGTGAGCTTTGTCAAAGTAAAGGAGAACTCTTGATGGACCCTGGGAGGGACTTGCACAACACCAAGGCTCAGGTTGTAATTGTTCCTTTTGTTTCCTATTAATGCAAATGAGTCCATTCTTCTCAATAACTTGTTATCTATGAGTTGTTTCATGTACTCCTTGGTCTATATGTTAAATATGTTTTATTTTATGAGATTATCAAGTGCTATTTAATCTTTTGATTGTTATTGAATGCAGGTTTCGAAGTGAAGGAGGAGCTCATCCGGATCGGCGAGGCTGGACTACTACAACAGTGTTGGACTACAGGTAGGATCTAAACACTTGATTTCTCATATAGTAAATGCATGTTTAGAGAAGGATTGCTCTTGTTTGTCTTGTTTGTCACTAGAGAGTCTTAGGCTCCTAGGGAGGTTGGTTGTGTCCGCACTATCGACTCTTTCCGCCTGACAAATAAGTATCAAGAGTGATTTTAGATTAGTGTAACTCACCTCTGTACTTTTACCTTCCAAATCACATAGGTTTACCCTGCTACTTTCGTAGTGCTACTCATTGAAGAATGTAACTAGCTTTGATCTTCATAATTTTACTTGTCAAGAAAAGAAAATTTTATTATTAAAGAAAATCACTTATTAAAACATGGGTTTCATGCTTGGGTTAATGTTTTCTAGGTCAAAGTCCCCAATATGCACTTCTAGGTTTTGTCTTGAGTCATTAGATTCATTTTCATTTTTATTAGACCCTTCATAGGATTTTGTATCATGTAAAAAGGATGATTTTTGAGTCAAGAAGATAGTTTGTCACCTCCACCCCAAATCGACGTTGTCACCAAGAAGTCGACCTACATAAGGGAAATTTGATCCAACAGAAAGGTTATATAAGGAGAGGAATTCAACCTATTTTACTCACTCGCAAAAGAAGGTTGATATACAAGACAAAGAAACAAAAAAAAAAGAGTGAAGAAGCTAGAAAAGGACATATTTTGCTGGGAAACCCTAAGTTAAAGTTTTTGGCTATCATTCTCTCACCCATGTGAAGTTTTCTAGGTAATTTCTAGGGTATAAAATCTATCTCTACTGAAGGTCCAAAATTTTGAAGATGGGGTCAAAGTTCTACTACTGGGGGGCGAAAATCTGGACTGAAGTGACTACTGGGAAGATGTCACTTGGATTAATTTGTCAATATCATCTACATTAGGCAAGGGTTGCCTTGGTGGTTTGAGGAAGTATTTGTTTAGGTATAGTAATTCTGGAAGTGTCTCATCTTAAATTTAATTACTGAAGGAAGATTTCTTGATTGGGTTTTCCCCTTATAGGGGTTTTTCCCTGGTCGTGCACCTACATCTTGTATCTCTTGTTCTTGTGATATTCATACTCATATAATCTAGTAATTTCTTGAGGAAATATAATATAATAAAGAATTAAAAGAGGCCAACATAATTCACAACTAATTATCAAGAAACAGGAATCAAACCCTAATATATACTAGCAATGATTTCTCAACATGGTATCAAAGCTAAGGTCGAAAAAGTTTCAACATCACTTTGTTTTGTTGGAATAAAAGGTTACTCCCTCTATGAAAACTTAATTGAAGATGGGGTTCAATATCATAAAAATTTTAGGAATTTTGATTGGAAATATCATCTACGTCTTATCTAATAAAGTCAAAATCGAAGGGTTCTTGGTTGCACTTATAGGTACTCATGATGATGGAAATGCATGGATCATTGATAGTGGAGCATCAAGACATATAACATGAGAAAGCATAAAACTTCATACTCTATCAAAGGAACAATCATTTATGAAGTGGAGCTAGGAGACAACAACAATTATGTAGCAAAGGGCTTTGGATCTACATCTTTGAATATGGAAAGTAGAGAAAAGCTACACCTAAACAACATAATCTATGTTCCAAGTTTGAAAAATAATTTACTTTCAATTTCTTATTTAGAAGATAAAGTAGATAGGTTTTCCTTTGTAAGATGGAAAATTTTTGGTTTTGGGAAAGGATTCAAGCATTGATAAGGCGAAAGTTATTGGAGTGCGTGAAGGAAGGTTATATGGAGTCATAACTCCATCTCCTCACGCCCTAGTTCACATGGAGAATAATCCTATAGAACTGTGGCATAAAATATATAGGAATATGCATTACAAGTTCATTCCCTCTCTTAATCGAATGGTAAATGTTATCCCCAACATCAAGGAAGATTGTGAAGGATTATGTAAGGGATGTGCTCTGGGGAAGAATAAAAGGAAGCATTTTACAAGTAGTGATACAATATCCAAGGAAATATTAGACCTCATTCATTCCAATGTGTGTGGACCTATGTATAACGAATCTCTTGGAGGTCATCTTTAGTATGTGACCTTCATTGATGATCACTCTAGGAAGACATGGCTCTACCTTCTCAAGTGAAAGGACGAATTATTTGAAAAATTCAAGGAGTTTATATCTAAAGTGAAAACCTCAACTAAAAGAAAGATAACAAATTTGAGATCCGATAATGGTAAGGAATATACTTCAAAATAAATATTTGGATATTATAGAGAAGCATGTATTAAGAGGGATCTCATTGTTCCCCACAATCCCTTGTAGAATGGAGTTGCAGAAAGGAAAAATAGAACAATTGAAGAATGTATAGGAACTATGATATTTTGATCAAATTCTACCAAAGTTTATATGGGGTGAATTAGCAATGACAAAAGTATATATACAAAATAGAAGTCCTCATAGAATCCTTGAGAATATAAAACTTGAAGAATACTTCACAAGAAATAAACCATGTCTGGACCATCTTCGAATCTTTGGTTGTCCAACATACATCCATGTTCCAAAGGACAAGAAAAAGAAACTAGATTCTACAAGCATTAAAGGGATCTTCATTGGCTATAGTCTTTCTTTAAAATCATATAGAAGCTACATTAAGGAAGGAAGACAAATTGAAGTAAGCAAGGATGTTTGATGAGAATAATGCCTACTAAAGATCCAAGGATATTAAACTAGATTTTGGTGATGAAGATACACCACTATTCGAAGAAGAAGAGAATCATGACAAGACAACTACAAAGCAAGAAGAAGTAGAAGGACCAAGTGAGCCTATTCAACCCATGATCATACCTGGAACAGGGAAGAGGCCAAATTGATTAAAACCTACTCTTGAAGATCTCAAAGGACATGCAGCTACTAAAGAGACTTTTAGAGAATGAAAAATACCAAAGTGATATTTAGGATATGCAACATATATGAAAAAATTAATAGAATTTGAACCAAATACATTTGATGAAGTTTGTCATCAAGAAGAATAGAAGAATGCTATGCAAGAACAATACAAATATGTCATGAACAATGGGGCTTGGGAAATTGTTCTTAGACCTAGTGACAAATCAGTTGTCACTTCAGAATGGATTTGCAAAATCAAACATGTTATTGATGGAAGTATTGATAAATACAAAGCTATATTTGTTGCAAGGGGTTTTCTCAAAAGGAAGGTATATACTATGAAGAAACATTTGCACCTATTGCAAGATATACTACTATATGATCTTTGGTTTTGTTGGCTACTACAATGGGATGGAATATTCATGAAATGGATGTAAAAACGACATTTATGAATGGAACCATCAATGAAGAATTATACATTGAACAACCAAAAGGCTTTGAGATAAATAGTAAAGACACATTTTTTGCAAACTCAAGAAAGCCCTATATGGTTTAAAGCAAACTCCTAGGGCATGGTTTACAAGAATGGATGCATATCTCTTAAGAATTGGGTTCATCAAATTTATGCATATCCAAACCTATACATCAAGGTGGTGAAAATTGAACCAATTGCTATTCTACTATATGTGGATGATTTGTTTATTACAAGTATAGAGCACATAATACAATAATGCAAGAGGATGCCAGCAGCCGAATTTGAAATGAAAGATCTGGGACTCATGCATTATTACTTGGGTTTTGAAGTTTGGAAGAAACCTAGAGAGATATATTTGGTTCAAGGTAAGTACATAATAAAAATATTGCAAGGATTTAGTATGATGGATTCGAAACCTATGAGTACTCCCATGATCATTAATCTCAAGAAGTTGAGAAGCTCGAACTCTATTCTTGTCGATCCTACTAGCTATCGTAAATTTGTGGGTTCTCTGATGTATTTTGTAAATAAAAGACCTCATATATGTTTTTTCATAAATGTTCTTAGTCAATTTCAGGTTGAAGCCTCTCCATGAAAATTGGATAGCTGCCAAGCATATTTTGAGATATCTACATGGCACTATACATCACTACTTGAAGTATGATGGAAAGGAAGTCAAGTTAACAATTTTTATAGATTTTGATTGGGGTGGTTGTGAGACTGATAGAAGAATCACTACAGGTGGATGTTTTAGTTTGGGATCTTTTATGATTTCGTGGATGAGTAGAAAACAAGATCATGTTGCATTAAGTAGTGGTGAAGCAGAATACACTACTACATGTAAAGTAGGAAAGGAAGTTGTGAGGTTAAGAAAACTATTGAAAATTTTGTTTGGTAACCCTTTAGATCCTACTATGATAAATTGTGATAATTAAATTAGCATCAATATGTCTGAAGATCTTGTATTTCATGCAAGGACAAATCATATCAATAGCAAGTACCACTACATTAGGAGCTTGGTACAATATGGGGTCAGAAAGATATAATCTATTCCAATAGATGAGTATGTCGTTGATGTGCTAACGAAGTCTCTTCTAAATAAGAAGTGGGAATATCATAGAAGCATGTTTGGATTGGTCGATATTACAAATTTAGTTGATAGGGAGAGATAAACCATATAGTGACACATGCTTGGGAGGAAATCTGACTGACTTGTGTGTTGATGTCTGTTGTCACTTCAAATCACACTATGTGGCACAAGTGTTGTAGGAGAGACAGAAAGCCCCCTAGGGACAACCTCTAGGTTGATTGTAGACTAGTGCCTAGGACATATTAAATAGAGGAGTGTAGGAAAGTTTATATGTGAGGGGTTTTTTGTGCACTCCAATTGTCACATAAAGAGGTAATAGGATGGGCTTGGTCCAATAAGCCTTCACTGAGGTAGTTTCACACCAACACATGGATCCAAATGATGGGGGTATATTAGGGAAATATCAATGAGAAATGGACTCTTATTCTGGTGTTCGACACAAAAAAATTAGACAACTTAAAACTCAATTTGTATAAATGACACAGAGGAGAAAAGGAAGGAGGGAAACAGATGCATAGGGTTGTAAAAAACAAAATCCTAAGTAGCAATGTTCCAACAAAAATATGGAATTCAATTTATAGGGTTGTAAATAACATAGAATCCTAAGAAAATATTTTCCAATAGAAATATGGAAGAGGGAGGAGGTGGAGTGATAGAAATAGTGGGGTGAAAAAGAAGGTTTCAGACCAAACATGACATGGGTATCATTCTCTGCCAAAAGCTAACATAGATCTGGGCTAACCCAGGTCCTACTGGTTAATCAAATACAAAAGTAAATCTGTAATTTTACAGGTACTGCAATTCTAGTGAATAACACATGTAGGTATATGATAACACAAGTACTGTCTTCTATTGAGCAGTTAAGATAAATCCATAGATTAGAGAGGAACCAACTGCATTCATTATACTGTTTCAAATGAGGAAAAACACAAATGAAATGAGATTATCGAGAGGAACATGCTACACATTAATCATGTTTGTAATCAATAGGGAAATTCCATTTATCTTAAAGCATCCAAATAACCAATCCATACGTTCAACACGATATCAATGAAGCCACCATAAAAAACAAATTGAACCAAAATGGCTTCTCAGAATCAGACCCTGTGGGTGAGAAATTCTGGAACCTTCCAACCCTTTGTTAAATTGTTGCTTCCCCATTTTTATAAGAAGAGGGGGAGATGGAATTATAGTTTACAAAATATCTGAGCTAGAGCTCTTCCTATCTACTAGATTAGTTATCTCGGCCCCTGCAAGGCATTTTTGCCCAAAATGATTACAATTGGGATTCGATCCCTTCTTGGAAATAAACAGAAATTAATGAACAGAGAAAGAAAATGGAAAGAGGAAGGAGTAGGTGTCCCTCTGCTGTCCCTGTGAAGGTCTTTGGTCAAGCCACATCTTAGCCGTGATGCACTCCCCATGCTACTCAGTCCTTTTTTATCAATTTTGCCTTTACTGCATGAATGATTGGTTCTCTGGAGTAGGGAGTGGATCAACTGCGAGTGCCTGTCTCAGTGGTCCTTTGTTGTGAAGAGGAGTGAGGATCCATGCCAAGTCATTAAGTTTTTGTGAGCCTCAAATACTAGTATAATGTTGCCTATACTTTATTTAATATCACAACTGCCAACCCATCCTCCTTAAGATATCTACACAATCCTTTTGACGCTATGATACACCTAGGATTGCGTTTACGATGTAACAATCTGTCCTTTGGATGTGGACCTATTTCACTAAAATATCATGAAACAAGTGCCCTCTAATTTCCCCTTGGGACCCCCTTTGATTCAGCCCCTTTCTTCTTATACATATCACCTGACAGTGGGTTGTGACTGGGCACTTATCCCTTGAGGGCTAAGGCTCTCAACTTATGTTCGGGGGACCTTTTCCTTTGTAACATGGAATGCATTTCATAATTCTTTGTACCACATCGACCAATATCCCAGACACGAATCCTTATAAAATATAACCTATGAAACATCGCATCCGGGGACCCTTTTCCTTATTACAATCACAGCCGAGGAGGAGTATTGGCGGGGATAATAATCGTACACTTTGGGAAACCACCGATCATCGATTTGTGAGGTGACATCATCACTACCATGTGTCACTTGGAAATGGCCCCATAAGATCCCTAAAAATGCCAAAATCAAGTGACACGTGTCCACCTATACTGCCACATCAGCTACCATGTCCGCTCTGAGGACAAGCCATATGACGCCACATGCCCCCTGGAGGAGAGAGAAAATGGCCTGCCCAGCCTTGTTTTCGCAAGAATTTCTTTTGTAAACCGATTTAGTTCTCCCATGAAACTTTAAAATTGCAGCCTGAATTATCGACGATTTGCGCTATTAGTGTGTTTCACCCCCCGCAATTCCATAAGAATGGCCCATCACTAGACTGCAGGATCACGAGACTGAAGGATTGCGGGGTCGCCTATATGTAGGATGTAAGAGCTGCGGGATGTAGAATCACGGTACTGTGGGACTGCAGGGTTGCCAATATGTTGGATGCGGAACTTGTGGGATGCGGAATTGCAAGGTTGCTGATATGCGGGATACAGGGTAGGGGACCTACAGGATGTAGGATTGTAGGGTTGCTAATATTTGATTTTCCTACTGCCAATTTGTGGGACTTACTGCGCCTAAGGCCCTCCAATGTGCTCTTCTCTTTTATTTCAAGGCAACAAAACCCCCATCTTCAATTTTCTCTAACGTTTGATCTAGAAGTCCATTCTTGGACTTCTATATATAATTAGAAATATTGTCATGAGCACTATGCAATAGAGAGGTTCTGATTCAAATTTGAGAGCTTCAGTGGCTTGGGAGATGGCTTCAAACTTCACTGCTTTTCTACACTATGGGAAACTAATAACTTTATAAAGAAGTGAGTGACAACATTGGATCCTACTAGGGATAGTGCCTTGTTGGCAAGGTGCTGAGAACATGTAGACCAATATCCTTCACCATTGGGCATGGAGTCAAAAATATAATGGAACTTTGCAACCAGAAAATCTCCATGGGGCTTTCCTCATCCATCTACAATGCAGAAAAATAAATCCTACCAACTGGAAAGTAAATGCTTAGCTAGTGACATTATTTATATACATTTCTACTTATGCATAGGGCTCAATTCACCTAACTGAGTTCAACCCTCCAATGGAGTTAGGCCAACATTAGAGTACTGGACCTTATGCCTTCATACTACTAAAAAATAAAAATTAAAGCAAGCATGCACCATGAAAAGTCTTGAAATAAAGAACCTGATACATGCTGTTGATACAACCTCTGTTGTTGGCTTAAGAATAGGCTCATGTACTTAGCCACAAGGTCATGGAATTCACAAGGAAAGCTTGCAGTTGCCTCTTTTTCATGAGAAGTCTGCTAACTAGTATCCTCTTGGCCAAGGCAGCCACAAACACTGCTTGGCTCTTTTCCTTCTTCACAGATGGGCCAGGAAGGGGAGGGTGACTTCTCTTCTTTGAGGACTTTGAGCTTAAATTAATTTGGACATAAAAGTCCCTTCCCCTTGTCAACTAGACTGGGAGGCTCTTCGGAGGAAGTTCCTTCATTTTGGCCATGTCCCATTGATGTATTTCTAGATGACTGAAGAGAATTTCTCTTGTGCAACTGAGCCATTATAAAATCAAAGAACTACTTGCACCCTCTTCTTCATGCACCCTGACTTCTTTTTCTTCATCAGAGAAAGAGGAATATTGTCGTCAAAGGTTTATATTTTCTAACTCTAGTTTTATCAGTCTATATAAGGAGTTATTTATTGAGCTTTCCATCTCTTCCATTGTCTCTTCCATTTCTTGACAAATGTAGCCGCCAAAGTGTTTATATTTAATATTCAAATAGTGGATTCACCAAGGTGTTTATAATGGAATTGACAGTGGAGTCGACAAGGTGAGATATCTTCAACCGACACTTCCCTTGCTCACTTAGTAGAGGAAGACATCCCCCTAGAGACAGCCTCTGGGTTGATTGTAGACCAATTCCTAAGACATCTTAAATAGAGGAGTGCATGAAAGGTTATATGTGAGGGGCTTATTGTGCAGTCCAATTGTCACATAAAAAGGTAATAGGATGGGATTGGTTCAATAAGCCTTCACTGAGATAGTTTCAAGCTAGCACAGGGATCCAAGTGTTGGGGGTATATTGGGGCAATCTCAATGAGAAATGGCCTCTTCTTCTAGTGGCTGAAACACAACAATGAGATAGCTTAAAGCTGAAGTTTTATAAATGGTGGGGAGCAGGAAAGGAAGGAAGGAAATAAATGCATAAGGTTGTAACAAACAAGATCAAAAGCAGCAATGTTCCAGCAGAAATATGGAATTTGATGTATAGGGTTGTAAATAACACATAATCCTAAGTAAATATTTTCCAATATAAATATGGAAGAGGGATGAGGTGGAGGGATAGAAACAACGGGGTGAAAAAGAAGGTTTTAGACCAAACATGAGGCTGTAAATAACATAGAATCCTAAGTAAAGATTTTCCAATAGAAATATGGAAGAGGGAGGAGGTGGAGGTAAAGAAACAACAGGGTACAAAAGAAGGTTTCATACCAAAAATGACATGGGTATCATTCTCTGCCAAAAGCTAACATAGATCCAGGCTAACCCAGGTCCTATAGGTTAATCAATTCAACCTTTGACAAAATTTTGTTCATGAAATAAATGGCATAAGAAAACTTTTCATCTATCTGGCCTAGAGCTGCTCCTATATATTTGTCAGAGGCATTAGCATGGATGTGGAAAGGAAGAGCCCAATTTGGGCCTCGGTGTATGGGTGTAGTTGTCAAATTTTCCTTTAAGGTTTCTAGGGCCTCCTGGCAACTTTCGCACCAGAAAAATTCAGAGTCCTTGGCCAATAGTCCAAAAAAAGGTGAGTCTACTTTGCTAAAGTCCTTTAAGAATGTCCTATAGTATCCACCTAGGCCCATGAAAATTCTGATATCCCTCTGCTTCTGAGGAGTAGGGACCCTCTTAATGATAGCAATTTTATTTGGGTCCACTTGCAATCCTTCTTAGGATATTAAATGACCTAGAAAATTCCCTTCATTCATCAAGAAATCACACTTATAAAGACTAAGGGATAAGTTCATTTCAATACACTTATTTAATACTTTCCCCAAGTAAGAGACAACCTCCAGGAAATCACACCCATAGGAAGTGAAATCATCCATATAGATTTCTACAGATTCATGGACTAGCTTTGCAAAGATGCTCAGAACTGCCCTCTGAAAAGTGGTAGGGGCATTACATAATCCAAAAGGAAGGACCCTATAAGCAAAGGCCCAAAGGAAAATAGAAGGTGGTTTTATCTTACTCCTTTGGGCTGATATGGATCTGATTGTAACCACTGAATCCATCAAGGAAAGAGAAGAATTTTTTTCCTGCTAGACCATCCAAGACATGATCAATGAAAGGTAGAGGGAAATGGTCACTTTTGGTGGCTTTATTTAACTCTTTGCAGTCCACATAGATCCTCCATTTTCCATTTTTCTTTGGGACTAGAACTAGAGGAGACTCCCCACTCACTATCTGAGATGGGGTAAATGAACCATGCATCCAACAACTTACGTAGTTCTTCTTTAACTATGTCTTTGAAGGTTGGGTTCATTCTCCTTTGTGGTTGGTGCACTAACTTGGAGCCCTCCTTGATGTAAATGTGGTGAGTACACATTAAAGGGCACACTCATTTCATTTCCTTATAACTCCAGGAAAAGGCATTTAGATTCTCTCTTAGCATGTCACATAACACCTTTTCCTGATGTGCAGAGAGAGAAGGGTTGATTTTGAATGTTTTAGCTGGACAAAATTCTACCATCTTGACATGAGTAGGACTTGACTCATCTAGTAACAAATCATTCCAAGGGTTATCTTCAACTTTATTTACTAACTCCTCAAGAGACATGGTGTTGGGGGATAATTCTTGAGGATTTCATCAATCAAGTCGTCTTCATTAGGTTCCCCCCCTCCTATAGTAGCATCTAGGGTAGAAATTGGGTAAGATGTGATAGAGTAGACTTCATCTTCCTCCTCTTCCAACCATAAAGGTAAGTCATGCTCTAGAGATGGTTGAGCAAGAGGGTACAAGAGCAATTGTTTGGACAAACACCCACTTTTAATGGTCATATTCCCAGCCCTAGAACTTATGTAAGCATCAGTAGTGGCTAACCATGGCCTTCTAAGGATGAGAGGATAACCATTGAACTTGGTCATAGGTTGTGTTATCACAAAATCAAGCATTGAAGGGCTGCTGATCAGGTAAACTCTGTGTAACTGTTTCAGACCAATCTTTTGACTAAGGATTAGCCTCCCTAGCCTGAGAGGGCTCTCTCAAAAGGTTATTGATTTTGACTATTGATAAGATGGCTAATTCTTGTAAGGTGAATTTAACAAACATGCTGGCTGGACAGACATTACAAAGACTTCCATTGGGCTTATGGAGTTAATCATACTTCAGTAAACTATAACACTACTCATACATAGAAGTCAGGGCATGTGATGTTTAAATACTCAAAACACATCTCATAGAAAACCTCAGCTTACAAATACACACAGGAAATCAGAGCAGCATAAGTGAATTCTGAGTGATTGTGTATTTATACAACTGTAAAAACATTAAGGATAAAGCAAAACAACATATCTTGAGCATTGAAACACTGTATGAATCCTGAGAAGAAAAGCAGCAAATTGTATTACTGAAACTGAGTTTTTACACAAGCCAAAACAATACTTTGTTTTCTCAAATATCCAACCCTTTGTACATCAGCTCTTCTGCTATATATAGAGCTCTTTACACAACTTAGATTCCTCTTCTAGGATGAGGAAAATTCGAATTCTACCTGACCTGACACCTAATGACACTCAAAACTAACTATTAAATGCAAATGACACCTAACTAGCAGTCCTAGAGACCTAATACAACTAGGAGTGTAACTCGTTATCATGATTCAACAACCTTATCTAAGCATTTAAAGCATTATTTGACAACTTTCAACCTCAAGAAGTCGAATTTGATGAAGCCTCCCATGTGGTCATCTGACTGCTGAAGACAAACCCTAGAAATTAGGGAACATGTTTCCTTGTTTTTAGGTTTAGGATCCCTGAAAATGGCACGTGGGACAGAGCCTTTATCTCTTCATCCATGACACATTTTACGAAACTGAAGGAGGTTTTTGTAGCCCATGTTGTATAGAACAAAAACCTCTCCTGGTTTTTTAAAACATTCCTCCAGTTGTTCAGAATATGTCCTTGAAAAACACGTGTCAAACAGGAAATTGTCCTTTGCTCTGTTCTGGCTGAAAAATAGGTCTTGGGACAGAGGTCATAACTTCTCGTAAAAAATGTATTTGGAAAAATTGAAGGCGGTTTTTGTGAACCAACCCGTTCTTAACAAAAACCTCTCTTGGGTTTTTGAAACACTTTTCCTACCGCCCAGAATAAGTCTTTGAAAAACAGGTGTAAAACAGGAGATGAAAAACTGCACCTACAGCAGTTTCGTAGCGCAACTTTGACCACACATTTCTCCCACCTCAGAATGGAATTGAAGAAACTGAAAGAGGTTTTTGTAATTCAACATGTTAGGAAGAAAATCCTCTTTCAGATTGAAAAATTGAGTTCTCAGCTGCTCTGGAAAGCTTCTGGAAGTCACCTAGTAAAACAGTTTTCTCTGCTGAAACAGGCTGCTACAGGGGTTTCGCAGCGCGTTGCGAAAACACTGATTTCGTAGCGCAAAACAGGATTTTTACACTGTCTGCGCTACGAAAACGGGGATTCGTAGCTAGTTTCAAAATTTCTCCGAAATTATGTGAGATATGTCTTCTAAACACATGGTGAGGCTTCTAGGACATGGAATGAGGCTATCAAACTTTATTTGAAGATGGACATGAGACTCTAACCCTATGACTTAGACTTTAAAACATAAAAATGACTTGACCATGACTTGACCATGACTGATACAAGAATTGAGAAACCATGTAAGTTGTCCAAATTTTTTAAGGAAGTTTTACAGTGATAACAGTGGCTCCACTAGGGATAGTGTGCCCTTGTGGTACATTAAGAACCTGTAGCTCCAGTGCCGCTATCCATCCTCTAGAAGAAAACTTTGAACTTCTGCCCAATTTGCTTCTCAAGCCTTGAATTATTTTTTGTAAGAAGAATTCAAACTGTACCTACTGAAATAGATGCTCAGTCAACCTACCCTGAGCTTATTTGCACATTCCTACCTACCCTATCAGCTGCAAGCTCCACTTGTAGCTCAAGCAACATGATATTTCCAATAAAGCCAATCAATTGTCCTTTCTGATATGGGAGGCTCTTGACTGCATTCAACCTCAAAATAACCATGATAGTGAGATGACCAAATCAACTTATAATGTACCTGATCTTCATAATGCAATTGAAAATGAAATACTGGTGTGCAAAGCTTTGCCATGTATTCACTTATAGGGTCAAAGAAGACATGGTTATTTTGATGATCATCATAATATTCCACATCTTTAGACAACTGATTCTCAACCACACAAGGTTCTTTTGATATGCTATCGAACTGCTTTTCTGAATGCTGCCTACAAACAATGTAATTTTCCTCTTTCTTATGATCATCTATGGCTGTAAGCTGCTGAGAAGTTTGACATAAAAAACCAACCTTTTCCTCTGCCTGAGGGTCGTAAAAGCTATCTCCCACTTCTTCTTGCTGTTTGCAATCATTTTTATCTTCATTATGATTCGAAGACTGGGAATATTGCTGCATCTCTTCATTCATATCAAAGGATAAAACATGGTTTTCACAAGTAAACCCCTGCTGCTCTTCATGTTGTGTTTCATGGGATGTTATACTTTCTCCTTGGTGCTGAAATGCATTGTTATGAAGAGCCTCTAAAATTTCTTCATCCATAAATTCATCATCATCATAACAATCCTCCAAGTACTGAATAAGACTTAAAGAATGTCTACAACAATCTTTGAGCAACAATAATGAAGGATGACATTCTTTATACATCTCATAGAATTCATGATGAAAATTAGCAAGCGAATATATTGAACCATTTTCCAAACCTTTATACCAAGACCATGCCTTTCCTTCTAAAGTGGTCATAAACATCTTCATGAGACAATCTTCAGGGAAATGAACCTTAAGACTGCGTACATGCATGTGAAACCTAACCAAATGAAGAGCAGCATTGTCTTTCTTTTCATCTTTGAATATCGGAAGATCCTCTAACCAATCAACCTTTGGCATAGGATTTGGAAAACCAGGGATATGAGACCGATTCATAGGAGCATATCTGGCATTCATTCTTGCAGTGGTACTCATCTTGAAACTTCATCAAGCTACTGATCTTCTAGCAGTGGAGTCACCTTCAAATTTCTTATTCGATGTGTGGAGTCGCCAAGGTAGTTTTGCAGCCTCAAAAAGATGTTTGAGCTCCTGCTACCTTCAGAAGTTCAGTCTCTTAATTTCGGGAATGAATAGACTTCAGGCTCCCGGCAGACGCACCAAAATGTTATCACAAAATCAAGCACTGAAGGGCTACTGATCAGGTAAACTCTGTGTAACTGTTTTAGACCAATCTTTTGACTAAGGATTAGCCTCCCTAGCCTGAGAGGGCTCTCTCAAAAGGTTATTGATTTTGACTATTGATAAGATGGCTAACTCTTGTAAGGTGAATTTAACAAACATGCTGGCTAGACAGACATTACAAAGACTTCCATTGGGCTTATGGAGTTAATCATACTTCAGTAAACTATAACACTACTCATACATAGAAGTCAGGGCATGTGATGTTTAAATACTCAAAACACATCTCATAGAAAACCTCAGCTTACAAATACACACAGGAAATCAGAGCAGCATAAGTGAATTCTGAGTGATTGTGTATTTATACAACTGTAAAAACATTAAGGATAAAGCAAAACCACATATCTTGAGCATTGAAACACTGTATGAATCCTGAGAAGAAAAGCAGCAAATTGTATTACTGAAATTGAGTTTTTACACAAGCCAAAACAATACTTTGTTTTCTCAAATATCCAACCCTTTGTACATCAGCTCTTCTGCTATATATAGAGCTCTTTACACAACTTAGACTCCTCTTCTAGGATGAGGAAAATTCGAATTCTACCTGACCTGACACCTAATGACACTCAAAACTAACTATTAAATGCAAATGACACCTAACTAGCAGTCCTAGAGACCTAATACAACTAGGAGTGTAACTCCTTATCATGATTCAACAACCTTATTTAAGCATTTAAAGAATTATTTGACAAATTTCAACCTCAAGAAGTCGAATTTTATGAAGCCTCCCACGTGGTCATCTGACTGCTGAAGACAAACCCTAGAAATTAGGGAACATGTTTCCTTGTTTTTAGGTTTAGGATCCCTGAAAATGGCACGTGGGACAGAGCCTTTATCTCTTCATCCATAACACATTTTACGAAACTGAAGGAGGTTTTTGTAACCCATGTTGTCTAGAACAAAAACCTCTCTTGGTTTTTTAAAACATTCCTCCAGCTGTTCAGCATATGTCCTTCAAAAACACGTTTCAAACAGGAAACTGTCCTTTGCTCTGTTCTGGCTGAAAAATAGGTCTTGGGACAGAGGTCATAACTTCTCGTACAAAATGTATTTGGAAAAATTGAAGGAGGTTTTTGTGAACCAAACCATGATTAACAAAAACCTCTCTTGGGTTTTTGAAACACTTTTCCTACCGCCTAGAATAAGTTTTTGAAAAACAGGTTTAAAACAGGAGATGAAAAGCTGCACCTACAGCAGTTTCGTAGCGCAACTTTGACCACACATTTCTCCCACCTCAGAATGGAATTGAAGAAACGGAAAGAGGTTTTTGTAATTCAACATGTTAGAAAGAAAAGCCTCTTTCAGTTTGCAAAATTGAGTTCTCAGCTGCTCTGGAAAGCTTCTGGAAGTTACCTAGTAAAACAGTTTTCTCTGCTGAAACAGGCTGCTACAGGGGTTTCGCAGCGCGGTTCGAAAACACTGATTTCGTAGCGCAAAACAGGATTTTTACACTGTCTGTGCTACGAAAACGTGGATTCGTAGCTAGTTTCAAAATTTCTCCGAAATTATGTGAGATATGTCTTCTAAACACATGGTGAGGCTTCTAGGACATGGAATGAGGCTATCAAACTTTATTTGAAGATGGACATGAGACTCTAACCCTATGACTTAGACTTTAAAACATAAAAATGACTTGACCATGACTTGACCATGACTGATACAAGAATTGAGAAACCATGTAAGTTGTCCAAATTTTTTAAGGAAGTTTTACAGTGATAACAGGTTGGAGAAATAAGAAGTCATAAGGGTATTCCTAGGAATCAACAGAGACCATCACATCCTCAAAAAATTGCTCATGAGCTACCGTGCATCAATTTGTAAGCTGCAAGGTTGTTGTGGTCTTCCTTAATGATCCTTGGAGATTCATTTTAATCATAGTCTCCTTAGCCATCACATTGACGACAGCCCCAAGATCAATCAAGGTATGGGGGACAATGATACCATCAAGGTGTACATATAAGACAAGACTTCCATGGTCTAGATACTTCTCGAGAATCACTCTCTGCAACATTAATTCAGAAAATTGTCCAATGACATTAATGGTAGGGGTGTCTTTTTTTCTCCTCCTAGGATGTTTGAATAATTTTTCCTTGATTAACTTGTTGTAAACGGGGACATCCCTGGTAGCTTGGAGGAGTGGGATTTTAACAAACATGTTTTTCGATTCACCCAGAAGTTCAATCTCTTTTGGGGTGTGTTGGCTAGGATGGATTAATCTCTCAGGAAGAGGAGGTGAATTGGCTTGAGGAACACTCTCTTCCTTTTCCTCTTCAAGCTCCTCAAGTGGATATGGAGGTTGATTATCTAGAAGCACTCTTCTAGACCTAAGGTTTATTTCTTGAATTTCCACAACATAGGCAGAGTAAGATGTCTCTCCACTATAGACCTGTTGTGCCTGCTTGTTGTTTGGGTTCGAATTTGGATGAGCAGGCATATGAGGTTGCTTAGGTGGAGCAAGGTGACGGAGATATGGTTGAAATGGAGGTGGAGGAAGTAAGGCTGGAGATTGGTCATATGGGGGCCTACACGCTTATGATGGTGTATTCCACTGAGGTTGTGGGGCATCATATGGATGAAATGATTGATTGGAAGGTTGGGAATAGTATTGAGGTGAAAAATATCAGGGAGAAGGTGTGTACTATGAAGGATGAGCAAGAGGGCACCAAGGGGGAATGGATGAATTTTCGTTAGGGTTGTAATATGAATAGGATGCCCCTTACATGCCTTGTTGGTATAGTTGGGGTCCTTGATGCCTCCTTTGGTTGATTTAGTAGAGTTGTTTAGTCACACTTTCAGTTCCTTAATAGACAACTTTCAATCCAAGCAGAGAAGCGCACTTGTCTATGGAGTGGTTCTCCTCAAAGACCGAGAATATCTCTATAAGATTCAATGGACAATCATTTCTAAGGCTCCTACTGGGTGTATAGGGAAAAAGATAGCTTAGGATCTTTATTCTTCCTCCTGATTCCTCTTTATTTGCATGGTGTCCATTTGCAAAGCAAGGGTATGTAACATTTCACTCTTAAAGTCTTCCAACATGTTCCCAATTTCACTTTTGATGGATGTGTTGGATGAGGATGAACTAGCCAAAGCTTGACTAGCCCTTCCCTTCTTTATAGCTTCCCTAGAATGATTTTTGAAAAATATCTTGATATCATCATCAGACAACTTGTATATATACCCTACCAATAGCATGTTCAGGGTTTCTAGGAGATCTTCCCTGATCCCACTAAGAAGGACTAACTTGAGTGATTCAGGATTTGTATAATTTTCTCTATAAATCAGCTAGCTCACTGATATCATGTAGAAATTTCACCTGCAAATCCAACTGATATATGCAATGTACTAAAGCATAATACTAGACCTACATCTACCATAAACTTAGCGAAAGCTTAATCAACCATGAGCAACATCAATAAGAACACATATAACTAATAAGAAGGAATCAATCACACATAACACATAATATATCACTGGCGAAAGCACCAGCATAAAACCTCAACACTATATTATCAATCAAGTGGAAATCCTCTTAAACATACAAAAAGAATCAGCTCAATAGCTATCCTGCTCTCTTTGTAATTAGAAGATCCTGATGATCTTCAATCAGAAGATGAAAATCATGGACTACCTAGGCCTCAATATATAGGCCACAAGTCCTCCAATCACCTATAATAGATCCTTATCCATGCAAGGAATACTTACTAGAAATATCCAAGCATCTGATAGTACATTGTCCCTCATCTGATCTCAACCGGGTCTCTGAAATAACTGACATGCAACAGTTATCCATGAGTGGATCCTCAGTTATCGAAAATAATATTTGTCACATGCATGCAAGCATTAACAAACTATATTTTATTATTTTAACAACTTGTTAAAATAATCTAACTGGACTTGACTAGTTAGAACTAAGTCAATGGATTCTCTCATTATAGAACTGAACCTTATCTCCTTTAATCAAGGGATAAATTCCTAAATCAAGGGAGAAAAGAATTGCATGATATCACAAAGACTTCAAGTTTAATTTTCCATAATTAATTAACTCATGGAGATTAATTAATTAATATTTTAAACTATTGTTAAGACCAAAGTTAATTTTACTTCCTATAGAGAGACTAGGGACTGCTATAAATAGGAAGGGACCCAGAAATGCTATTTTTAGAACTTTCTATTTTTATCAGTTTCACCTCTCACCCAATGTGTAAAATGACCTCACTGTCCAAACTGCTATTTTTAGACATGCAATTTTTAGATATGCTATTTTTATTAGTTCTATTTTTAGCACATTCTAAATTTAACATTTCTTGTTGCACATTTTTCAACACTCCCTCTCAACAAGAAAGGCTTCTTCTTGAACCCAATCTTGTAACTCTGTAATTTTTTTCATGCAACACTTCTACCCGATCCACTTGCTCCAACAACACTTGGAACAAAAACACTCCCAACTGACCACTCTGTTGGGCTAGGAACATTCTTTGATGTTGAATCTCTACTCGTTGCTCACAAGTACTCCCTCTCTGACATCTGTGCTACTGCAACATCTCCATGCATACCATTGAACACCTCTTTGTGCCACCTAGCACTGTGCAAAACACTTGTGCCTCTCACATTGCTACAACTTGCTAGCTATGTGTTGTCCTAGGATTCCCTGCACTGTCGCTCTCTTTGCCACTCCATCCGCATATGTCTCTACCCAATAAGTCAGTTCCTGCTACTCCACATCTGGGCTCCTGTAGTAAGGTCTCATCCAAGAGTTTCAGTACCTCAAGGATCATACCCCTCCTCCTTGGGGTAATCACTCTATATCACCCCATCTCCTACTTGGAGGTATGGCTACATGCGATCCCTCTGCCCACCTAGCTTGAAGTTTCCCCCTACTGGAGGTCTCTGCATGAGTGGACGCCTCCACTATGTCTCCTCTTGGCTTCCCCAATTGTGGCTGCTCCACAACCTCCTGAAGTTGCTTCATCAATCGTGGGTCCTCCACAATTGTATCAGACTTCTTCTAGTGATGCATGTTGAGAGGTAATGTACTCTCCCTCTCAACCACCAAGTCTCTAACCTTTGCCTTGCTCCTCAAGGCTTTTCATGCATCTTGTACCTCAAGAGCATACAGGTTCTTGACCCATGAGCCAATCTGCTTCACTTGTCTAGTGATGATGTGTCTAAGGGAAACCTTTCGCTTACTGAAGACTACATCATAGCCTCTATCTTCCAGCATCGCAATTGACACCAAGTTTCTCTTCAGTCTTGGTACATACTTTTCATCAATCAAGGTAAGGCGAGATCCATGCTCCCTCTGAAAAATAACCGTGCCTACACCTGAGTCACTATACTTCTCATCATTACCCATTGCTATGAGTATCTGGAGATCTTTCTCCCCCAAAGTACGGAACAAACTCTTGTCACTATTCATGTGGAAAGAAGCTCCACTGTCAAGAAACCAACCACTTCCCACCATGGATGAAACTATGCATGCGAAGAGTGTGAAATCCAACTCAAACTGTGAAGCAAGTGCCTCACCTTCCGATCCTTCCTCGGATCCCTTCTTGGATTTCCTATGTGGACAATTTGTAGCATAATGGCCCACCTCATGACAACGAAAGCAATGCACTTTCGATTTGTCAACCTTCTTCCTATCATTGGAAGAACTGGATTCGGAAATAGAAACCTTCTCCTTCCCCTTCTTCACCTTACTCGCTAAGGCACAGTTCTCCTCATCATGCATGGATGAAGAAATGTCTCTGGTGCTCCATCTGATCTCCTCCCGCATCAAATCCGACCATAGTGGTTCCTAATTTGGTAGTTTGTCCCTTCCATTCACTAAGTCCTGGTAGCTATGCCAGCTCTTAAGAAGGCCAAGGATTGCTAGAATCACCATATCCTTATCTGATTTCACGACCCCTACACTTGCAAGCTCATCCCTGCATGTGATGAGCTTGGTCAGATACATAGAGATCGCCTCATCCCTTTCACACTTGATCTTTCGAAGTTTGTCCTTCAGTTCCAGCTTCCTCTGATCACTGCTATTCTGATATAAATCTTTCAATGTTTTCTACATGGCATGCGGAGTCTCCTTCCCATGGAGGCTCGAGACAATGTGATCTCGCACTCCCTCCAAGAGAATTCTCCTAGCTCTAGCCACACACTTCCTCCATTCCACTTGCTCAGTCTTGTCAGCAGGCTTAGGGATTTCTTGATTAACGAAATCCTTAAAACCATTATCTTCCAAAACTGCCTCGATTCGATCCTTCCAAGCTATATAGTTTGAGCTGCCATCAAGGGTATACTCAAGCCTCAAACCATACAACGCCATCGATGAAATAGATGTGATAAGAACTTGAGATCTATATCCCGAATAATAAACTTCGAATTTCTCCTACTAGTATAATATTCTTGCTTGATCACCTGTGCTCCGATACCATGTAGAATTTTCTCTACAAATCGGCTAGCTCACTGATATCATGTAGAAATTTCACCTGCAGATCCAACTGATATATGCAATGTACTAAAGCATAATACTAGATCTACATCTACCATAAACTTAGCGGAAGCTTAATCAACCATGAGCAACATCAATAAGAACACATATAACTGATAGGAAGGAATCAGTTGTAGAAGTGAGGTTTCTGTGATCCATATCAAGTTTACGAGAGATTCTTCGGTGAAAATCACATGAAATACCATTTGTCGACGCATTTCGAACCAACTAGTGTGGTTCATCGTCAGGACAAGTTGAAGAAATAGATCTAGCTTTGCATGTTAAATAGTCTAAGCAGAGCCTCCAATGGCTAACTTGACCAACGGTTAATTTTGACTTTTGGGCCAGGGTCATAATTTTTTTTTATAATTTAATGGAAGTTAGTTATATTAGGTGACCATTCCCTTAAAATATATCAAATATATATATAAATATATAAAATAATTTTAATTGGTGTTTAAGTTAATAGTTAGTTAAAAATGTATTATTTAATAATTAAAAATTATAAGTTATTTAGTAATTTAAATGGAAGTTAGTTATATAAAGGACCTTTATTTTAATATATGTATAAATTATATGTATATATAAATATATAAAGTAATTTTAATAGGTTGTTAAGATAATAGTTAGTTAGAATTAATAAATACATATTAGAACAAGAAAATAATATTAAGTTAAATTAAATATCTAATTGTTAAATTAACCTTAAATAATAATAATAATAACTAACTAACTTATCCAAAATAAATAAATAAATAAAATAATAATAAATAAATAAATAATAATAAAATAAATAAATAACTTATCCAAAATAATAATAATAATAATAATAAATAAATAAATTTAATTAAGTACGTGGTTGGTTATAAAGGAATCAATCATGCATAACACAGAATATATCATTGGGGAAAGCACCAGCATAAAACCCCAACATTGTATTATCAATCAAGTGGAAATCCTCTTCAACATACGAAAAGAATCAGCTCAATAGCTATCCCGCTCTCTCTATAATCAGAAGATCCTAATGATATTCAATCAGAAGATGAAAATCATGGACTACTTAGGCCTCAATATATAGGCCACAAGTCCTCCAATCTCCTATAATAGATCCTTCTCCATGCAAGGAATACTTACTAGAAATATCCAAGCATCTGATAGTACACTGCCCTCATCTAATCTCAACTGGGTCTTTGACAGAATTGACATGCAACAGTTATCCATGAGTGAATCCTCAGTTATCTAAAATAATAGTTGTCACATGCATGCAAGCATTAACAAACTATATTTTATTATTTTAACAACTTGTTAAAATAATCTAACTAGACTTGACTAGTTAGAACTAAGTCAATTGATTCTCTCATTATAGAACTGAACCTTATCTCCTTTAATCAAGGGATAAATTCCTAAATCAAGGAAGAAAATAATTGCATGATCTCACAAAGACTTCAAGTTTAATTTTCCATAATTAATTAACTCATGGAGATTGATTAATTAATATTTTAAACTGTTGTTAAGACCAAAGTTAATTTTACTTCCTATAGATAGACTAGGGATTGTTATAAATAGGAAGGGACCCAGAAATGCTATTTTTAGAACTTTCTTTTTTTAGAAATTTCGCCTCTCACCCAATGTGGCCAATGAACTCACTGGCCAAACTGCTATTTTTAGCAGTTCTATTTTTAGCACATTCTAAATTTAACATTTCTTGTTGCACATTTTTCAACAGGATTGAGGGTGCATCTAGCCCTTTTGCAACTGAGTTGGAACCTCTCCTCATAATATTACAAAGATTCATCATGTCCTAAGGTCATTCTAAATATTTCCTCTTTGGTGTCTTTGGACCTACAATAATACATGTACTTGTTGTTGAAGTCTTGTTGCATTTGAGCCCAAGTAGTGATGTTGTCTCCAAGTAAACCCATGAATGAGTGCAAGCTCCATCCTTAAGGGTGGATGGGAACAACTTCAACTTCTGGTCATCAAAGGTATAATCATAAGTTATGCAGATGAAAGAAAACTCAAACAAAAAGGTGTCAGGTTCCATTAAGGTTAAGCCATGGAAGTGAGGAAGGGCAGAGGGGCTTATGTTTTTCATCCTAAAATCTCCATTAGTTTCTATAATGGGAAAAACACCCTCAGCTCTTTTTTCAACTCCATTTTTGTTTTCAATCCCATTTCTATTTTCATCCATGATGTAGGTTGGTGGAATGGTTTCTTCTTGTTCTCCCCCAACAGGCTCTTCAAATATCTCTAATTGTCTACCTAATGGGTCCTCTAGCTCACAACCACCAAATAAGAGGGAAGGTTGGTTGTTTGATGGTGTTGGGGTATTTGGAAAAAAAATTCCTAAGTTGTCTCTACTCCTACGAGGCATGAAAGAAATTTGTTTTTTCATTTGTTTTAGGGTTTTTTTAGGATTACTTGCAGAATGAAAAAAAGTAGAAATTGCAACTATTTGTTGAATGGAACTACCTGCGGAATGGAAAGAAATAATAAATTGAATTTATTTATTGAATTCAAAACAAAAGGAAATAATGAATTACATCTATTTATTGAATTTCAAATAGAAAGGCAAGCAAAAATTACATCTACCTAGACACCTCCCTGACAACAACGCCAAAAAGTGATGAGCCCCAACATTACAACAAGGATGATGCGACTCCTAGGGTGACCAACTTTACTTTATCAATCTGAGGTTCGTACAAACTTGGAGGTGACATTGTTATATGCACAATTGGTGCAACATTCTACTCTTTTCAATTCTCAAATGGGGTGATAGAACACTAGGGTTTTTCAAACTAGTTTTTTATTGACTAGAAGGAGGTTGACTACTAATAGTGAATGTAAAGCTATATTTAGTGCAAAAAGTAAATTCTTGCCTATTTTAAGGAAATGAAAGTGCTAAATAGAAAGCGCTATGAAATGACATGGAATTACCTAGCTAAATATTAGCACACATTAATTTGTAGAAGAGACCTAATTTAACCTTGCATTCTATCATCTATCTATCTGGACTAAATAGGCATGGAAATTATCCTCACATTGATATGAATGATGTATGCATGCACTAGCTAAATATTGCACAAAAATATTTTTTTGCTTTTCAATGTAGAAATTTGAATTCTAATCTAAACAAGTTGATCTCTTGCAAGGGAGGAAGGTAGGGGAAAGATGATCCAAAATGGCATTGAGGGGTATGGAGGTCAAGTTAAAGGCTTAACCTAAGCTCTGATCATCATTTCTACCCAAAACAATCTAAAATAGGTTGTTACAGGGTTTCCTGTAGTTGCTACATAATTTCCTGTAGTTACTACATGATGTCCTGGTTTACTATAGGAAACTTAGCTAAAATTCCTAGGAAGGTAGGTAAGGTGAAAGAAAGTGTTGGGAAGATGTATGATAGTGGAATAAGGTATGGGGAAGGTGCACACTATCCAAGGATAAGCCCAACTCTTCATGATGGTTGGATTTTCTCAAGGTGGTTTTCCACGGTGGCTACATAATAGAAATATGAAATAGTGGTTGGTATGATTGGGCAAGAGGTAGAGAAGACTTAGATGAGGCTAGTGGAATGAGTTCCTCCCTGCAAATCAAAAACTCGTGAAACAAAACTATCCTTTTCTTCATTCATGCACAACTTTATGTATATGTGGAAAAGATGAGTTGAATTTGAGAAATTGGTTTATTGATGGCTAATGGCTTAAATCTGTGGAATTGAATGCTTTATAATCTACATCAAACTTAGGAAATCAAATTCACAATTGTAGGTGATTCTAAGAAATCATCAATAATGATCTACTCAACAAGAAATCCTAAGCTATGTAATAACCAAAAGATAGATCTGTTTTTGAGGTTGTGAGAGTGGGGCCCTCAAACCATGATCCCATGAGGGAGATGAGGATGAGGCTATTGTCACAAGATTTTCAGAATTTTTTTCTTTCACTATTATAACAATGATCTACTTCTCCAACTAATGGAAGCAAAACTAACCAATCATTCAATATTGTAAATTGAACAAAGCAGAGATAACCTCAACAACTAATATATGATTCTAATCTAAGAATATATGTACAAAAAGAGGAACCTATGATGCTAGGGTTGGGCCCTAACCTAAAATCTTCAGCCCTCTTAGTCAACTTAGTGTTAGATCAAAGAAACCCTTTTAGTTATCATCAAAATGTCAAAAATAACATGAGAATAACAATCACAATATCTTAGCCCGAAATTGCCTCTTGACCACAATAAAAAGTTGAATACTAATGAAGCCCTAGGCCTTATTATTTATACAACTGAAGCTACCAACAACTTCCTTAAAATTAGGGAGTTTTGGCTCCCAAAATTGAGATTGACTTGTCTTCAACTATCACTAGCTTGGCTACCAATGACCTCAGTGGACTTGGATGCTTGTAATTTCAATCTGATGAGATCTCGTGGGGAAATATTCGAGTGATTGAGGAATCTAAAATCCCTCTTTCTTGTCTAATTAAATTTACTTCACATAAATTAGCCCAAAACTACTCCAAATATTGTAATTAATGTTCATTAGGCCACATGACATAACATCTCACCTTTACCATTCTCACTAAGAAAAATATAATAAAATGTGTAAAGAAATGTAAGAAAAGTTGATTTTAATAAGTTGGAGAGTGGCATTAAGACCCATATAATTTACCTATTGATGAGCCTCATCAATGGACAAGGTTGTGGAGGATTATAGGGACATATTCACCTCACCCACAAGGGTACCTCTACACTGTCAACTCAAGCACTCCATTGATCTAACCCCAGGCACACTACTACCCAATGGACTGATCTATCAACACTATGTTTTGGAGAACGATGAATTCAAGAGGTAGATTCAGGATTTGTTGTAGAAAGGGCACACCAGGCCAAGTTCATCACCCTATGGGAGCCCGATCGAGTTGGTACAAAATAAGGATGGGTCCTCGAGACTCTATTTTAACTATCGAGCACTCAATAAGATCATTTTCCAGAACATGTATCTAATCCCACGGTTTGACAACCTTCTATACCAACTTAAGGGGGCGAAAGACTACCATCAAATCTAAGGAGGACCTTTTCAAATGGTGGAAACTACTTGCTAAATTAAAATTCTACTTTCAGAATGGAAAGGAAAGTAGATAATGACAAATGAAAGAAAGGAAGCCACTAGATTACTTTTACATAAATAAACTAATGGCAAAAAATTGAAGATAAGAAGTAGAATAAAAGAAAGCAGTCATCACATTCTACTCTGACACCTCTCATGCAACAGCGCCAAAAATTGATGAGTGCCAGCATTGTAGCAAGGATGCTACAACTGTTGAGCTACCAGCTTTAATTATCAACTCAAGGTTCATACAAACTTGGAGGTGATAGTGCTATATGCACAAGTAGAAGTGGAGGTCCTCCATGTTGTCACTTGTTCATCTGGAAAGAGACCCTAGGGGTTCCAAGCCAGACTTCTATAGAGTCAGAAGAAGCTTGATTCTTTGATGGAAGAAGATAAAATCTATTCTAAGAGACCTACTCTACTACAGTAATGAAGAAAACAACATGTAATGTTAAATCACACCATATCCTAATTAACCAATTAAACAACTATGCTAAGAAGAATTGCTAAATCAACACTAACCCAAAGCTGCTATCTAAGTTATAGAAGTAAAGAGAATCAAACCAACTAATGTGTAAGCAAGGAAACTAAACTAAATATGTTTTCATGTTTTTGGTTTTTTTGGTAAAATCAAGCATGCAAGGAGTCAAGCGGAAGAGCAAGTGAAGATCAAAACCAATGAAAGGAAGTAATGAAGTAGCAGTACATAGGAACCATTGGATCGATCAACGAATAGTAAAAATGGAAAACGAGCGACAAAGATCTTATTGCAGGAGATTACGTGAATAGATGGACAATTAGGATTAATAGAAGATGAATGGCGGAGATCTTATCGTAGGATATTAACTAAATAGATGGACGGACAAGACTAATGGAAGATGAATGGCAGAGATCTTATTATGGGAGGTTAAGTCAGTAGATGGATGAACATGATTAATGAAAAATGAATGGTTGAGATCTTATCGTGGGAGGCTAAGTGAATAGATGGATGAACAGGACTAATGAAAGATGAATGGCGAAGATCTTATCACGGGAGGTTAAGTCAGTAGATGGACGGACAGGATTAACAGAAGATGAGCAGTAGAGATCTTATCGTGGGAAAAATGTGCAGAATGATGGAGTGGGTTTTCATAGGTCGTAAGTAGTTTCTCGCACGCCCTCAAAGATGTAAGCAGAATTCTAAAATTTTACATGATTAGCCTGACTGGGTGACACGTAGCATGGGAAAACCACTTTTCTAGTGTGCTCTTGGTTCGATATCGATCGTGTAAGAATTCGGGTGAGATTGCACAATATCCATCAGATCATGTGGGTTTGATTAACGGTGGAGATCGGCCAAGCTAGTTGCTGATTGGGTGATGCAATAGCCATTGGATCGAGGGCATAACAGATCGACATTGGAGATTTGAAGTGCATAAAGTAGGTGGAATAATTCACGATAGCCATTGGATCAAGTTAGATAGATCGACGGTGGAGATCTAGAGCGCATAAAGTCAAGCATTGAAATGAATCGGACGGTGATTGGTTAGGTTTGTTATGGATCGGATGGTAAGGAAATCTATGGGTGTAATCTGATCAAGACGTGTTTTATTGGCTCTCGCTTAAGCATTTCGTGCTGAAGGAAATGAGAATATGAGTGAGATCTATTACAGAAAGAGAGTTATTGAAGATGATAATGATGAAATGAACCAAGTACTGAATCAAGAAAACAAAATATAAAACTCATGTGATAACTAGAAATCTAAAACATAACCAATATACATTACACTACTATAATGGAAATGCAACTACTTAAGCAAATGAACGATTAAACCATGAATATATGCTAGCATACATGGTCTACGAAACCAGAGATTCTGGGTTCGATCCATAGTGGAGTCGCCAATTCTGTTAAGGGAAATGTTCCCCTAGGGCTTTTGGCTTGAAACCCTAGCAGACTGAAAGTTGTATATACAAAGAAACACACATTCACACAGCCATTATGCTATTATAAGAAAATTCTATGATAAGGGGGCATACCTTAGGTCCTACATTTGGGAAGTTCCTTGAGGTTCCAAACCCTTCTTCGAGTTCCTCTTGCTTCTTTATCCTGCAAAACAACCAATTCCAGAGAGCACAACAATGTATGGACAAAACCTTATAAAGAAACCATCTTCATGTTATAAAAAAAGGTAGTTAGTTATGAGATTTAAACAACCATTCACATATGAATTCCAACATGAATATCATAAACATAAAGAAGATTTATATCAGGAACCAAGACATGTGTTTCTTTTATTATAGACAAATAAAGTACAGAAAAGGAATAATTTCACCTGAGTCACCTTTCGCAGGGTCCAAGCAAAGCTTTCTTCCAGATTCGTCCAGCCTCAGGCCTTTAACAAAACTCCTTCCATGACTTACTCCATGATGTCACAAGTAGTGGATGAACATCAACACACAAGGAAACGAAGGTTTCCTGTACAAATGGGGGAAGTGTAGGAGGCACAAGGATCTTCAGACCTGGTCAGGGGGGGAAGTGTAGAGCATCCCTAGGAGTAATGGTGGACTAAGTTTTAGGCCCATCCAATTGACCTTCAACCTTTGCATTGATTGCTTATACATAGGCATCATGTTGAGTGCCTCTATTAACCTTTGAGGGGAGTGATATTATCTGATGTTCAAGCTGTGTGGTAGTGTGTTCCATGTCCTTGAGCAGGCATGTATACTGTCATCTCCTAGTAGCCTAAACATATCCTCAAAATGTGAAATTGCTTGCTCTTGGGAAGTAAGATATCTAGGTGCTAGGTGTGGATCATTTACAATTAGATTATGGTTGCTAATTAGGGCCTTGGGATTTGATTGTTCAGCTCTGACGAAAAGAGGTACAGTTTTCTCCTTGGCCAAAATTCTTTTCATATCTGCAGCCCTTGACTCGTCATGGTTCATCCATGATGCCAAAGCCATTAATTATAGATCTCCTAGCTCGACATTAGGATCCCAAAAATTCATGTATGTGAGGGTCTTTTTGTGCAAGTAAAACTCAGCCATTTTTTCCCTATCCTCTAGTGTAATTTTGTCACAAAGATAGTAAACGTCCTGTAGTCCTGAAATGGCATGGTGCCGCATTGTGCTAGTGTTTTAATATGAACTTGTAGCCGTTGTTCTCTGAGGTAAAGAGCATAGGATTTAGTTGGCACCTTACACTAGATGGCCTCCAAGGAGAGGCCAACCATGCATGCTAGTTGGTTTTCCATTTCTTGTAGTTTTCCTCTCAGCCATGCATTTTCCATCTCAAGTTGATCTCTCATTATTGCTTCTATGTCCCTTGGTATATGGGAATCTTCAATCTGAATAGGGATTTTTTTTTTATTTGTATCTTCCCTTGTTTGATTCTTTTGCTCTTTCTCGTTCTGAAATATAGAGGGGTTTTCCTCCTTCTTTTCTTTTTTTCTTGACTAATGTGCTGAGAGCAGTAAGGGAAACTACTACCTTCTTCTTAGGGGCCTCTGGAGACACCCTAGGCGACTCCTCCTTGTGTTCTTACCCTTTTGTTTCAATGCCTTCTTCCTCTGTTTTTCTCATCTCCATTAGTTTCTTCCTTCATTTCCTCCTCTGTTTTAGCATCATCTTCTGCATTAGTATCTTCATCATCCATCTCATCCCCATCTAGCTCTTTATCTTGTTCTTCTTGTTTTTCCTCCTCCTCACTGATGGAAGCACTAAAATCATAGCTGAGGGTTTTGATGTCATCCTCTGTTGGTAAGTCTCTGAAGACTGACCATGTTATAGGGATCCTGAGGTTTTGGAGGGCATCCTCAATGAGGATCCTGATCAACCAATGGTGAGCCAATTATTGGAGATTCCCTTCCTTTACTTTTTTGTTGCAGTCTATGAGTGATTTCATCAAGAAATATGGTATGTTGAGTCTTTGGTGAAATGGTGTTTCTACCCCAAATCTTAATTCTTCAAGAATCCTAAAATGGTAGCCATAAAAAACACTGTATCTAACCTCACATGCGATATATTTGATGAGTTGGTAACCTACCTCACTCCATTGGTATGGCAGACTGTCCCTCCTTCATTTTTATCCTTTGTGGGTTCTTTAGCTTCTAAAAATAATTTCCTTTTTGCCACCTAACTGTCTTCTTTGTCTTCTTTTCTCCATGGAATTCCTAGGGGAAGTGTGGTGACCCTACTGATGAGTTCTGTGATGAGATCTATAGCAAGCCCTCCAACTATAACAGTGGCATGGATTCTGCTATGTGGAGTGAGGGAACAAGTAAATTCTTGAGCCACATCATCATACCCTGTGAATTTTTCGAAAAACCCCATCCATTGGTGTCTTATAAAGATTTCAAATAATTGGGGGTGTCGTTGTATCCTCACAGTGTTTGGGGTTCTCTCCTATTAAACCCTCTTGTCATCTTGCTTGTGAAGATTAAGGAGAAAATGAGAGGTTTGACACAAGAATTTTAAATTCAGGAGAAAACAGAGTTTCCTATGTATGTAATTCACCTCCCTCAGTTGTTATATCCACTAGCTTTTAGAGCATTTCTATTTCATTTGCTTGTAAATGGGGATGGATTTTTAGATCCTACCTCTTTAGAATGGTGGTAGTGGACACTCTCGTGATATTCCTCTTGAACCCTTGTCTTTTTATCTTATAGACTGCCTCTGTGTATCCTGTAGACTACTTATGTAGATTGTTCCTGTGCATGCTCCTGTAGAAATTCTTTTGCAGAATGAAGGATCCTTACTTTCAGTGGGTGGCCAGAGTTATGAAAGCTACTTGAGTGAGGGACTTTTGAGGAGGTAGAATGCATGAATGCATGCAAACGATGTTATGTTTCCCACTCGTTGTAATCATCTCCCACCTTGTAGATCCATAGTTAACCACTTCTTTTCCTACTCCTCCTCTTTCTTTGAGTTGACTGTGGCCACGTGTGAGAGGACACCCAGATTTGTATGTGATGACTAAACGAAGGTGGCCAAGTTAACTGGCCACCTTTTCAATTATAAACCAACTACCTCGTAACCTTTACAACTTTTGATGAAATTATGCATGTGAGTGAGTGAGCAGGATACTTACCTGTCGTCTCGATGCCATGTTGTAGTTGTCGAAGATCATATGTGCAACGTTGTTTATTTGCTACATGATCATTCTTCCTCCTCCTCTATTGGTTGTTGTCTTCTGTCTTCTGTCTGTTGTCTAGATCATCTTAGTGAAGTCCTATAGCTGATGATTGATATTCTGTGGGATAGGCTGCTACAGGACCTAACCAACCTACCATTCACCCTCAGAGTAGGTTTTTAGAGTATCCTGTAGGAATACAGGGGATCATGTAGAAAACATAGTCTTCACATGAATTGAAGCAATGAAGTGAAAAAAAAAATGGAATTGATGGAGGGATGCATGGTAAGGAGTGGAGGAGATGAATATATGTGAGGCAGGGTTCTTTTTGGATCTTCTCTTTGCTCCTTGGTTGTCTTTCTTGCCCACCTGCAAATAACAATTATGTCTTTTTTTTCTCTCAGTTTTTTTTTTTTTGAAAAACACCTAGGCTACTTCAGAGAGGTTTTCACCCTAGATGTTTTCCTTCAACGCATCAAGGAATGTTTTCACCCAGGGATATTCTTATTCTCTTTTCATTTGTTTTTCATCATTGGGCTGCCTCACAAGGATTTCAACCCAAATATGGGACTCAGACACCTCATGAAGGTTTTCACCTGAATCCTTATTGTTTTTTTCTCCTTTTTTCTTTTTTCGGTGATCTGATGAGGGAGGATCTGGAATTTTCTCCACCATCATCACTTTCTTATTGATATTGTCAATGAACTCCTATTTTGATAAAGGCCTCTTGTACATTTTAAATTGGTGTCCATTAACAAGCAATGGAATGGCTTCTTCATCTATAGTTTTGATTTTCGCTGAACCATTATCATGGCATATTTCCACCACATAAGGTCTAAGCCATCTTGTCCTTAGCTTTCCCTTGAATTATTTATACCTAGAATCATATAACAATGCCCAATCACCCTCTTGAAATTGCTTCTCCTTAATATGTCTATCATGCTAGATCTTCCTCTGAAGCTAAACTATCTTTGTGTGTAGGTGGGCCTGCATTCTGAATTCATCCAAGCCATTTAAATGGAACAATATTTCCTTCTGTACATGACTAAGATCAAAATCTAGTTGGGCTGTCATCCTCAATGTGTTATATTCAAACTTAATGGAAAACAAAGCCTTTTTGCAATAGACCAGCTCATAGGGTGTAAATCTAGTGGTGGTCTTCCATGTTGTATTATAGGCCCAGGTGGCCTCAACTAGTCTCTCTGCCCAATCCTTCCTACTGTTGCTTACTAGCTTGGTCAAGGTGCTCTCCAGTGCCCTATTGGTCACCTACACTTTCCCATTAGCTTGTGGATGATAAGAAGTGGAAGTCCTATGCTTGATTTTGTGATGGTTGAGCAGTTCGTCAATCATGTTGGAGGTAAACTAGTTGCCTTTGTTTGTGACTAGCTCCCTAGGGTACCCAAATTTGTAGAATGCATTCTCCCTTAGGAGCTCAGCCACCTTCTCTTCTATTGTTGTCTTAATCACCTTTGTTTCAACCCACTTAGTCAAATAATCAATGCACAAGGTTGATAGGTCTAATGAAGTCCATGCCCCAATTGTCAAATGGCTCGAAAGTCACTTGAGGTTGTAGGGGCATTTCATCTCTTGGAGTAGGCTTTCCCATCCTCTGGCACCAATCGCACTGAAAAATGTACTTTTTCACATCCTGATGAAGAGTGGGCCAATAATAGCCTACTTGCAACACTTTGAATGTTGTCCTCTTTGCTGTAAAGTGACCTCCACAAGGCCCATCATGACAGGTCAAAAGGACTTCAAAAACTTCCTCTTCCCTTACACATATTCTCAAGATTTGATCTGGGCCAGGTTTGAAAAGATTGCCCCCAATCCAGGTGAAGGGGGCGCTTTTCCTGACTATCTTGCTCTTTTCTTTGGAGGGAAAGTTTGGTGGGAACTGCGCTGATACCAAATAGTTTTCTATATCAGCAAACCATGGGGAGAGAACTGAAATAACAAACAAATGCTCATCTAGTAATTGGTCATCCACCATTTCTTCTTCACCTGCAGGTAGATTCATCTTAGATAGAAAGTCTACAACAACATTTTCCTTACCAGGCTTATTAACAATAGTTAGATAAAATTGTTGTAAAAAAAGCAACCATCTTATAATTCTAGCATTCACATTTGGTTTTTTCATTAAATATTTGATTGTAGCATGCACAAATGTTTGATAGCTTGTAATGTAATGCCTAATTTGTTTAATGAATGCACAACAACTAGGAGTTCCTTTTTCGGTCACAGTATAATTTATCTTAGCATATGATAGGTTCTTACTAATAAAATAGATGGAATAGGGAAATTTCTCCTCTACCTGCCCTAAGGCTACTCTTATATATTTGTGTGAGGCATCAGCATGAATATGAAAAGGGAGGGCCTTGTTTAGGCCTTGAAGAATTGGTGCAATGGTCAACTTACCCTTTAAAATTTCTAAGGCCTCTTGACAACTTTTTGACCATATAAACTCTGAATCTTTGGCCAATAACACAAATAAAGGAGAGGCCAACTTGCTGAAGTCCTTTATGAACCTTCAGTAGTATACAGCTAACCCCAAGATACTCCTAACATCCCTCTGCTTTTGAGGAGGTGGGACCCTTTGGATGATTTTTATTTTGTTTGGGTCCACCTGCAATCCTTGCTAAGATATTGAATGACCTAGCACGGTCCCTTCAGTCATTAAGAATCCACATTTTTCTGGACAGAGAGACAGGTTCATTTCAATTCATATGTGAAATACTTTGCCTAGGTTAGTCAGGGCTTCTTGAAAATCAAAGTCATAAGGTGTAAAATCATCCTTATAGACTTCCACTGCATCATGTACTAATTCAGCAAAAATACTCGACTTCTCTCTAGAAAGTGGTAGGAGCATTGCATAGGCCAAAAGGAAGGACCCTATAGGTAAAAGTACACCAAGGACAGGTGAATTTGGTCTTATCCTGGTCTTCTATGCAGATTTGGATATGGTTGTACCCACTGAATCCATATAGGAAAGAGAAAAACTTCTTCCCTGCCAAGCCATCTAGCACTTGGTCAATGAAGGGTAGGGAAAATGATCCTTCTTTGTAATCTACACAAACCCTCCACTTACCATTTTTCTTCGGAACTAACACTAAAGGAGAGACCCACTCAATGTCAGAGATAGGGTAAATGAATCCTGCATCTAACAATTTTTACAGTTCTTCTTTGACTATATATTTAAGCGCTGGATTCATCCTCCTTTGTGGTTGTCAGATTGGCTTGCAACCTTCTTTGATGTATATGTGGTGAGTACAGACTAAGCGGTGTACTCCCTTCATTTCCTTGTAGCTCCAAGCGAAGGCTTCTACGTTTTCCCTCAACATGTTGTATAGCTTTTCCTCTTCGAGAGCAGAAAGAGATGGATTAATTTTCAAAGTTTTCTCTTGGCCAAATTCTATGGTTTTGACACGGAGTGGGTTGGAATTGGCCAAGCATAATTCGATTGGACGATTTTTCTAGATCTCCCTTATTCTTCTAATGGTAATGGACTAGGAGTTAGACTTTCGAGCAGGTGCTCAATTAAGTCATCCTCATCTTGCTACCTCCTCCTATGGTTACTTCCAAAGCATAAATTTGGGCTGAATAAACCTCATCTTCTTCTTCTTCCTCCAACCATAAAGGTAAATCATGCTCTAAAGAGGGTTGACCAGGAGGGTATAGGGCTAACTATTTGGACATATGTCAATTTTGATGGTCATATTCCCAGCTCTACACCTAATGTAAGCATAAGTTGTGGCTAACCATGGCCTCCCAAGGATGAGAGGGTAACCAACAAGCTTAGCCTTAGGATGGAGAATGAGAAAATCTACATAGTACTGCTAGGAGTCAATGGAGACCATCACATCCTCCACAATTCCCTGAGGGGTGATTGTGGAACAATATGCAAGTTGCAGAACTGTGTGGTCTTCCTGAATGACCCTTGGAGGTTGAGCTTGAGCAAGGTGTCCTTGGTTATCACATTAATGGTAGCCCCAAGATCAATCAAAGTGTGTGGGACAATGGTGCCATTAATATGCACATCTACTATAGGGCTTCCAGGATCCAAATATTTTGGACATATTACCTGCCCCAGCATTAAGTCAAGCAACTGCCCATTAACATTAATGGTAGGGGCATCCCTTTTTCTTATTCCTGGATGCTTGAAGCACTTCTCCTTAATCAACTTATTGTAAATGGGAACATATTTTATTGCCTTGAGAAGGGGAATCTTTACACATAGATTTTTCAATTCTCCCAGAAGTTCAGTTTCTTCTGGGCTAGGCTCGAGTGGTTGGGCTAATCTCTCAGGAAAGGGTGGATTTAATTTAAGGTTTATTTCCTCTCTTTCTTCCTCAACCTCCCTATATGGAGAGGGAGGTTGGTTATCTGGGAGAATTCTCCCAGATCTTAGGTTAATCTCTTGGATTTCTACAACATAAGATGGGTATGATGTCTCTCCACTATATACTTGTTGAGCCTGCCTATTGTTCGGGTTCAGATTTGGTTGGGCAACATCCGGGGTTGCTTGGGTGGAGTAGAGTATAGGATTTGTGTTTGGGTAGGTGGTGGAGGAAATAGAGCTGGAACAGTGTTGTATTGGGGCCTCCAGCCCTGGTGTGGGGTATTCCACTAAGGTTGTGGTGAAACATAAGGTTGAAATGACTAGTTGGCTAGCTAGGAATGATAATGAGATGCATAGGACCAAGGAGGGGGTGTAGACTAGGAAGGATGAGTAGGGGGTCCCCAAGAAGGTATAGTTGTGGTTTGGTCGGGGTTGTAATATGCATGGAATGACCCTTACATACCCTGCTGGTATGGTCTAGGTATAGGAGGTCTCCTTTGGTTGATGTAGCAAAGTTTCTTAGTGACCCCTTCAACTCCTTGATATACAGATTTCAGTCCTGGTTGTTAGCTACCTATACCAATAGGTTTCATATTTCATGATTGGCTATGAAAGGACCAAATATGCTCTGCTTTGATGACTCAAAGATCACACATTTCCAAGAGAATCCAATCTATGTTTATAGCTTAGTATGGACTTAAAATTTTGATGGATGTTCCAACAGTCTAATCTGGATCATTCCATGGTTTAAATTTGCAGTTGTAGATTAGAGAAGAAAGTCTGTCCAAACTGTTTAATCTTGGCAGACAAGTAGTCCAGGTAGAGAAGAAAAGGCTCCCAACAGCTTAATCTGGGACCTTGGAAGAAATAAGGGTAGAAGTACATAGGAAAACAAAAGAAAAAGCCAAAGAAAAGAAAAGGCAAGTAAGGGTCTGCAAGTCCAAATGCACCCTCCAAGAAGGAATAAAAAAATGCTAGGCAAATAGATGGGTAGGTAGTTGGAGTTGCAGAAAGGTCATTTCCTACAAGTTGTATGTGTGCTGACTTGGTTTACCAAAGCAAAGTCAATGAAATTCAGATGGAGTTACTCTTCATCAAGTTACAGCAGTCAAGAGGCATGTCTAACCTCCCTCCTTCCCCCTTCCATTTCATTACTAACATCCCCTCATCAGGTGAGATTCATGGAAGATGATTATGGTTTCATGGTGGTTCTTGTTCGTTCAAAAGCCACATTTCTTGTGTAAAAATCTTTTCATTTTGATCTACTCTTTAAACCAAGTGTTTTACAAACAAACTCGGTATTTTCTCCCTTCATTCACCCCCCATCCATATTAACTCTAACTTTACTATGTAAATCCCTATATCACCTTTCCCCTACTAGTATTAACACCATGGTGTATAAACCCCAAAATTTGTATAAATATCCCCCCTTTGGCATTATAGCCAATAAGTTCTCTGTCAGGGATCAAATGGCATCTGGTCACTTTGATAAACCTAACCCTAACCCCCTCCCCTCCTCTCAATTCATTTGGCCCCTTGGAAAGCTTCATTTGATAAAAGGAGTCTCAAAAATGACCTGGTTTTGCCTATACCCACTTCATTTACAAAAAAAATAACCCCAAATACCCACTTTGTTCTCTTGTCCAAAGTATTGGGGCTATCTTATTGCACATATGAAAACCTTACAAAACCCCTTTATCCATGAAACCCCTTTGAAACTACCAAAAGACCCAAAAAACCCACTTTTGACCGCTTAACCAAAGTTTGCGCATATATTCGATTTTTCGGGATATATTGAAAAGACATTAAAAAATATATATTTATTCCTCCGCCCGCATGCCCTATCCACAGTGCATGTCATCCCCCCCGACAGCCGTCCGATCGGATCTTGAGCATCCAACGGCTCTTATCACATCGGAGCGGCTCCGACGTCCGCCGTTTACCCGTCGTATATACCGCTCACGTCACTCCCCCGACAACCGTTGGATCGAGCCCTCCAGATCCGACGGTCAGCGTTGATATCGGAGCGGGTCTCACGTCCAACGGATATCGTCCGATATCCGTAAAAAGGTTATGTCACTCGGCAGCCACGCGTCCTCGCCACAGCTCGTCGGAGGTACGTCTGACAGATTCCCCCCCGTACCATAAGTGGTGCGATATGAAACCGCTGGCTGTTTCCGGTTTCGGCTTTTCTGCCTATGCTACGTCACCTCCGCATCATCCCACGTCACTGCCACCATGCCGTCACGTCAACCCTTGCGCCCGACCATTTGCCGACCTGTCCTGCCACTTCACCATCCCCGTGGACCAATCAGATCCCGCCACTTCACCTATGACGTCAGCCGGCCCTGACCCCACCTATGACATCATGCTGACGTCAGCAGAAAAACGCGCCAAAAGTCCAAAAAACCAATTATATGGTGAAATTTCGTGAAGACTTTGTTGCTCCTGCATGCGATTTTCACGTCCAAAGTCCATCAACCTGCAGAACCCGACCAGGAGACCGGAGGAGCGCCATTTCCATAGTCATCCGTGACCATTGCCTACTCCTCACCAGGTATTTTCCGCCATAAATCCTTCACGCACCTGCTTTATCTGTTATGTCCCTCGCAAGAGCTTAGAACAGAGAAAACTCTTGAATTCACCGGCAGAAATCCCTGCACTTGCCCCTTTGACAGTTGTGAACTCGAAAACTACTAGCCGAGCCTTGTTTTACCTGCATTTTCATTGAAAAAACTGAGCTCTGTCTGCGCAATCGCGACAGACTCATTCAAACCGAATTTAACTACTGAGAGACACAGAGTGAGGCCAAAAATTTGTCCTAGTTGCACTACAAATAGTATTTCAATTGCTATTTTACTAGAACCACTCCCTGTTCCTGATAAATTCACCTCCCTGAAAACGAGGCATTCCTCTGTACTGTCCTGCTCAATCAAAACCATTTTGCACTCAATTCAAAATCCTCTTGTGCAATGGAGACACCTGTAGTACTAAATGTTCAACCTCTGAATGCCCCTCAAAAGAACTTGAAATGGCAAACCTTGGCAGATATGGATTACCAAATTACAGAAGAAAAGCTTATGAGCAGCAAATTCCACATTCATCTGTTGAATGAGTTGAAATCCAAGCATGAAAATGGGACAGATATATTGGGCTTATGGGACTCCTTCCTCCCTATTTTCAAGCTCCCACAGGTCAACCAGTTCCCTGAACTAATCCACCTGTGTGCTGAACAATATGATGTTTCTCAGAGGGCTGTTGTTGACCCATCTGGTTCAGTACTTTTTTATGTTACCCCTCAAGCTATCAGAGACATGCTTTGCTTCAGCCCTCAGAAGAAGTTGGCCCCTTTGTCACTAGTGAACCTGATAAAATAAGGGGATAAACTGACAGATGCTCAAATTATCAAATTTAATCAATTATACATTAAAACTGACATTGTGATGTACCCTCCAATTGTTCATGTATATCTCAATGAGCTGGGCAGAGACCTTGCAGATATGATTTCTCCCATCTTGGGATATAGTTCAATTGAGCATATTGATGCAACTGTGCTAGTAATGATGCTTATGTTTGCTCCTGGAAAGTCACCAATCTGCTATGACTATGCCACCTACATATCAGACAAGATTCATGAGCAATTGATGAATTTGAGAAGAGATAGGATGTTCAGATACACCTCCTACATTTACCATTTGATCTTGTACCATCAACATGAGAAATTTCATTTTTCAATCAAAAGAATGGATGCCCAAGGCAATCCCAGATCAGTGGTCTATTGGTCCTCTGTCTTCCACATTAGACCTGAGTCTCCATACACCTACTGTGAATTCATGGATCTGTTCATCCATCCAGCTATGGCAATGCTGATGAGCTCACCTCCTCCGAGACTCACTGATGACATGCAGAGAACTCTTCAGCTGTCCAAAGCTTACAGCATTGGGGATTGGTACTTCTACCAAAACCACACTGTCATCAGGATATATGGGTGTGATCTACCTCCATTCAAACTACCTAAGTATGTGCCTATGAGGCTATTTGCCCTAGAGTACTTTAGGCAATTTGGCAGAGTTGATGTGCTTCACTTTTTAGGAAAAGGCAAAAAAGCACAGTTGAAGGTGAAAAGCCAACTTGGCCATTTTATCTATAACGAGAGGGAGCAAGGATGGAGGGAAGCAGAGAGGATGCTTGAGGCCCTTGGCCTGTAAACCAGCTTCATATGGGGACCCTATGACCCTAATCATTTCATATCTATGAGGAGGCTCAAATATAAGTTATCTGCCTATGATCACCATAGCATCCCTCACATTGAAAAATATGCAAACCAAGACAAATGGAGGAGAGGGACCTTAGAAGAGCCCATGTCACAAGAAGAGCTAAACAAGAGGGCACTAAGGAATCTAAAGAAGATGGCTGACCTTGAACTTTGTTCACAGGTATTCACACTTCCAAGCACATAAACGGGAGCAGCTGAATCCTCCTCAACTGCCAAGCAGCAAACTACCAAGGCCACTGAAAATATATCCAGCAGAGGCAAAGAAAAGGAAATGGAGACAGAGCAACCGCATCAAGAGAAGGAGCAGTCACCTCCAGTGACTCAAGAACCGGCAGATAAAGAAAGGCAGCAGCAGGCAAAGCAACAACAGCAACAAGATTTGTAGCAAGAAGAAGGGCAACATGACAGATAGCAGCCCTTACAGCAGGAAAGAGTAATTGATACTCCAATTTCCACTGAGCAACAGGCTCAGAACATAGTGCCTCCTAGACCAGAAGTCACCACTGATGCCTCGGTCCTCCAAACTCCACAAAAGGAGGACTTAAGCAGAAAAAGGGATAGAGAGACTCCTCTGACTTCATCTATCAACCAGGGAGAGAAAAGACAAAGATTGAATGATTCTTCAGAGGATGACATAGCAATAAGACAGGCATTGGGCATGGGCCCACCCAGCAGAGAAGCTTCAGCAAGTTCCTTCCAGCAGGAACAGGACAGGACTATGGGAGGGGAGGTCAGCTCCTCCAGCCAACAAAAAGAAGGACAAGTAAGCATCAAACAGCAATTTATAAACATCAAAAGGAGGAATGATCCTATCAAAATACAGCTGTACAATCATCTGCTAAACATGGCTCCTACCAATCAGCAAAGACTTATGTCTGCCTTTCATGTAGGTGAAGGCAAAATTATCATGAGTCATTTTATGCCCATAGCACTGCATCCCCAATCTGCCTCAGATTACCTCAGGACCAACCTGGAGGTCATGGCCAAAGACATACACCCAATGGACAAAATTGAACTGCACAAACAGACTGGTGAGATGGTGTATGCCTCCTTGGCAGATGAAACATTAGAAAATTACAAACTAAAGAGCAGCCTTAATGCCACAGCCTCTCAACTGGAATTGGAGAAGGCATCATCCCAGGCGAAGGACAACAGAATAAGGTCCCTGGAAGACATAATCATTGAAATTGGGCATGATCCCAAAGATATTTCAGGAATACAGGAAATCTTGAAGTTGAGGGATGCTGACATGGCTGCCATGAGGAAGAAAATCAAAATCCCAGCTACCATTCACCCTCAGACAGATGAGGTAGCCCAACAAAGGCATGAGAAGGACACCACAAATTTGTTGATCTCCATTTATAAACAGCTTGTTCAGGCACAAGAAAAATTGGGAGAATCTGAGGCTACACAAGCGGCCCTGCAAGCAGCACTGAAACAAAGAGAAGAGGGTCAGACCTCTCAGCCTCCTCCTTAGATCATAAATCTTGAGGAAACTGCTCCTATCACTGCTCCTCCTCCTCAACAGACTGAACACACAGCAACATCTACTTCAGCAGCGCCAACAACTACAGAGCAGGCCCAAAGCCTGGATATGCAAAAGCTGAAGAATGAAATCCAAATCCTGGAAGATCAAATGACAGAGTTAAATGAGACCAGGGAAAATTTATCCAAAATCAATGATAGATATGATAAATCCAAACAAACTGTGGCAGAGAAGGACAGGGAGGTGAAAGCCCTCAAAAACAAAATAAAAGAGCTAGAGAATGAGCTCAAGTTAGATAAAGTGGTGGCTGAACTTAAAATAGTGTTGTGGGCTAACATTGGTCAATCTATCAATGAGCAATGGCCATATATTGAAACTATCCATGAGCAACTAGAGCTCATCCCAAAGGCACAGAGGGAGGTTCACAGATCAAGAGCTTTATTGAGCAATATGCCTGAAGTGGCCACCAGAATGATCAATGTACTTAACCATAAAACAAGTTCTCAGTTAGCTACCATGGGAATTACAAACAGAACTGAGACTATCCAAATGGTCAAAAGGGTTCTCACACTGAGAAACTTAGTGCAGACATTGGAGAGAAGAACCCAGGATATGCAGACTGAGGTGAACAAGTTTTTGGAAAAATTTCAGGTGTTAGAAAGCAGAGGTCTCCCTCGCTTACTGAACAGCGCAGGGAGATTATTTACACATGACCAATATGCTAAAAGGGTCAACACATTTGCTACCAGTCAGATTAATGAGAAGCCCAGTACCTCAGAGGAGACAGGGCCAGCCACAGGACAGACTCTCTATAACAGAGTAGAGAATCTATTTTTTATAATGAATGAGATCAATCACCTGTTCGGGGTGGCTCCCAATTTCTTCAAGTATACAGAGGCAGAGGAGACAATGGATGCCATTCTTAGGCATCAACTCCCTACGCAAGACTGGTGGACAAATGCAATACAGAAGATTTTGTAAACAGGGAGCCACTTACCAATTTTTGTTTCTTAAAAAATATCAGTTGTCATGCAGAGCACAGTTTAACAAAATCAGCATGCATGGTGGATTAAGGCTGAGCCAACTCAGCAGATGTATCGGCCAACAAAGCAGAAATAGAAAACTACAGGTGGCAGAGCCGAGAAAATACAGCGCAGCAAGAAATAAAGACACATTATTCAGCATTAAAGCAAAGCGGCTCAACCGACTCAATGACCTCCAAAGGTCAAATTATCCTCTGACAGACATAAAGAGCATTTATGCTGCATTCAAAGTTGAAATAACTTCTTTTCTACTTTCTGTACGAATTTATGAAGATATTTTCTCTCTCAGATGACTCAATACCTAAGATATTTTGTACAAGCATTCCTATAAAGTCCCCTTCGCATGAGCTTGCAAGGGTTGTTGTTGATTTCTCCTGAAGAAATTCTTCTGCTGTAATCCTTTCACAAGTTTAATAAAGAAAGTGATGGAATTTCTCGGATTTCTGAAGTGTTGAATGCGTTCTGGTGTCTGTTGATAACTGCTGGATTCCTGTGTATTTCACCATACAATAAGTCTCTGTAACTCTCTCTGTTATTTACTTGTTTTGTTAAAATTCCATATATGTTATCTGATTTTCAATACTAAGCAACAAGGAAAAAGAATAACTTTCAGGATTTATTCACTGAGTACCCTGAGTTCAATCTGTGTTGTCAATGAATGTTTTCTTCAGCTGTAATCTAGATAAGTGTAATTCTTAATTGTTGCACTTTCAGAGTACACCTTTCACAGTGGCCTTTGTCACAGGAATTCAAGTTTTGCTCCTGTGCAGCGTGTTCACTTTCACCTCACCAGCTTAATAGAAAATTCTTAATTGCTTTCTGTTGGTTGACATACATCACCATTTAAAGCTAACTTTGTTTGTCTAAGATACACAATAGGCCCTGCAGTTTGAACACCACCAATCCTGCATATCAAATCATTTCACAATTCCAGACTCCATTGCCCAATGGTATTTTACTCTCTAAACACTATATCGTAAGACCTGAAAGAAATCCTTCAACCAAAACATAAACCAAAACCTGAGCATAATAGCTAGCCTAAAACACCATCATAACAGAGACAAATCATAAAGAGAGAGCCCTCTCTGATTACAGTTTGGCTAGAAACTGTGATCCAAAGATTGGTTAGTAGTTACCCCGGCCGTATTCCCTTGGGATTCATAGGGAACAACCTGGGTGTTAACATAATTGGCGACTCCACTGGGGAGTGCTTGAGATTTCTTAATTACTATATATCTTCCATAAGCTACTATCAAGCCTGAAATAAGTCAAGAGGCCTTCAATCTGTTTCTGTATCACATTAACAGTGTCAGGGAGGAGCTTGTTTAGGGAATCTTCATCTTAGCTCTGAGAATATATAGCCATTCCAAAATATTCATCCAGTCCTTCAGATATAAAAATTTCCCACAAAATCCTAAAAAACAGTTAGAAACTGGCTCCTAAGAAAAATCCACGGCATACTAGGGCAAATCCTGACCCAAATCCACCTATCATTGTCAATAATCCAAATACCATCCCAAGAAACATTAGGAGGCGGCAAAAGCAGGAGCAGCCTGCTGATTTGACTTCAGAGCCAGATAATCCTAGCCTTATACCTACTCCATGCAAGGTCCTTTTTAGGTCTACCCCTAGTTCCCCTAGCTCACCATCCACATCTCTAAGTCCCCCTCTCACATCTTCACCCACTGCACATATCCCCGCAACCAACACTCTAGGTTCACCCCTACTTGTTACCCCTGTGATACCCACTGTTCCTATTATCCCAGCTGCCCCTGTAAATCCTCTAAATCCTGTAAATATGGCCAATAGATATGCACCCTTGCAGATACCAGCTAATGCTGCAGCTCTACCCCAAGATTACCAAACCAAAATTTCATATTTTGACTCCAATGGCTCTCTGACAGCTGCCCAGCATGCCAAAAGGATGCAAGACCATTTTGAGACCTATGAAATAGATGATGACAGTGTCAGAATGAGGATGTTCGTCCAAAGCCTAACTGGGGATGTAAGAACTTGGTTTAGATCCCTGAATGCAAACTCCATTACAACTCCTGCTGAACTGTATCAAGCCTTTACTAGTAGATGGGAGAAGAAGAAAGATCCTCTGCACATACTTGGGGAATATGACACTATCAAAAGAGGTCCCCAGGAGACTGTTTTGGAGTATTGTGCAAGATTTAACAATGTATATAACTCAATTCCACAAAATTTAAGGCCTCCTCCTGATTTAGCCTTGTACAAATTTCCTGATGGTTTTGACCCTGACATGGCCTATCAATTGAAGGAAAGAGACTGTCAGTCCCTTGAAGAAGCCCAAAGGGTTGCTGTCACAGTGGAAGCCAACCTAATTGCCAAAAGAAATAGGGCAAGGTTGGAAAAGAGGACTGTTTTCAAAGAAGAGCCCTCTGCCTTTGATCAAAAGCTTGATGCTATACTAAATGGAATGAAAAGATTAGGTGATAGAGTGGAATCGGTTGAAAGAAAGTCATCATGGGAAGCAACACAAAACAACCCTCCTAGGAATCCAAATTTTAGGAGAACTCAAAACCCAGGCATTGGTAAAACCAGTGCTGATCAAGATATAAGACCCCCTTTCCAAGAAAATTATGCTGAAACCTCCACTTCAGCAAAGCCCAATGAAGATCCTGAGATTAATTTAATAGGGCTAGATGGTGAAAGTCAAGTTTTCTTAACACAAGAAGATCATGAGGATGAGGAAATCAAACTGTTCCAAACTAAATCAGGGGAATCCTTTGACTTTAAACAAGGCTATGACACTGCTGTTTATGAAGTCCATAAACAATACAAGCTAAGGAGCAAAACTGTGAATGTTAGCCAGCCTGAAAAGAAAAAGGATAATCAGCAGCCTGAAAGAGTTATAGTCATAGAACCTAATGACAAAATAAATTCACCTACAGAAGAAGTGATTGTTGAAGAAATCACTGAGCCACTGTCCTTAAGACAGCAGTCTCTAGACACTTCATCTTCTCATCCTAATTTAAACGTTACTCCTCAAGAGATGAGTAAAAAGGATAAGTCCCAAAGTCAAAACAAAAATCAAGAAGAAGATGTAATGAACAAGGAAAGAACTGTCACCTATAACCCCAAGACCCAATCTGAAAAACCTTTTGATCTTGAAACAGAAATTGGCAAAATAAAAATAGCTATTCCTCTCTTGGAATTAGCCAAGCATGACATCTATAAATTGCAAATCAAAAGGTCCCTTCAACTCACTAGTAACAAAGATGATGTCAATGTGATGGATGACACCCCAGAACTCCTGTTTGGCCCAGAAGTGGATGGAAAAACAGTAATCACAGGGGTTCTGCCTTTCTATGTCAGTTTACATATTCATGACAAAATATTACATAATGCAATGTTTGACTCAGGTGCCTCTCACAATCTCATGCCAAAAGCAGTCATGGAGAGATTGAATTTAGACATAACAAGACCATACAAGGATCTGTTTTCCTTTGACTCCAACCAAGTCAAGTGTCTAGGTCTTATAAAGGACTTATGTGTGTCTTTAGTTCAATACCCAAACAAGACAATCCTAATGGATGTAGTAGTTGCTGATATCCCACCTAAGTATGGAATGCTGTTATCAAGATCATGGGGAGCTAAAATCCAAGGTTCCGTACAATTAGACATGTCATATGCCACCATCTCTGTGTTTGGGCAACCAAAAAGACTGTACAGAGAAACACTAATGAAGTACATGGTCAGCAGTGAAGAAAAACCTCAAAATTTTCCTATATATGCTGTCCATTCAGACATAGACTCATACATTCTCTTCAATGACACCACTATTCCCTCAAAAGGTGAGGTTGAAACCAAGATATTCATACAAGAGGAAGATGCAAATGAAAGTAGTACCACTCATGAAACAACAGTCGATCAAACATCAGATAGTGCTGCTGCCTTAGTTGTCAAGAAAATCCAATCAAACAAGGAGACTGTCCTAAAAGACAAGCTAGAGAAAAAATCACAATTGCTACTTACATTACCAGCCCATGAACAAATCATAAAATCTCCTTCTCAACAAGATATTCTATGGTTCCTTGAATTTGATGGCTCAGTCAACAAATTAGGGGCAGGAGCTGGAGTTTGGGTACACAATAAAGAAAATAGTCATGCAGAAGGCAGAGCCTATAGACTGAATTTCAGATGTACTAACAACATGGCAGAATATGAAGCTCTTTTACTAGGCCTCAAGTTGGCAAAATTCTTACAAGTTGCCAGGGTCTCAATCATGGGAGATTCAGATTTAGTTATCCAACAAGTGAAAGGAAACTTTGTCACCAATGACAAAAGACTAAGGACCTACAGGTCTGCTGTTGCTGAGGTACTAAACTTTTTCTCTGAGTTCCAAATTACTAAGATTCCCAGAACCCAAAATCTACATGCTCATAGTTTAGCCACCTTTGCAAGTACCTGCAAGTTGCCCTTTGAGCCCCACCATTGTTTTACAACTGAGGTAAAACACAGACCCTCCATTCCAAACAACATCAATGATTGGCAAGTATTTGAGGATGACAAGCAAATAAACCATTTTTTAACTCTGCAGCAAGAATTTGCAGGATTAAATATTGACAATGAGTCAGCAAGTCAATCACAAATACTTGAGTCAGCAAGTCAATCACAAATACTTGAGTCAGCAAGTCAATCACAAATACTTGAGTCAGCAAGTCAATCACAAATACTTGAGTCAGCAAGTCAATCACAAATACTTGATGGAGCAAGTCCATCACAAATACAGTTTCAACAGACTGCTCAGCCAATATCACCTAGAACTGCAAAACAAATGTTGAATCCAACTATTTTCAATATAGAAAACATCCAGCAAATTCAACAAGTTGACTGGGAAGAGGGAGTGTCCAATGCTGAAACTGAAATCATTGAGCTAAAAGACAATTTTCTACCAACAGGCCTAACCCCACTAGAGGACATCTTTGATTCAAATGATATTCCCAGAAAACCAAAAATGCAGCCCCTAAATACAGCCATTGAAGAATGTAACATAGGTACAATTGACCAACCCAAGATAATCAAATTATCTGCTTCCTTACCTCCTGACCAAAAGCCAAAATACATTGACCTCTTCAAAGAGTTCCAGGATGTTTTTGCATGGAGCTATGAGGACCTAAAGTCCTATGACACCTCTGTAATCCAACACACTATCCCTCTCAAACCTGATCAAAAGCCCTTTAAACAAAAACTGAGGAGAATCAATCCTATGCTTCTCCCAGAAATGGAACAAGAGGTACAAAAAATGTTCAAGGCAGGCATCATAGCACCAATCAGATTCTCTGAATGGATCTCCAACTTAGTCCCTACAAGAAAGAAGACAGGTGAGATCAGGCTGTGTGTGGACTTAAGGAATCTAAACCAAGTATCCTTAAAATACAACTACCCCTTACCCAAGATGGATCACATTCTTCAAAGGGTGGTAGGGGCCTCAAGGATCTCATTACTGGATGGATTTTCAGGTTTCAACCAGATCTTAGTTCACCCTGATGATCAGGACAAAACAGCATTTACAACCCCATGGGGAACTTTCAAATATGTAAAGATGCCTTTTGGATTGAAAAATGCAGGGGCAACATTTCAAAGAGCAATGGACATTGCTTTTGCAAAGGAGATTCATGACTTTTTAGTCATTTATCTAGATGACCTAACACCTTTCTCAAAATCAAACCAAGAACATATAAAACATCTAAGACAGATCTTCCTAAAATGCAGAAAATATGGAATCTCCTTGAATCCTAGAAGTCCCTCTTTGGTTTAGAAGAAGGCAAGCTCTTAGGACACATCATCTCAAAAGATGGCATTAGAATTGACCCAGATAGGATACAAGCTATCCTGCAAATGCCTCACCCAAGGAATGTCAAAGAATTACAAGGATTCTTGGGAAAAATCAATTTCTTCAGAAGGTCTATCCCAAACCTAGCAGAGCTAATCAGATTATTAAATAACATGCTGAAAAAGGATTCAAAAGTGAAGTGGACTGTTGAAGCCAATCAAGCATTTGAAGGTATAAAATTGGCCCTTACCCAAACCCCAGTCTTGACCAATCCTCAGTTTGACAGAGAATTTATCATTTTTTCTTTTGCCTCCCAACATACTATTGTTGTCGTTCTATTACAAAAGGATGACCAAGGAAATGAGAAGCCAATTGCTTTCTTTAGCAAAGCTCTCAGAGATGCACCTTTGAAATATCAAATCATGGAAAAACAAGCTTATGCTTTAGTCAAAGTAATTAAAGACTTTAGGATTTATATCCTTTATTCCCATGTTAAAGCATATGTGCCAAGTCCTATTGTCAAAGACATTCTCACCCAAGAGAATTTAGAAGGCAGAAGGGAAAAATGGATTGCCAGCATTTTGGAATTTGACATTGAGATAAAACCTACAAAACTAATAAAAGGGCAAGGCTTGGCCAAATTAATGACAGAAACAAATTTTCAAGCCTTAGACATCAATCAGCTGGATAGTGAAACAGAGCTGGCGACTCCAAAGATCAACGTAGCCTTTGAACAATCCCCCTGGTATTCTGATATCTGTTATGTGTTACAAAACCTGTGTGCTCCCCCAGGACTGTCCAAAACTAAGTGTAGGTTCTTAAAAATGAAAACATCAAGATTTTGTGTGATGGATGGCAATTTTCTTTGGAAAAACCATGAAGGTATATTGCTGCATTGTTTAATTGAGAATGAAATTAACAATATCATGCAAGAGTTTCATGCAGGAGACTGTGGTGGACACTTGTACTGGAAGTCCACTGTGGATAAATTACTAAGGGCTGGGTACTACTGGCCCACCATGTTCTCTGATGTCAAGAAATTCATCACATCATGTCATAAATGCCAAGTGTTTGAGGGAAAGAGACAACTGCTGCCACTTCCTTTAAGACCTATTGCTACAGAGAGACCTTTTCAACAATGGGGACTGGACTTCATTGGGGAAATTCATCCCTCGTCTTCAGGCCAACATAGATGGATCTTAACAGCCATAGACTACTTTACTAAGTGGATTGAAGCTGCCCCATGCAGACAAGCAAATGATTCAGTAATCATTCAGTTCTTGGAGAACAACATACTGGCTAGATTTGGCTGTCCTGACAAAATAATAACGGACAATGCTGCTGCTTTCAGATCCAAGAAGATGGTGAACTTCTGCCACAAATTTCATATTACTTTGGGCCATTCTACTGCATACTATCCCCAAGGAAATGGCCTTGCTGAATCATCAAACAAAAGCCTTGTAAACATTATAAAGAAGGTACTTGAAGAGAACAAAAAGAATTGGCATAAGAATCTTGTGAATGCCTTATGGGCAGATAGACTAACAACCAAAAGATCAATTGGGACCAGCCCATATGAATTGGTTTATGGATTAGAGGCCAAATTCCCCTCATCCTTAGGAGTGCCTGTTATGAAGCTTCTCCAAGAAAGCCAAGCTGAACCAAATGATATGCAAAGAAGGATAAATCAAATCATATGTCTGCAGCAAACCAGAGATCAAGTTTTCAGCAGAGTTCAGGTATTACAAGAAAAACTAAAGAAAGCCTTTGACAGAAGAACCAAAGCAGAAGATTTTAATGTTGGTGATAAAGTCCTCAAGTGGGATGCAAGGAGAGAGGACAAAGGAAAACATGGAAAATTTGATTCCTTATGGAGAGGACCATTTGTTGTCCAAGCAGTGCAAGGAAACAATACTTACTTCCTCAAAAGTCTTAGTGAAACTGACTTGGATGAAGGTCCTGTGAATGGCAGGATGCTGAAGCACTATTTTGAATACCACCCCTAAGTGCAGCATGAGCCTCCATTGTACATACCCAAATGTATATATTACTTTCTGTTAAATTGTAAAATGCAGTTTCTCAAGTGTTATTAGTTGTCAGCGAAAGGTGAAAAGAATCAGAGGTTTACCAAGAAGAGAAGTACACAATTTTGGCATCTCAAGGCAGCAAAACTTCATGTTCATAAAAGCAGTAAAAGGCCAAGGCATTCTGACCTGCTGTTCTTGGTCTTTCAAATGAAAAACCATCCCCATGTGGAGCCACTGTTAGCTACCTATACCAATAGGTTTCATATTTCATGATTGGCTATGAAAGGACCAAATATGCTCTGCTTTGATGACTCAAAGATCACACATTTCCAAGAGAATCCAATCTATGTTTATAGCTTAGTATGGACTTAAAATTTTGATGGATGGTCCAACAGTCTAATCTGGATCATTCCATGGTTTAAATTTGCAGTTGTAGATTAGAGAATAAAGTCTGTCCAAACTGTTTAATCTTGGCAGACAAGTAGTCCAGGTAGAGAAGAAAAGGCTCCCAACAGCTTAATCTGGGACCTTGGAAGAAATAAGGGTAGAAGTACATAGGAAAACAAAAGAAAAAGCCAAAGAAAAGAAAAGGCAAGTAAGGGTCTGCAAGTCCAAATGCACCCTCCAAGAAGGAATAAAAAAATGCTAGGCAAATAGATGGGTAGGTAGTTGGAGTTGCAGAAAGGTCATTTCCTACAAGTTGTATGTGTGCTGACTTGGTTTACCAAAGCAAAGTCAATGAAATTCAGATGGAGTTACTCTTCATCAAGTTACAGCAGTCAAGAGGCATGTCTAACCTCCCTCCTTCCCCCTTCCATTTCATTACTAACATCCCCTCATCAGGTGAGATTCATGGAAGATGATTATGGTTTCATGGTGGTTCTTGTTCGTTCAAAAGCCACATTTCTTGTGTAAAAATCTTTTCATTTTGATCTACTCTTTAAACCAAGTGTTTTACAAACAAACTCAGTATTTTCTCCCTTCATTCACCCCCCATCCATATTAACTCTAACTTTACTATGTAAATCCCTATATCACCTTTCCCCTACTAGTATTAACACCATGGTGTATAAACCCCAAAATTTGTATAAATATCCCCCCTTTGGCATTATAGCCAATAAGTTCTCTGTCAGGGATCAAATGGCATCTAGTCACTTTGATAAACCTAAACTTAACCCCCTCCCCTCCTCTCAATTCATTTGGCCCCTTGGAAAGCTTCATTTGATAAAAGGAGTCTCACAAATGACCTGGTTTTGCCTATACCCACTTCATTTACAAAAAAAATAACCCCAAATACCCTCTTTGTTCTCTTATCCAAAGTATTGGGGCTATCTTATTGCACATATGAAAACCTTACAAAACCCCTTTATCCATGAAACCCCTTTGAAACTACCAAAAGACCCAAAAAACCCACTTTTGACCGCTTAACCAAAGTTTGCACATATATTCGATTTTTCGGGATATATTGAAAAGACATTAAAAAATATATATTTATTCCTCCGCCCGCAGGCCCTATCCACAGTGCATGTCATCCCCCCCGACAGCCGTCCGATCGGATCTTGAGCATCCAACGGATCTTATCACATCGGATCGGCTCCGACGTCCGTTGTTTACCCGCCGTATATACCGCTCACGTCACTCCCCCGACAGCCGTTGGATCGAGCCCTCCAGATCCGACGGTCAACGTTGATATCGGAGCGGGTCTCACGTCCGACGGATATCGTCCGATATCCGTAAAAAGGTTACGTCACTCGGCAGCCACGCGTCCTCGCCACAGCTCGTTGGAGGTACGTCTGACAGATTCCCCCCCGTACCATAAGCGGTGCGATATGAAACCGCTGGCTGTTTCCGGTTTCGGCTTTTCCGCCTATGCTACATCACCTCCGCATCATCCCACGTCACTGCCACCATGCCGTCACGTCAACCCTTGCGCCCGACCGTCTTTCGACCTGTCCTGCCACTTCACCATCCCCGTGGACCAATCAGATCCCGCCACCTCACCTATGACGTCAGCCGGCCCTGACCCCACCTATGACATCATGCTGACGTCAGCAGAAAAACGCGCCAAAAGTCCAAAAAACCAATTATATGGTGAAATTTCGTGTTTTTTCACATTTTTCTCACAAAAGACTTTGTTGCTCTTGCATGCGATTTTCACGTCCAAAGTCCATCAACCTGCAGAACCCGACCAGGAGACCGGAGGAGCGCCATTTCCACAGTCATCCGTGACCATTGCCTACTCCTCACCAGGTATTTTCCACCATAAATCCTTCACGTACCTGCTTTATCTATTATGTCCCTCGCAAGAGCTTAGAACAGAGAAAACTCTTGAATTCACCGGCAGAAATCCCTGCACTTGCCCCTTTGACAGTTGTGAACTCGAAAACTACTAGCCGGGCCTTGTTTTACCTGCATTTTCATTGAAAAAACTGAGCTCTGTCTGCGCAATCGCGGCAGACTCATTCAAACCGAATTTAACTACTGAGAGAGACAGAGTGAGGCCAAACATTTGTCCTAGTTGCACTACAAATAGTATTTCAATTGCTATTTTACTAGAACCACTCCCTGTTCCTGATAAATTCACCTCCCTGAAAATGAGGCATTCCTCTGTACTGTCCTGCTCAATCAAAACCATTTTGCACTCAATTCAAAATCCTCTTGTGCAATGGAGACACCTGTAGTACTAAATGTTCAACCTCTGAATGCCCCTCAAAAGAACTTGAAATGGCAAACCTTGGCAGATATGGATTACCAAATTACAGAAGAAAAGCTTATGAGCAGCAAATTCCACATTCATCTGTTGAATGAGTTGAAAGCCAAGCATGAAAATGGGACAGATATATTGGGCTTATGGGACTCCTTCCTCCCTATTTTCAAGCTCCCACAGGTCAACCAGTTCCCTGAACTAATCCACCTGTGTGCTGAACAATTTGATGTTTCTCAGAGGGCTGTTGTTGACCCATCTGGTTCAGTACTTTTTTATGTTACCCCTCAAGCTATCAGAGACATGCTTTGCTTCATCCCTCAGAAGAAGTTGGTCCCATTGTCACTAGTGAACCTGATAAAACAAGGGGATAAACTGACAGATGCTCAAATTATCAAATTTAATCAATTATACATTAAAACTGACATTGTGATGTACCCTCCAATTGTTCATGTATATCTCAATGAGCTGGGCAGAGACCTTGCAGATATGATTTCTCCCATCTTGGGATATAGTTCAATTGAGCATATTGATGCAACTGTGCTGGTAATGATGCTTATGTTTGCTCCTGGCAAGTCACCAATCTGCTATGACTATGCCACCTACATATCAGACAAGATTCATGAGCAATTGATGAATTTGAGAAGAGATAGGATGTTCAGATACACCTCCTACATTTACCATTTGATCTTGTACCATCAACATGAGAAATTTCATTTTTCAATCAAAAGAATGGATGCCCAAGGCAATCCCAGATCAGTGGTCTATTGGTCTTCTGTCTTCCACATTAGACCTGAGTCTCCATACACCTACTGTGAATTCATGGATCTGTTCATCCATCCAGCTATGGCAATGCTGATGAGCTCACCTCCTCCGAGACTCACTGATGACATGCAGAGAATTCTTCAGCTGTCCAAAGCTTACAACATTGGGGATTGGTACTTCTACCAAAACCACACTGTCATCAGGATATATGGGTGTGATCTACCTCCATTCAAACTACCTAAGTATGTGCCTATGAGGCTATTTGCCCTAGAGTACTTTAGGCAATTTGGCAGAGTTGATGTGCTTCACTTTTCAGGAAAAGGCAAAAAAGCACAGTTGAAGGTGAAAAGCCAACTTGGCCATTTTATCTATAACGAGAGGGAGCAAGGATGGAGGGAAGAAGAGAGAATGCTTGAGGCCCTTGGCCTGCAAACCAGCTTCATATGGGCACCCTATGACCCTAATCATTTCATATCTATGAGGAGGCTCAAATATAAGTTATCTGCCTATGATCACCATAGCATCCCTCACATTGAAAAATATGCAAACCAAGACAAATGGAGAAGAGGGACCTTAGAAGAGCCCATGTCACAAGAAGAGCTAAACAAGAGGGCACTAAGGAATCTAAAGAAGATGGCTGACCTTGAACTTTGTTCACAGGTATTCACACTTCCAAGCACACAAACAGGAGCAGCTGAATCCTCCTCAACTGCCAAGCAGCAAACTACCAAGGCCACTGAAAATATATCTAGCAGAGGAAAAGAAAAGGAAATGGAGACAAAGCAACCGCATCAAGAGAAGGAGCAGTCACCTCCAGTGACTCAAGAACCGGCAGATAAAGAAAGGCAGCAGCAGGCAGAGCAACAACAGCAACAAGATTTGCAGCAAGAAGAAGGGCAACATGACAGACAGCAGCCCTTACAGTAGGAAAGAGTAATTGATACTCCAATTTCCACTGAGCAACAGGCTCAAAACATAGTGCCTCCTAGGCCAGAAGTCACCACTGATGCCTCGGTCCTCCAAACTCCACAAAAGGAGGACTTAAGCAGAAAAAGGGATAGAGAGACTCCTCTGACTTCATCTATCAACCAGGGAGAGAAAAGACAAAGATTGAATGATTCTTCAGAGGATGACATAGCAATAAGACAGGCATTGGGCATGGGCCCACCCAGCAGAGAAGCTTCAGCAAGTTCCTTCCAGTAGGAACAGGACAGGACTATGGGAGGGGAGGTCAGCTCCTCCAGCCAACAAAAAGAAGGACAAGTAAGCATCAAACAACAATTTATAGACATCAAAAGGAGGAATGATCCTATCAAAATACAGCTGTACAATCATCTGCTAAACATGGCTCCTACCAATCAGCAAAGACTTATGTCTGTCTTTGATGTAGGTGAAGGCAAAATGATCATGAGTCATTTTATGCCCACAGCGCTGCATCCCCAATCTGCCTCAGATTACCTGAGGACCAACCTGGATGTCATGGCCAAAGACATACACCCAATGGACAAAATTGAACTGCACAAACAGACTGGTGAGATGGTGTATGCCTCCTTGGCAGATGAAACATTAGAAAATTACAAACTAAAGAGCAGCCTTAATGCCACAGCCTCTCAACTGGAATTGGAGAAGGCATCATCCCAGGCGAAGGACAACAGAATAAGGTCCCTGGAAGACATAATCATTGAAATTGGGCATGATCCCAAAGATATTTCAGGAATACAGGAAATCTTGAAGTTGAGGGATGCTGACATGGCTGCCATGAGGAAGAAAATCAAAATCCCAGCTACCATTCACCCTCAGACAGATGAGGTAGCCCAACAAAGGCATGAGAAGGACACCACAGATTTGTTGATCTCCATTTATAAACAGCTTGTTCAGGCACAAGAAAAATTGGGAGAATCTGAGGCTACACAAGCGGCCCTGCAAGCAGCATTGAAACAAAGAGAAGAGGGTCAGACCTCTCAGCCTCCTCCTCAGATCATAAATCTTGAGGAAACTGCTCCTATCACTGCTCCTCCTTCTCAACAGACTGAACACACAGCAACATCTACTTCAGCAACGCCAACAACTACAGAGCAGGCCCAAAGCCTGGATATGCAAAAGCTGAAGAATGAAATCCAAATCCTGGAAGCTCAAATGACAAAGTTAAATGAGACCAGGGAAAAGTTATCCAAAATCAATGATAGATATGATAAATCCAAACAAACTGTGGCAGAGAAGGACAGGGAGGTGAAAGCCCTCAAAAACAAAATAAAAGAGCTAGAGAATGAGCTCAAGTTAGATAAAGTGGTGGCTGAACTTAAAATAGTGCTGTGGGCTAACATTGGTCAATCTATCAATGAGCAATGGCCATATATTGAAACTATCCATGAGCAACTAGAGCTCATCCCAAAGGCACAGAGGGAGGTTCACAGATCAAGAGCTTTATTGAGCAATATGCCTGAAGTGGCCACCAGAATGATCAATGTACTTAACCATAAAACAAGTTCTCAGTTAGCTACCATGGGAATTACAAACAGAACTGAGACTATCCAAATGGTCAAAAGGGTTCTCACACTGAGAAACTTAGTGTAGACATTGGAGAGAAGAACCCAGGATATGCAGACTGAGGTGAACAAGTTTTTGGAAAAATTTCAGGTGTTAGAAAGCAGAGGTCTCCCTGGCTTACTGAACAGCAAAGGGAGATTATTCACACATGACCAATATGCTAAAAGGGTCAACACATTTGCCACCAGTCAGATTAATGAGAAGCCCAGTACCTCAGAGGAGACAGGGCCAGCCACAGGACAAACTCTCTATAACGGAGTAGAGAATCTGTTTTTTATAATGAATGAGATCAATCACCTGTTCGGGGTGGCTCCCAATTTCTTCAAGTATACAGAGGCAGAGGAGACAATGGATGCCATTCTCAGGCATCAACTCCCTACACAAGACTGGTGGACAAATGCAATACAGAAGATTTTGTAAACAGGGAGCCACTTACCAATTTTTGTTTCTTAAAAAATAACAGTTGTCATGCAGAGCACAGTTTAACAAAATCAGCATGCATGGTGGATTAAAGCTGAGCCAACTCAGCAGATGTATCGGCCAACAAAGCAGAAATAGAAAACTACAGGTGGCAGAGCCGAGAAAATACAGCGCAGCAAGAAATAAAGACACATTATTCAGCATTAAAGCAAAGCGGCTCAACCGACTCAATGACCTCCAAAGGTCAAATTATCCTCTGACAGACATAAAGAGCATTTATGCTGCATTCAAAGTTGAAATAACTTCTTTTCTACTTTCTGTACGAATTTATGAAGATATTTTCTCTCTCAGATGACTCAATACCTAAGATATTTTGTACAAGCATTCCTATAAATTCCCCTTCGCATGAGCTTGCAAGGGTTGTTGTTGATTTCTCCTGAAGAAATTCTTCTGCTGTAATCCTTTCACAAGTTTAATAAAAAAAGCGATGGAATTTCTCGGATTTCTGAAGTGTTGAATGCGTTCTGGTGTCTGTTGATAACTGCTGGATTCCTGTGTATTTCACCATACAATAAGTCTCTGTAACTCTCTCTGTTATTTACTTGTTTTGTTAAAATTCCATATATGTTATCTGATTTTCAATACTAAGCAACAAGGAAAAAGAATAACTTTCAGGATTTATTCACTGAGTACCCTGAGTTCAATCTGTGTTGTCAATGAATGTTTTCTTCAGCTGTAATCTAGATAAGTGTAATTCTTAATTGCTGCACTTTCAGAGTACACCTTTCACAGTGGCCTTTGTCACAGGAATTCAAGTTTTTCTCCTGTGCAGCGTGTTCACTTTCACCTCACCAGCTTAATAGAAAATTCTTAATTGATTTCTGTTGGTTGACATACATCACCATTTAAAGCTAACTTTGTTTTGTCTAAGATACACAATAGGCCCTGCAGTTTGAACACCACCAATCCTGCATATCAAATCATTTCACAATTCCAGACTCCATTGCCCAATGGTATTTTACTCTCTAAACACTATATCATAAGACCTGAAAGAAATCCTTCAACCAAAACATAAACCAAAACCTGAGCATAATAGCTAGCCTAAAACACCATCATAACAGAGACAAATCATAAAGAGAGAGCCCTCTCTGATTACAGTTTGGCTAGAAACTGTGATCCAAAGATTGGTTAGTAGTTACCTCGGCCGTATTCCCTTGGGAGTCATAGGGAACAACCTGGGTGTTAACACTGGTAAAGAAGGGCACTTGTTTATGGAGTGTTTATCTTCACAGACCAAGCAAATCTCAATGTAGTTTAATGGACATTCGTTCCTAGGATGCCTCCTGGTGCATCTAGGACAAAAGATGGCCAAGGTTCTCTCTACTTCCTCTTTCTTCCTCTTGATATTCATGGTGTCTAATTGCAAGGCAAGGGTTTGCAGCATCTCACTTTTGAAATATTTCAACATATTTCCAATTTCACCCTTGATTGATGAGTTGGAAGATGATGTACTGGCCATAGGTTAACTACTCCAACTGTTTTTCATGGCAGCCCTAGAATAATTTCTAAAGACAACCTTAATATCCTCATAGGGTAATTGGTAGATAGCACCTCCTGCTAACTGATGTAAGGTATCCAGAAGATCTTCCCTTACTCCTCTGAGCAAGACCAACTTTAGCGACTCGAGGTCAAGTGTGCACCTAGCCCTTTTGTAACTAAGCTGGAATATTTCTTCTTAGTATTCTAAGGATTAATCTTGGCCCATGGTGATCCTGAAAATATCTTCTTTAGTATCCTTTTACCTACAGTAGTCCCCATATTTGTTGTTAAAATCATGTTGCATCTGAGCCCAAGTTGTGATGCTATCTCCAGGTAAACCCATGAACCAGCACAATTTTACATCCTTAAGGGTAGATGGAAACAATTTTAACTTTTTCTCATCATCTGTATAGTCATAGGTTCGGAATATAACAAAAAACTCAAATAGGAAAGCGTGAGGTTCCTCTATGGTCAGGCCATGGAAATTAGGTAGAGCAGAGGGGCTTATATTCTTCATCTTAGTGTCCCCATCAATTTTCCTGATGGGGAAGGCACCTTCAATTCTCTCTGTATTTCCTCTGTCATTTCAGTTTCCAGCCATTGGTTCAGTAGGAATGGGTTCCTCCTCCCCTTATTCCCCTATAGGTTCTTCAAATATGTCAAGTTGTTCACGTAACGGTTCCTCCAATCCAAAACCATCGAAGAAGAGAGAAGGTTGGTTGTTGTATGCAGTGGGGGTATTTGGCAAGAATTTCCCTAAATTTTCCCTAGTCCTACGAGGCATGAAAGGAAATGTTTTTTGGTTTGTTTTTGGAATTTTTTTTTCGTAGGAAAGTACTTTGCAGAAATGAAATTTCTGATTCAATGAAAACTACTCCCAGAAAGAAACTACTTGCTGAATTGAAATTCCACTTGCAAAATGGAAAGGAAAGCACATAATGACAAATGAAAGAAACGAAGCTACTAGATTACTTTTGCAGAAATAAATTAATGGCAGAAAATTGAAGATAAGAAGTAGAAGAAAAGAAAGCAATAATCACATTCTACTCTGACACCTCCCTGACAACGTCACCAAAAAGTGATGAGCACCAGTATTGCAGCAAGGATGTTGCAACTCCTGGGCTACCAACTTTACTTATCAACCCAGGGTTCATACAAACTTGGAGGTGATAGTGTTATATGCACAAGTATAAGTGAAGGTCCTGCTTGTTGTCACTTGTTCATCTGGCAAGAGACCCCAGGGGTTCCAAGCCATACTTCTGTAGAGTCAGAAAAAGCTTGATTCTTTAACGGAAGAAGAGATACTCTATTGCAATAGTGAAGAAAACAACATATAATAATAAATCACACCGTATCCTAATTAACTAATTAAACAACTATGCTAAGCAGAATTGCTAAATCAACACTAATCTAATGCTATTATCTAAGTTATACAAGTAAAGAGCATCAAACCAAATAATGTGTAAGCAAGGAAACTAAACTAAATCTATTTTCTCTTTTTTGGTTTTTTTGGTAAAATCAAGCATGCAAGGAGTCAAGTGGAAGAGAAAGCGAAGATTGAAATAAATGAAAGGAGAACGTAATGAAGCAACAGTACATAGGAACTGCTAGATCGATTAGCGAACAGTGGAAACAGAAGATGAGCAGCGGAGATCTTATCGCAGGAGATTACGTGAATATTAGATGGACAAATGGGACTAATAGAAGATGAATGGCTAAGATATTATCACTGGAGGTTAAATGAATAGATGGACGAATAAGACTAACGAAAGATGAATGGCAGAGATCTTATCACAGGAGGTTAATTTAGTAAATGGACGAACAAGATTAACGGAAGATGAATGGCGGAGATCTTATTGCGAGAGGCTAAGTGAATAGATGGACGAACAGTACTAACGAAAGATGAATGGCAGAGATCTTATCGTGGGAGGTTAAGTTAGTATATGGACAGACAGGATTAACAGAAGATGAGCGGAAGAGATCTTATTGCGTAAAAAATGTGATAAATGATGGAGTGGTTTTTCATAGGTGATAAGTAGTTTCTCACGCGCCCTCAAAGAAGTAAGAGGAATTCTAAAATTTTACACGATTAGCCTAAGTGGGTGAAACGTAGCATGGGAAAACCACTTTTCTTGCGTGCTCTCAGTCGAATACCAGTCGTGAAAGAATCCACAGGAGATTGCATGATCGCTGTTAGATCATGCGGGTTTGATCAACAGTGGAGATCGACCAAGCTAGTTGGTGATCAGGAGATGCAATAGCCATTGGATTGAGGGTGCGACAAATTGACGGTGGAGATTTGGAGCGCATAAAGTAGGTGGAAGAATTCAATATAGTCATTAGATCAAGCTAGATAGATCGACAATGGAGATCTGGAGTGCATAAAGTCAAGTGTTGAAATGAATCAGATGACGATTGGTCAGGTTTGTTGTGGATTGGACGATAAGGAAATATATGGGTATAATCTGATCAGGACATGTTTTATTGGCTCCTGCTTAAGGATTTTGTGCTGAAGGAAATGAGAATATGAGTGAGATATATTACAGAAAGAGAGTGATTGAAGATGATAACAATGAAATGAACCAAGAACTAAATCAAGACAACAAAATCCAAAGCTCATGCGATAACTAGAAATCTAAAACACAACCAATCTACACTACACTGTTGTAATGGAAATGCAACTACTTAAGCAAATGAATGACTAAACCATGAATCTATGCTAGCATACATGTACAATAAAGAGTATCCTTATCTGCTAGGGTTGTTCCCTAACCCAAGAGCTTCAACCCTCTGAGTTAACTCAGCACTGGATCAAAATGAAACTCAATATTCTTGTCAAAACAATGGATTACATCCAAAAATTGTCACAAGTCTTACAACTCGAAAATAAAGTAGAGTTTTACAATCAAAAATTCTGAATCATACTGAGGTCCCATACCTCTCTACTTATACATTTGAAGTCTCCAACGACTTCCTTAAAATTAGGGAGGCTCAACTCCCAAACTAGAGATAAACTAGTGCTTTGACTTCCACTTGCTCAGCTGCCTTATAGTCCTCATGATTTGGCTAGCTGCACTCTGAGCTTATGGAGGAATATTCAAATGGAGGGGTAGTAAAGAAGGAGGATTTCCCTCCTATAATTCCTCTCCCTTGTCCCATTTGAGTTTTGACCAAGGTATTTGCTAGAATTCCTTATTTTTATCCTTTAATCTTGCATTAAATGCACATTAGACCACAAAGCAAAATATCCAACTCTAACTCATCTCATAAACAAAATATAATCAAAAGTATGCAATAAGTTGTGAGAATAGTTGGTTTGACTAAGCTAGGAGGTGAATTAAGGCCCATATAATTACCCAATAATGAGGCTCATAAAGGGGGAGGAATGATCCATGTGGATATTGTTGGAAACCCACCTATTCCACTTGGACCACCACCATTGTTTATTTCAGTTTTTCAATTTCCTTTATTGTAGCACAATTTACTATTTTTGGTAGTTTTTCGGGCCATGAACTTCCGAAGCCATTTTGAGGCCCTAAACAATGTTTTTTGGGAAAATGGGAAACAAGTGTTGTTTACTCATGCTTGTTGTCAAAATTTGTAGTCATAAAATAGATCTTTCTAACGAGGTATTTTGCGCATCAAACATAGATTGTATGCCAAAGTTATGACCCCAGAAAGTTCATGTAACAATTTACCCAAAACGGGCCCATAGTTTTGGTGCTTCATCTCCTAGGGTTAGGTTTTTGGATGTTTATGGTTTTTAGTTGTTTCTCAATAATAACAAAGCCTTCGAGCCTCATTATAACACAATTCAAAGGCATGTAGCCATGGATATCTTCTCAAAGACAAGCTACCATCGTCTGAGCTAGTTTATTTATATTTCTCTATGTAAGCATATTTCAGTTCTTTGATATTAATGAAATGAAGTTTTATTTCTGCTCCATCAGTGTGTATATGTGTATTTTTGTATTTTGTTGCGTTCCTGCATAAGTTTGTATTAGACTAAGACCATTAGCACAACATTTACCTACTTGCAAGATGACTACAAATGACATGAGAGAATACACATGAATAACTTTGAATGAATAAATGAAGTAACTTTTATTTCACATAAAGAGAAAGCATTGTATTTCAATGCAAATGAACTCTCGCAACTCCTCATCAACCTTGTTAACCATGGTCAACCATTTTTAACCACGGTTAACCCTCTTCAACCATCATCAACCAATTTTAACCATAGCAACCACAATCAACCTTCATTAACAATAATTTGACCACATTTAGCCATAACCAACCAAAAACAACCATAATCAACCGTGGCAAACCATTGTCAATGATGGTCAACCATGGTCTCCATGATCAAACATGTTCACCATGGTCATCCATGGTCAATATGGTCATACACAATCAACATGGTCTACCATATTCATGTTTAGTTAGATATTGACAAACATGGTTAACCTTATTCACCAATAGAGAACCATGGTTTACCATGCTAACCATTCAAAAACTAGTTCATCCACTGTTAAACATGATAAACACGAAAATTAATGTAATTTTTTAGCATAGAATAATTACCAAAAAAGAAAAAACTTCTAATGTTTAAGGTACTCTTTACAAGAAGCTCCATTGATATAATTATTTAACTCTTACATTTTCACTTTAAACCTATCACGAAGAACTATTAAGATTGAAGATCCAAATTTAATATTATTAATTATTATTACATGAAGCCTCGTGAGTATTAGCTCATACTTAGCGACTGTGTACTTCCGACAATACGTTTTCAAAGGCCTGAATTAGTTTTTCAAAATGACTAGCCATGGCCTTTTTTAAACCTTCAATTTTTTATAGAAGCAATCAAAATACTTCAAAGTTGAATGAATACCATTTGTATGAATCACAATTTCAATTTGCCTGACACGATCCATGTAATGTTGAATATCATGTTCAACACATTGATGAAGCCATTCTAAACTATTCTCATCCTCACCTTGAAGGAATTCTAAGAAGTTTTTCTTTTGTTTAACATGATCACCATCATTATAAATTTTTCTTTTGTTTAACATGACAACCATCAACTAACTATAGCTATGCATTTACCACACATTTGATCCATATCATGCAATATTGACTCATGCTCAACACACAACCATCAACTAATTCTTTTAGCTCCACCACTAGCACCCACTGTGGTTAGGAGAATGCCTTTTCGTAAGACTTCTCATTTTCCTTCAACCTCTCAAGATAAAATACAAATCTATATCATGACATTTTAGAAGTCATTTTCATGACATATTCGAAGATGGTTTCATGGGAATTATCTCCCTTTGATGTTTCTCTTACATTCAATGGACAATACTAGTTATAGGCAACCGAAGTGTCATATTCTTTACACAACAAACCCCATGTGATATATATGTGTAGAGAATAAATAGGGTGTCACAAGGGCATGGAAACCTCACTTATTCAAGGGGTTGTACGGGGATACCATTTTTTTGGGTGATTTTTTAAATTCATTTTTGGCAATTTTCAATGTTAGTGTTTTTTAAGCACATGGTGGTTTCGTAGATCCAATCAAAGAAACTACAACTATATTATAATCCATGGATAATATAAGATCCCTCATTATACTTCCTTGGAAGTATAATGATTATATTTTTTATGATAATTTCTTAATGGTGTAAGGTTGTTGGTGGAATAACCTAATTTTGACCCTTTGATGTTTTCATTCATATTATGTATAATTTTAAATAGATGGATATGATGATGTTGTAAAAGGAGAAAATTTGCAAATGATTTAAATACCTTGTAATAATTCCTAACATGGAAATGAATGCCATAATACTTTGTATGTATATTTATGATTATAATAACATTGATGGGATTGCATTGATGATGATTATATTTTTTATGATAATTTCTTAATGATGTTAATGTTGTTAGTGCAGTAACTTGGTTTCGACCGTATAATTTTAAATAAATGCATTTCTAATAAATATGTTTTTGATATTCCATGATAAAGACTTGATCAAAGTACTTTCAGTATATCTAAATATTATTTTTAAAATTAATATTATGGTTTGAAGTTGACTATTGAGTATAGTATATTTAGAGGTGTAATATGAGGTACATAGGGAAATGCTTGGTTAAAAAAAATAGTAGATTGGTATACATGTATTATTTTGTATAGAGACCATTTCTAGTAAATAAGGTTCATGTACTAGAGTGAATGCTATATTGTAAAAAGGATTATTAGAGTGTTCTACCTTCTATAATGTTCCTTTTCTAGAATGTTCCTAAGAGGTAAGTATTATTATAAATAAGTAGAACAAATGTAATATAGATACGATGAAGATTATTGTAATTCTATCAAACATTCCTTGAGGGAGAGCATTTCTTCTATAAGAAATAATATATAATGTTATTTATCTACATCATTGTATTAATTAGGTTATGTGAATGATATATTGTTTAAGTTTTATTATATATTAACCTGATGTACACAACATTTTGGGCCAACATCATTTTTTATTTCTTTTCCAAAAAAAATAAAGGAAAAAAATTGGAAAAACTTAAAATTAACTTATGAAATTTAAGTAGCATTTAAAAAACTATCCATTGAATGTAAGTAATAAGTGATGCACCCATTTATTGCAATTTTAATAACTATGTAATTTACATAACTATGACAAGTTGATGGCACTCACATCAATAATATAAAAATGTGTATTTTTATATAGGTGTTATTATGTTAAGTAAATGGATAACAAGATTACTATGGATTTATTTTTAAGCAGCAACTCTATATTAAAAGTTCATGTATGTATTTAGCATGAGAAAATTATTATTTCGATAAACCAGGTTCATGGCTGTATTTAACAAAAGCTATTTCAATAAACCCTAATAGCTCACATCATTTCATCAATCCTAATGTAATTTAAATATTGATATTAAAAAAATATATTCACATCATTAGTGTATATACACTAGCATTAGAGATGGCTCTCTTTGGATGGAATCAATTGGTAGACTAAGTGTTGATGTCCAAAAGATTTGGAAAAAAAAGAAAGATCACAATAGTGGTAAATGACCAAAAGAGTCAAAAGAATCACATGTAGAAATCTCTAAGAGGAAGAAAATTTAAGAACTCAAAGGTCACTAAGTGGTTGTATCAAATCAAGAGCATAGAAAAGCAAGTGAGAACATGCAAGGCAAGGTATCAATAGAAATAAAAAACTAAGTACCTATCATAGAATCCAAATACTGTTACATCACTCACTTAAAAGCTACTGATTGTGAACTTCCCGAAAGTCCATTTTCAAAGGCCCAAATCAGCTTTTCAAAATGGCCAGTTGTAGCCTTTTTTAGACCTTCAAGTTTTTGATAGAAGTAATCAAAATCCCTCAAAGTTGAATAGATATTGCTGGTCTCAATATCAGCTTCAGCTTTATGGAAATGATCCATCTGCTGTTGGATGTCATGTTCAACACGTTGAAAGAAAGAAAGAAGAAAGAAATTATTTTAATGTCCACGAGGCTAAAGATAGCCTATGGGACAGATTGCTTCTTCATCTGCCTGATGTATTCAGCCATTTTTTGTGAAGCTTCACAATAACTGCTCCTAGCTTTTTGACAAACCCCTCGCTAAATAGATTATCCGAAGAGCTAGCTGCCAGCATATCTATATAACTTTCCCTATTGTATTTGAAGGCCTCACATTCTAAAATGAAATGTTTTTCTATTTCCACTTTTCCAGAAGAACAAAAAATGCATACCCTTTCCTCCCACACTTCCTTTGGCCTTTTCTAGCACCTTGTTTCAAAACATAGTTGATGAGAATTAGTCCTTAACTGAGCAATAAGAATTTTGGCTCTCCAAGAGATATTGGCCTCTATGTATGCTTTTGGTTGATGATTATGAGTGGGATTAAACACTTCAATATAGTAATTTTTCTTTCTTCCTAGCTCCTTATCCCAAGTACGTTTGTGGAACTTTTCCATAACAAAAGATTTTATCTCTTTGATGTTTATGGGACACGCATTCAAGCAAATACCCCATTTACTAAACCATTTGTTATTTTTTTGCATCAAAGGTTTTTTGTTCTTGCACAATCTATCATTAAAGACAAACTTAGGCCATATACCCTCTTCCATTTGCTCAATTCTTTTTAAATACCTTATGACTCGCACCATAGCAATTGCTTCAATAGGAGCAATCCTTGTTTCACTTAACAAGATATCATAAGGAACTGCACTTTTAATCTTAAATTTGTTTGTAATCAAACACTTCTAAATTTTCTCAATTTGTCTCCACTGCATTTCGGAGGTACTACTAGCCCACAGTTCACAACCACAGAGAATCACCGGAATCACTAGAAGCCCAAAAAGAGTTTGAGTGGTCTTCCAGTCCCATAACTCTACCTCTCTACACCTATTTTGAAAAGCATAAAATGCTTTCCAACTCCCCAAAATTATTTTCTTTCTACAACCATTCCAGCTTAGATTTTTGTTGAAGTCGATATGGAGGTATTTGTAATCTGCAAATTCTTCCAGAATGTTGCCTTCAAAGTAGAACATATGCTGGTTATGTTTTATTTTCTTAGAGAAGACCACTACTTTCATTTTTCTGATATTGACTTGCATTCCCACACTTCTACAAAAATGCTCAAGGGATAGTAAGTGTTCTTGCAAACCAAGAGTTGATTTAGCAATCAAAATAAGGTCATCTGAATACAAAAGAAGCCTTATAACAAACTTGCACAAATAGATACCATCACCCCCTTGTGAATTTAACTACTCCTCAAGCTTGTCGATATATAAACCAAAAAGGGTAGGAGATAGTGGGAAACCTTACTTGACCCTGATATCACTTCTAAAACTTTCAAAAATGTCTGCTGAAGTTCTAATTTTAACATTCACATCTTCATACAACCTATGCATAGTTGCTCTCAAATTTTTAGGAACCCCAAGTTCCTCTATTCTCTACCAAAGTGTATCCCTAGGAACCGAGTCAAACGCTTTTATGAAATCAACAAAGCAACAAAATACTTCTTCCTTTTTCTCCCAAAATTTTTCAATGACATGCCTTAAAGTTATGCAATGATCAACTGCGGAATGTTTAGGTCTAAAGCCTACTTTCCCTGTAGCATGCTTATCTCTTTCTTATGTCCGCTTGCTAATTTTGTTTTCTAGCATGCCTTCAAATAGCTTTGCAAACAAAGGGTTTATCATGATGGTCCTATAATTGGAGGGATTATTGACGTCACCGCTCTTGAAAAGAGGTATTGCTAGACTAGTTGACCAATCTATGGGGAGCCCTTGTTGTATGATGCTGTTGAAGATTTTTGTAACGTGAGGTGCAAGAATCTTTAAGCCCCACTTTAGATATTCTGCTTGGAGTTCAGCTAAGTCTTTTGCTTTTCCAACACCCAACTTCTTGATACCCATCTCTACCTCTTGTACCGTGAAGAGTTCAGTATCAATGTTGACCAAGGGGGGAAGGTCAACCTTGGGAACCTGCTCATTGAGTTGTCTTGCATAGTCAAACCATTTAGACTCTGTAATATTATTTCCAATTTGTATCTTCTTCAGTTGGAGCTCCTTCCAAAATAATTTGGGATTATTTTTCCCAAGGAAGATTAGTTCTTCCCTCCTTGAAACCATGAAATCCGCCTTTTTCTTGCTGAATAACTACTTGTACGATTTGAGATTTGTGTTATCCTTGTTTGACTCTTCCCACATTCTCCTTGCCTTTTTGCATTCCTCGTCAAACCAAGCATTAACTGGAAAGCAATTTGTTTCAGACTTCTTAATTTTTGTGCTTTTGCACTTTGCAAGTGCGCATTGAATTAAATGTGTTAATTCATGATTATGAAGGTTGTGAATTGTATTTTTATCCTTCTCAAAGAGCCTATCTAGCATCATTTTGAAGTATTACAATTTTCTGGTGTCAAAAGAATTCTACCCTGTGGGAGATTTTGTTGGACATGCTAAATTTTTTACTCTAATTTTTTTTCCAATCCAAGAGAAACATAAATAAATTGGCTTGTGATCTGATTTCAAATCCCACAGCTGATCTCCAACCAAAACTTCTTCCACTTTCTCACACAAACCATGCGAGCAACTTACATAATCTACCACACTTGCTCCATTGTAAGTATTGCAAGTGAAATTACCGGACTTTGCCCATCTATTCAAGCCATTACAAATGACTAAATCAAAGGCCCCACATAGAGTAAGCAATTGTTCACCAAAGGGACTACAACCCTTGTCCTCTAAAATTCTTTCCCACTGATAATTATTTTCTTTTGTAAACCAAATAGGGTCACAATCATCTCTACAACAAAGAATTCTAGCTTGCTCACTGGCAGTCCTAGCATTGAAATCACCCACTATAAGGACTTCACCTAGCTACAAATATGTTGCAATATATGCTTTTAAATATGCAAATGGATCTTTGTGGTTAGGCCCTCTACCTTTGTAGATTTTTGAAACCTGTGGTGCAAAATAGCATGCTGTAATTCTGATGTGGTTTCCATTTTCTGATATTTTAAACCAAATGAATTGCTTATTTGAGTCTTCTTTTTCTAACTGAATAAGATGACCTTCTTTATCCCTTACTAAAACCATGATATCCCTGTGCCCTTTTCCATTCCCTGCTGCCTTGTTCCACACTACCATCTTCCACTATCCTTCAAACAAATGTGTCTTGCACCCTTCATGCTCATGTGTTTCTATGAGGCAAATTATGTCTCTATTTTCCACAATAGGTACTAAACCAGATCCTCGTCTCCATGGGTAACCTCTACAGTTCCAACAAAATAATATTAAGGAAACCTGGGTATGACTTGATTACTATTTATTTTGACATGCAAGACTCACATTTGAGTCTTTTTCCCTATTTTCCCATACCGACCTTGCTATCTAATTTCCTGTTGAAGAGTTTGTTGCCTCTTCTTTATTACCATCTTGCTACTCTGTTCTGGAAGGAGGTCCAAATTGCGTTATCATAGCTTTGCCTTTATAAATCCATGATCTCTTTCCTTCGTCTCTTGCTACCCTAACCTTTAAAACTTCCTCCCTTATTTCCTCCTGTTGTTTTAAGTTAAATCTTCTTCTAGGAAAAAATAAGAACCCCTCAAGAGATGTTTCTTGCTTAGAATAATATATTTATCACGCAAGCTAGGCATAATGATGCTTTTGTTTAAGTAGATAAGCGTCATTATCAAGAAACCAAGCAACGAAATATAATAGCCATACACATATGTCCATTTCAACATTAGCCTGCATTCAACTATTTGTAGCCATGAATCTACCACATATTTGAATCTTGCCATGCCAGATTGACTCGTGCCCAGCACACGACTATCAACCAATTATTTTAGCTCCACCACTTGCACACGCTGCAGATCAGAGAATACCTTTTCCTGAGACTTTTCATTTTCCTTCCATCTCTCAAGGTAAATTACAAATCTATTTAATTTTGACATTTTAGCAGTAATTTTCATCACATCTTCGAAAACGGATTCATGGGAATTTTCTGGTTTTGATGCTTCTCTTGCTTCTGGTGGACGATACTGGTTGCACGCAACTGAAGTGTCATAGTAATGGACATTCCAATCATGAAGGCATATCCAGCCAAATTCAAACCAACAGGGTAGTAAACATGTCATACGCGTGCACCCAAAATTCTTCTCAATGGCTTGTTTACACTTGGGACACGACTTAGAGTTACCAATTATCCAATACAAGTTCTGTGATTCACCTTCATTAATCATCGAAACCCACTTTTTCACTATGTCACAGTCAATTGGACGATGACATTCCTATAGATAGTTCTAGCAAAATCTATACAAGCAACCACAAACAACCTCCCGACTTGCGTCAATGTCAACAACATCAATCTGCAAAGCATACTCACAACCTGGTGCGGGACACCATTTAACCCTAGTGTTTTATTCAACATATGACCTCACAACATATGTTCTATACTTTCTATTGTCTTCCTTAGATAACCCCAAAGAAAAAAACCATATCTCCACCCACAAAAACACCACATCTAGGATCTATATTTAGACATGGTAAGTTGAGGCATCATGCACCATCGTTATTTATTGAGGTATGAATATAAAGTCTCCAACACCCTTCGCAAAAGCGATGACCGCAATATTTGAGTTTCTTCAAGTCTCCCATCTTGTAATCATCAAAGCATATTGGACACCTGATTGACTCCTCCCTTTTTTCTTCTTTAACGTTGGGTTGTGACAATAACCCCACAGCATTCCTCACTTTCTCCTCATTTGCAAACCATTGATCATACACATTATGGATATCCCAGTAGAAGTAACACAAAATAATTCTTGCCTCAACTTCTGAGATAGAAAGTACATTACAAACAGTTGCTATCATTGTGCTGATGCTCAGAAATGTCGTTCAAACATAAAATGGTGTACTTCATGCATCTATCATTCGCGTCACCCGGTACTATGTTCAACTGCATATCGTAATTTTCTTCTGATTCCAATTCTGTTGGCTCCCTATTAATGGCACTGTAGAAGGATAATCCAATTCTCCCCGTGTGTTTCGTGGCATGTGCTTAAATCTAGCGATGTGTCTATTTACTAACACCTACAGGTTTTGGTGTAATGGCAATTGTGACTCCAACAAGTGGTATCAAAGCCAAAGGTCTCGAGTTCAAAACATACCAGGCTCGCGTTGGGGGTGTAGATTGTTGGCTCCATGTTAATGGTGGTGTAGAAGGATAATCCAATGCTCCCTGTGTGTTTCGTGGCATGTGCTTAAATCTAGCGATGTGTCTGTTTACTAACACCTGTGGGTTTTGGTGTAACGACAATCGTGACTCCAACAGATTATTCTTTGTTAGAGGTGTCATACACATCATAATCATATAAATTAACATCATAAAACTCCATTTTCTTGAATCACGGCGTGAGAATACGATAGACAAGAAGCTGAGCCTTCTCCTTTTAACCTACCTCTCTAAATCCACCAATAATATACGAAATATATTGAGAACACCTACACGTTTCACTTTTTCTACTAATCCAATGGTACCTTCACTACCATTTATACCAAAAGAAGCATTCACTAGTCGACTTTCCATTGTCAACGTGATCCACATTTCACAAAATTGGGATGGATTATGTCAAGAGGATCTACTAACGGTTTTGTTAGAAAATTACATAATAATGTTAAGTTGATACTTCTAATCTTAGAAATCTATGAAATATTCCTTTCATTTATAATTCACTTATAAAATGATAAAAAAAAAATATCTAATAATTTTAATCAACTAGTTTTCACTTTGTTGAATGGTCAGCCTGTTTATCATTAAGAAAGATTGCAATGTGTGATTAACCAGAAATACTCATTTACAATAGTGTTTAAGATTTCAATGTGTAATTAACCAAAAAGGTGTGGATTCATTTATAATGGAGATTTTAATGTAATGGTATTGATTACTTTAATATGCTTTAGGAGACACTGATTCTTTGATAGTGATAGACTCTTTATTGCATGTATCTAAATGAAGCTTAACTAGCCTTCAATCCTTTGTAGAGGTTGATCCAATCCTTGGCCCATTAGTTCCAGCTCATTTAGCATCATCAAGATCTCTTGACAAGCATCTTTTTTGTTGAAAAGGACTCTTCCAAGCAACATTTTCATATGCCAATATATATCAATAGTGTTATTATGTTGATTGAGTCTTCCATTGGTATGCTTGAGAACTTGTATCCATTCTACAAAGTCACTTGTAATATCAATATCTAATAGACATTCTCACTCCATAGTTGTGCCATGCTTTGCCTCATCTATTTCTTCCTAAATTTGAGGCAAGACATAGTCTCTATATATCTCTTTACAAGGGCCTCCACTCTTTGCTAATCTTGTGAATTTATCAAAGGATATTAGGTGAAACCCTTGTATGGCATGGCTCTCTATGAGGACGTGTTTGAGTACCTTGTAACTCTAGGCTCAAAACTTAGTCTTTGACATGCAAAGTCGGAATGGAAATGAATGGTGTAAATTTTAGGTGGAGAATTAGTGAGTGATAAGGAGTCCTAGTAATGTGTAGCTATGGGGATAACTGGGCTAGGCCTCAAGGGGATCATGAAAATAGGCGAGATGAAACAAGAAGTGCTACTCCAAATATTCACCACCTCACCTATTCTAAGCATAGCCTACAATGATGCACAAGTTATCATCTTGATCCCTCCACCTTCACCTCCGTACATCATAATGAATGCCATAATTTGGGACCTTAACCTCCAACAACACACACTATCCCAAGTTGAACACCCATCAACATTGTCCACCACCTTACATACTTAAGCCTATGTTAATTACTTAGGGGAGGGTTGGCCATGTATCCAACATTTATTCTCATTGGGACAATGGCCATGCCTCCCCCACCTATCCCTTCTCTCACACCCAATACGGGTAGCATGTGAGAGTTATTAATTAGTTCTAAGTGATTTCTAACTCCACTTTCTTCTAGTTCACATTGTTTTAGGATATTTTGTTAATTTTAGGTCTCCAAGTTTAATTTTGACTTGTTTGACAACTAGGAAAAGTAATTTTTAGTACGTGCACATGGAATACCAAACTAATTTGAATTATTTGACCTCCTAGGGAGTTTACATATAGTATTCATGTTCATTAGTTAATTCCTCAACAATTTTACTCTCTCTTTTTTTTACTAGTTAGTCTAGTATTTTTTGCACACTTAGATCCTGTGATTGTGCTTAAAATCCAACATGATATTAGAAAATAATTAAGTTTACAAAAAACACTAATATTTATATATTTTAAAATATTAAATCAACCCATAGAGAATGGACCAACTCATAATAGTCCTCACTCCTTCAATTATTTTGAATAGAAGTAAAAGGTCTTTCTATTGCTACATAGTAAGGGACTCTATAGGATTATAGTGTGTACTAAGTTGAGTTTACATTAGCCATTAAAAAATAAAAATACTTCACTAAGATGGATGGAGCTTGTCGGATACCTTTTTTGTCACTTTCCTTTGATCTACTCTTCCATGATGAGTCACACTCAACATCTAAGGAAGTTTGGACAAAACTGGAGGGATTATTTGCTAAGCAAGATGAGTTGAGAAGACTTTTGCTATATAATTAGTTGATTTATCTAGATCCCAATCATTTTGATACCCTACAATACTTCTTCTCAAGATTCTAATGAAAAAAGTCAAAACTTGTGGGATAAATAGAAAGGAGGAACAACTTATCCTTTCTGCACTTTCTAAATTATGTCCTCAATATTTTGTCTTGGTCTCTTATTTTCATACTATTAAACTCTCCATGGGTAATAATTGGGTGATTCCATCTTTGGATGATTTCATTGATTCCTTGGTACATGAGTAGAAGAAGCTCATACACAATGACACTCTTAAGGCTTCCATGCCCTATGCACTTATATTGAAGAATGATAATAAGAAAGGTAAGAAAAAAACAAGGGATTATAGATTGAGAAAGCTCTTAATCTAATAAGCAGACTAAGATTCCAAAGGAAAAAAAGTATAAGGATAATAAAATAAATTGAAACTTCTACTATAGGGGGTTACATCCAAAGAGTTTTTGTATGGTGATGATAATCGATTTAATCGAAAAAGTACTTCAATAGCATAATATAGATGACTACATTAAAGAATGAAGAAAATCCACGAGAGGATCAAAGTATGGACCATGCTTTGATTGATATATGTTTATCATCTAATGAATCGATTTTGGAATCAAGTTCCTATGATCATATGGTTGCATCAAAGCATTCTTTTTGATACCCCTCACTATTTCTATTATGACAACTTCTCCAATGCCCATATTTGAGGAAAATCTTAGAGATGATTTTATATACTTTTCGGATCATATTTATGATTAGTTTTAAACATCTAATTTAGAAGTCCATCGCTATCCCAACATAGATCTATATCACATGACACAAAGGGAACATCATACTATAGAGTTAGTTAATCATCCAATGGGTGAAACTTCCAAGTCATAGGGAACTAGTTTTCAATTTTTTAGTACTCCATGAGCTCTCATTGCTATTGTTAGAAAGCACAAGCCTCAACTAGTAGGAAAAGTATCTCCATATAATGGTATTAGATAGATTTGAGGAAAAAATCATGATGAAGTTGATCATCAAGAACATCATCCTGCATAGCAACTACATAATTGACATAGTATGCAATCTATTTTCGGCGGGGGTTTTCCTCCTTCTAGTTTTTTCCTTTTTCCCAAGGAAAAATCAGAAATTTAATCATTTTGAACAAACTTATATATTGTGGATGCTAAAAATAATATTCATAATAAGAGATCTTGGTGACCAAGATCAATAAAAACTCATCATATAGTTACCCTATATTACTCTCTCCTACCTTTCTAAGTTACCCTATATTACTCTTTCCTACCTTTCTTTTTTTTCCACTTTCCGCCAACCACTAGTGTTGGACATGGATGATACAATTGTAATTTTATTATGTTTTACATTTGACAATATTTATTTTTCAAAATCAAAAACCACTAGGTTTTCCCTATTTATCTCATTCTTCTCATTTTTTTCTTGAATAAATTATTTCATGAGTACCTAACATGGATGAAAATTGTTGGTACTTATTGATTTTTTTTGGGTGTTGTAAATGAGTAGCTTATTATTATTAAAAATAGTAGAAACTATTATTATATTTTAAAATTATATATTAGAAATCTACATAGTCAACTCTATGTGTGTGTAGTTTCATTGATGACATGTTTGTGTATCCTATATAATAGTAACATGAAAGATAGAGATATTGAAAGCATTTTACAAAAATGGAGGTTTTGTTGTATTTATAGCCCAAACCACTAGGTTTGTTATTTAAACCTAAATCTAAGGCAACCAAATCATCAAACATATATGTTAAAATTGTCACTTTCACCCAATAAAAAAATTAATGGAAATAATATGCATGCATTATAGAGTGCTCACATGTTCTTAAAAAACACATGCATTGCTTTGACTATTCATACACGTGAATGTGTTTAGAAGTAGGTCTAAAGAGAATGTGCTCTATCCTTCTTGAACCTTCTTGAACTTGAGGGCCATGAATAAACCTAAAGACAATGATATGAGCCTTCACTATGGGTTCTTTTACCTTATAGCTAGATATCTCTACCATTAAGATGCTTCACACAAAACAATGGGATATAGAGGCCTTAACTATAGTCATGGCAGGGAAACACAACGCCTAATTAGTTGAAGGAAAAAATATGCTTAGGCCCTAAACATAGCTTATCGAGCTTAAGTGCCATGGGTAACACCAATATAAGACATATGCCTTAATATGGATGAGAGGGGAAACCCAATCCTTAGCTAACGTAGAAATCTTCTAGGCACCTAAGGCCAAACATGATGCATCAAACCATTGTACCTAATATATCTATGTTTTAGGTAGCTTACAGGGTCTAAGGACCATGAATGACACTCAAAATGACCATAGATTACATATTAAGGGGATAATTGGCCTTCAAGTGGGGATATTTCCCTTTTAGGACACTTTGAGCACTAGGTATCAATTTTATGTCCCTGGAAATAATAAAGAGATTAAACCTAGGCCTTATGTTGTAAAAGGAAGTTTACAGGCATTTATGGCCATAAATGACATTTTGAGAGGTTGGTCTAATAAGAATGTGCTATGTCCTTTTTAACATTCTTGAATCTAAGGACCATGAATAAACTTAGAAACAATTATAAGACACTATGATATGATTCACATAAAACAATATGATATGAAGGCCTTAACCATAGTTGTGTTAGGGAAACACCATCCTAAGGAACTTGACATTGATCAGTGGAGGGAAATAATATTCTTAGGCCCTGAACCTAGCTTCTTAGGCTCAAATTCCATGAGTAACACCAATATAGGTTGAGTGCCTTGATATAGTTGAGGGTGCGTGTTATAGACATTTTTGTGCCTTACAGCATAGAGCATGAAATGTCAATAATCTAAGGGATCCAAAGTCCCTAAACAAGTTGTTCTTACCCTTAGAGGAACAAGGTCAGCAAACCACAGCACTGCAAATCAGTTCTCCACTGAAAAACACTCAAAAACAGGTCAATTCTAGATCAAAGCAGCTGCTCCAAAGGCTACCTGCGCTGCATAGCAGGTGCAACAAAGGCTACCTGCGTTGCATAGCAGGTACAACAAAGGCTACCTGCGCTGGGCGTACTTTGACATGTGGAGGAATCTTTTTCTCAATGTGCCAGTGCCCAGGAAGCTTCTAAAAAGACACTTGATCATAAGATTCGCCTAATGATGAGTTAAGAGCTTCTAAAACTCCAAGTGGAAGACAGAAACTCCAAGTGAAGAACTGAAGAACAATTGGAGTTGAAGAGGACAACAAGTCACACATCAAGCTGACTTATCTTCACTCCAAAACTCTATATAAGGATCTCATCCCATGGGATCTGGAGGCCAGAATTTAGTGTGAAGAATTGTTGTTGGTTTACAGTTGTGAACATTGGGTGATTGCTTGAGGGAGGTGAAGAAGAGATTTCTCTCCGTCGGGAAGGTGATGCTGGATTGGACCTCTCATGGTTGTATCACTGCCTGAACCTTACTTCCATATATTAATAAAGCATTTGAGGTTCTTCTATTCACATGTGTTTCAATGGTGAATTGTCTTACTTGCATTTTTTATTTATGCTAATCCTTGAATCATTTATGCATGCATGCTTCTTGTAGTTTCCTTTTCTTGTCTTATTTGCAGGATCTCGTGTAGCTGGGCCCGTGAAAAGACTTGGAGCTGGGAGCAAGAGGCAAACAAAGGAGATTGGATCGACCATTTGCGCAAGACATCGGTAAGTGGATCTCTCCCTTTTATCTCTTGCATGTCATAAAGAAGAAACTTTAGATAGCTTTGCTTTCAGCTGTTGCTAAGGAACTGTCACCCTTAGAGTGGGGTAGGGTCATTCCGAGTTGGATACTTTCCCCCACAACAGACTGGCGACTCCGCTGGGGAGCGTGTCTTGTTGGTAGCTTGTGTTTCTTGATATTCATTTCTTAAACAAAGGAGTACCGAATCGAACTGCATTCGAGTCCTTCGAATGCAAAGTAGAGGGCAGCTACTCTAGCCCAGTGCTGGGCATGTTTATGATTTGAAGAGCTGATCCACAAGGACTCTTTTTAGCTCTTTGTGATAGTGTTCATCTTCCTTTAATCATCCTCTAGTGTATACTTGACTGATAGCCTCTGATTTTGCCAAAAACCATTGATTTTTGAGCAAACTGTGACCCGGAATCTGAGAGAGACGAGAGTTGTCTCATCAGTGCAGCTGCAACAAAGGCTACCTGCACTGCAACGCAGGTCCCGAAGGGGCTACCTGCACTGCATCTCAGATTGACAGTGCAGCACCTGCGCTGATCTAGTTTTGCCTTGTGCAGCTGGGATTCCCCACTATCTGTTGCCCAGTTTTCAGTATTGTTTTTGCAGCCTGTTGTCAACCTGTATACCCAGCTGAAACCACTTCTCTTTGCCTTCATTCCGCCTCAGTTGTATGAAGAAACCATGATTGTTCTTATTGTATTTCTTGCTGTCATTCACAGTTTCCCATAGCGAAAGTGAACTAGTCTTGCTATGACCTCTTGGATCTAGACCTGTGAGAAAGTGTCGTTGTGATTCTAGGAGCTAGTTTATTGCTGTTCATAGCTGCTTGAGCATTTGCTTTCGTTATATGGTTCGAATTTCAGTATTTCTTGTGTTGAAATGAGTGAATCTTAAGGTGTTCTTTTGATTATTGGACAAAACTTGTTTGCTTACGCTTGAAATCGAATTCGAAATTATACAGCAACTTTCTTTTTGCAATACACCAACATTAAGGAAGAAGAAAAGAAATACTTGCATTGTGCATGTGCATTTTGACAGTTTGCATGTCGATTTAGGAAAATTGCATCAGTGTGTGCTCTATGATCTGTTTGAAAAGATGATGTCTTTCTTTTCCTTCAGTAGTTAAGGTTTTCATAAGTTGAAAGAATTGAAAAAGCTTGCTTATCATTCTTAGACTGCATTTAGGAGTTGTATCATACATCACGTGGTGATCCATAAAGGCAAACTGCTAAGCAAGATCAACCTAAAAAGAACTGAATTTATCTAACAACGCTTTGAAACATAACGAAACACAGTAGAGGTCTAGGTAGAGACGTGAACCGGCGTCGTTAAACATAGTGACTGTCAATCTCTACGAAGGTGGGTGATTCCTCCTGAGGGACGATAGCACTAATACGGACTTGTGCCCCCGCGTACCGTCGCGTATATTGGGGGACCCCTATAGGAACAAAACCTTTATCCATAGGAAGCCGTCTCGGCCGCCCTACTGATCGCGATGCAGTGAACACAGCATTCACGAAGATCGACCACTCGTACCGTAAAACGTATTCTGTGGTTTCGCGAAAGGTTTGGTACACCCTTGCCTAGAACTCCAGAGTAGTTTCTTTTGGCCTTTTTCAAACTCTATAACTGAAAAAGTCCATCCGAGCATTTGTCACTTCGGGCTCGTTAATACATCGAAGGAGACTAGAGTCATCTTTAGCTTTTTCTCGACTCTTAAAAAGTGAAAAAGCAAGTTGTGTCTTAAAAGCGTCTAAAATTAATTCAATTCAAAAACACATTTTACCCTGTGCATTGTTGGTTGATCAGTAATCCGCAATCGTGGAAGAAAGTCAATCGATGAACCGTCGTTCGCAGAGGAATACGAGACAAACGTCTTTGTCCCCGGAATCGAAAACAACCCGGGCAAAGCGACCTCGTTCAACTGGTTCCAAATCTCTTGTCAAAGTTAGAACAAGTGTTCCAATGACATCTGAGGTTCCGGTTACTCCAAACATTTCTGGAAACCCTGCCCCTATTGAAGAAGTTCAACAGCCCCAGAAGGGCAATAACACTGATCCTAGTTTGAGAGCAAATACTTGTGTTACTGAATCAGTTCCATCAGTGATCGGTTCAGAGAGTCTTGCTCCTCAAACAACTGTCGCTATCAAAACAACCCCTTCTTCGGCACCAGAAATATTCTACGGACTTGACAGTCTTCCTCTTCCACCCGGTCTGATTGCAATAGAAGAGATTGTAGAAGATCCGCAAGCAACTACTCCAACACATTTCGGAGCAGGGATCACTCTACTTCCTACTGCATCAGAAGCTAGCCTATCACCCAGAGAAGTTCCTGAAGAATCACTAGGCAATCTACTGGATAGACTCAAAATGTCTGAACAACCGTCAACATCTAGGACTGTGCCAAACGACATAGCGACAGCAGAACTCCCTGCAGTCATTCCGACAATGTTCGTCGGCATACCATCTGTCCCTAACTCTCAATAGCTGGAGGGGGTCCCTTCGGGTGCCATGACGACAGTATGGTCTGTTCCTGTTTGTTCTCCCGGGATAATACCCGGTAACTCCTATGTTGGAACTCAACAAATTGATCCTTTCGGGAATCAGTTAGGGCAATCCGGTCCTCGAGGTGTAATAAATCCTCTCGGTTCCGGACCACCACCGTATGGGGGGCAATATGCTTTTTCATTACCCCCTCCGGGAGGTTACCCATACGGGAGCTCACAACCATACTCAGGTTATACTGGAATAACTACAAGTAGTTGGATACCTATGCTACCCCAGCAACCAAGAGTTGTGTATTCCATGCAACAACAGATGCCTATGATGAACATCCCGACGACACCAGCAATTGTGAATGTGTCACAAGTTCAAACGATACCTGTTGCATGTCAACCTCAGTTTTCTCAGGTTGTAATGCAACAACCCTTTGACCCTGCAACCCAACCACAATCACCGACTGGCGGGGCGACACACGCACAAACGGGTACCCTTACCCCTTATCTTGGCCCAGTGGTAAGCATCGCACAACAACCAATGGTATCACAACCATGGTTGGTGCAGTATCAACAACCGCAATTCCAGCAAGTGTACCAAGGTACCGAGCAGCAAATTTTTGCGAATAATGGACAACCGTACCTACAATACGGTCAAAACCAACCACTTTACAGTGGGGTAGTCCATCAACCGTATCAATCATACCAGCATCAAATACATTATGCCGGTATGCAAAGACCAACTGCTCAGGCGATCCCCTCGTATCCTGGGTACGCTTCGCCTAACCTGAGTCAACAGCTGCCATTCGTGGCAACTTTGGAGTTACCCGATTTACATCGGTTGACAAACGATCCGATCGCTTATGCCCCTTGGTGGCCAGCGATTCCTCACAAACTTCCCTCCGACATTCCTAAATTCAATGGAAATCCGGGTGAAGACCCGTCGAATCACGTCATGACTTTTCATCTGTGGTTTTCATCGAACACTCTGAACGATGATTCGATAAGACTTCGCCTCTTCCAGAGGACATTGACAGGTCCGACGGCCAAATGGTATATAGAATTGCCAAGAGCCTCTTTCGACAATTTCAGCTCCTTAGCCACGACTTTCTTAACCCATTTTCAATTACCTATCAGGTATGAAACAGGAACCGAGATACTGACCAACTTCAAACAGACGAAAAATACTCACATATCTGATCATATACATGAGTGGTGTCGCCGTCGTAGGATGGTGAAAACATACGTTCCTGATCAGCTACTAGCTGAATGGTTTATAAAGTCATTACTTCCAGCTATAACGGAGGATGTGGCCAAGGGGGGAGTCGTAACAGAGGAGCAAGTCATTGCTCGTGCTCAATATTTAGACTTGGTATATACTCAGTCTGGCACGCTCTATGACAAAATACCTGATGCCCCCAGACCTGAATTTTCAATTCCTCCCCCTCCTAAATCGAATATTGACTCTCATGCCGGAGATGGCGTGATTGGCACTGCAAGCGCGAAATCGAAAAAGGCTTCACCTCAGAAAGCCCGTAAGACTTCAGATCGAAATTCCCATGAAGAGATTCTTGCTTCGGAAGTAAATGCCATATCAGCAGATAAAGGCAAAGAAACCAATCAACCAGGAAGCAAGAAGAAGCAAAACAAAGGGAAGAAGAAGCAACAGGATGGTCCGTCACCTGAAAAAACTTCTTCTAACTCTCCTGAGAAAGGGAAAAAGAAATGGCCCTGTATGATATGTGACGAAGATCACAAGACAACAGATTGTCCATACAAAGCTGAGCTCAAGAGATTCTTTAAAAGTCCAAAGAACCCAGCTGTGTTGACTGATCCATTTCCCAATCCAGGTCAAAATATGGTTGATAGTGGAAATGCTTCCCCGTCGCAAGTGCTGATGTTGTCGATCTCTAAGCAGCAAAATGATGCTTTGATTTCGACAAGGAACAAAGATTATGGGAATCCGCAACTGTCAAACGAAAAAGGTAAAGATCAACCTAGTAGTTCGACAATGACTTCGACAGAAGTTGTCCCACCCATAATTCCAGAATTAACGATAAAACCACCTAAGGGTGTAGTACACAAGTCGACGTTTAATCCTCGTGCCAGAGCGGCGCAGCATTATAACATAGTAGAAGATTTGGCTCAATCGCCATCCGCTATGTCGACTCTAGAAGTACTACAAAATTGTCCATCCCAAAGGCAGGCATTGTTATCGACAATAGGGGGGTTGATCCTAAGGATTCCAATCTTGTGTCCTTTGATCACAAAGGGTATGACCCTCAGTTACCAGCTCAACTAGCTTTCCTTATTCAAGTGAAGGCCCTCAACAAAACTGTTCACAGAACAATTATTGACGAGGGGGCATCGACATGTATTATGTCAATGAGCTGCTGGAAAACGCTAGGGTCACCAACCTTGTCGAGATCTTCGACAACACTAAAGGCTTTCGACGGTAGGACATATACCCCTTACGGTATCCTAAGTAACTTGAAAGTTGAACTAGGTGGAAAAATAGTAGAGACTGATGTTGAAGTCATAGATGGAAATCTGGATTACAACATCCTACTGGGAAGACCATGGATCTATGCCATGGCAGCTGTAGTGTCGACTTATTTTAGGAAGATCGCATTCCCTTTTGAAGGAGGGATTACGGTCGTCGACCAACAGAACTTCCTCCTTAATGGTTCGCAAGTTACGAGAAGCATTCCCATGATCCATGAGAGCGACCATTCAATTCAAGATATAGGAGTAGGCCTGTTGAAAGACCCCACGATGATGGGGACTTTCTCGCTACCAAATCATATGTACATAGGAAATGTACCATTGGTGGCTACCTGCAACATGATATCTTCCACGAAGGTCGCAAAAGACAAAGTCGTCATGGATCGGGCAATGGTGTTGCACCCGAGCCCAATCGAAATATTGTAGCAATCAATGTTTCAGGCATGGGAGGCGAGCCCAAATCAATGCTCGTCAAGAGTTTGGGTAGATAGGTCAGGAGAATGTGGTACCCCTTTGGATCCTTGGTCACAAGTGCATGCAAGTGAAGAAGGAATCCTGCAGTCAATGTTGATTGAGGGGGCACCATGGGATGATAACCACCATCGTTCCCTTCCTCAGGAAGATACTCAAGGCGACCTGTATCACCCTTCAGTATTTGAATTCCTAACAAATAATGTAAATACGGTGGATTCCGAGAGAAACCTATCCAATATAGAAGAGACTATAGCCATAAATATCTCGACCAAAACAGACATTGTAGAGAATATTTATATCGGCAAAGGTTGTTCCCCTTAAGAACAAGAAATATATAAAGCTCTTTTCCGCGAATTTAGAGATGTCTTTGCTTGGTCATATGATGAAATGCCAGGCATTGACTCGAGTATCGTTGAACATGAAATTAAGATGTATCCTGATGTCAAACCAGTGAGACAACGGCTTCGGCAGGTGCACCCCAAGAAAGCCGCTGCTATTAAGGCAGAAGTTGAAAAACTCCTCCATGCTGGTTTCATCTACCTGGTTCCTCTAACCGATTGGGTATTGAATATTGTCCCTGTTATGAAGAAACAAGGAACAATACGAGTGTGCATCGATTATAGGGATGTAAATCAAGCTTGTCCAAAGGACAACTACCCTACACCCTTCATCGACCAGATAATTGATGAATGCGCCGGATGTGAAATCTTTTCGTTTATGGACGGATTTTCCGGGTATAATCAAATTAATATCCGCCCACAGGACCAGTCAAAGACTACATTTATTTGTCCATGGGACACATTCGCTTATCAAAAATTACCCTTTGGTTTAAAGAACGCAGGGGCGACGTTTCAGAGAGCAATGAATTATGCTTTCCATGACATCAAGAACATCGTTCAACCTTATCTCGACGATCTTCCGGCTCATTCGCAAAAGCGGACTGATCATCCGCATCATTTAAGAGCAATATTTCTACGTTGCCGACACTACAAGATAAGACTCAATCCGCACAAATGTGTGTTTTGCGTCGGTTCTGGTCGTTTACTTGGCTTTATAGTCTCCAAGGATGGGATTCGTCTCGACCCTTGCAAGGTGCAGGCAATCATTAATTTGCCTCCACCTTCGAACTTGCTTCAGATTCAGAAACTCCAAGGGAAAGCAAACTTTCTGAGGAGGTTCATTCCGAATTACACAGAACTTGCTAAAGGTTATACCCGTCTCCTAAAAAAGGATGTACCTTTCGTCTGGGACCAGGTTGCACAAGCTTCCTTTGATGCTTTGAAAGAAGCGCTAGTCAAAGCATCATTAATGTACGCCCCAGACTATCTAAGGGATTTTAACCTGTATCTGGCTGCAGCAGATACGACCATTGCAATGGTTTTAGTTCAAGAAGTCGATGGAATTGAACACCCTATATATTATTTAAGTAAAAACTTAAATGACACGGAAAGTAGATATTCTCATGTTGAAAAGCTGGCATTAGCAGCTGTTCAAGCGATTCAAAGATTTCGACATTATGTCCTCTTTAGGAAGACCACTGTATTGTCAGATTGCAACCCCATGACTTATATACTGTCGCGATAGTTGCTTGGGGGCAAATATTCAAAGTGGATAGCTATCCTTCAAGAGTTTGATCTGGAATTTTTGAAATCCAAATCAAAGAAAGCTTTAGTTTTCGCAGAATTATTATGCGATCTCCCGTCATCGTACAACGATGAAACGTCCAAAGAATCGATCGTGGACGAAAGTTTGTTTCTGATATCAGCAAGTGATGAGTGGTATGGAGATATAATAGTTTATCTCCAAACCCAAAAGTTTCGGCCAGACACCTCTCACTCAGAACAAAAACGCATTCGATACCAAGCAAAAGACTACATGATCGTCGGTGATACGCTTTACCGTCGTGGTGCCGATACGGTCCTGAGAAGGTGTCTAACCCATGAGGAGGCCGAAAAAAGCCCTGAATGAATGTCATTCAGGCACCTGTGGGGGGCATCAATCTGGATATGCTACAGCACAAAGAATCTTACGAGCAGGATACTTCTGGCCAACCATGTTCAAAGATTGCATAACCACAGTTAGAAGTTGCCATGCATGTCAGATTTTTGATAGCAAAATCAGAAGACCCCCCGCTCCTCTACAGCCAATAATAGTTGTGGGGCCTTTCGCCAAGTGGGGCATCGATTTCATGCAATGTAACCCCACCTCGACCGAGGGGCATGGGTATATTATAGTCGCAGTTGACTATTTTACCAAATGGGCCGAGGCGATGCCTACATTGGATAACACTGGTGAAACAACAGCCCTATTTTTTTTTAATCATGTGGTCGCTAGATTCGGCGTGCCACAGGCCATAGTAACAGATCATGGATCGCATTTCCGTAATCACATGATGGTTGAATTAACTGCCAAACTAGGATTGTCTCACGACAGCTCTACTCCGTACTATCCGCAAGCTAACGGACAAGTTGAAGCGATCAACAAAGTCCTGAAGCGCATGCTGCAAAGGATGGTGGGGGTTCACAAAAGAAGATGGCATTTGATCCTGTACTCGGCTCTGTGGGCCTACCGAACATCGGTAAGGAATTCCACTGGGTTCACACCGTTTCAACTGGTGTATGGCCTAGAAGCGATCCTACCAATCCAGTGTGAAATTTCGTCCCTTAAACTCGCAATTGATCTCCTCCCCGGAACCTCAGAAGAAGAAGCTCGTTTCTTGGAGTTAATCCAGTTGGATGAAACTCGTCGTGATGCCGCCTTGGCCAACGAAGCCCATAAGAAACGAGTCAAAGCGCAGTTCGACAAAAATGTCAAACCCCGTGTCTTCTCGGAAGGTGATTTGGTCTTGCTTTATGACCAAGAATCCGATAAATTGGGAGCTGGGAAATTCAAGTCCTTATGGATGGGCCCTTATATTGTTAAAAGTGTGTTAGCAAAAGGTGCCTACGAGTTGGTAGATTATGACGGAATTCCACTGGCGCAACCCCGCAACGGGTTGTACCTTAAGCGTTACTATGCCTAATAGTAACCTATATGCTTTTGTTACATTTTTGTTTTCGCTAAAGCGTTTGTTCCGGTTTAAGTAATCCGCTTTTTACATTTATTGCAGATGTCAAATCCATTGGAACCGTGGGTTGGATATGCTGACGGAGCGAGTCGTAGTACGAGGAACCTATCCTCAGCAGCATGGTCCATTTTTAACCCAAGCGGCGAGTTAATGAGTTTCAGGGGGTCTGTATTGGTCAATCAACAAATAATATCGCTGAGTATAGCGCGTTGATAGAGCTCCTCTCTGATGCCATCACCCATAGCATACACCGGCTAGTCGTCAGGCTAGACTCACAGCTTGTGGTACTACAGCTCAATGGTACCTACTCTGTCCGAAATCCAGCTATTTATCGCAAGTTCCTAAGAGTTAAAATCTTGGAAAGACAGTTTGATTTTATCCAATATCAACACATTTCCAGAAACTTAAACACATTAACCGACTCATTAGCAAATTATGTGTTAGATAGACATTTGCAAATTTGATAAAAAGAGAAGCATCATCGATGTTTCATACATGGATCACATAAAAACTGGGACAAACCCCGAAAATCAAAAATATATATAACTGTTTACGGTTTACATATAATGTTCTGTAACCAAGACAAAATCGGTCATATGACCCCAAAACTCAAAAATGGCTGGGGGGCACCCTAGCCTAGTGATGCTCATGATAACATGCCACGGCCTGTGCGATCATGCGCAGAAGACGAGACCATCGTCTAGGAACACCAGCAGTATGTCGCTGCAATCGCAGAGGCAACTCGTCAATCTGTACATCTGGAATCCCGAAGGTAAGACCCTCGACCTGTTCCTGCACAGCTGCAAGAGTCTGGACCAAGTCAAGGTCACGGAGAATAGCTCTCCCTGGAGCCTCCCCTGCTGGGGCAGCAGCCGGAACTCTCGGACGAACTGCTGGACGGACAGGGCCCACATTTGCATGCACACATGAGTTTGATTAGAGTCTTGATAGAGTAAAGCACAAGGACATTATAAATACAGTAAACAGTGATGAGGTCAAAATATTTACCAAGATCACCCCACTGCTCGCCATCCGGTAGCACCAAATCCGGATCACCTCGGAAATCCATGCCAATGTATGGATACTCGGAAAAAGCCATATCCTGCCGCTCGAACCACCTAAAGAAGGCATCAGTAAAAGTAATCTTAGATTGACCTACATGTCTAGCCATGTGGTCAACCCACCTCTGCATGCGTGGCTCAGTGGGAGATGGCAAGTCGAGGACAATGTACTGAGGTTGCATCAGGGGTATCTTCTCCAAAGCGAAGGCAGTCAAAACTGAACCAAAGCCAAAATTCTTCAGTCTCCTGTCCTTTACTTTGGTCAACTGGTTTTTCATCTGAACCAGTACTGCACCACACCAGTTAAAAACTTTCGGCTCAAGACATTCCAGGGCGTTCTGCACATATGACCTGTTGGCAACATGAGGGGATGCACTACCGGCCATCCTACAAATCGTGTACAGAATAGACCTGAGAGACCTGTCAGTGACATCACAGATAGAAATCTTGCCGTCTCTGCTCGGCTGAGATCCCTCCCTGCAATACTGACGGATATAATCTTTCACGGAATCGCTCCCTTGGGCCGAACCGGACAAGGAAATGGGGGCACCCCGCCTTGACAACCCAGTGAAGAAGTAAATGTCCACTATGGTCAAAGGGATGGACTTGCCCCTAATCTGGAACACTTGGTTAACAGGATCCCAAGCATCAAGCAGGTACTGCAGTAAACGTATCTGTGCCCTCATGCTAGATATACGGAAGAATTTTAGCAAGCCACGGTTCCGCAACGCGCTCACGGTAACAGGATCATGGAGGGCAATCATGTCCTCCTCTTCATGCTCTCGTTCTCGCCACGTAAGAGTCATTCTGCTCCAATAAACTCTGCAAAAAAAACAAGAGGAGGAGTAAGATCCCTGACTCAGTAAAGAAAATGGAAAAATTCTCATGAAAAAATATGCAACCAGGAAGTTTTCTGCGCCCAACGCAGGTGGGGAAGGGTCTCACCTGCGTTGGGGGACAAACTGCCTTTGGAAATGAGGACCCCCAACACAGGTTTCGATATAGGGCACCTGCGCTGATGGCAGAGCGCCCTAGAGAAACCCCAGGGGCTCATGGGGGCAGGAAAACAAGCATAAAACTGAGAAATAAGACCATGAAAAGATAGAGCTAAGGTTTAGCTCCTACCTGGTGGAAACGGCGCCGAAAATCGTCCACAGAATCTCCCGAAATCAGCTGGTGAAAAATCAAGGGGAAGAGGCACCTCCAAAGCTCCAACAAACCAAATGCACATGAAATGGTAAAATGAGAGGTAAAAACATCTTTTAAATTGCTTTTTACGTAGTTCAAAGTGAAATATTAGTATTTTTTGTTATCTGTTTCTAACAAGTTTGTTGCAGCAATTGATGAGAGCAGTACTATCTCTGAAAAAGAAGAACTAGTCATGGTAAAATATGAATTTGACCTTATCAAACGAGCAGTTTTGGCAAAGTTCATGCTCGTTAAAAAATAAACGCAAGATCCGAGCAATTTTAATGCGGAAATTCATGCTCGTTAAAAAATAAACGTAAGCTTGTGAGCAGGCTTCCCCCAGTGTTCAAGCTCATTCAGAAAAAATGAACCGGTAAATAACCATTTGAGACCGTAAATTCATCAACCATAAAAGCCTTGGTCGTGTTTGTGCACCGTCACCTCCACTTTTCATTTGGCCGATCATTCACATCCACTTGATTGTTTACCTATTTTGAGGAACAGCTGCGAAGAGTGATCCCACCTAGCCATCCTTGTAATACTGCCGTGATTGGAAAATTCCAACCTGTACCTGGAATCTGCTGCTATCCCTATTTATCACTCGTTCCTCAAAATACGAGTCTTCTTTGAGCTCTTTTCACTGACTCGTAAAAAATGAAAAGTTTGCCGAGTTTTGGCCTTCCAGCTCGTTAAAAGGACCGGAAGAGCTATCCCTCCTCTAGATTTTAATCTTTTGGACCTGAGGGATTATTGCACAAAAAGATCGAGCGCTTGTCTAGTTCGGCTCGATAAAGATATCGAACATTCATCCCTTCTGTATTGTTTTATACTTTTTCGGACTTAAGGGATTAGATGATGAAAAAGGCCCCTGGATTCTACTTTATGTACACTTTTCAGACTCTCTAAAAATGAAAAGGACCGAGTTGTCTTTGTCGCTGGGCTCGTTAAAAATATTAGATAGCGACAAACTTGTCTTTAGACAAGAACGAGTTTCCCTATCGCTAGGCTCGTTAAAACATAGCGATGGGCTTGCCCGAAGGGCAGGTTATAGATCAAGCATATGTTATCCTCCTCAAGCTTGACAAAAAATAAAGAGGTACTGGTCAGAAATGACTGGGGAAAAATTGGGAAGAACCTCAAAGCTTAATGGTAGCAAGTCGCTCTTGAACATGACACTTTTGCCTCCGTAAATATCGAGTTGGGTTATTATCATTCACCGGTCCCTTCACCATGGTCTCGCCATACCATCCATACATGGGGTAATGCTACCGATCCATCACATCAGTGTCATTATATGTTCAAGAGATGTCATTCAGAAAGTGTCAACCGGGTCCCATCCACTACCGTACATCATCTTTCATCCTTCCATGACCGCCACCCTGAATCATATTTCACAGATCGTTTTCACCATCATCACTAGCTCCGTTCCGTGTCACTAATGTGGGATTCATTAAGGCCCTCCTTTGACGGATCACTTCTTGTCCACATCAGCTCATTATCCAAGAAGTTGATCTAGGAACACCCCCTCAGTACTTTGAAGCTTGCATGCCTCAATGGCAAGTTTCTCAGTCCCGGCGATAGGTATACATTAATGACCTTCGACCAGGAGACTTTGCATGGTGTTCGACATCAGATCCTATATTCACACCATGTGAATTGTGCTGCAGTACCTTGAGGGTCATCATCATTATCGGTGATTCCTCTCGCGCTTGTTAACAGTTTACATTATTGACTGGTAATCAAGCGATGTCTTTCCATGTTCGACTTCAAGAAATTCTCACATGGATCGACTTGTACTAGAGTGAAGATCGGACAAGTTTGAAGACCCCGGATCTAGTTTCATCCATCCAGGCTGCGATATATATTCAGGAGATAAAAACATAGACATGTGCAGCAGATGAGCATCCTACTAAAAGGATGATAATTAAAAGCAGAGAATTATCCGTCTCTTATCAGACGATCGTCTGTTTATGTACGGCAAATGTATTTATAAAGCTGATCATGGGAAATGCCCGCCTTAGCTAGATCATGAAAAGAAAGTATGAAAAGATAATGTATTGTACTGTATTTTGTTACAGGTCACCTCCCGACGATTTGAATGAACTTCGGATCCTCCTAATAAAGCATTTCACCCGATAAACGACCTCATACTTTAGGGGGCAACTATTATAGACATTTTTGTGCCTTACAACATAGAGCATGAAATGTCAATAATCTAAGGGATCCAAAGTCCCTAAACAAGTTGTTCTTACCCTTAGAGGAACAAGGTCAGCAAACCACAGCACTGCAAATCAGTTCTCCACTGAAAAACACTCAAAAACAGGTCAATTCTGGATCAAAGCAGCTGCTCCAAAGGCTACCTGCACTGCATAGCAGGTGCAACAAAGGCTACTTGCGTTGCATAGCAGGTACAACAAAGGCTACCTGCGTTGGGCGTACTTTGACATGTGGAGGAATCTTTTTCTCAATGTGCCAGTGCCCAGGAAGCTTCTAAAAAGACACTTGATCATAAGATTCGCCTAATGATGAGTTAAGAGCTTCTAAAACTCCAAGTGGAAGACAGAAACTCCAAGTGAAGAACTGAAGAACAACTGGAGTTGAAGAGGACAACAAGTCACACATCACGCTGACTTATCTTCACTCCAAAACTCTATATAAGGATCTCATCCCATGGGATCTGGAGGCCGGAATTTAGTGTGAAGAATTGCTGTTGGTTTACAGTTGTGAACATTGGGTGATTGCTTGAGGGAGGTGAAGAAGAGATTTCTCTCCGTCGGGAAGGTGATGCTGGATTGGACCTCTCATGGTTGTATCACCGCCTGAACCTTACTTCCATATATTAATAAAGCATTTGAGGTTCTTCTATTCGCATGTGTTTCAATGGTGAATTGTCTTACTTGCGTTTTTGATTTATGCTAATCCTTGAATCATTTATGCATGCATGCTTCTTGTAGTTTCCTTTTCTTGTCTTATTTGCAGGATCTCGTGTAGCTGGGCCCGTGAAAAGACTTGGAGCTGGGAGCAAGAGGCAAACAAAGGAGATTGGATCGACCATTTGCGCAAGACATCGGTAAGTGGATCTCTCCCTTTTATCTCTTGCATGTCATAAAGAAGAAACTTTAGATAGCTTTGCTTTCAGCTGTTGCTAAGGAACTGTCACCCTTAGAGTGGGTTAGGGTCATTCCGAGTTGGATACTTTCCCCCACAACAGTGCGAAACCAAACCTTAGCTAAAGTAAAAATCTTCTAGGAATCTAAGGCCAAACATGACACCTTGAACCACCACACCTAATATATTGATATTTTAGTCATGTTATAGGGATTAAAGGTCATTAATGACATAGGAAATGGCCATAGATATCTTGAGGATATCTTTGGCCTTAAGGGCCTTAAGGCTTTGAAATGGTTGAGAGGAGAATTTAAAGACTTGGTTCAAGTATGTTGGAAGGGTTAGTTGACTCAATTGACTGGACTTGAAAATTGGAACTTTTTGATCTTTGAGTCAAATATAATTTAGTAAACCATGCAACTCAAGTCAACCAATAAAGTTAGTATAGTATATTGTATGAAATATGATTCCCAAACCACGAAAATAACCTAGTGGTCATAAAACTATTGGAAATACCATTCTCTGAGCTTGTAGAGATCAAATTCACAATGGGTTTCATCTGCATTAGCTTCTCGATAAATTAGTGGCATTTCATCAAAGTTAGTTGAGTGAGAGGCTTCATTTCTTGAGGGTTTTGTAATTTTAGTCTTCACTATGTATATAAGATTAATAATAAAACACCAAAAATATTACCTTGACATGATTGTTGGTACATGTGTAAGATAAAAGAACCACTTTGAACTTGAAGTGTGTGGAAGATAAGCTAAAATATGCTAATTGTTTCTCCAAATGCTATGAGAATAGGACAAATAATCCCTTTTGAAACTACTTAACCACCTGAAAACACGTAGAAGACTTTAATTTGATGGTTATCCTTTATTCGTTTGGTGTTTCCTCTTTTTGGCACTTATTTAATGTGGTAGACTACATGGATGATCACCAAGGCATTTGTGAGTTGTCAACTATCTGTGATGTGACATTTGTGATGGACCCCAAACACCCCATTTTTGGTAGTAGTATCAAGGGGTTGGCTTAGCTCTTTTGAAAAACATGAGGGGGGTCCTGATATAGCTTGTTGAAGGCCATGTGTCCCGATGGTAAACCACCTAGGAAAAATATCAGACACCCCCCCCCCCTCCCCTCCGTTAAATTTTGGGGAGTCATGGGCCTGATATGCTACCTCCATCATTAATTAAACATAATTTATGACACAAAACTAAAAGTTGCATCATTATTAACCCTTGTAAGAATTTATTAAAATTTATTTAATTCATATAATAAATTTTGATTTTTTTTATAAAATTAACATTTTTCAAGGTCTGTAAGAGAATTGTTGCAACAATGGGCATGTAGGATAACTTTATCCTTGGTAGAAGCCCTGACCAGAGCACCATCCTTAACAATTTGACATAGCAAGGATGGGTTAAAATACTCTTTGAGTATTTTATCAAGCGATACTAATCAAGTGCTAATTGAGTGCTTACATTTCCTCCACTCATGAATTTAATAAGAAATGTGTGTTGAAGTGTACTGCCTAGATGTACAAGAGTATAGTACCAATTTTTTGTTGCAAACGTACCTAGAAGTGTTTTAGGAATGTGTGCACCAAGGTGGCACAGTTGTGATGAGATGCCTAATCAATTTTTATATACCATTTTGTAGTTTCACTGGTCAAGATCGCTTGGAAGAGATGCAACTAAATGCTATCATCCACTAAAGATTTGGATGAACACCACAAATGGTATGTGGCAATGTGAAATTTTGGGTTCTCTCATAACATTCGATCAAATTTGTAAATTTCAGATGGTAATTTAACAGGTATAGGTGTCCATTGTGGGTCATGGAAATTGGGGTCATTTGTAAGCTTTTCCAAATCTATAAAATCAAGAGAAGCAAGAAATGGAAGTTGGTTTTGATAAAATAGGTTTGAATGTAGCAATGGTAACCTGGAATGACCTTATGGTCCCCCGATAATGTAGTTCCTAGAGGTAAGTATGTGGTTAAAGGGATGAGTATTCTAAAGGTTTTGACACATTAGACAACTCAAAGTGGAAAAACGATTATATTCCCTAGGGGGATAACCCCAAGGAAGAAGGAACTCCAAGAAACATGTCCATTGATGGGATTATATCTCGTTCTAGAAGGATAATCTCTTGGAGTGAAAGCACCCCCATATGTAGGAATATTCATAGGAAACATGGTACTAATAGGGACAATACTCCCAAATAGTTAGGACCTCAAAAGGTATTTGAAACTTTTGGGAAAATAATTCCTCCTAATAATGTACCACCCCAAAGATTACATGATCATCTAAAAACACTGCTGCCCCTAGAATGACTAGGAATAAACACAAATCCTCTTAAACAATCCCTTTAGAATATTGTTAAACTCAACATGGTAATCATAGGAATAGTGGAACTAGGTGGAAACAAACCAATTATAGGTTCTAATATTTTAATTTCTCCCTTTCCAAACACAAATTAGGTAGGGGGGACATTGAAATACTATAAAGACTAATTGGGGTTGTAGAATTAACAAGTGGTAGGTAGAAAAGAGATAATGAAGAAGAAAAAATGAGGTTACAGGATAGGAACTTATCACACTAATTGGGGATAAAGAGGACATCACAATATACTTCCCTAATATAGCGCAGAAGATCCAGTCCCCCCCATTGTTGAAGCGACACTTTCACCAACCATGGGATGAGAGAATAAGGAAAAAGGTTGTTGAAATTTAACACTGAATTGAATGAGTACATGGTTAAGAGGATCAATCTAAGGTGGATTAATATTGATTGGTGGAATTCCATTTATCACTTAAAGGATACTATTTTCCCCCTCTAAGAAAAAGACCCTCCTTGGCTTAGTTTGATCTAAGTCTTCTATTGCCAAAGTTATACTATATCTCTATAATGGTGATCCTTCCTCTTAGGGAGGAAGGTTTTGAAGTCTTCAATACTGAAAAATAATTTGATCAACCATGATGAATATATAATTTCATTTAATTAATTAAAGAAGACACCCCTATGGCCAAGTAGACTCAAACAAAAGAGAAGAACCCTAATAAAATTCTAAGAGATAAAAACAAGAAAATGAAACGATAAAGGGGCATTCTAAATATTAGCCTGGTATGTTTAGTGCCTAATTCCAACTATGTTTAGGGGCATTCTTCCTGATATGTCCTATCTTGATAGTTTGAGGAGTGGTAATTCCAACCAATGAATTACAAGATATGGTTGGATTCATTTCTTCTTTCTTGATGTGATCTTTCACTTCTTGCACCTTTTTCTTCTTGATATGTCCTTCTATCTTGAGAGTTTGAGGAGTGGTAATTCTTGCCAATGCTTTACAAGATATGGTATGATTCATTTCTTCCTTCTTTGGGGTTGGTTCCCTGGTGTATATCTTCTTCTTTTGATGTTTCTTGACACTTTTCTTCCTCCTCTTCATACTCTATGTAAAATAATTTCTTCTCAGCACACTTATGACCTTTAGTGCATTTTCTATCACAATTGTAACAAAGACCTTTTTCTCTTTTTCATCCAATTGTTGTGGTGTAACCCTTGTAGGTTGTGGAAGGTTAGGAGAAACAACACTTCCATATTTATAGTTGTGATGGGTAGACTTCATTCTTGCCATAATTTTACTTTCCACTATGTAACAAAGTCCTTTTACTCTTTCCAATTGTTGTGGTGTTGCTCTAAAGAAGGTGTTGCTCTTTGTATCCTCATAATGTGCTATCATTTCTTCCGTGAAGATTGGCCACGTAACAAGTTGTTTACGAGAACAAAGCCCTTTATACCATAAAAATTAATCTGGTTCCAAATATAAAGATGCAATACATACCTTTTGTAACACGGGTACACCATGTAGACCAAAATATTTCTCCATCTTAAGTATCCAATTTACCGGATCCTTGCCATCAAACTTACTCATCTTGCTTTTTCTTGTTTTTAGGAGCTTGATCTTGAAATGACTGTAACTCTGTACTTTCGGATCTTTAAGTTCTAAAATTGCAACCTGCAGTAGCCCTATGCGTCCTCTTTCCAATGCCACCAGTCTGATCCAAATTGGATTCTCTAAGGAAGAGTTATGTCAAATCTACCACAGTGACCTAATTATAGACTAGTTCAGTAGAGAAAACTTGTACGACGTGCCACATGTCACTGTTTCGACATTTGGCTTTGAAAAATATATACAAGAAACTATAGTCCGTACTCTTTCTATAACTTCTTTCAAAATTTCAATCCGATGCTTAGAGAGCAAGTTATGATGATTTTCCCCAGGTCACGAGTTTTGAATGTAATTATGGAGTTTGCAAAAAGACCAACTTCCTCAGATCATATCTCCGCAAATATAGTGAGAAAAACTCTGAAATTCGGACCCAAGGTTTAGGGCAATTTCATCTCAAATGGGTTTTTTTTTTTTCTTCTGAAATGTCGCAGAAAAAGAGTTATAGTGAAAATTCCACGATGACCTATTTGGAGCAGTGAAACCCTAGAATCCTCTGATACCAAATTTTATGAAACCGGCTCACAAAAAGATAGAAAAGATAGATCAACGCCTTAGAATTCCTCTTCTTCGAGGGGGCAACCTCCTTTACATTACACAAATGAACAATTCTTTGATGATACAAATGAAAAGACCTCCTTTCTATATATAGGAGTATAAGGGGTCATAATATAATTAGAGCCGACATAACAATAATAATGTAAGGGAAAAATAATAACAATAGTGGGCTTCTATGGGGCACAATAGTAACAATATGGGCACTGCATGGGTACATCAATATAATAAGGGGGTTGTACTAATAACAATAAGGGGTTACACTAGTAGTATAGGGGCCTAACAATAAATATGGAGAAGTGTTCCTAATAATTACCCCAACATAAGGTTATGATTTTTATTTTCCTATATATCTCTCCCCCTTGGAAGGGTTTCATTATATAAGTTATTTCTTATAGATATGGAAAGATGAATTTAGAAACCTATGGCTAAGAGAAGTTAGGATAAAGGATTCTATTGTTGACCCCAAGCTAATTCTTATAATCCCATATTCATTTCATCATCTTGGGAAATAAAATTCTAGAAGTTTTAACCCTTCATCACTCCTTTACTAAAGTTAACTAGTGATGGGAAGAGTTCCATCACTCCCTACTAACTAGCAAAGATAAATGCAATTACCTTTCATTGAATACAAGGATCAATGATGCATGAAAGTAAATCTATCTTGGGATATGGAAGTGGCACCTCATCCCTCTATTGATGTGTTTTAATACTAGGTCCCTTTCTAACTTGATGATGACAAATAAGCTAATAATATAGGACGCAATTTTTCATAATAGGTCCAAAATTTATAGGTTAGAAAATTGGCACTCCAAGGATAAAATATCCTCAAATCATTTAGTAAAACTTTTAGGGAATAAAATCCTCTGTAAGTTGGAGGTATGATATCAATTGAATCATTATATTATATATCATTTATTTTATTCTTTTGGAGAGAACAAAATTTGAGGAATCAACTTGTAGGGTCATTTTAACAACAACTTTGGGTTTGGAGAATCATGATAGAATTACTAGGTTGCCCCAGCTGCCACTAACCTAGGATACTCCACAAACAACTCTGTAAAGTTGTTTAATGATATGCAACATTTAAAATATGCAATCAATATAGGAGTATGGATTTACTTTGATAAATTCCATGAGAGAACTTTCTCTCTCCTTCAAATATTTGTTCTCACCTCATCACAGATGGTTCCATTTGAAAAATGAAGCAATGGGTAGGAAAAACGGGCTTAAAAAACCAAAACCGCAGTCCTAGAAACTTTTGTTGTATGCACTACAAAATGATTTCGTAGTGTAAAAAAAAATCTTGTAGGTATTGCAAAATGATTTTGTGGTGCCCCAAAAAAATTGTCCTTTTGTATTCTTGGAAGGTGAAATGACTTGACCTTACTCTTGATCAATTCTACACAACATAGACTTACTCTTTAACATTAGACAAGACTTCATACACCCTCATTCATGGGGATTTACAACTCTAACTCAAACTTAACAAGTAGGAACAAATCTGAAAGGTTTGAACAACAACCAACAAAACTAGGTACTATGTTTTCTGCATATGCAAGAACTCTCTAGCTACAATGACAGTGCTAGCATAAAATATGAGCTACAATATTGTTTTCTCCATTATCAAGTGCAATATTTCTAACCTCGAGAGAACCAAACAAATAATAACACATTCTAATAGGGGGGGGGGGGTGTTTGGCGAGGGGGGCGCGGGTGGGGTGAATCAGTATTCCTTAGCAATTATCACTTTTAAATCTTTTTGGAGGACTAGTTAATCTTCAATTATTGTTAATGTTTATGTAGTAATAAAAGTAAAGAAAATAACACAGTAGGAATAAGAATTGTAGGTGGAAAAGTCCCTCCGGGTCAAAAACCACCGAACGCTTTTCTAAGAACGCTTTTCTAATAAATTCTTTAATCTTTAGCCTCAACTGAAATGAAAGCAACAAATTCCTAGAATTCTAGAAAAAAATTCTTCTCCAACTCCCATTGAAAGGGCAGACCAACGCCCTAGTTTCTTCAGTAATCAATTGAATGGACACCCCAACACCCTAGTGAGCCACAACTCGCCCTAAGACCACCCTACCACCATGAACTATTCACATGCCTCAACCTGTAGCGACTTCATACACCTTCCTAGCACCTCCCTGCCACCCTATAATGACTGAAACAAGACAAGGTTGTGGGTTTCCAAACTAGGGACAATAATCCACGATACAATAATATGTACAATGATTTTCGTGTACTTGACAAAATACTCAATCACTCTATGACCTGAAACCGAACCACGACATCATCCCAATAGTGACCCCTATACCTCCCAGCAATGCCTCTTCAACTCTATGTAGAATGACTCTTTCACAAATGACTCTTACAATATTTAGAATGATGACTCTTTTACAAATGACTCTTTTAGAACTTTACAATGATGACTCTTTTACAATGATGACTCTCTTATAAATGACTCTTTTAAAACTTTACAATGATGAATCTTGCCTTACTAATACTTCACGATATTTGGATGGTTGTCGCATCTTCAAGGATGTCCCATTGCAATGCTTACTTTGATTTGATACTTGTGCTCTTGAATTCCTGTTTGGTTTGGTACTTGGAATCTTCTTCTACCTGCATGCAAAATTTGCCTAGAAAAACCAATCCCAAAGCAAAACAAAATACCATTCAACTTACCTTTGCCTGTAAAACACATGTAAGTGCGTAATAATGGATAAATACAAGTTAAAATTACAATGTGTACCTAAAGTGTTCTTGTCACTTTTTTTTTACTTGTTGGAGAAATAGAAAAAGACCCCCACTCTTGACATAGGCCTGAACTCTATGAAAGACTATATCCAAAACCGACCTAAAGATATATACAATACAAATTGATGACAGGCCCTAGACTTGTGATGGACCAAGTTCTAAGTACAACAACAAAGACCACTCTATCAACTATGACAAGACAAGTAACATGAAATTACAACATCACATAGATTAAGGATACTTGGTGTAGCATCAAGAATATGTAACATCAAATGTGTAGTATCAAGAATAGGACATCCGAACTGCGGTATCAAAACTAACTGTGACATATAGAGACATAGATATATAACCGAGACCTTGTATATACTTATGTTGTCCTGCAAAAATATATGTTAGAGATGATACTCAAAATTAAAATGTAAACACTAGTCATACATACCTTGTTGTAAGAGACTTACCCTTGAGTGTTGATGTGTGGTCCTTACTGCAGTGATCCTTGAATGCATGCTTTTTCTTGCCTTCTAGGAGCTTGAGATTGAATCTGTTGTATCTACGTAATTTTAAATATCTAAATTCTGAAATTTTGTATTGTGGTAGCCCTTTGAGTCACCTTTCCAACCCCATAGTTCTGATCACAATTGGATTCTTCAAGAAAATGTTATGCTCAATCTCCCATGATAACCTGATTATATATTGGTTTAATAGAGAGAACTTTTGCAAAGTTCCACATGTCAGAATTGTGACCTTTCTCCCTAAAAATGATACCCAATAAACTAAATTCTATCCTCTTTCTCTCACTATTTACGAAATATGAATCCAATGCTCAGAGAGAAAGTTATGACTATTTTCCCAACATCACCTATTTGACATGGAATTCGGGAGCCTACAGAAATGTTAACTTCCTCAGATCATATCTCTGAACATATAGGTAACCAAGAACTAAAATTCAGTCACGAGGTTCATCAAGATTGTCTCAAATGGGTTTTAATTTCTACTTCTGAAGATTCGCAGAAAAAATAAAAATTCTAACTAAAATTCCACGATGACCTGTTTGAGCCCACAAAATCCCTACTAGAGGAGGATATGAGGGTCACTATTTACATGAATGTATTGAGTTGAGTGGTTCCTCAATAAGTGAACGTTGGATGGATTTTAGGAGAATTTTTTATTATTAATTATTGAATATTCAATTACCACAACCAATTATGAGTGCCCAATCTCCCACAATAACCTGATTATATACTATTTTAGTAGAGTGAACTTGTACGAAGTTCCACATGTCATGGTTGCAACCTTCATCCCTAAAAACGATACCCAACAAACTAAAGTTTTTCCTCTTTCTGTGACTATTTACGAGATATGAATCCAATGTTCAAAGAGAAATTTATGACTATTTTCCCAACATCACCTATTTGATAGGGAATTTGGGAGCTTGCAAAAACCCTAACTTCCTCAGATCATATCTCTGAAAATATAGATAACCAAGAACTAAAATTCGATCACGAGGTTCATCAAGATTTTGTCTCAAATGTGTTTTAATTTCTGCTTCTGAGGCTCCACAGAAAAAGATGTTATAGCGAAAATTCCACGGTGACCTGTTTGAACCCACAAAAACCCTACTAGAGGAGGATATGAGGGTCACTATTTATATTAATGTCTTGAGCTGAGAGTGTCCTCAAAAAGTGAACATTGGATGGATTTTAGGAGTAATTTTTTTTTTATTAATTATTGACTATTCAATGACTACAACCAATTATGAGTGCCCAATCTCCCACGATAACCTGATTATATACTGGTTTAGTAGAGCGAACTTGTAAAAAGTTCCACATGTCACGGTTGTGACCTGTAGCCCTGAAAACGATACCAAACAAACTAAAGTTTGTCCTCTTTCTATCACTATTTATGAAATATGAATCCAATGCTCAGAGAGAAAGTTATGACTATTTTCCTAACGTCACGTGTTTGACATGGAATTCGAGAGTGTGCAAAAACCCTAACTTCCTTGGATCATATCTCTGAAAATATAGATAACCAAGAAATAAAATTCAATCACGAGGTTCATCAAGATTTTATCTCAAATTGGTTTTAATTTCTTCTTCTGAAGCTTCACAGAAAAAAAAAAGGTTATAGAGAAAATTCCACGATGACCTATTTGAACCCATAAAATCATTACTAGAGGAGGATATGAGAGTCACTATTTATATGAATGTCTTGAGTTGAGAGGGTCCTCAACAAATGAACATTGGAGGGATTTTAGGAGAAATTTGTTTTATTAATTATTGACTATTCAATGACCACAACCAATTATGAGTGCCCAATATCCCATGATAACCTGATTATATACTAGTTTAGTAGTGTGAACTTGTACGAAGTTTCACATGTCATGGTTGCGACCTTTGGCCTTGAAAATAGTGCCCAACAAACCAAATTTTGTCCTCTTTCTGTCTCTATTTATGAAATATGAATCCAATGCTCAAAGAGAAAGTTATGACTATTTTCCCAATGTCACTTGTTTGACATGGAATTTGAGATCCTACAAAAACCCTAACTTCCCTAGATCATATCTCCGAACATATAGATAACCAAGAACTAAAATTTGATCACGAGGTTCATCAAGATTTTGTCTCAAATGGGTTTTAATTTTTTCTTCTGCAACTTCATAGAAAAAAAAGTTATAGTGAAAATTCCACAATGGCCTGTTTGAACCCACAAAATCCCTACTAGAGGAGGATATGAGGGTAACTATTTATATGAATTTATTGAGTTGAGAGAGTCCTCAACAAGTGAACATTAGAGGTATTTTAGGAGATTTTTTTATTATTATTATTAATTATTGACTATTCAATGACCAAAACCAATTATGAGTGCCATGCCACAACCCCATAGGGTTTGAGCCCGCTAACTGGGGTTACTAACTTCAAACACAAATATCTCTCAAACCGTGAAGAATTACATGGCATGCAATATAATAACTGAAACATCTCGAAGATTAGAATCCTTCTAGAAGATCTTTAACTCAAAATAGAGTAATTTTTCAAGTCAAAATTTTGATGCAAGATTTGGGTAGCTCTTGGTGTTGCTTGGGTTGACAACAACGACAACCATTGATCAACAATATCCCCCTTTGGCATTGATTCCAACACAAATAGTCCCCCCCGTGATCATGATACCTCTTCCTACTGCCTTCTCTCCCCCTTTGTCATGAACGACAAAGGATAACTCCCCTGAGGAATTGTCATCCTACGAACCTGTACACACCTCCACTCCCTCTTTCTACTTAGTTATATAAGAGAGATTCTAATGAGAACTTGGGATAATCCCAAGATTCTGGCGAAGATACTCAAATTCTTCACAAGGTAATGGTTTGGTAAGGATGTCATTAATTTGTTCCTTTATGCCAACATATTCAAGCTTGATATTCTTTTCAACGACCTTCTCTCTAACAAAATGATATTTGATCAGAATGTACTTTGTTTTGGAATGCATCACAGGAGTTTTGGTGATACTGATGCCACTTTTGTTATCATAGAAGGTGAGCATAGCTTCATCAAACTTAACTTGAAGATCTTGTAAGGTTTTCTTCATTTAGAGAGCTTGAGTACAACTAGTTGTTTCCGTGATGTATTCTGCTTCCGCTGTGGATAACAAGATCGAAGCTTGATTTTTACTTAACCATGAGACAAGGCAACCACCTAGGTAGAACGTTTCTCCACTAGTGTTGTTATGATCATCATAACTTCCTCCCCAATCTGCATTTGTATAAGCTTGGATGAACAGATCATTTCTTTTGGGATATCAGAGACCATATTTCGTTATTCCCTTAAGATATCGAAGAATTCCTTTGATGACAATGATATGAGATTCTTTTGGTGTTGCTTAGAATTTTGCTACTTGTCCAACTGACTACATCACATCTAGCTAGGATGCTATCATATATAGGAGACTACCAATGATGGATCTATACAACCTTTGGTCCACATCCCTTGATGAGTCTTCTAAGCTTAACTTGCAGCCTGTTACCATGGGGGTAAGGACTGGCTTGCAATCTTCCATCTAGAATTTCTTGATTATTTCTTTGATGTACTTGGTTTGACATATGAATATTCTATTATCTTGCTAAGAAATCTGAAGCCCTAAAAAGTATGTCAACTCGCCAAGAATAGACATTTCAAACTCATTTTTCATTTTTGTGGCAAATTATTTACTTAATCTACCATCACTTCTTCCAAAGATTATATCATCCACATATACTTTGATAATTGTTAGGTTATCTCAATCCACTTTCACATAAATATTGATGTCAGCACTTCCTTTCCTAAAATCCTGTTGATGTAGATATTCGTCAAGATGAACATACCAAGCCCTAGGATATTGCTTAAGACCATAGAGAGCCTTCTTTAATATGCAAACGTAGCCTTCTTTGTCATAGAGCAGAAAACCTTCAGGTTTTTCAATGTAAACTTCTTCCTCCAATTCATCATTTAGAAAATATTACTTAACATCCATTTGGAAGACCTTGATTTTTCTCGAGCAAGCATAAGCGAGAAACATCCTCATAGCTTCTATTATGGAAATGAGAGAAAATGTTTCTTCAAAATAAATTCCTTCAATTTTTCTACTCCCCATAAACCTATTATGAAACTTCCATCTTGTTCAAAATATCTTTCTTCCAATCATAGACTTGTGCCATATATCGTTGCATAAACTCCCCCTCTACAAACTTCAAGGATTCAACAAGCCAGATTGTTCGAAATAATGAGTCACGTAATGGGCCATCTTGAGCTGAGTCATTATCTAAAGCAACTGCTAATTCCTCATGAACTTTTTCTTTTATGAACCTTGAAAGCACAATTGTTGAAAACTTCTTATCTGATTGGTCTTCTTGTACCTATTTCCTTTTCTAGACCTTCTTGTTCCTGCAATCACGAGCCATGTGCCCATAGTGATGACACTTGAAGCAATCATTATTTTCCATATGTGATTCAATATGATATCTGAAATTGTGTCTACTACGGCCATAGTTATTTCATTTGAAACATTCAATTTTTGGCCCATCTAACACGTATTCTCTTCTGACGAAATCATTGTGGAACCTGTCTCATGATCCTGCAAACTTTCTTCTAGGGTTTTGCAGATAATGATTTTACTTGTTAAAAAATTCACAATCCATAGACATATGTCCATGGTTAGCACATAAAAATAAATAACCATCAAATGAATGTGCATACCTGTATAATTCATTCAAAGGCAGTGGTCCTTGATAATTGTCCCTATCAACAGATTTACAATCCCTAGCCATATGTCCAAAGTTAACACATGAAAAATAATAACCATTAAATAAACGAACATACATGGAAGATTTTTCATTCTTCTTTGAAGGAAGTGTTGTATTTTGTTATCTTCCTTTACTCCTTCACTATTTTTGCATCATTCTTCGGAGTTACAACATTTTTCTTTGGTTCAATCATCTTCTCAATCTCATTGTGTGAAGATGTGGAGCTTGTACCTTCATTAATTGGAGCCTTACCTTCTCTTTTTGCCAACTCCTTATCTGTCCTATTCATAACCTGTAAATAGTCCTTTTATTTGAGCTTGTTGATCTCATTAAGCACTACATCAAGTTCTTCTTTCTTTTGAGCAAGATCTTCTTGAAACAATCTTTTCAAGATCTTCCTTCTTTTTCCTGCCTCCTCAACTTGTAGCTTGAGAATAGTGGTCTTCTCTACTTCTCTATTGAGAGTCTGTATATGTTCCTTCTACTCTTCATTTTCAATCTTGAGCCTACTTAGTTCAATTGAAGAGTTTTCCAATTCCTTTCGCTTTTGGTCAACTGCGAATATGTATCTTTGATCAGATTCCCTCCTTTCAATTTCTGCTTCTTGCATCTATTGTTTAAGCCTGCAAATATATGCAAACACTTTGTCGAGTTCTTGTTGCTTCTGTTGAACTTCTCACTTGAGTTCTTCTGTATTTGTATTCTTGACTTCTTCCAGTTGAGTCCTAATACTACTAATCATCTTATGAGACTCTTCATTTTCTTTGATGAGTTGTTTTGTTGTCTTCAATTATGCTTCTAAAGGTCTTGTCTTTTCCTTTTGACTTTTGAGTTCCTTTATCACCTTTATCACTTGATTTTGAAAATTTGTCTTACTTATTTCTCCCATTTCTTCATCATAATGAGAAGGATCTAAATTTTCAATAACATCTTGACCTGATTGCTTTGTTGAATAGTGATTATGAAGCTTTTCCCAAAGAGTTGTAGTTGTTGAACATTGAACAACTTTTGTTTTCACATATTTTCGAAAAACATTCAAGATTACATTCATGGCCTTTAAATTTCACCTTTTAGCTGTGTCGGTAGATGTGTCTCTATAAATAATTGATTCGCATACTCCATGTGCCTGCAAATGTACTTCCATCCTAGATTCCCATATCCAATAATTATCTACAACAAAATCAAGGGTTGGTACACAATACTCTCTTTCTTCATATTTTTTTGTACCTATACCTTCCTTTGAAATCCTTGCAACCTCCTTCTTTGACTTTCCCATCTCTATGCTCTGAAAACTACTTCCAATGGTTAAGTTGTTATTGAAGGAACCAAGCTCTGATACCAATTGTTGGAAATACTAGGAGGGGGGTTGAATAAGTATTCCTTAGCAATTAGCACTTTTAAATATTTTAGAGCATTAGTTAATCTTAAATCAATATTATTTTTTCTTAAATAATAACAATAAATAAAAGAACACAGTAGGAACAAGAATTTTAGGTGGGAAAAACATCCGGTTCAAAAACCATCGAATGTTTTTCTAATAAATTATTTAATCTTTAGCCCCAAATGAAATGAAAGCAACAACTTACTAGAATTATAGAAAAGCAGTATTCTCCATCTCCCACTATAAGGACGCCCCAATGCCCTGGTTTCTTTAGTAATCAACTAAATGGATGTCCCAAGGCCCTAGTGAGCTACAACTCTCCCTAGTACCACCTTACCACCCTAAATTGTTCACAGGCCCCAACCTATAGGCGACTTCATACGCTTGCCTAGCACCTCCCAACCACCTAATAATGACTGAAATAAGACAAGACTGTGGATTCTCAAACCAAGGATAACAATCCACGATACAATAAGATGTACAATGATTTTCATGTACTTAACCAAATACCTAGTCAATCTATGACCTTCAACCCAACCATAACATCATCCCAACAGTAACTCTTATACCTCCCAACACTGCCTCTTGGACTCTAGGCAGAATGACTCTTTCACAAATGACTCTTTTACAATATTTACAATGATGACTCTTTACAACTTTACAATGATGACTCTTTTACAAATGACTCATTTACAATGATGACTCTTTTATAAATGAATTTTTTACAACTTTATAATGATGACTCTTGGCCTTAATAATACTTCACGATATATATGGTTGTCACGTCTTCAAGGATGTCCCAATGAAATTCTTCCTTTGATTTGATACTTCTACTCTTGAATTCCTGCTTGATTTTGTACTTGAATCTTCTTCTACCTACATGTTAAATTTTCCTAGCGAAACCAATCCCAAAACAAAACAAAATACCCTTCAACTTACCTCTGCCTACAAAACACATGTAAATGCATAATAATATATAAATTAAAATTAAAATTACAATGTGTACCTGAAGTGTTCTTGTCACTTTTGTTATCGAGTTGTTGCAGTAGTAGACAAAGGCTCCCACTCTTGACATAAGCCTAGAAGCTATGCAAGACTATATCCAAAACTAACCTAAAGATGTATACAGTAACAATTGATGACATACCCTAAATTTGTGATGGACCAAGTTCTAAGTATAACAACAGAGGCCATTCTATCTAATATGACAAGACAAGTAACATGAACTTACAACATCATATAGATTTAGCAGACTTGGTGTAGCATCAAGAATATGTAGCATCAAATGTGTAGTATCAAGAATAGGACATATGAAATGTGGTATCAAAACTAGTTGTGGCATATAGAGACATAGAGATATAACTGAGACCCTATATATACTTACATTTTCCTATAAAACACATGTCAGATATGATACTCAAAATTCAAATGTAAACACTAATCATACATACCTTGTTGTAGGAGACTTACCATTCATTGTTGATGTGTGGTCCTTACTACAGTGATCCTTGAATTCATGCCTTTTCTTTCCTTGTAGGAGCTTTATATTGAATCTGTTTTGTCTATGTAATTTCAGATCTTCAAGGAATGAAATTGCATCTTGCAATATCCCTCTCAGTCCTCCTTACATCCCCATAGGTCTGAAAAATATTGGATTCTTCAAGAAATATTTATGCCCAATCTCCCATGATGACCTAGTTATAGACTAGTACACTAGAGAGAACTTGTATGAAGTGTCACGTGTCACTGTTGTGACCTTCGGTCTTGAAAATGATACCCAAAAAACTACAGCTTGTTCTATTTATATAAATATTTATGAAATTTGAATCCAATTCTCAAAGAGAAAGTTATGAAGATTTTCCCAACGTCGCCTGTTTGACATGGAATTCAGGAGCTTGCAAAATCCTAACTTCCTTAGATCATATCTCCGAAAATATAGCCAACCAAGATCTGAAATTTGGTCACAAGGTTAATCAATATTTGGCTCAAATAGGTTTTAATTTCAGCTTCGGAAGGTTCGAAGAAAAAAATGTTGTAGCGAAAATGCCACCATGACCTGTTTGAACCCACAAAAACCCTACTAGAGGAGGATATGAGGATCACTATTTATATGAATGTCTTGAGTTGAGAGGGCCCTCAACCAGTGAATGTTGGAGGGATTTTAGGAGCAAAAAAAACATTATTAATTATTGACTATTCAATGACCACAACCTATTATGAGTTCCATTTCACAACCCCATAGGGTTTTAACCCACTAACTGTGGTTACTAACTTCAAACACAAATATCTCTCAGATCATGAATAATTATGTGGCGTTCCATATATCAACAAAAACATCTCGATGAGTAGAATCCATATAGAATTTCCTTGGATCAGTTTATAGAGTAAGTTTTCAAGTCAAAATTCCCATGCAAGAGTAGGGTACCCCCGGTGCTACTTAGTTTGACATCAATGACAACCACTGATCAACATAAGTATTTACAAATTCCTACAAAACATTTAAAATATCTCCAAACATCACCTTGTTACCATCCCATCACATTGATAAGATTTTTTTCCAATCTTCATTGAATTTTATGCTCCATCTATGCATCTGCATCAGACTCCCAAGGTGCAAAAAGTCATGAACTCCTAGTCATATGCATCTAGCATTCTCGTAACAACTTCAACTCATGAGCTGCAACACACTTCTGCAGTAACAAGTCTCCACCTTGCTACATGATACCTCACCAAACTTTCTCTTAAATTTTTTTATTTTGCCATATTCTTGGTCCTCCTCTCTGGAACCCTTTGAGCACTCCTTGCTCTAGGCTACTATAAATATTCTCACCTTCTTCTACTATCACTTTCTAGGTGAAATTTAAAATCTTACTAGATCTTTAATCAAATTGTACCTTATTCTACTTATGTTGTTGCACCATGTTCTTTACTTGCTTCCAAATTATTCAAACTTGCCAATACATTGCTAAAAATATCCCCAACATCATAGGTTGTCTCCTCATACAACCAACTATACCTTCCTACTTTCCTTTTTTCAATTTCATTTTATAATTCAGTCATTGGCTGAATTTTTTTGGCTTTAGGTTTCTCATCAAATCTTCGTCTGCTTCATCACATGTGTCCATCACCATTCATATGTTTTCCAAAGTTATTTCCTCTTTCCACATCAAATTGTTTAAAATTCCATTTCCTCTTTATAAAAACACTCTATTTTGTTTTGTCCTGTCTATCCAATTCCAATTCTAGTAACCTACATAACCTTACCTTAAAATACATCAAATTATCCTTTCAACCTTGTCAATTTAAATTCTATTCAAGAAATTTGTTTGCTCACAATTTCATTTAAATACTTTTGCAACAACCCATACAAAGGCCTTCATACACAATCAACATCTAAACTTTAATTCCAATATACATGATGGACACTTCATGCATTCAAAATAAGTTTCAATCCAACCTTAAGATCAATCAGCCTCTAATACCACTTGATTAGGATAGATCAAGTTACCTCGTCTTCCAATAACCCCAAATACTCCACAAACAACACTATAAAGATGTTCAACAATATGAAACATTTAAAATATGCAGTCAATATAGGAATATTAATTTACTTTGATAAATTCCATGAGAGGCCTTTCTCTCTCCTTCCAATCTTTTTTCTCACCTCATCCAATTCATATATTCTTTCATTTGACAAATGAAGCAACAGGCAAGCCAAATGGGCTAAAAAAAACCAAAAATATGGTCTTGGAAACTTTTGTTGTAGGCACTGCAAAATTATTTTGTAGCACAAAAAAAATCCTATAGGTGCTATGAAATTATTTTGTAGAGCCCCAAAAGAACTTTCCTTTCGTGTTGCACCCCAAAGTAACTATCTTTTTGTATTCCTAGAAGATGAAATGACTCGGCCTTTCCCCCGATTGATTCTACATCGCCTATACTTACTCCTTTACATTATACATGACTTCATATGCCCTCCTTCATGGGGATTTACAATTCTAACTCAAACTTACCAAGTAGGAAAAATTCTGAAAGGTTTGGACAACAATTAACAAAATTGGGTGCTCTATTTTCTCCATAAGTAGGCATTCTCTAGCTACATTGACGCAACAATGCTAGCATAAACTATAAGATACAATATCATTTGCTCCATTCTTAAGCACACTATTTCTAACTTCAGGGGAACCAAACAAAGCATAACACATTCCAGTCAAAAGGGCATGATTGCATCCAAACAATGGTGCTCTATTTCACTCTAACACGATTCAAAAAACAAACAATTGCCTACTAGAACACAGTAGATATTTCATCACAGGGCATTGAAGCCATTTCAACAAGAGCACAAAATGTATGAATGAACCCCAACAATCTATGGCTTCAATATTCATACTCTTTAACAAAAATCAACTTTACAAGTGCAGACTTCTAAAGACAACAACACACAAGAATAAAATTCAATTGAAACAGTTTACAGATAGAAATCAAATTATGCCAAAACCCAACAATTGCATTAACCATATATAGACAAAGGAATACAAAAACATAGAGGCATATAAAATTATTTTCTCATTAATCAAATCCAATTATACATTAAATTGGCCAGATATATAACGTGGGCATGTGCAACCAAGGCCTCTCAACCTATGCCTCTTATCCTCACACTGGAGCTTCTCTTCTCCTATCCTCTTCTTTTTCCTCTGCTTCACTATTCTTCTCAAATACTCATTCTCTTCAAAAAATAAAGGTATCATGGGACAACCAAGAGTCACAAGATGAATCGTTTCCCATCCTTCACAAAATTGTTGGAAATACTAAGAGGGGGGTGAATAAATATTTTCTTTCAATTGTTATTATTACCAGTTGGATTCTTCACAATTTAATGAGAGAAATGTATACCAATAATTTTATTAAGTATAAAAGGATAAGTACAATGTATGATAATTATTTCCAAGCACCAACTTGGTCTTTAATGAGGCTCCGACCTCTAGGGCTTTGACCCTATCTCGTCCAAGGCACTCACCTTGAGTTTAGGAGCATTAACTCCAAGGACCCAATCCTTTAGTTTTAAAAGAGAATGTAAATGGAACTTACATGAAATTCTATTATCTAAGGCAATCCTCCTTCACTTCTCAATGCTTCACTAAACTCGATTGTGCTATCTTCAATTCAGGGTTACTTGACTTCACTGTGCATTAGGATGTTTTCTATTGTTGTCATGGGGAGACCACAATCTCCAAGGCTTCATAGTCACATCTTGAATCAATATAGAATAGGCATCATAAAAAATATTAAGTGCACAAAGTATATCCTTTATTCAATATGATTATGGCCCAAATTCAGTCCACAGCTAAGAGGGGCTATCTGCAGTTAAGAAGGGAATTTATCTGCAGCAAAGAGGGCTTGTTCAGTCGGCAATGGGAAGGGACCTATCCGCAGCACAAAGGGTCTATCCAGCAACACTTCTCCACAAATTTGTAACACTCCTCCACAACCTTGTAATACTCCTATGTAGCTTTTTAATCCTCCATGGCTCTTATCTGCACTCTTGTGCCTAATCCACAGCCCTTATCTGCACTCTTGTGCCTAATCTGCAGTTGCAAACCTTAAGCTTTGTATTAGCTTGAGATGCTAATATGATTCCGCAGTCCAAGACTAATCAGCCTGGTCTGAAGGTGAAAGATCTTAAACATCTTCCCAGCCTGAAAGAAAGAAAGGCATCTTTAATCCGAATGCAGTCTTCAGTAAGTAGTCTGATGTGCCCTTAATCTTTTGAGTTCACAAGTTGTGAACTCCTTGCTTCCTATTCTTTGTCTATTTCAAATAAATTGATTTCAAAAGGAGGTTGAAGACTATATATATATATCTATATATATATATATATATATATATATATATATATATATATATATATATATATATATATATATATATATATATATATATATATATATATATATATATATATATATATATATATATATATATAGATATAGTGTCTTTCAATGAAACCAAAGGGACATGTCTTAAGGTAGGCTGACATGAGTAAACTCTATTTAGGTCGGTTGAAGAACTAGAACTACACCTTTAACTTGAAAAATCCATAACTTCTAAACCTCTTGGAGTTTCGAGATGATTAATAGCTTGTTAGAAAGGTAAAATTATTATCTTTACGATGATGTAGGTCTCATGGTGATATTCTACATTTAAGATGGAAAAAATTATTATTTAGTATGACTGTTCATTAAGTAGTGCAAAATTGGAGATAAAATCATTTTCATCCTCCAACATGTCCTTTCCTTCTCCTTGCCTTCTTCAAACGTAGGGTCACCAAATCATAAGGCTTGACATGTCATCGTGTATCATGGTCATCACTTCTTCATCTATATTGACATCAATGACAACTAGATTAACAATCTTCCCCTTTTTCATTGGATGGTGTTGAAAATAGCAACCAGAAATGCCAAAAATAGAAATGCAATAAATAGCATTTTAGGTACCAGTGTTGGATATAGCAACAAGGAATGATAAAATAGAAATGCTAAAAATAGCATTGCTATAAATATCATTTCAGGATACATTCCAATTTTAGTTAGTCCCTGAACTAAAATTGAGAATTAAAATTCGAATTTGATGTTAGCAGCTATTTGAAAAATAATTAATTAATTCATCTTGAGTTAATTAGTTGGAGAAAATCAAACATGAAGTCTATGTGAAGACATGTAATAGTTTTCCCTTTGATTGAGGAAGTTATCCCTTAATTAAGGAGATCGGGATGAGATTTACTTTGAGTTGTTCAGCTCAATCAGAGACCTAGTTGAGATCAGAGGAAGGGACAATATACTATCAGTTGGAGGAATTTTCATATATATGAAACTCATCCATGCAGAAGGAATTATCTCCTTCAGAATTCCGCAGTTATTTCAGAGGTTAGTGAGTAATGTGTGAGGGAATTACACACAGGTGGCATCTTGAGGACCCAGGAGAAACTATGCAAGGAAATAGGAGGCTTGGAGAGCAAAGGAGAAGATTTGTGAGAAGCCTTTGATTGTCTATGAGTAGCAGTGAGGGATTGTCCTGAGAGCTAGATAGCTTGTGAGCTAAATCTTTGTGTAATCCTGAGATATTTCCACTTGTACGATAATACAAATAGCGAGGTTTTTAGCTGAGGCTTTCCCCATAGTATTCTTTTGTGTTTCATGTGTATGATTTATTCTTCTCTGTTATATGTGTTCTATTTGATCTTGCTCAAAATTGATTAAGCTTCCGCAAGTTTGTTTGCAGAAGTAGATCAAGTATTTTGCTTTAGTACATTGCATTATTAGGTGATCTACAGTGAGAATTTCTACATGGTATCAGAGAAAAGGTGATCAAAGCAGAGAACATTATACAAAGAAGGGAGAAGTTGAAGTTTGAAGTTCCTAATTATAAGAATCAAATTCTTATCACATCTCAAATTTCACCAATGGCATTCAACAGTTTGAGACTCAAGTATGCCCTAGATGGCAGCTTGAATTATATAGCTTGGAAGGATCGCATGGAGGTAGTATTACAGGACAATGGTTTGAAGGACTTCATTGATCAAGAAGTCCCCAAGCTAGTAGTAGCTAATGCCCAAGAATTTGTGGGATGAAAGAAATGTGTGGCTAGAGCGAGGAGGATTCTTCTGAAGGGAGTTCGAGACCACATTGTATCGAGTCTCCATGAGAAGGAGACACCATTTTCAATGTGGAAAACATTGAAGGATCTATATCAAAACAACAGTGATCATAGGAAGCTAACGCTGAAAGAAAAGCTTCGGAAAATCAAGTGTGAAAAGGGCAACACAATCTCTACATATCTAAACAAGCTCACCACCTGCAGGGATGAGCTTGGAAGTGTAGGAATCACAACAGCCGATGATGACATGGTGAGTCTTGCTCTCCTCGGTCTTCCTAAGAGATGGCATAGCTACCAATAATCGATAAATGGAAGAGAGAAACTACTAGATTGGGAACAACTATGGTCAAATTTGATGTAGGAGGATATCAGGAGAAGCACTAGAGATGGTTCTTCATCCAAGGAGGATGAAGAAAATTGCACCTTAGCGAGTAAGGAAAAGAAAGGGAAGGAGAAGGATTCTAATCCCAAATCGAGGTCTTCCCATGGTGGGAATAAGATTGACAAATTAAAAGTGCAATGCTTTCATTGTCATGAGGTGGGCCATTATGCAACAAACTGTCCATTGAAGAAATCCAAGATGGGATCCAAGGAAGGATCTGAAGGTGGGGCATTAGCCTCTCAATTTGAATTGGATTTTACCCTCATCGCTTGCATGGTTTCATCAATGATGGATTGTGGTTGGTTTCTTGACAGTGGAGCCTCATTCCACATGACCGGCAATAAGAGTCTATTTAGTACCTTGGAGGAGAAAGACCTCAAGATACTCATAGCGATTGGTAATGATGAAAATTATAGTGTTTCATGTGTGGGCATGGTTTTTTTTAGAGTGAGAATGGAGCTCACATTACCTTCACAGATGTGAAGTATGTTCCAGGACTGAAGAAGAACTTGGTATCAATTGTGATGCTAGAAGACAAAGGCTATGATGTAGTCTTCAGTAAGGGAAAGGTTTTCCTTAGACACATCACCACAAGACAAGTGAAGCAGATCGGTCCACAAGTCAAGAACCTGTATGCTCTTGAGGTTCAAGATGCATACAAAGCCTTGAGGAGTAAGGCAACTATTGTAGACTTGGTGGTTGAGAGGGAGAATACATTACCTCTCAACATGTAGTGCCAGAATAAGTCTCAAACAATTGTGGAGGAGCCACAATTGGTGAAGCAGCTTCAAGAGGTTGTGGAGCAGCCACAATTGGAGAAGCCGAGAGGAGATAAATTGGAGGCATCCACTCATGCAGAGACCTTCAGTAGGGGGGAATTTCAAGCTAAGTAAGTAGAGGGATCACATGCATCCATACCTCCAAGTAGGAGGTGGAGCAATGCGGAGTGACAGTCCCAAGAAGGCTAAAATAGGGGTAGGATCCTTGAGGTACCTAGCCTCTTTGATTAGACCTTGCTACATGAGCCCATATGAGGAGTAGCAGGACTAGCTGAGTGGGTAGAGATAGATGTAGCTAGAGTCGCCAAGGGAGCTTCAGCATCAGAGGGTGTTTCTATCCCAACAGGGAGGTCAGTTGGGAGATCAGTCACTTACTTCTGAATAACTGAGTTGCAGTGTAGTAGTGGGTAGCACGATGCAACATGATGAGAGGAGGTGCAATGCAGATGCAGTGCTGGGAGATAGGACCAACAACAACACAGATGATGCAAAAGAAATCAGTGTGATCCATGCAGTCAGATATCAAAGTGACAAAGACTAGAGTAGTCAGATACTGAAGAACACAGAGGTGCAGACTTTCAGTTGACAAAGGGAATAGCATTCACAGACTTTGATGACAGAGGCATCATTCTGATTCAGGTTGGATATTTTTTTGTTTCTAGAGTTGTTGGAGCAACAACACTAGGGAGAAGTGTTGCATACAGAACATTCCAAAGGTTCAGGATCTGGTTTGAGTTGAATGCCTTTCTTGTTGAGAGGGAGTGTTGAAAATGGCAACAAGAAATTCTAAAAATAGAAATGTTATAAATAGCATTGCTATAAATAGCATTTTAGGTACCAGTGTTGGATATAACAACAAGGAATGATAAAATAGAAATGATAAAAATTATTCCTATAAATATCATTTCAGGATACATTCCAATTTTAGTTAGTCCTTGAACTAAAATATTAAAATTCGAATTTGATCTTAGTAGCTGTTTGAAAAATAATTAATTAATTCATCTTGAGTTAATTAGTTGGAGAAAATAAAACATGAAGTCTATGTGAAGACATGCAATAGTTTCCCCTTCGGTTGAGGAATTCATCCCTTAATTAAGGAGATCAGGATGATTTTTACTTTGAGTTGGTCAGTTCAGTCAGAGACCCATTTGAGATCAAAGGAAGGGACAATGTACTATCAGTTGGAGGAATTTTCCTATATAGGAAACTCATCCATGCAGAAGGAATTATCTCCTTCAGGATTGCACAGTTATTTCAGAGGTTAGTGAGCAGTGCGTGAGGGAATTACACACAGGTGGTAGCTTGAGGACCTAGGAGAAACTGCACAAGTAAATAGGAGGCTTGGAGGGTAGAGGAGAAGGTTTGTGAGAAGCCTTTGATTGTCTATGAGCAGCAGCGAGGGATTGTACTGAGAGTTGGATAGCTTGTGAGCTAAAGCTTTATGTAATCTTGAGGTATTTCCACTTGTATGATAATACAGATAGCGGGGCTTTTAGCTGAGGCTTTCCCCGGAGTATTCTTCTGTGCTTCATGTGTATGATTTCTTCTTCTCTGTTATATGTGTTCTATTTGATCTTGCTCAAAATTGATTAAGCTTCCACAAGTTTGTTTGTAGAAGTAGATCAAGTATTTTGCTTTAGTATATTGCATTATCAGGTGATCTACAGTGAGAATTTCTACAGATGGAAATATTCTTCTTCTCTCCCCCTTTGACATCAATAGCAAAAGGGTGCACAAGAACTCCCCCTGTCGAACTGCTCCCCCTGTCATGCGACATCTTAGGAATTTATTCAGTGTGATGTTAGATAAATAACCCCCATCTTTTTGCGAATATGTTCAAATTCTTCTCAAGGAAGGGGTTTGGTGAAAATATCTACAATATGCTCCTTAGTATTGATATATTCCAACTTGATGTTTTTTCAGCCACCTGTTCATGGAGAAAATGATATTTGATTCGTATATGTTTGGTCTTTGAGTGCATCACTAAATTTTTGTTGAGACTAATAGCACTTGTGTTATCACAATAAATGGTGATTGGTTGGTTGGTATTTATGTTGACATCCTTAAAAGCTTCCTTCATCCATAGTATTTGAGTAAAATAATCTGCAACAACTATATACTCAGCTTCAGATGTAGATAATGATATGGATGATTGTTTTTTACTAAGCTAAGATACTAGACAATCTCCCACGAAGAATGAATTTCCACAAGTACTTTTTCAATCGTCAATGCTTTCAGCCCAATCAACATTGGTGTATGAAGTCACAGTAAGAGTTGAGCTCTTAGGGTACTGAAGTCCAAAATCAAGGGTTCCTTTTAAGTACCTTGGGATTCTCTTTAACACTGTGAGATGAGATTGTTTATGAGCTAATTGAAATCTTGCCACCATTCCTACTGCTTGCATAATATATGGCCTAATAGAAGTTAAGTATAGAAGGGCTCAAATTATTGGCATGTAATGAGTTGCATCTACCAGAGTATAATAATCATCTTTGATCAATTGGTAATCTGTGGTCATAGACGTGCTCATGGGTGCACATTCCTCCATTCCATATCTTTTAAGTATGTCCTTGATATATTTTTCTTGAGATATGAATATGCCTATCATGGTTTGAGATACTTGCACTCCAAGAAAATAGGATAATTCACCAATCATGGACATTTCGAACCTTTTTGACATGCTTTGAGTGAATTCATGACTCATTCCATCATCATTGTTGGAAAAAATCAGGTCATCAACATATACAAGGGTGATCAATAGTTTGTTCTTGTCAATTTTCATGTAGAGATTATTCCCTACTACTCCCTTTTGAACCCTTGTTGTTGTAGATATTTTTCATATCAAGTTCTAGGAGCTTGTTTTAGCCCATATAAGGTCATTTTCAGTTTACAAACAAAGTCCTTTTCTTCAACTAGATCAAAACCTTCGGTTTGCTCCATGTATACTTCTTCCTTGAGTTCTCCATTAAGAAATGTTGATTTCACATCCATTTGATATATATTGAAGCCTTTTGAGCAAGTAAATGACAAGAACATTCTTATAGCCTCGATACAGGCTACTGGTGCAAAGGTTTCTTCAAAGTCAATTCCTTCAATTTATGAATATCCTTTGCAGACAAGTCTTGCTTTATTTCTAATTATTTGTCTGGACCATATTCATTCATATTATTTTTAAAAACCCACTTGGTTCCAATTATATTTTTGTCTTTCGAATGAGGTACCAGTTCCCAGGTTTCATTCTTCTCGATTTAGGAAATTTCTTCTTCCATAGATTTTATCCAATGAGGATCCTTGCCTGCTTTAGAAAGCCTTTATGGTTCTATCATAAATAAGAGAGCTACATATCTGTTTCTTGGTGTATTAGTCATCTTTCTTCGAGTTTGTATTCCTTCATCTATACTTCCAATTATTTTTTATTTGGGATGGTGTTTTTGAAGAAATTTTACCTTTGAGGGAGTTTGAGATGATTCTTTTGGACTTCCTTGATCTTCTTCTTCCTTTTCAGGTTCTTCTTCTACTTCTTCAAAGATGGGATCATCTTCAAGGGTCTTAGATTCCTTTTCCGGAATGGATTCATCAATTTTTACATAAATTCTTTCCACGATCTTCTGCAATCGATTATTGTAGCATTTGTAAGCGTTTCTCCTTGTAGAATATCCAAGGAATATTCCTTCATCAACTCGAGAATCAAATTTTCCTGATGAATCATCATTGATCTTCATAAAGCACTTGCTTCCAAATATTTTTAAGTATTTCACTGTGGTAGGTCTTCCTTTCCATAATTCATATGGTGTTTTTTCATTGTTTGGTCATAGTTGAGTTCATTTCAAGGTGTATACCATTGATCTGACTGCTTCCCCCCAAAATGTTTGCTACAAATTTGGCGCTAGCAACATTGTTCTCACCATTTCTTGGACAATTCAGTTTCTTCTTTCTACTACCCCGTTTTTTTTAGGAGTTCTAGCGATTGAGAGTTCTCTTTTGATTCCATGATTTTTGCAAAAATCATCAAATTATTTTGAAGTAAGCTCACATCCTCTATCTGTTCTAAGACATTTAATATTTGTATCTTTCTCATTTTCTACAAAGGATTTAATATTTTTGAAATATTCAAATGTCTCATATTTGAACTTTATAAAATATACCCACATCACTCTAGTATAATCATCAAATAATAGTGCAAAATAACTTCCACCTTATAGAGTTGGAGTCCTCATTGGTCCACATAAGTATACACATGTGATTTCCAATGCCTTTTACGTAGATAATTCTTTAGTCTTGTAACTAATTCTTGTTTGTTTTCCACGTTGGAATGGTCCACAAACAACTCGATCGAACTTGATGATCTTCATAATATCCCTTACTACATTTTTCTTTTGATATTGATTAGGTTGTCAAAATGTATATGTCCCAATCGTTTGTGCCATAGCCAACTTTCATCTGATTCACTCATATACCATTTATCTTCTTGAATTTTATTTAGAATATATACATTATCTAACGTTCTTATTCCTTTAGCTAAAAGCTCATTTGAAGAAGATGTCCTTATCTCAAAATCTTTAGTATTAAAGAAAACTTTGTGTCCTTGATCACAAATTTGACTTACACTTAAGAGATTGTGTTTGAGACCTTCAACCAATAGTGAATTTTGGGCTTTTCCTTTTCCATTGATGAGAGTTATAGTCCCTTTACTGGATATCTTGGCAGATCCACTTCCAAAGGCCACACTTCCATTTTTCTTGATTAAAGAAGTAAATTTATTTTAGTCTCTTGACATATGTTTTGAGCATCGACTGTCCAAGAACCACTGATTTTCATCACTATGTGCACATAGAGCTAGCCCACATTTGTCAATAGTTGGTTTATCATTTGGAAGAACTTGCTTTCTTATGGGACAATTTTTTTCATCATGGACATAGTCATTACATGAAGAGCAAGTTGGATCATACTTGGCCAAAGGATCAAAGGAGTTGTGTATCTTGGTTTTCCCTTGGTTGTTGTGGCTAAGAGGCTTATTATGGTGATACTTGAATTTTTAAGAATTTCCCTTAAGAGCTTTGCAATGCTTAGCTTGATGACCAAAGTTCTTACAATGAAAGCAATAACCAAGAAATATTCTTTGATACGTCTTGGAATTGCCTTGATTTAAAGAAAAATTCTTCCTAGGAGGTGTTCATTCTTTATTTCTTGTGCTGATAGGGGTGGTCCTTTTTCCTTGATAAGAGTCTTCTTCTTTTGAATGGATAGAGAAAAAAATCACCATATATCTTTTTAATTTCCACATCTCTTCTTTCTTTTGAACTCGATGATTCTCCTTTGAACCCAATTCCATATTTGTCATACGAAGTTTTTTGAGAATTTATGATATTTTCAAGAGCTTGAGTGCTTTGCAACTCTTTTCCTAAGGAGACAATTTCAGGTTCACGCTTTTCGAAAATTTCTTCTTTTTCTTTTAGTTTATTGTTCAAATTATCTTCCCTCCTTTTTCATTCTTTCTTTTCAACCTTTAGAGAAATAACCTTCTCTCGCAATTTTTCATTTCCTTCCATGGCACTGATTAGTAATTCAGCCCTACTACCTTCACCTTCTTGTTTAATTTAATCGTCATGTGCCACTGCCATAAATAACACTTCTTTGCTACCAACATATTCATCCTCATTATCAAATTAATCATCGTCCTTGTTGTGGAAGAGGGCATTTTTAGTTGATTTCTTTTTGGTAATTATGAACTCTTCCTCATTAGTGACATCCTCCTTGGAGAATAAATTCTTCTTATAATATCCTTTCTTTTAAGATACTCCCTTTTTTGTTCTTCCTCATGTTATAGACATTTTTGTGCCTTACAACTCTAAGCATGAAATGTCCATAAACCAAGGCCTCCTAAGTCCCTAAAAGTGTTGTTCTAACTCCTAAAGGAACAAGGTCAAAAAATTACAGCTTCTCCCACAAGTTCTCCACCAGAAACTGCTCAGAATCAATCAAATTAGGATCATTTCAGCTGCTCCACTAGCTAGCTGCATTGCATAGCACCCAAATACACTAGCTAGGTGCGTTGAAATGCACCTAAATGCACTACCAGGGTGCGTTGAGCGGGAAATGACAAGTGGCAGAGTCATTCCACGAGGTGGAGAGACAATGGAAGCTTCCAGAATCTTCTCCAATGACACTTGCCTCACTGAATTCGACCAAGGATGAGTAAGAGGCTCTCAGTCTCCAAGTGGAAGCAAGAACTGACAGAGAGAAGCCACTAACCAATTCATGAGCTGACTCATCCTCCTTGCATACAACTATATATGGATCCCTCATCCCAGAGATCCAGAGGCTGGAATTTGGTACATTGCAAAGAATTGATGTTGGTTTTGAGATAGATATCAGAGTATTGGGTGATTTATGTTTTGTTGGAGGTGAAGAGGGGCTTCTTTGCTAGGAGGTTGATGCTGGATCAAGAATCATCGGTTTTAACTCCTCCTGGATCTTCTTGTTATATCAATAAAACTATTTGAGTTTCTCCTACATGCTTGTGTATCATTGATGCTTGTTACATTTGTATGTTTAGCTTAAATCTGATCCTAAGCTATTTATGAATATAAATCCATGTCTTTGTGTAGTTTTCTTCTTCTGTGATCTTACAGGAACTTGGTGAAGCTGGGCAAGTAAGGAAGCAGGTAGCTGGAAGCTGTCAAAGAAGAGAGAGATTGGATCAAAGGACTAGCGCAAGACACAAGTTGGTTCATCCTATTCCTCTTTGTTTATAATTCATAAAGAAGAATACAAAAGTAGTTTTCTCTGTTTGTTTCTAAGGTAACTGTCACACCTTAGTGGGATAGAGTCGTTCTGAATAGATACTTATCCCGATAACAAAATGGCGACTCCACTGGGGACGATTGTCTAGTTAGTTTGTTTGTGTTTCTCTTGTTGATTGTTTCATAAAATTAGAAGTAGCAAATCGAACTGCATTTGCCATTAACAAATGCAAAGTAGACATCTGCTGATTCAATCCATTCACTGGATGTGTTTATGATTTGAACAGCTGATTCACAAATGATCTGATTGCCTTTGTGATAGCTCTTAGACCTTCTTTAAATCTACCCTCTGATTGTGCATTACTGATTGCTTCTACTCGGCCAAAAACCATAGATTAAACTGCAAACCGTGACCCAGAACCCGGATAGAATTCTAGTTTCTGCCCCAGCGCAGGTACTGTGAAGAGTTCCTGCATTTCAGCACAGTTCCCGAGAGGGAAACCTGCGTTGCAATCCAGTTTCTCTATGTAACAGGTGCGCTGATCAACCTAGCCTTGTGCAGCTGAGGTTCTTTGCTTCATTTTTTCAGGTTTGTCTCTGATTTTTGCAGCCTGTGATCAGTGTATGTGTCTGTTTAAAAACACCTTTTCCTTGTTGTAATTCCGCCTCGGTTGTACAAAAGAAACTGTAGATGTTTTGGTGTGTTTGTTACGTCATTTATAGTTTTCCATTGCAAAAGTAGAATAGTCGTACTGTCGTCCTTTGATTTAGATCTGTCGCAAGTGTCGATTTTTATCATAGGAGAAAGTTTATTTGCTGTTGATAGTCGATTATGCTTTTACTTTTTCCTTTGGCTTGAATTTGTCACTTTCTAGTGTCGAAACGAGTGTTTATTTCAAAATCATAAAGTGTCGTAATCATCTCTACCTTTTGATTTCGAAAAGAAGCTTGTTTGTGTTTTTCACTTGAAAGCGAATTCAGATTTGTACAACAACTTTCTTTTTAGGCATCAATATTAAGAAAGTGAAAAACAAAACACATGCATGTGCATTTGCATATTGGCAGTCTGTTTGGCTTGATTTAGGAAAAGTGCATTTACAGTGTGCTCTTTGCTCTTTGCGAAAAGATTGTGTCTTTCTTTTCCCTTAGTAGCTAGGATTTTCATTGCTGAAAAGAGATAAAAGTTTGTTTATCATCTTTAGACTGTATTTTAGGAATTACATATACATCTCGTGGTGATCCCAAAAGGAAAACTTCATAAGAAATATCAACTTAAAATAAATTCAATGAACTTAACAACGCTTTGTAACTTAACGCACAACATTTAGAGGTCTAGGCTAGAGACGTATTCCGGCGTCGTAAAGCCTGGTAACTGTTGCCTCACTGATGGTTGGGTGATTCCTCCACTTTGAGACGATAAGTGCCAGTACAGACTTGTGCTCCCACGTACCATCGAGTATATATTGGGATATCCCTATAGGCTTAAAACCTTTATCCATAAGAAGCCGTGTCGGCCGCCCTACTAATCGCAATGCACCGAACACAGCATTTGGGAAGATTAACTGTCGTACCATAAAAAGTATTCTGCAGTTTTTCGATTGGTTTGGTACTCCCTCTACCTACACCTCCAGAGTAGTCCCTTTCGTTCCTTTTCAGACTCCTTAACGGAAAAGGTCCATCTGAGCACTTGTCACTTCAGGCTCATTAAAAATCGAAGGAGACTAGAGTCATCTTTTGTTTTTTCTCGACTCTTAAAAACTGAAAAAACAAGTTGTGTCAAAGCGTGTTAAAATTTATTTTAAACGGAATATTCATACCCTTTTCCTACGTTGATCTTTGGGTTGAGAAAATGGAGCCTACCAACCAAGGAATTCCCCTTGGTGGAAATCCTAGTCCCTTCTCCTCTTGGGGAGATGTTGGTGCGCCCCATATGGCCACATTGTCGCTTCCAGGACTGACAATTGGCTTGCCAGTATGGCTCTTCTCAACCAATGTCATTCAGAACACCACTATTCCTAAACAGTTGAATCAGCAATTAGACGAGTCTAGAGTTACCCAGCAGCCTTCTACTTCCTCTAATTCTTCCTCTCCTCCTTCCTCTTCGCTTGACGGAATTGGTAAAGCTAAAAGCCAAGTTCCTAAGGAGAAGAAGGAAAAGAAGAAGAAAGAGAAAAATAAGAAGGAGCCAAAGGCGAATGGGGGAAAACGAATGTCGTCTAACGAAAATCCACACACTGCACCGACCAGGCCTAAATCGCCATGCGTCATTTGAAAAGGAGACCACTTTCACAGAGATTGTCCTTGCATCCCCCGGATACTAAGGGACTAGTCTCCTCGTTTGCACAATCCGGTGTCATCAACCTCTAGTGATCATGTTGAAAGCACACCGTCAACTAGTGAAAGTGAAGCCCCAGGACAAAAAGGGAAAGTTAGATTTCCTTGTAAACTGTGTGAAGGCAACCATGCCCTCCACCGTTGTCCCTTCTTAGACGAAGCTAAAAGAGTTTTGGATGATCGTCCGGTTTCACCGTTACGACTTCCTCCTGGATATAAAAAACTCTTGCCGAGTCCGTCACTAGTTGAGAATCCAACTGGCCCGCTCAAGTGGTCGGCTGAAGTGCCTATCATTAAAGATAAACCAACTGAATCCATACCTGACGAAAGTCAAAAGGTCCAGGTGGCAGTTGACCCGGTCTTGCCTTCAGAGGTTTTATCTTCGAATGATACAGTCACTAGGGCAAAAAACCCTAAACTAAACGTAAGTTCTACCATCAGATCATCTACCTAATGAACATTCTAGATTGGTAAGAAATTACTATACTTTTACAAGGCAATTTTACATCTGTTTTTAGTTTTGGGGGCGTTGCCCCTGAACCCCTGTCGAGGGACCGCTGGCCCCCGGACCCCCGAGCCAACAGGGATTGGCCCCCCAGAACCCCCATGGGGGGGACAAGTCCCCCCCGCATGGAGGGGTGTACAAACTTCCTGGGGTATACATCCGGCTGACACAAAGATCTCTGAACAATCATGCTCCACAACCAACAATCTCCCACTTGGAGAATGATTGTAGCAACTCCATCGCTGCTTCATTTGCTGGACAATGACTCCTCTTTGGACTTGGTTGTTTCTCATCTTCATCGTCATCCTTGAAGACCAATTGAAGCTGAGCATATTCTCAGTTTCTCCCTGGTTACAATTTTTGTTAGCATATATGTAGGATTCTGGCTAGTGGGTATCTTTTCCAGCTTCAACTCTCCATCTTCCAACACTGATCATATGAAATGGTACTTGAGTTGTATGTGTTTAGTCCTAGAATGAAATGCTGAGTTATTTGCAAGATGAATGGAACTTTGGCTATCACTATATAACATGCCCATATCATGCTCCTTACCCAATTCACCCATAAACCTTTGTCACCAAATCATTTCTTTACTAGCCTCTGTAGCAGCAACATACTCTGCTTCTATTGTTGAAAGTGCAACAACACTTTGGATTTTTGAAAACCAACTGACAGTTGTTCCACCTACAGTAAATACATATCCTATAGTGCTCCTCCTGTTATCTCTATCACCTGCCATGTCTGCATCAACATATCCCTGTAGAGAAATGTTTGAACCACCAAAGCATAATGCTTGATTTGTGGTACCTTTCAAATATCTGAGAATCCATTTCACTGCCATCCAATGTTCCTTTCTTGGATTTTTCATGTACCTGCTTACAACTCCCACTGCATGTTCAATATCAGGCCTTGTGCAAACCATTGCATACATTAAGCTTCCAACTACTGATACATATGGAACTTTAGACATATAATCCATGTCTTGTTGGGTCTTTGGGCACATTTCCTTACTAAGTTTGAAATGGCTAGCAAAAGGTGTACCAACTAGTTTTGCATTGTGCATATTAAATCTTTTCAACACCTTTTGTATGTACTCATTCTGAGACAATGTTAATTTGTGATTTTTCCTGTCTCTAGTTATTCTTATACCAAGGATTTGTTTTGCAGCTCGCAAATCCTTCATTGCAAATGAATTTGCCAATTTTCTTTTGAGCACATTTATTTCCTGCATGTTAGACTCTGCAACAAACATGTCATCTACATACAATAACAATATAATATAGCTGCCATCATTTTGCTTTTTCAGATAAACACAATGATCAGAGTGACATCTAATATAACCTTGTTCAGACATAAACTTGTCAAATTTTAGATATCACTGCCTTGGAGCTTATTTTAAGCCATATAAGATCTTCTTCAACCTGCACACTAGTTTCTCCTTCCCTTTTACCTCATATCCTTGTGGCTGCTACATATATATCTCTTCCTCCAAATCCCCATGGAGAAAGGTTGTCTTTACATCTAACTGCTCAAGATGAAATTCTTCAACTACTACTAGACTTAAAATAGTGATGATTGAAGTCATTTTAACAACAGGAGAAAATATTTCATCAAAATCAATACCTTTCTTCTGTGCAAACCCCTTCACCACAAGTCTAGCTTTTTACCTCTGTTTTGCTCCATCTTCTTCCTTCAGCTTATAAACCCATTTATTCTGCAATGCAGTTTTACCTGCAGGCAACCTGACTAAGTCCCAAGTCTGGTTATGCATTCAGGAGTCCATCTTTTCTTCCATGGCTACCTTCCACTTCTTCATGCTTTCAACCTGCATTGCTTCTTCATAACATTTGGGTTCACCAGAATCAGTCAACAATAAATAATATAATGAAGGAGAGCATCGTTCAGGGGGTCTACTTATCCTGGTAGATCTTCTAACACCACTTTTAGGTGTTTTGCTTGTTGCTATTGTGGTGGTTGCTATTGTTGTGGTTGTTGATTATTATTATTTTCAGGCACCTTTACCTTTTCAGTGATTTCATCGAGAATTGCATATTCCTTGTTTTCTTTTTCCTCTTTCTTTCCTGCAATTGGTTCTTATAAAAGACCTTTTCATTGAATATTACATCTATGCTCCTAATGATTTTGTGATTTTCGTAATCATATAAGCGATAACAAAAATCATTAACACCATATCTAATAAAGGTACATTTATTTGACTTTGCCTCAATCTTTGTTCCATTTTCTTTATTAATATGGAAAAAGGCCTCACAACCAAAAGGCTTTAAAAAGGAGTAGTTTACCTTTTTACCTGTCCATGCTTCCTCTGGAACACCACCATCCAAGGAACTTGAAGGCCCTCTGTTTATTAGATAAATAGCAGTATCTACATCATCTGCCTAAAATTGTAAAGGCAATCATGCATGAAATCTCATGCACCTTGCACACTCCATGATTGTTTTGTTCATCCTTTCTGACACACCATTTTCTTGTGGTGTTCTTGGAATTGTCTTCTCTCTGCGAATTCCATGCTCTGAACAATACCTATCAAACTCTTTGCTGCAATATTCACCTCCATTGTCTGATCTGAGACACTTCAATTTCTTTCTTGTCTCAATCTCAACAAAAGCTTTCCATTTCTTGAAAGTATCAAATACATCAGACTTATTCTTAATACAATAAATCCAAGTTTTTCTAGTTGCATCATCAATAAAAGTAACATAATAACGAGCGCCACCGAGAGATGATACCTGAGCAGGTCCCCATACATCCGTATGCACAAGCTAAATATTTTCTCTCTTCTTTTCTTTTCCAACTCTAAGAAATTTGACTCTCTTCTACTTTCCATAAATGCAATTCTCACAAAAGTACAAATCAACATTCTTCAAACCCGGCAACAAATTCCTTGAGTGAAGAATCTTCATCCCCTTTTAACTCATGTGTTAAAGTCTATGATTCCATAATGTTGCATTTGCTCCTTTGGAAGTTAAAGCATTAACAGAGTTAGAACAACCATTGGATAAATACAATGTACCAACCTTTTCGCCTTTTGTTATTACCAAGGCTCCTTTGGTGACCTTCCAAGATTTATCTGTGAAAGTTGTCACACAACCTTCACCACATAACTGCCCTGTTGAAATCATATTTTTCTTTAGATCTGGAACATGCCTTACCTCGTTTAGTAGCCATTGGTTTCCATCCTATTGTTTTACGAGAACCTTACCCATTCCAACAATTTTAGAGGGCTTATCATCACCCAAATGGACTTGTCCAAAATCTCCTTGAACATAGTCATGAAAGTATTTCTTATCAGGTGTGGCATGGAATGAGGCCCCTAAATCTACCACCCAGGAATCAGTAATATTTTTGAAAGAAAGAATAAAAGCATCTTGTAACACCTCACATGTCACATTTTCTTCATGATTGTTTTCTTGCGGTGCATATCCTTCTTTTCTCTTCCGAGATCTACAGTCTTTCTTTAGGTGTCCTTTTTTTCCACATTTCCAGCAGACTATCCCCGATCAGGACTTGGATCTACCTTTCCTAGATTTACTATGATATCCTGAGCTCTTTCCTCTTTCCATTTTTCTTCCCCTAGACTCTGCACTCAAAGCATTACTTGATGTCTCACCGGAGCTTTTCCGTTGCATTTCCTTGCTAAGGATAGCACTGACAACATCATCAAACTTTAAAGTACTAGATCGAGAAACAGATTTACTAATGGCCATTACTAAACCTTTCCAACTGTTATGAAACCAGCTCACAAAGGGATAGAAAAGATAGCTGAATGCCTTAGAATCCAGCCTCTTCGAGGGGGCAACACCCTTTACATTACACAATTGAAAAATTCTTGGACGATTCAAATGACAAAATCTCCTTTCTATATATAGGAGTCTAAGGAGTCACAATATAACCCAGCCGACCTAACAATAATAATATAAAGCCACAAAAATAACAATAGAGGGATTTTATGGGGCACAGTAATAACAATATGGGGACAATAGGGGCACAACAATATTAATAAGGGATACAACTACAATAGTAATGGGGTAATCACTAGTATTATAGGGACCTAACATGCCCCTCTCCTTCAAAAAAGTGTTGTCCTCAACGCTTGAGTAGTTCTGGATGCTTCAGTATAAAATTCTCATCCTCCCATGTGGAATCTTCAGTGGATAAGTTCTTCCACTTGATGAGATACTCTGAAATTGATCGATTCTGTATCTGTCGAGTTCTTATTTCTGTGACTGCTTCTGGTTCCAATATAATTTTTCCTTCCTCATCAAGTTATGGCAATATTGTTTGAACTAGGAGCTTGTCGCCTATAACCTTCTTTAAACATGAAACATGGAAAACTGGGCGCACTTGAGAAGTTGCAGGAAGCTCCAATTTGTATTCCATCATACCAATCTTTTGCAACACCTTGTATGGACCATAATACTCTGGTGATAATTTATTATCCTTCTTAGCTTGATTGAGGTACATTTTTTTATATGGTTGTAGCCTTAGGAATACCCAATCATCTACATCAAAACTTCTTTCACTGTGGTGTTGATCTTCCTTTTGTTTCATTCTATTTTGTGCCAACACAAGGTTATCTTTTAAGAGTTGGAGGACTTGTTGTTGATGTTCGATGTGATGTTCCACTGCTTGAACCTTAGAATTTTCTCTTAAATATGATGTGATGGATGGTGGCTAATATCCATAAAGTGCCATAAATGGGGTCATTTTTGTTATTGTATGGAAGGAAGTGTTATACCACCATTCAGCCAAAGGCAACCATTTGACCCATTGTGTCTGTTTATCATATACAAAGCAACGAAGATATCCTTCCAAACATTTGTTTACCATCTCAGTTTTCCCAACAGATTGAGGATGATAAGATGAGCTATGAGCTAACTAAGTACCAAGACAAGAAAATAATTATGTCCAAAAATTTCCAGTGAAAATGGGATCTCTATCACTTACAATAATCTTTGGATTTCCATGTAGCTTTTGAATTGTTTCCATAAATGTAGTAGAAACTGTACTGGCTTTAAATGGATGTGATAATGCACAAAAGTGTGCATACTTGGTAAGTCTATCAACTACCACCATGATGACACTCTTTCCCTCAGACTTGGGTAAACCTGTGATAAAATCCATTGAAACCTCCTCCCAACATTGGCTTGGAATGGATAAAGGTTGTAATAGACCCGAGGTCTTAATTGTTTCCACTTTATTTTGTTGGCAAACTAAACATTCCACCACAAAATTTTGAATATCTGATTTAAGGCCATCCCAAAAAAATTCCTTCTTAACCCTGTGGTAAGTTTTTAAAAATCTTGAGTGCCCTCCTAAGGGAGAAGTGTGCAATTCCATAAGAATCTTTTGTTTTAGTTAGGAATTATTATAGAGATATAAGCGATCTTTGTACCATAACGAATCATTTTGCCAGCTAAATGTATCAGATGTACTGGAATATTGTTGTACAAGATATGGTCGGATTCATTTCTTCTTTATCTAGGCTTTGTTCCTAGAGTATATCCTCTTCTTTTGACCTTTCTTGCTCCTTTTCTTCATCCTCTTCACAATCTATGTAAAATAATTTCTTCTCAGTACACTTATGACCTTTAGTGTATTTGCTATCACAACTGTAACAAGGCCCTTTTGCTATTTTTTCTTCCAATTGTTGTGGTGTCAACCTTATAGGTTGTGGAAGACTAGGGGAAACAACACTTCCATCTTTATAGTTGTGCGTGGTATGCTTCCTGGTTGCCATAATTTTTCTTTCCATTTTTCTTGCTAACCTAAATGCCTTGTCTAATGAATCAGGTTCCCAAAGGCGAACATCATGTTGAATATTATCCTTTAAAGTCCATATGTGTTAGCATATTCCGACACATAGGAAATAGTTAAGTACAACTTGGTCTAGTATAGAGTTAGGTATAGAGTTAGGTAAAGTGTGTTTCTTTACCTTGTACATTTTGTAACTTACAATCTGACGATCACGATATGTAGTGATCTGACGGTCCATTCTCTCCTCAGTATTACTGACACTTGATCCGTGGCTTGACACCCGATTTGTCCATAATTTCTATTTAAAGCACATGGAGGGTCATTTGTAGGGTAATTCGTCTATGAGAGAAGCTTATGTAATTTTTCATTCTTTTATTAATAAATTGCCTGAAGTGGTTGCGTTGGCTTAGGCCGTGGACTGTTTCCCTCTTTGAAGGTTTTAACCACGTCAAAAATATTGGTGTATTGATCTGTGATCTGGGTGTGAGCGGTGTCCTTTGGTGTTCTGTCTGAGGAACTTACCCTGTAAATTCCTACAATATGAACACATCAATCCTATGCTCCTCTGGAATATTTTTTACCCTATGTTCAATTTTTGGAACTCCTCAATGTGCTCCATTATTGAACACTTTTGTTTGAGACTTATCGATTGACTAAAAAAAGTGTTTCTTTTTGTATCCTCATAATGTGTTGTCAATTCTTCCGTAAAAATTGCCCAAGTGATAATTTGTTTACGAGAGCAAAGCCATTGATACCATACAAACTAATTTGGTTCCAAATATAAAGCTGTAATACGTACCTTTTGTGTGTTTTGCACATTATTGAGATCGAAAAATTGATCCATCTGTAATATCCATGTTGCGGGCTCCTTGCCATCAAACTTCCTCATATCCATTTTTGGAATATGGTGGATCTTCGATCCAACATTAGAGTCTATGAAATCATGATTAACATTTCTTTTGTTCTCATCATGAGTTTCCTTTACTACCCTTTCACCATTAGTAAGCATTTCTTGTAGAAACTTTGTTAAATCTGTCTTCAAATTTGTCTTCAAATCTTCCATGCCTGTCTTCAAATCTTCCATGTCTGTGTTCAAATCTATCTTCAAATCATCCATCTTAGCTTCCATGTCATTCATCTTAGATTCTATGCCTTTCTTTAAACAATCCATCTTAGCTTCTACGCCTTTCTTTAAACCATCCATCTTAGCTTCTACATCTTTCTTTAAACCATCCATCTTAGATTTTGTTCCTTTCTGTGCAAGTGACACTTGTAGCACTTGGTCTCATAATTTTGATATATCATGTTGCATTTCTTCCTCTTCTTCATGAGTCATGCTAGAGCTTTTAGGTTGCTTACTAGGTGTTTGCATTTTCTTTCCTTGAGGCATCAATTATTCATAATAATGCTTTACTATGCCCTTTGAATTCCTTCAAACAAATTTTTCAAACCAAGCTTATGCAAAAATTAAAAAAAACTACACACCTTTTTTCACTTTGTAGGAGCTTGATATTGAATCTGATGTATCTTTGTAATTTTAGATCATCTAGTTCTGAAATTGTGATCTGCAGTAGCCCTCTGCGTTCTCTTTCCAATGTTACCAGTCTGATCCAAATTGGATTCTCCAGGGAAGAGTTATGCCAAATCTCCCACAGTGACTTGATTATAAACTAGTTCAGTAGAGCGAACTTGTACAATGTCCCACGAGTCATTGTTTCGACTTTTGGTTCTAAAAATATATAAATAAGAAACTAAATTCCATCCTCTTCATGTACCTTTTGATGACATTTAAATCCGATGCTTAGAAAGAAAGTTATGACGATTTTCCCCAGGTCACATGTTTTGAATGTAATTCAGGAGTCTGAAAAAACACCAACTTCCTGAAATCATATCTCCGCAAATATAGTGCAAAAAGCTCTGAAATTTGGTCCCAAGCTTTATTGCAATTTTGTCTCAAATGGGTTTTTATTTTAGCTTCTGAAATGTCACAGAAAAAATGTTATAGCGACAATTCCACGATGACCTATTTGGAGCAGCGAAACCCTAGAATCTAATTCTCTGATACCAAAGCTTATGAAACCAGCTCACAAAAAGATAGAAAAGATAGTTGAACACCTTAGAATTCAGCCTCTTCGAGGGTGCAACCTCCTTTACATTACACAAATGAACAATTCTTGGATGATTCAAATGACAAAACCTCCTTTCTATATATAGGAGTCTAAGGAGTCACAACATAACCCAGCCGACCTAACAATAATAATATAAAGCCACAAAAATAACAATAGATGGATTCTATGGGGCACAGTAATAACAATATGGGGACAATAGGGGCACAACAATAGTAATAAGGGATACAACTACAATAGTAATGGGGTAATCACTAGTATTATAGGGACCTAACACCAACTTTCTGGAAATGAGCACAAGAATAACAGAGCTCTAACTTCATCATCAAAGTTTACCCCTACATAACATAACTGACTTGTAACAGTATTAAAATCATTTAAATGGTCTGTAACAGATCCACCTTTCGACATCTTCATATTAAATAACCGTTTCATAAGAAATACCTTGTTTGGGGCTGAGGGTTTTTCATATAGTTTCTCCAATTCCTTAATTAAACCCTCTATCGTTGTTTCCTTAGAAATGTTGAAGGCAACCGACGCTGCAAGGCACAACTGTACTGTTCCAAGTGCCTTTCTATCAAGAAGGTTCCATTCTTCATCTATCATACCCATCGGCATCTTTGTTTTTCCGCCCAATGGTAGGTACAGATCTTTCTAATACAGATGATCTTCCATCTGCATCTTCCGCAACGAGTAGTTTTGGTCGTTAAATTTCTCAACCCTAAAGTTATCATCTTCTGCCATTGCTCCCACTCAAACGAGGAACCCTTCTTTCCTACGAGTTTATCAACCAAATAGACCTTCGGCTCTGATACCAGTTGTTAGAAAAGTATATATTACGGAGCAATGGAACACATAAAATATTGTAGAAATATAAACACAGAAAATGCATAAAACAAGAGAGACATAGATATACGTGGTTCACCCAGTTTGGGCTATGTCCACCTCGAATAGCCAGTCCTTGCTTTTTATTATCCAGCAAAATGAAGAGACACAACCTACATCATATTCGCTGTAATATCCTATGTTTTCTCTCACAGTCTCACCTCTTTGTTTCTCACTCAGAGAATACACATCTATTACAAAGCCTCAAATACAATGCCCTCATACAAAGAGAGGGGTTGCCTTCTAGGGAAAAAAACCCTAACTAAACATAAGTTCTACCATCAGATCATCCACCTAATGAACGGTCCATATTGACTAGAAATTACTATACTTTTACAAGGCAATTTTACATCTATTTTTAGCTTCGGGGGCGCTGCCCCCGAACCCCCTCCGAGGGACCACTGGCCCCCGGACCCCTGCATGGAGGGGTGTACAAACTTCCTAGGGTATACATCCGGCTGAAACAAAGACCTCTAAACAATCATGCTCCACACCCAACACAAAACACTTAAAAAAATAAATCTCCTTAATTTCGGGCGAAGATCACAGGTTTTACCTGTTGATTACCTATTAGTGCCCGTGGCCCAACTGTTCCCAACAAATTCCCAACTAAAAAACTACTTTGGGAGAAGTATAAAAAGGCTTCAATGGGAAGGCCTAAGGAGGAGAGAAGAGAGAGAAAAATCACTTTGTTGATATTATCCCTAACCAGGTCTGAAGATCCTTGTGCTTCCAGCACTTCCCCCATTACAGAAAACCCTTGTTTCCTTGAGTTATAATGTCTTTCCATTAGTTGAGATATCTTGGAGTGAGTCATGGAAGGAGTTTGTTGAAGGCTTGATATTGGACGAATCCGGAGGACGGTTCTGCTTGGAGCCTGCGAAAGGAAGACTCAGGTGAAATCATTCCTTTCTATACTTTAGTTATCTATAATAAAAGAAACACTTGTCTTGTTCTTGATATTGATCTTCTTCATGCTTATGGTATCAATGTTATAATTCACATATGAATGGTTGTTCTAATTGTATAACTAACTACTTTCCAATATGCTATGAAGTTGATTTACTTATGATGCGTGTTCCATATACTGCTATGATTTCTGAATTAATTGTTTTGTAGGTTGAAGGATCGAAAAGAAATCCAATATGGTTTGGACCCTGGCTGGATCTTCCCAAACAAAGGACCCCCAAGTGCACCTCTCTTCATGCAGTTTGTTTATATTAGCATCATGGCTATGTGGAATGCTTGTTTTTCTTTGTAGATAACCCTCGATCTACTAAGGTATCAACCCAAGACCCTAGGGGAATTTGTCCCTAAACATAATTGGCGACTCCACTAGGGACAAAAATAATGTTGTTCCTAGTTCGGGTTTATTCAAGCCAATCAGGGCTCAATTGTTTATTTACTTACTGTGACTGAGTAGTTTGTTACTCTAGGAACTTGAACTATAAGTTTTATCAGTTTCTTCAGACTTTTTCTTGTGTTTTCTTGAGATCTGTTGTATACGTTGTTTTCCCAGTTTACAGAGGCATATGTACGCAAGTTTCCTCAAGTGAACCCGTGTATACGCAGGTTTCCTTAGGCTAAATAGCGTATACACATAGCTGTACATTGACACAGCCACGTATACCTTAAAATTTTCAAGATTTTTCTAATATTTTTGTTTCTAAAGATCTGTCTGTTGGTATAAGTCTTTCCTAAATAGTTAATTTTCTGTGTCAGTCTTTATTTTTACAGCAAGTTCATGATTTCAAACTCTCTCTGGTTGTGGAAAGTGTTGGTCTTGTTTTGTTTTGTTGCGAGCGTCATCATTTTTGTTTAAACACACAAGATTTCTTTCTAGAAATCTTGGTTGTTATGGTCTTCCAGGGCAGAAAGATTGATCTCAATCTTTGTGGAAAATCATGTTTTGGTGATCTTTTTGTTTGTGTGTCAAAACTACATCTGTGTTGCCATTTACTTTTCTTGCTTTTTGAAAGTTGCTGTGTGATGATTTTGAGAATTGTCTTTCTTGATCTCACGATCATTATCATTGAGCTCTTTTCACTACTTTTTTATTGTTAAGAGCATCTTGAAACACACTTTTTGTTGAGTTTTCACCCATTTTGTGTTGTTAACTTGAAAAGTGTTTTGTTGCCTATTCTTCGATCATAAAGTTTCAATCTTAGTTAGAGCACTTTTTAAAAGTCATTTTTTTTTTTGCCTTTGAAGAAAACTCCTTGAAAAATTAGTTTTTTGCTTTCTTTGGCCTTGTTTTGATTTAGTTTTGTTTTTGCAAGTGAAAGTACATTTTTGTTTGTCTTGAAATTTTATTTTAGTGTTTGGATGAAAATGACCATTAGCAACTCATATTCTATCCAAGCATCGTAAGTGGACAAAAAGATTTGATAAACAAATTACTTTCATTCTTGGATTTAGAGTAGTCTTAAGTTTACATCAACATGTACTCATTGCATTACGATAAATTTGTGCATCTTTTAGGGAATTCATAGTTTTGATAACTTTTGTGAGTGTGAAGCTTGAGTAAAAGAAAAGAAGAGAAAAAATTTGTAGCTTTCTTAGAAGTTCCTCAGAGCCTAGTAGAAATTTCTTTCATCGAAGAACAAAACGAGTGAATTTGCATATAGTTTGGTTTTTATTAATTTCTTTTGCATCAAAACACAATCAGTTTCATCTCCGCTTATCCCTTGACTTAAACAACAGCCCATTTAAAAACAAGCGCTAATTAAAATACACTAGAACTTTTTCATAATTGTCAGTTTAGACACACCAACAAGTTTTAGGATATTTTAGGGCCTTGGATTAGGCGTGTGGAGAGAAAACTCTCCAAGGCCATTTAAACTGTCAATCATAGGAGTCTGAATAGTGAGTGAAAATCCAATAGCGTTAGGAATACTAGGAAAGCTCCAGATCTGGGAGTTAAGAACGAGGGTTTTTGAAGATAAGGAAGAGAGATACCCCCTCTCCTACTTGTCGGATCTTACCTCACGACTGTTCCACCTAGCTTCTGACATGAGTTGGTAACCTTAGTTGCTTCTCCTAGGGATCTACATAGGTGGCTACGGATGGGAATCCTGTCGCACCTAAGGTCGACGTTGTATCACTCTCAATGGTACTACTAGAGGGCACCCTTGCGAAGCTTGGGGGCTTGCACTGGCACAGGCTATTATTAGGAGGTCATCGTAACTTCCTCTCTTACCTTCGCTAGTAGGACTGGGCCGTCATTATCCCAGACTATCTTCGAAAGGCCCCTTACTTCACTTTCTTGTGTTTTGGTGTCCAGTTCTCATCACTTAAAGTGGAAATACTCAAAAGTTGTTTGACTGGCTAACATCTTTTAGGGACTTTTTAGTGTGTTCTCTATGCTCTTAGTTGGCCTAGCTTTATTTTTCTTGAGTCTTTAATTAGATCTTAATAAAAATTCAAAGTGGCTGACCAATCGCCTAAATGGTCTCAAAGACTTCGTGGTCTTTCACCACCAAGTTTAGACCCTTCTCCTTGAAGGCACAGAGGTAATATTGGTTGTGGGTTTCATCCCATGGCAGCTGACGCATCAGGGATTGATCCTCCCCTCAGGGGCATTAGTGTTCAGGATAGGCCAGGTACTTCCACAGAACTAGAGAGGAACACTCCAGTTTTTTCTCGAGTTCTCTTTCAATCGGAAGATAACATAGAGGTAGAAGAACTCCTATAGTCGTTAGTGGCTCCAAATTCTCCTCTACCTTCTAAATATCCAGACATATTACAATATGTTGGGACTCCAACGCATAGGCCATCAAGTCCAAGTCATATTACACACTTACCTTCGATGACCACTACTGAAGGCATGGTTTCTACTACAAGTGCTACAACCATTCAGACTCCAACATCAATACAAGGGGGAGGAACTATTTCCATCCCCTCTGCATCTGTATTTAGGTCTTTTGCTAGCACATCCTTAGTTGGGTCTACCTCCATTCCTTCTGCAAGTGGAAATTCCCAAGCCAATGCTTTTAGTTCTGGATTCCTCCATTTGGCACCCATTCACAGGGTATTCTGTCAGTTCCGTTTTAGTACCTCCACATCAATGATGGGTGGGTTGGCTTCATTCCAGGGTTTTCCTTTTGGAGGTGGTCATATACCACATTCTAACTCGACGATAGGATCAATGCCTTTTTCTTCTACAAGACAAGGCAGCAATCCCTTTCAAGGTTGGACTAACCCTGTAATTAATGGCATAGGAACTGGGAATCCAGTTTTCGGCCAACAAGGGAATAGGCCATACTCCAAAGTTAGTTTGTTTCAAAGTATTCCTCCCTTAGCTTCTTCTTGGAATCTGTATCAGGGGTTATCAACTACTTATAATCCTTTAGGAGGGAGCTTCGCTAGTTATGGAGGTTTTTCTGCCGGAGTTGGTCAAACTCTGAGTTTTGTTGGATCACAAGGTCTGCCTTTTCATTTAGCTAGTTCTACTGGTTACTTCAGGCAGCTTGGTACCTTCCAAAATCTAGGCCAATCTTTTAAGAACTTTGGGGGTCCTTCCCAGTCCAGATGGAATCCCTAAGGTCCACCTAGGCTTCCTTTTCTGGTAATGTTGAATTTTCCAGACCTCATGAAATTAACAAATGATCCAATCAAATACAATCCAGCCTAGCCTCCGGTCCCAACCAAACTCCCTTCGGAAATTCCAAAATTCGAAGGGAAGGCCAATGAAGACCCGGGCGACCATGTAACCACATTCCATTTGTGGTGCTCATCAAACTCCCTTATCGATGACTCAGTTAGGTTAAGACTTTTTCAACGCACCTTGACTGGCAATGTGGCCAAGTGGTATGTAGAGTTTCCAGGGGGAAGCTTTACATTTTTCGCTGATTTGGCTAATATTATCCTAAATCATTTCCATATGCTCGTCCGTTATGATGCCATAATTGAACTTCTGGCCAATTTTCATCAGGACACGACAACTCACATTTCTGGTCATATTCAAGAATGGAGACAAAGAAAGAGGCTCATTAAAGCCAAAATTCCTCTAGAATACTATCTCGAATGGTTTTTGAAATCTTTAGAACCTGAACTCTCTAAGGATGTCTCTTTGTCTGGAGTCTATTCTGAGGAGCAAGATATTTTTAGGGCCCAATAGTTAGAATTGATTTATTCTCAGTCTAGGATTCTACAAAAAATCTTGCCAGATGCTATTGGGACTAAGTTTGATATAGCCAATTCAAAGCTAGGTCCCCATGTAGATGGTATTGTTGGTTCTGTAGAGACAAATGCGGTGAACCTATTGAGCCAATTGCAGCAGTTGTCTTTACAAACTGCTCCTAACAATCATGTCACATCGTATAACCCTTCGTCCTCTCAACCCTCTTCTGTTAATGTCGTCCAATCTTCCAACCCCAAAGGAAATCAAAATTCCAATGGGAAAAAGAAAGGACGAGGTAAGAAAAAGAGTTAAGATGGGAAGAATAACACAAATAAACCTGGCAATAATGTTGGTGGTGGTGGAAATGAGTCTACAAAGAAAGTCAAGTTTCCATGCAAGCTATGTAGTGGAGACCATTTAACTCATCTCTGCCCAAAGATTCAAGATGCTCAGCACTTGTTAGGGTAGCAAGGGACTTCTAGCTCTTAGGTTGTGTTTACTAACCCTTTTCCCCAATGGTAGCAATCGCTTGCTAGCGCGCGTTCGAATCCTAGTACCTCGGCAGGGTGCAAACAGGAAGGGGAGAAATCATCAAATATCTTCATGATGGGTTCTAATGTCCATGTGGCCACTCAGTCGCATGATTACAGTGAAACTGAAACATCCAAGGACAAAACTGCTCCTGGAAATACCGACCTTCATATTGATAGACCCTCTGTCGAGACTATACCATGGATACCGAAAGGTTCCGCTAAACGCGCGACAATCAATCCTAATGCTAGGGCTGCCCAGAATTACTCCATTGTTGAGGATCTAGCTTAGAGTCCTTGTGCTATGTCCGCTTTAGACATTCTCCAATTGTGTACGGCTCAATGAAGTGCCTTTCTTTTGACGATAGGGGTAGTTGATCCAAATAAATCTTTAGTGCTCACTTTCAACATGCTTAATGTCAAAAAGCAACTCCCTCATCACATGGCTTTTCAAATAAAGTCTACATACTGGAAAATTAATATTTTTCTTACCGTTATTGATGAAGGGGCTTCCATGTGTGTCATGTCGATGTCATGTTGGAAGGCCATTGGATCGCCTTTGGCTATTCCTTCACCTACCCTCTTGACTGCATTCGATGGGCATTCTCATAGGCTGCATGGGATTATCCCGGCCTTCCCCATATGTGTTGGGGGGAAGTCGTTAATATCGAAGTAGAAGTCATTGATGCTAACCTAGATTACAATCTCGTTTTAGGAAGGAACTGGATATACGAGATGGATGTCGTTGTTTCGACTCTATTTTGTGTCATTTTCTTTCTTCATGAAGGCAAAATCGTCAAGGTTGATCAATTGGATTATTCTCCAGTTGATCCTCGAGCAACTTCGGATTCTACTGTCCCTTTAGTGAATAACCCTCACCTGCCTACTAAGAATCTAGGAGTTGCGATGTATTCTTCATTGATGGGTACATTTGATTTCCCCTCTCCTATCGCTAGAATCAATGTCGTCTCATCATCCAAGGAGTCTTCATGGGAAGAGTTCTTCTAAACTCATTATTTTTCAGACCCTTGGACCTTGCCTTCACCTATGACCACATTAGCTAAAGGACAAGTTGGTGGAATGGCATTCCCTATGTTTGCAACAAAGCTTAGATATCAGTCTATTGTCAACTCTGCGGACAACCATTCTACTCCTTTCTTTGAAGAGGAGTTAGACGGTGATGTGGCCCTGGCCTGGACCCTTGATTCTACCTCTGCTATGGACTGCTTAGATACGGTTTTACCATCTGAAGAAGCAATCCTAGAAGTAATTATGGGTGTAGATCAACCTTGGGAAGACTTACACCATCATTCATATTTCCTTCCTCCGTTGCAGGAAGTAGAATCTAGGTTCTCTGAGCTGTTTACTAGTGATGTTTGTCGGATATCAAATCCTTTGGCTCCAGCACACTTTCATGCTGAAGGTAATATGTCGGCGATTTCAAAAACGATATCTATAAACATCTCTAGGAACCCTAACGTGATCAAGAATATCTTCATCGGCGATGAATGTTCCCCTGAAGAAATTTAGATTTACACCGACCTTTTTAAGGAGTTTCAAGATGTATTCACTTGGTCTTATGAAGAAATGCCTGGCATTGATCCATCCATATTTCAACATGAGATCAAGACGTATAAAAACACCAAGCCGATTTGTCAGAAGCTTCGGCTGGTTAAACCTAGGAAAGTAGCATTCATTAAAGCTGAAGTAAAAAAGCTTCTTAAGGCAGGTTTCATATACCTTGTTCCTCTTACAGATTAGGTTTCTAATCCATTCCCTGTAGATAAAAAGAAAGGAACAATCCAAGTATGCATTGACTTTAGGGACCTAAACAAAGCTTGTCCCAAAGATAATTACCCCACGCCATTTATTGATCAGATTATTGATGAGTGTGTGGGTAATGATATTTTCTCTTTCATGGACATTTTTTCCGATTATAATAAGATCTCTATCCGTCCTGAAGATCAGCATAAGACATCTTTTATATGCCCCTGAGGTACCTTTGCATATAGAAAGATGCCTTTTGGTCTCAAAAATGTTGGAGCTCCCTTCTAGCAGGCCATGTCATATGCTTTCCACAACATTAAAAATATCATCGAATCATACTTAGACAATCTAACTGCTCATTCTCGAAAGAGAACTAATCACCCTAGTCACCTTCGACTGGTTTTTGAGTGATGCCAATTTTACAAAATCTGGTTGAATCCCAATAAGTGCATTTTCACGGTTACATCTAGTTGGTTATTAGGGTTCATAGTGTCAAATGAAGGGATTCGAGTTGATCCCTTCAAGGTAGAGGCAATAATTCAGTTGCCTCCCTCGTCCTCAATTCGGCAACTTCAAAGTCTTTAAGGGAAGGTCAATTTATTAAGAAGGTTTATAGTGAATTATGCGAAGATCACTAAAGGGTTCATGCGTTTTCTATGGAAAGGAGTTCCATATGTATGAGACGACTTTGCGTAGCAGTCGTTCGATGCCTTGGAAAAGGCATTAGTCTCTACCCCATTTTTGAGTCCACCGGATTATGGTAGGGATTTCCTTTTATATCTCGCTGCAGCAGAATCAACCATAGGTATGGTTCTCATTCAGGAAGATGATGCTCTCATGGAGCACATGATTTATTATTTGAGTCGAGGCTTGATAGGTATTGAAATTCGCTATTCTCCTATTGAGAAGTTGACTTTGGCAGCTGTCCATGTTGTCCAGCGGCTTCGCCATTATATCTTTCTATGCAAAACTTTTGTCTTAGAGACAGTCAATCCATTCCAATTTGTCCTTAGTAGGTGAGTGATTGGGGGCAAATATAATCGATGGATAGTCATTTTACAAGAATTTGATCTCGATTTCTTGTCCGCCAAGTCTAAGAAATCTATGGTTTTTGCGGAGTTAATTTCCGAGCTGCCTTGTGGAGAGGATACTATTTATGAGGAAAGTTTTCCCGATGAACATTTATTCCTCATCTCTTCACTTGACCCTTGGTATGGAGATATCATTGTCTATCTCCAGACTTCGAAGTTTCCCTCTACTTTCTCTAAGGATGAACGCTGAAAATTACATCACCTGGCTAAGAACTATGTTATCATTGGTGATACATTATATTGTCGAGGGGTAGATTCAATCCTTTGTCGTTGTTTAACCCTAGAGGAAGCAGAGTCAGTGCTTAATGATTGCCACAGTGTAGCTTGTGGTGGTCACCTTTTATGGCTTGCTACAGCCCAGCATATCTTGCATGCTGGCTATTTTTGGCCGTCACTCTTCAAAGATTGTGTTGAAGCGGTCAAACACTATCACCCCTGCCAAATTTTTACTCAAAAGATGCGCGCACATCTAGCTCCTCTTGTTCCCATTATTGCTGTTGGTCGTTTAACTAATTGGGGTATTGATTTTACAACTTGTAATCTTCCTTTAGCAGTGAATCACAAGTACATTATCGTGGCCATAAACTACTTCACCAAGTGGGTTGAGGCCATGCCCACTTATAAAAACGATAGTGAAACAACGGAATTTTTCCTTTTTAATCAAATTATCTCAAGGTTCGGTATCCCGAGAGAGATTGTCACTGACCATGGCAGTCATTTCCAGAACCAACTAATGTCTGAATTGGCTCTTAAATTGGGTTTCCAACAGGAACACTCATCTCCATATTATCCTCAGGCCAATGGATAGGTCGAGGCAGTGAACAAAACCCTTAAGACGAACTTGCAAAGGATGATCGACAAAAATCGGTCCAATTAGCATCTTATGTCGTATCCGGCTCTTTGGGCATACCGAACCTCCATAAAGACTGCTATAGGTTTTACACCTTTTCAGTTAGTTTATGGGATGGAATCTATCTTTCCTATTGAATGTGAAATTCCATATATTAAGTTAGCTATTGATCTCCCTGCAGAGACCTCTAGTCTCGAAGAGTGCCTCATTCATTTGGAACATCTCGATGAGTAGCGTCGAGATGCCACCACAATCAATCAGGCTCATAAGAAAAGGGTCAAAACTTAGTACGATAAAGTTGTCTGTCCTCAAGTCTTTTCTAAAAGTGACCTTGTCTTAGTCTATGAACAAGATAAGGACACCTTCGGGGCAGGCAAGTTCAAGCCTATGTGGTATAGTCCCTTTATAATTAAACGAGTTTTAGAAAAAGGGGCGCATGAGTTAATCGATTTTGAAGGAAACAAGCCGGCAGAGCCCCAAAACAGGCTCTACCTCAAGAAGTACTTTGCTTAAGTAGCATCTAGGCAATGGATTCCTTGTACATTTTGTATGTTTGTACATATCTCATTGGGAGTTTTTCATATCGACACTTTTTGGTCTGTTGTGGTAGGTGTTGATGGATGACTTGGTCTATTTTGGATTCGCCAATGGTGCTAGTCGGCACACTTCGAACTTCGCTTCCGCAGCTTGGGTAATCTATCATCCAACTGGTCAGTTGATGGTGTCAAGGGGAGTATGAATTGGTCCCACTTCAAATAATATGGCTGAGTATGCTGCCGTCATTAATTTACTATTCGAAGCAATTTCTTATGAAATCGATTTGTTAGTAGTCTAACTTGACTCACAATTGATAGTGTCACAATTGAATAAAATTTATCGGGTAAGGAATCCATGTTTATATCGCCAGTCTTCAAGGGTGAGGTTGTTGCAAAGATCATTTACTTACATTAATTATTTTCACATTCCAAGATCTTGTAATTGGTTAGCTGATTCTATCACTAATCAAGCATTAGATTGGCACATCATTCATTCATCACAATAAAATCAAGCATCATAAAGTCAGAACTATATATATATATATATATATATATATATATATATATATATATATATATATATATATATATATATATATATATATATATATATATCATAAAATATCTCGAGTGTACATAAGTGTGTCCAAAATAATATACAAAAATTGGGACTCAAATGCCCATAATCATGTCCAATACATTTAATGCCCCAGCTCAGGATGAGCGGCTAAGTATGTGACTACTGCTTTGGCCACACGCCTAAGAGTGCAAACCTAGTCTCGTGGCATGCCAACCACATGATGTTGCATATCTATAGGGAGATCCTCTACAACCTCCATCGGTACTCGGTGAGTTAGTCTCACCAAGTGCCACTGAACTGTGTGTAGAAGTCGCTCTATGTCCGTAGTTGCCTCTTCTATGTCCGCAACTGCCTCTTCGGCTCCTCAGCCGCGACGTCCATGCCGTGGGAACCCATCTGGTCGTACTGGCCCAATATCTGAAACATGATCATCATATTAGTCATTTGAATCCTATCAAAAATATTTTTCAAAACTCATTTTTATATTTGAAAAATCATAAAAATCAAAAACATTTGTTACCTATATCGCCCCATGTTGCGGTTGGTGGTAAAGCTAGATCGAGATCCCCTCAGAAGTCCAACCCAACATATGGGTAGTTGTCTACGACAATGATCTACTGCTCCCACCAGGAGAAGAAGTCATCGTCAAAATCAGTCCATGGAACGTCCCCACCTCCTAGTCGTTTCATCAAGTCAGCCTGCTTACCCATGCTTGGATCTCGTTGGGTGTTAATCGAAACTGATACTCTAGGATGGAGTGTTGGGACCCTCTCAAAGAATAAAAGCACAAAATAGTACCATACCTGAAGTTTTTGGTTTGCCCCTTCTTGATAGAAGTAAGTTGGCTCTTCAGGTTGGCGAGAAGAGGAGTGCACCAGTCAAATACTGTGGTGAGGCAGTCTACCGCCAAGCTCATGGCTAGCCATGAAGCCTGGTGTAAAGAAGTTGACCCGTTCACTCTAGCTATAATGAACAGGATGATCCTCAGTGATAAACTCTCCACATGCTTGATTGGAATTTGACTTCCAACCTTCTCTGGATGACCCGGGCAATATATATGCACATAGTCCTCGATAGAGAGACTGCCTCGTGATCTGCTCCTGGAATATACTACATCTCCCTTCTGGGAAATGCCAGTGATGAAATAAATATCCTTGATCTCTATCTTAAGTGGCATTTTATCAATCATAAATGATTCATCCTTGATGCTCCAGTAGTGAATGAGCATTTCGAGCAGCCGCGTGTTTGCTTTCATGTTTGGCATTTTAAAGAATTTTAGCAAACCACACCCTCTTAAGGCATCCAGGGCATTAGGATCGTTCATAACCTCATCATCCACTAAGGAATGCTCTCTTTCTCTCCAAGTGACTGGCATCCTGAAGAAAAACAATTTTGGACTGTTAGATTTTTTGTTTTCAATTTTTCGCGGCATATACGCGGGTCTATTTCATACATAATCACGTTTAGGGCCTGTGTAAACGTGAGTTGCACATAGACAACCCACATATACGCCGCGACAAAATTTTTGAAAATAATTCAATGGTGAAACATGAATTAAAAATTCTAAAACCAATCACAATTGAATTAAAGACAAGTTTAAGGGTTACCTGGTGATTTTGGGAAGATTTGAACGGTCGAATTTGGTGAATGGAAAAGTTTGCTCCTTTTGCTCCACTCCTTTGCTCTCAAATCAAACGGTGATAATGGTGAGTCCAAAAACTATTTTATAAGTTTTGAAAATGATAAATTTTTTCAAAACTTGATTTTTTTTTGTCTCATGTAACTTTTAACTTGGGAGCTTGGAATGTCGAGAATGGTTTGATTTTCAGCACATTTTGGATGCTTTTTTGACAGTTTCGAGATGGTTCCATGACTGTCGACCCGTCATGGCAGGTACCATTTTTTCACTGGAATATAGGTTAGGGAAGCCATTTTTTCCATTACATTATGCATACTAGCCTCCATTTGTCGATACACTTGCCATAGGGATAATCCCATCATGTTATGGTTCGTAAACCATCTTCACTCGCCAATTTTTTAAATCATGACGCGATGGTAGAGCCATCCTTTTCATGGGCATAATAGTTAGCACCACACTGACATTTGTTGCCCATGCTACTTCGATTTGATTAGGCTTGGGAGTCCTTTGTAGTCCCACCATGACTTATGCGATGAAGACTCATTCCTCTTTACTTCTTCGCTTCGTTCTGGCCTTATATCCTAGAGGCTCCTTTGTGTCGAGTTGTACTACTGCATTGCATTGTGACCATTTGCGCCTTTTGGCCTTGAGCCGGCTTCACTTGGACTCGTGTTTAAGCCAACTTTTGACCATGACAACTGCAAAATGAAACTTGCATCCCCTTGGCTTCTGCAGCTTGACACACCTTGACCCGTGGAAGGAACACACCTTTGAGTGTCTTTGACTAGTTTTCACATCCCTGCATTGAGCATAGGATTCTTCCAATCCCAGGAACTAGATCATATGTTTCACCGACACTTGTCCCTTCCACTATACTATAGAATTCTTTTATTCTTTTTCCAGCTTAAAGAAAAAGACAAAAAATTATATATTCTGAAAAAAGCGGGATTGGGACAATATTTCCACTTATTGTTGGCAGTTAGAGTCAGTCGTGTCGCCCTTGAATAAAGCACTCAAAACAAATTCTCCTCCATTTGGGTGGGATTTAGTTTGAATTAGGTACGCCTTAACCTTGTTATTGAGTCAGTTCTCCCCCGATTTCTTATCTCTTCCAATCATATGGAGGGTTCGTTCATGCCTCCTGCATGACAAACTTATACAGAGTCATCATATGCTACCACATAGTCATATTGAGTCGTGTCGTTGTTCAAGGGAATTTAGCCTAAGTTGACCTCTTTGCAGTGTCTCTTGTCTCATTTTTCAGTTGGCCATCCCCGATTGTCAGTGTCTTGTCTATTATCACATCAGTTATATTAGTCCTTTACTCGTGCCAGTTTGAGAAGGTCTCCATTGACTTCTTGCTGGCGGGTCTTGTCCTTATCGATGACGACATCTTGCTCTGAGGATAGGCCTAGAGCCACACCCTGGCCCTATTTTCATTATTGATAGGTCACCTTGTGCTCAGCATCGATCAGTATCATGGGTCTTTGACTGAGTGGTTTCCCTTGTGTTTGACATCAGCTTACACTATCACACATTGGGATTCGTGTAGTAACTTGGTTTCCATTTTACCCTATTGGTGGATACCTTGCCTTTGTGTCAACTTTCATTATTTGTTGGTTCAAATGGTTTCTGTCGTGCGCTACCACATCTTTTGTATGCCGGAAACGTGCTTCAGTCGGGTTACTACAATTTTTTCATCCGATTCCTTCCATATTATTGGCCTACGAGTTACACTCGCGCTAGATTGATGAAGGATGCCTTAATGCCTTCCTTCTAGTGGATCTTTCCCTATCAACTACGACTCATTTCTTTGGGGCAAAGATCTAGAGTCCATTTGGTAGTATCTTGGGGTTTACAGTCATTAGTGGCAGATCCTTCGCTATTGATAGTGGGAAACCATCATTGTCTCCTAATTGATAGATTATTATAGATGTTTCACTCCAACTAATCTATTCACACTTGTTAGATTATACTGGGTACCTTGACGCTCATTATCATTATCAGTGAGTATTCTCGCATTTGTTAACGGTATACATCAATTACTGGTAATCAAATGATTTCTCACATGGTCGAATTCAGATCATTTACTCCCATGGTGTAGAAATGTACCACAGCGGTCGGTGAAGACCTTAGGTTGCATCAGCATTCATTGGTTCACTTGACAGTTGCTTCTGTTGCTGCTAGATGATACCACCCCACCTTATATGTTGCAGTTATTCATGGCAACATTCTATATGTTGGCACCTAAGTTTGCAGTGTAGTACCATCTTAATCCATCATGTTCATTTGGTACTTTTTGGGATCAGTGTTTGATATCATTGATCCGCTTCATCCTTCAGCATCATTGACATTCTTATATTTGATATTCATACATGTACTTGTTCGATCGTGATCAGATGATCCATTATGTATTTTCTAGTCTTTTATACTTGTATACTTAGTGGATCCACTTGTACTTGATATGCGGACATGCTTTACTTTCTCTGAACATGGGTATGCCCGCCTCAGACAGTGTTTCTTTCGGATCTCCTTTTATGGCTTGGTAGGCTAAACACTAGTGAAGTTCTTCTCAGTTTTTGATAGGTTTCCTTTCCATGAACTTACTTAATACATTTCAGCCATCATGTACCTATTCTAACCTCATATATTAGGGGGCATATGTTATAGCTCCAAATCTCACTCTTGATGTTTGTGATGCTACACTCATGGGCTAGGGCAACCCCTCCTTCCAGACCTAGTCCAAATACTTAAAAAATAGTGTTTTACTCCCTATACACGACATTGCCCTGAGCTAAATGCGTGTGTACGTGGGTTTGTGTATACCTAGCCCGTATATATGTCTTAAAACACTTAAAAAAATTAAATCTCCTTAATTTCCGGCAGATATCACGGGTTTTACCTGTTGATTAACTATTAGTGCCCATGGCCCAACTATTCCCAATGAATTCCCAACTAAAAAACTGCTTTAGGAGAAGTATAAAAAGGCTTCAATGGAAGGCTTAAGGAGGAGAGAAGATAGAGAAAAATCACTCTACAGAGATTATCCCTGACCAGGTCTGAAGATCCCTGTGCTTCCAGCACTCCCCCCATTACAGGAAACCCTTGTTTCCTTGAGTTACGGTGTCTTTCCATTAGTTGAGATATCTTGGAGTGAGTCATGGAAGGAGTTTGTTGAAGGCTTGAGATTGGACGAATCTGGAGGACAGTTCTGCTTGGAGCCTGTGAAAGGAAGACTCGAGTGAAATCATTCCTTTCTATACTTTAGTTATCTATAATAAAAGAAACACTTGTCTTGTTCCTGATATTGATCTTCTTCATGCTTATGGTATCAATGTTATGATTCATGTATGAATGGTTGTTTTAATTGTATAACTAACTACTTTTCAATATGCTATGAAGTTGATTTCCTTATGATGCTTGTTCCATATACTGCTATGCTTTCTGGAATTGATTGTTTTTCAGGTTGAAGGATTGAAAAGAACTCCAAGAGGGTTTGGACCCTGGCTGGTTCTTCCCAAACAAAGCACCCCCAGGTGCACCTCTCTTCGTGCAGTTTGTTTATATTAGCATCATGGCTGTGTGGAATGCTTGTTTTTCTTTGTAGATAACCCCGGATCTGCTAGGGTATCAACCCAAGACCCTAGGGGAATTTGTCCCTAAACACCTAGAAAATATAAGTTCTATTTGAATTTAAAAAATATAAATAAATTTTATTATTATTAAGAAAATAAATTACAAAACTTAAATAACATTTTTCCTCACTATAGTGTAATCCAAATTAATCCCACAAAATGAATACACAGTATAAGCTATAATTATAAATAAACTGCAATGAAGATGCAATATGTCAATGTTGTTAATAAGAAATTTTATGAAAAATCTAAAAAACTTAATACTTTGATCCAAAACTATTAATTAAATATAAAGTATTATAAAGGAAGCTAAATAAAATATTAAGGTAACTAGGGTGGGTTATACCAGGTTGTTGTTGAAATGTAAAGCCTTGAAAAGTATGCCCAGGGTATGGTTGACTTTGAAAAGGTTGATCCTGATATGGTTGACCATGTACCATTTGACCCAGGTAAAATTCACCTTAAAAGGATTGGCCCAAGTAAGGTTTTCCTTAATATTATATTTTCATTCTCTCTACACTAGGTTAACCAATATGTACCTGCGTTGTAGACAATAAAGTTGGACCAATAGAAAATTAAGGTATAGTTTGACCAGTTTGATAATCAGATGCTTGTGGTATGGTCTATATAGGTTGTTGAAATGATATTTGAGGTGTACCTTCTACAGTGACTTATGGCATATATTGGATAGGTTTTTAAGGTGTACTTGGGACTAGTCGTTGAATAGTTGTTTTCATAGTAGGTTGAATAGATGTTTAAGGAATGCTCTGGACAGGCTGTTGGACATATACCTGTGGGGTACTTTGAACAAGTTGATGAACAGGTGTTTGAGGTATAGATGGGATGATAACTTGGGCAGGTTGGTAAACATGAAGTTGTGGAGTAGCTTGAATAAACTTTTGAACATAAAGGGGTTCCAAATAGTATTTCGCATTCTTGGAAAAGGAGCACGAATCAAGGGTTGAGATATAATAGGTTGTGTTGGACCGACCTATGGTATTTGACTAAGGTTTGTATAGGTTCTGGTAACAAGCGGTCCTACAAATGGAGGATACATTCCACTAGGAGGTTTCCCTCCAAGAGGAATATAGGATGGTTACCCCCCAGCTAGATAGTAAATGCCAGTTGGAGTGGGTTGATGGATACATGTATTACCAAATAACATATTAATATATTGGTTTGATGGAAAAGGTGTTTTAGGCATAAGATTCATGCTCTAAGTAGTAACTTTTGCATCAACAGTAGATAAACCATATGAGATTCCAAAAAGTTAAGTAGAAACTTGAGAAGATGGAGAGGCTCCTGAAAAAGTTCCAGTAAGTGATTGGTATCTAGTGGGAACTGAAGGTCCACCATATAGGATTGATTTGAGAGACCCTATGTGTCATAACAAGATGGCTAAGTGGTGAACTCATTTGAAAATATGAGGTTACACTTACAGGGGACGTTTCTGACATTATTTGCCTAGGTTTAAAGTTAAAAGGAGCGTGTAAAAGAGGAATATGTTGACATAAGAAATTCAATGGGGTAAAATACCAAGGGTTTGATTGAAAAGGTTCAAAGGGAAGACTTTGAAAAATTAACATATCACCAATCATAAGACGAGGATTTTCAAGTTGGATCCCCATAATCTCTAGAAATTGACCTCAACCTTTCATCTCTTGGTTCTCTTTTTCCTTTTCCTTCCTTCCCCTTTCACCTCCTCCACTCTCCTCTTCCTCTCATTTCCCTTCGTTTATTTTTTTCTCTCTTTACTTTTATCCTTTTTTTCCTTCTCTTCTTTGCTCTATCCTTGCATGAGATCTTTTGCATACCCTTCCCTCATTTCTTTATTTTCTTCCTTATGGTTTCTCCTCTTCTGATTTTTTTATTTATTTATCTCATTCCTTTCTTCTTTATTCATTTTTCATTCTTATTTTATTTTATTATTGGTTTATTTTTATTTTATTTTAATTTATTTTTCTTTGTGTTATTTTATTTTTTTTTATTTCATTTATCTTCTCTCTTTTCTTTATTTTATTTTATTTATTTTCTATTTCTCTTTCTTTTTCCCTATCCTTTATCCCCATCTTATATTCATTCTATTCTATTTTATTTTATTTTTATTGTTTCCTCTTTGGTTTATTTATTTTATTTTCTCCATTAATTGTTATTTGTTTCTCTTATTCACTTATTTCTTTATATTTAATTATTGTTTTATTCAAATTATTTCTTTTAGTATTTTATTTTTAATTTATTTTTATTCATTTTACTTTTATTTTTACTTTTAATTGTGGTCTTTACTCTTCTCTTCATTTGTTAGTCTTGTTATTTCCTTCTTTAATTCTTTCTATTTTGTATTTTCTATTATTTTTAAGCTGACCTTTCTTCCTTTCATTTTTTTTTGTATTTATTAATTCTTCTATTTTTCCTTTCCTTCTCTCATTGTCTTATCACCCTGATGATGGGTCATGATTTTGACCCTAAACGTCGATTCAAAATGAAGATTGTGGATTCATCTCTGATCTCTAACTCTACAAAACCTATCCACAAAAACCTTCAATCAGGATATCTTTAATTCTTAGAAGACCAAATGGTATACCACCTGTAATTATAGTTCTTTGAGATGATGTTAGGAGAGGAGTAGGATCTATAGAAGTTGAAGGTGATTCTGTGTCAGAAATGTCAGATTTAGGTTCTTCAATATTTGGTTCAAATTTTGTCTCTAAATTTCTACTAATCTCATATTCAACCTGAATACCCCCAAGTTCTAAAATTTCAGTAACTTCGGGTTTACATTGAGCTATGTCTGACTATATTCTATATGGTTGAGTTACTTCAGATTCTACTGTTTCAAGCTCTACAACTCCAAATGTTTCAATATCATCTAAGGTTTCTGCCAATTTCAATCTTTCTTATTTGATTTTTTTCTAATTAACAAGGTGTGCATTTAGGGGGTAAACCCTGAATTCTACGTGAATGTCATGGTAATTCTATCCAAGTGAATTTTATTAAAGGTTTATTCCAATTTTAGTCAATCAAATAAATAACCAAAATCAAATCAAAGGGTAACTAGGTAGAAAATGATTACTAAGCCACTGTGAACTATGGAATACCATTTCGAGTATGTGTAGGCAATCTCCTCAAATGTTGTGTTCGATGTATCACAAATCACCATGTGGCAGATTTAGTTATTTATGGATAGTATGCAACCTAGAAGGGGTCCTTCAAAATATACTCAAGCTATGTGGAGGTACAGTTCATGATAGCACTGTCTAATGCGAGTTGTTACGACAGGAAGCATCCTAATATACATTTCATAAATGGACCATTATTTGATATGCCAGAAGGTATGTGGAGAATGATCCTATATACTTACATACGTGGGATATAGAATACCCGCAAAATGCACTGCACACAAATAAAAACAGTTCCTATTTTTATAGATGCTAGAAAACATTTTCTAACCTAGAACCTCTCATTTTTGGTTAATTTAATGTTTGGTTAGTTTTAAAGTTCCTCTTTTAGTTAAAGTTGATTTAACAAATGTGGTGTAGATGGTATCAGTTTTCAACTTCAACAATTCTAATGCAGCAAACATGTAAAAATGAATCATTCGATTTCGATGCAATTCTCTCTATGGTAAGGAGAAGGTTTGTTTTGATATTTGAACAAAATGAAAAACTTCTATTTTCACCATATTTTCTTTCATCAAACATAAATTTGTCACTTTCATATTTGATCCAATGCAATTATTTTGGTCTTTGATTTCAATTCATTCAAAAACACAGCAATCATAAATTCTCTTTTTGAACACAAAACACTAAACTTAAAAATGAAAAAGAGAAAATCAACAAGTTTTAAAGTCAATCTTTCAAACTGAATGTAATGAATAACAAATCACTAACATTATAATCCTGAGTGGCTTCTTTGCTAAAAAATAACAACAATTATTTATTTAAATTTCACTAAAAAAATCAACTCATGAAAGACAAACATTTATCTTAAAAAATTCTAACTTTCACCAATTCCTATGATCTTTGAAAAACAGGTAAACACAGTATTGAATCCGATCTTTTGCAAGAAGGAAGACAAGTAGAAACCATCTCAGTAATAACTGGCCTTTCTTTTGATAAATCAACTATTCACCAGATCAAACCTTCAACCCTAATCTACAAAGCTAAGTAATTCTTTAAGAATATGATTCAAAACATACAATTAAACTAAAGTAGGCTTTTCCAGAAGGTAAATAGACAAAAGAAAACATGACAATAAAAAAAAATGGACCCAAAAGGTAAAAAAACCCTAAACTAAAAAAAAATTCAGAATTACACATGTAACCAATTAGGTTCAGTGCATATACGCACTATTGCTAAAGGAAAAGTGCACAACTTCCACACTATTGCTAAAGAAAAATGCACAAATCGACCAAAAACTAAGAAAAATAAGTAATAAAACCACAAGTCCAAAAATTCAAGTTTTCAAGTTTCTGAACACAGGCAATCAAAGCGATCAGAAAGTAATAAGAGATTATAGGAATGCATAATGAAGAAAAAATTGTTCCCCAATATGGTCGCCAATTTTTTATGGTAGACAAATCCGTCTTATTGTCAGGAATGATTTCCCTATAGATTCAAAGACAAATCTAGAAACAACAAGCAAGTAATTGTAAAATTTCCTTAGTCTATAACTGAAGTACGATATATAAAATGTGAAAAACCTCTAACCTCACTAATAAATGAGTGAAAATGTCCCTTGGGTTCTTTCAGAATCCCTTCTTTGTTACTTCAAGAGAATATCTGCATAGACAGACATAGGCAAAGAATAAAAGCATAACATAGATAAAGGTTGAAATCCAATATATGTGGAAATTGCAACATAGCATGTATTGTAACATGAATTCAATACTTCAATTACGAATTATGAAGAAGATCAAGGAGTTTTGAAATGAGCATCATAACAAGTGAAAATAGGGAAGAAACAACTGCTTGTATTAATCTTGAATGAGAAGGAGATACAACCTTGGCCTTGATGTTTCAATCATCTAATCAATAGTCTCCAATCCTTCCTTCAATGATAAGGTTCCAAACTCAATCCAACATCATAAGTTTACATTCCAAAATTCACCCTCACCCTCTAGTATTTGTTGAATTTATAGGCCAAGAGGAGGACGTTTGATATCCTCTTCTTAAGGGACACGATCCATGAAAAGAGGGGTTAGGCTTCCATAAATAGAGGGACTTTTATCCATTCACATTAAGGTGAGGCCCAAGTAATCAAGGGCTCGAGGCCTTCAATTGGGAAATATTCCTCCAACAAAGCTTCTAGAAATAACTTTTTGTTTTTATCTTCGTTAAGATATTTATGCAATTTTCAGTGGAAGACAAAGTGCAAGATTGCACAGGCCACAATGGTCAAAATTGCGATTGGGGAGATATTGACTAGAGAAATCTCACAAGTGTCCGAAAATAGGTTTTTAAGCAATGTAATCGAGGATTATTTTTATATTTTGGATTTTTTTGCTTCCCTAATTGTAGGGGATTTCTTTGGAACATTGTATCAAATAGCGAGAGATCCAAATTAGTGGTCATTTTCCTAATGGTGAAAAAATGACATGTAACACCTTTGGTTTAGTTGGGGAAAGTTTCTCAAGTTTTTCCCATTCAAATAACTATGATATTCTAGTTCTTCATCCTCACAATGTTGTGTTTGATATTCCAGATATTGCTCTTGTGATTAGCCAAAATCCAATGGATATTGTATTGGTTAAAGTTTAAGAATTTTCTCCCTCACTAGAAGTGGCCACCAATATTGAAATTATGGAAATTCCTAAATATCCAAAGGGATTTGATCCCACCTAGATCCTCCCATTGGGAGGGAAACAATCCATGGACATGAAATACAAAAAAAACGATGAACAATTGGAGGTGGTGCAAGAAGTATGATCTGGGAAAAAGAAGAGAAAAAAGATTGCAAAGGAAGAGAGAGGAACATGATGAAAATGAAAAAGATCATGGACAACAAAGAGCAATCCATGGAGCAATAGGAAAGAAGAATATGTGTGTTGTCCCTATGGTAGCCCCACCCTTGGGTGGATCCTAAATAAAAAATTTCTAAAATGATGAAATTCATCTCATGGAAATGTCGAGGATTGGGTAATAAGGAAGACTATGGGAAGGTCGATTAAAAAAGAAATTCCATCCAATGAGGATTTTTCAAGAAACTAAGATGCAGGGAACTGTGGTCATCCAGAAGTTTAGAAATGTGTTCATGGCTACGAAAACCATTGCCCAAAGTTCTCGAGGTGCATCTAGGGGCTTTGAAATTGTCGGGATGAATTAATGTTGAGTTATATGTCCTCTTAGCAGTCGCAACATTTGATCATGATGAATATATTTCATAAAATCTCTAGGGATCAACTTAAGGTGGTAAATGGTTATATTCCAACTGTACATGGATAAAAAAAAAGAGTTTTGGGACTCCTTGATGGCCTTGCTAGGTGCATAGGGTAGTGATAAGCAGATAATTAATGGATACCTCAATACAACAACTGTACAAGTTGAAAAGAAAGTGGTATCACTGGATAGAGACCCTTTTAGAGAAAAAATGGAAGATCTTATGTCTGTTCACAATTTGTTAGATAGAAAGACCACAAGATATAATTTTACATAGCAAAAACAAGGATTGGCCTAGCGCATGTTGCAGCCAGGATGGATATGTATTTGCTTCATAGTTCTTTCTTAGAGGGCTCATTTGGGTGGTATTCATAAATTACCTTATAGGGAGAATTTGATCATTGACCAACTACACTCTCCTAGTATGAAGTACAAAGGTACAATCCTCTCCCATTTAAATTTAATTCTCTTTGGCTTCAAAATGAAGAGTGTGTCACACTCATCAAGACCACATGGAGTCACTTTATTCAAGGGTGTCTGATGCAAAGTCAGGAAACAAAAATTAAAAGGTTAAAAGGGGCCCTTAAAGCTTGGGAAAATTAAAGTTTACTATAACTGAGCAACATGTGAGAAAAATTCAACCAGAGTTTCAATTAGCCTCTGTCTGGAGAATAAGATTGTTTCACTCAATGCCTTAAAGAGAGAAAAGGAGACATTTTCTGCTTATCAAACAACCTTAATGGTTGAGAAGCAACATTAGAGACAAAAATCCTGAAGTTTTGACTGAAGGAAGGGGACTAGGACATGACTTTCTTCCATAATCAAGCAAAGGAAAGTGATCTTAGTAAAAATGTCAGAGACATAATAAACTTTCAGGGGGTCAAATTGACTACTTATTAGCAAACCAAAGATGGAGGAGTGGTGCATTTTCAATCTATTTACTCTGATCTAGGCCCAAGTGATCCAGAGATCTAATAAAAAATGTTGAAGAATGTCCCCACATTAGTGTTGGAGGAAGAAAATTTTGCACTTACTAAACTTGTTTTGAAGGAGAAAACATAGGAAGCAATGTGGAATTTTGACCTTGACAAAGCATTGAGCCCGAATGGGTTTTCTACTCATTTCTATAAGAAATTTTGGAATGTCATCAAATTTGATCTGATAATAATGATTCAGTATTTTTGTTGTTCATGTAAATTGGGGGGAGTTACAAAATCCTCTTTTCTTTCTTTAATTCTAAAGGATACTAACCCATAGCCTTATGTAATATGTCTTACAAAATCATAACACAAAATATAGAAGATATATTGAGGGCTCTATTGCCAAAGCTAATTTATCCTAGTAAAGGATGGTTTTTATCAAAAATAAAAATATAGATAACATAGTGATAGTTGAGGAGGTTTTTTACTCATGTAGAACTAAAGGAGATAGGAATGATTATGAAAGTAGACATGGAAAATTCTTTTGAACATGTTCATCACTCTTTTCTCAAAGTTATTCTCAGAAAATTTGGATTTCATGCCGAATTCATTAGATGGATTGAAATGTGCCTCTAAAGTCCTTGGATCACCCCTCTGGTGAATGGGTGGATAACATAGTTATTTTTAGCATCAAGAGGACTCAGACAAGGATGTCCTCTCTCCCCAACCCTATACATCATAATGCCTAATTCATTGATTAAATTTCTAGAAGATTCCTTTTTGTGTTTAAATAAAAGTATCCAATCACAGTATTTCCTACAGACTTCAACAAAAAAGTACTTACCTATAAAACAATTTGGAGTTGAAATGGCTTACATTAAAACCCTAAAGTTCACTCATAGTATTAATTTGTGTTTCTTCAAAGACCCCTTTTTCCCACAGTAAAACTCGGGTTGCACAAATATTTGGAGGGGATATTGTCCAATTATCATGTAATTAACTTCCTTTACAAAGGAATCTTGGATTTGGCAAGAAATAAAAGAATCATTATGATTCCATGATATGGGATATCATAACTACATTAGTTCTTCATTGGGATTAAAATTAGTTTTATAGGGTAAGCCATGAAATACATGGTTGGACACGAGAGCTAATATTAGATATTCCATCATAAATAATCTATTACTCTTGGACAAATTGAGTAACTAAATAGTAATTCACTATAAATGAGGGCAACCTAGTTGAATAAAAAACCTTTTTTGTATGAGTGGTAGAGCACATAGAATATGTATTTTGGGACTTTCACTTTATTTTCTCACCTGATCACATGGGAAAAGAGCCAACAAAATTCCCTAAACAATTGTCTAAGAAAATAAATATCTAGAAGGGAAATAATAAAAGGAAGCTAGGAAGTTTGCTAAATGGATTCTTGAATAATGTTCTTCCCACCTTCTTGTGACTCAAGGAAATGGTTTTCTTTCAACAATTTAAATCACTTATTTGACTTTGATAGATTAAATATCCATATGAATGCATTTCAAGTCAAAGGAATTGGGGTCTCCTTGACTTCTAGCGGGTAATCAAGAAGAATATGAAGGAAGCACAGGACAGGAAGAAAATCTATGCAGATCAGAACAAGTTGTTCAAGGAGTTTTAGGTTGGACAACATGTGTACTTGCATATCAAGCCCAAGAAAATATACTTGCATATTGGATCATGTCCCAACATAGCACATCGATTTTGTGGACCTTTCAATATTATTGGATTGATTGGACTGGTAGCCTATCAAATTGCACTGCCTCCAACAATTAAAGTCCATGATGTTTTCCATGTGTCATTTCTTAAGAAATATGTTAAAGATGATGATCATATGATTGACTGGTCTGTATTGCAAGTGGAGCTAGATGGAGAAATCCAACCAAAATTATAGTGTATATTGCATATAAATATGCTCATGCTCTAGAACCGAGCAATCGAGCAGGTTAAATTGCAGTGGAAGCACTTTGGGCCCGACGAAGCTACATGGGATATGATGAATTAGATGCGGGCTATGTATCCTTCTCTATTCGTTGGTTGAACAAGTGATTTTGGTATATGTTTTGGTGTGATGTTTTTGTATATGTACATATGTATATGGGTGTAAATAACTCCATGCATTGTGTTATAAAGCTCCAATAAGTGTTATGGGTGTCATGTTGTTATGTTGTCATATTGGTTTTCTTTTCAGTAGGTTGATCATTGTAAATACTACATTGAGCTAAGTTATAAAGCTCCGTGGGAAGTATGTTTTTCTTACAACATTCTTGTTTGTTGTAGGTGCCATTGAACATGGAGGTTGGTGTTCCCCCAAGGGGGAGGGTTCTATAACAACCCTGGTGAAATTCCATGTAAATAAAGTTAATTGAGGAAAAATATTAATGATAGTTATGGGACACTTATTGCAAGATGGATGTTGGGAAAAACATCCTAGTGTGGGTGTTCATTTGGTTTATTATGGATAAGGAAATTGATAAAGGGAATGACAAAGGCTTCGGAAAGTAAAAATGGCATTAATTGACATTTTATTTATGAAAATAATAGAAATTAGGAGAAAAGTAGGGTGAAAAGTAACAAGCTTCATGTGAGGAGGAAAATGAAGGAATATAATGGAAAATTGAAGAAAATAGAGGCTTCATTAATAAAAAGGCTTCAGAGGATCAGTTGCTACCTTTTGTCAGTTCAATTTTGGAGCTCTCTCTATTCTCTCTCTCTCACTCACTCTTGGACTCTTAGAGTTTTCTTGAAGAAATTCAACATTGGATCAAGAAGAGAAAAGAAGGAAAAGGAAAGAAAGGATCAAGCAAGGAAGATTAGGATCTAATAACTACAACATGCTTATTTGTAGGTATCGATTTGCATGTGTGATTTCCTTACTAGATTTAGCATGCATGGTTATGCATGTGTGTTATTGGTTCTCTTACTGTCATGGGCATGCATTTTTCTAGGTGTGACAGTGTTTTTCAACCTAGCCTTGCCATTTCTAGATAGCCATGGTGTGATGGGTTCTCATGTTTCTGGTTGAGCTCGATTGCAGGATGGATTTGAAACTGAATGAGGTGGTCTCTAAAAGAAAGAAAACATGGCCTAGTGACTCCTGAAGTAGATTGTGGGTTGCAATAAAGTTATATTTTTTCTTACCTCGATGGCCCAAGGAATCTGCAACCGATGAATGGTGGGATATATGATAAATCCTAGAGGTGGGTGCTCTCCATCAAGCCTAGGAATCCTAGGATGTGATATATGGTAAATCCTGGAGGGTGGAGTCTCGATTAGGCCTAGGAATCTAGTGATGGGATATACAGTAAAGCCCAGAGAGTGGAGTCTCAATTAGGGCCTACTAATCTAGTGTGGTTTGTGGTAAAGCCTAGTGATTAGGAGACATGAAAATTCCTCATGGTGTACGAGGAGAAATCCGGTGGCACCCATGCTTGTTTTGGCCTAGTGATCTCGTGAGGATTGTGCTAAAACCTGCATTTTTGATGAGGGTGATTTTGTGTAGCCTCGGGAAGCCCTAGTTGAGTTTTGGTTATGAGCCCCCCATTCATGCTTGGAATATAGCATGGTTGTGATTGGTTGAAAGAAATATTTGGTTCAGCCAATCTATGGTTAGGTGGTTCGTAGAAGTCCCAAATTTGGTTGGATTTTCCATTCATTTATAAGAGTTCCTTTCCTTGGTTTTTTATGAGTAAATGCACTAGTTCATATGTGGAATTTATGGCTGATGTATCCTTATTATTAATGCTTTTTATATGTTGGTTATGAGTATGCTTTGTTGAAAAATGTGCAACAAGAAATGTTAAATTTAGAATGTGCTAAAAATAGACCTGCTAAAAATAGCATGTCTAAAAATAACAGTTTGGCCAGTGAGGTCATTGGCCACATTGGGTGAGAGGTGAAACTGCTAAAAATAGAAAGTTCTAAAAATAGCATTTCTGGGTCCCTTCTTATTTATAGCAGTCCCTAGTCTATCTATAGGAAGTAAAATTAATTTTGGTCTTAACAGCAGTTTGAAATATTAATTAATTAATTCAGTTGAGTTAATTAATTAAGGAAATTCAAATTTGAAGTCTTCGTGAGCATGCACATGAGTTTCGTCCATTGATTGAGGGAATAAGCATGAGTTCTATAATGAGAGAATCATTTGGCTTAGTTATTACTAGTCAAGTCTAGTTAGATTATTTTAACAAGTTGTTAAAATAATAAAATATAGTTTGTTAATGCTTGCATGCATGTGACAACTATTATTTTAGATAGCTAAGGATTCACTCATGGATAACTGTTGCATGTTAGTTCTGTCAAAGACCCAATTGAGATCAGATGTGGGACAGTGTACTATCAGATGCTTAACTATTTCTAGTAAGTAGTTTTTGCATGGTTGAGGAACTAGTGTTCTCAAGGAATACGTAGTTGGACCATTGGTTGTTTTTGGTATGTTGGAATTAATAGCATATGATTTTGCTATTATTTCCTAAGAAAACTATGTAAGGACCATAGGGAAAGCCTATATAAACAGGGCTTGGGTGGTTCATGAGACATATCTTCATATCTTCATAGTTCATTGAGAACTGAATAGCTTGAGAGCTAATTCTTTTTGTATTGTGAAGAGGATTTCCACTTGATTGATAATACAGGGTTGGGGTTTTATGCTGGTGCTTTCCCTGGATATATCTTGTGTTATGTGTGATTAATTTTCTTGATCAATTATGCATGTTTCTACTTGATGTTGCTCATGATTTTGATTATGCTTCCACTTAATGTTTTGTAGAAGTAGAACAAGTATTATGCTTTAGGAAATTGCATATATCAGTTTTTTCTACAGGTGAAATTTCTACATGGTATCAGAGCACAGGTGATCAAGCAAGAATAGTATACTAGCAGGAGAAATTCTTATTATTCGGGATATAGATCCCAAGTTCTTATCACATCTATTTCATCGATGGCGTTATATGGTTTGAGGCTTGAGTATGCCCTTGATGGCAGCTCAAACTATGTAGCTTGGAAGGATCACACGGAGGCAGTTTTGGAAGATAATGGCCTTAAGGATTTAATTGATCAAGAAATTCCTAAGCCTCCTGACAAGACTGAGTGGGTGGAATGGAGGAAGTGTGTGGCTAGAGCTAGGAGAATTCTCTTGGAGGGAGTGCGAGATCACATTGTCTCGAGCCTCCATGGGAAGGAGACTCTGCATGCAATGTGGAAAATGTTGAAAGATTTATATCAAAATAGCAGTGATCGGAGGAAGCTGACACTGAAGGACAAACTTCAAAAGATCAAGTGTGAAAGGGATGAGACGATCTCTATGTATCTAACCAAGCTCATCACATGTAGGGATGAGCTTGCAAGTGTAGGGGTCATGACATCGGATGAGGATATGGTGAGCCTAGCACTCCTTGGCCTTCCTAAGAGCTAGCATAGCTACCAAGACTCGGTGAATGGAAGGGAGAAACTGCCAGATTGGGAATGGATATGGTCAGATTTGATGTAGGAGGAGATCAGATGAAGCACCAGAGGCAGTTCTTCATCCATGGAGGATGAGGAGAATTGTGCATTAGCGAGTAAGGCAAAGAAGGGGAAGGAGAAGGTTTCTCTTTCCAAATCCAGTTCTTCTAATGATGGGAAGAAGGTTGACAAATCGAAAGTGCGATGCTTTCGTTGTCATGAGGTGGGCCATTATGCTGCAAATTGTCCACGGATGAAATCCAAGAAGGGATCCGAAGAAGGATCTGAAGGTGAGGCACTTGCTTCACAGTTTGAGTTGGATTTCACACTCTTCGCATGCATGGTTTCATCCATGGTGGGAAGTGATTGGTTTCTTAACAGTGGTACTTCTTTCCACATGACCAGAAACAAGAGTTTGTTCAGTACTTTGGAGGAGAAAGATCTCCTGATACTCATAGCGATGGGTTATGATGAGAAGTATAGTGCCTCAGGTGTATGCACAGTTATTTTTCAGAGGAAGCATGGAGCTCACCTTACCTTGATTGATGTCAAGTATGTATCAGGACTAAAGAGAAACTTGGTGTTGATCGCGATGCTAGAAGACAGAGGTTATGATGTAGTCTTCAATAAGGGAAATGTTTTCCTTAGACACATCATCACTAGACAAGTGAAGCAGATTGGTTCACGGGTCAAGAACTTGTATGCTCTTGAAGTTCAAGATGCATGCAAAGCCTTGAGCAGCAAGGCAACTGATGGAGACTTTGTGGTTGAAAGGGAGGGTATGTTACCTCTCAACATGCAATGCCAGAAGAAGTCTTGGATGATTGTGGAGGAGCCACGATTGGTGCAACAACTTCAGGAGGTTGTGGAGTAGCCACAACAGGGAAAGCTGAGAGGAGATTAAGTAGAGACATCTACTCATGCAGATACCTCCAGTAGGGGGAAACTTCGAGCCAGGTGGGCTGAGGGATCACATGTAGCCATACCTCCAGGTAGGAGGTGGGGTGATATAGAATGATTATCCCAAGGAGGAGGGGCGGGATCCTTGAGGTACCCAACCTCTTGGATGAGACCCTGCTATGAGAGCCCCAATGTGGAGTAGCAGGAACTAACTAATTGGGTAGAGACAGATGCGGATGGAGTGGCAAAGAGAGTGACAGTTCATGGAATCCCAGGACAGCGCATAACTATCAGGTTGCAGCAATGCGAGAGGCACAAGTGTTTTCCACAGTGCTAGGTGGCACAGAGAGGTGTGCAATGGTGAAAGATGCATGGAGATGTTTTAGTAGCATAGATGTCAGAGAGGGAGCACTTGTCAGGAGCAGGTAGATCTTTAGCATCAGAGTATGTTCCTAGCCCAACATAGTGGTCAGTTGGGAGTGTTTTTGTTCCAAGTGTTGTTGGAGCAAGTGGATCGGGTAGATGTGTTACATGCAAAACATTCCAGAGTTATAGGATCGGGTTCAAGAGAAAGCCTTTCTTGTTGAGAGGGAGTGTTGAAAAATGTGCAACAAGAAATGTTAAATTTAGAATTTGTTAAAAATAGCATGTCTAAAAATAGCAATTTGGCCAGTAAGGTCATTGGCCACATTGGGTGAGAGGTGAAACTGCTAAAAATAGAAAGTTCTAAAAATAGCATTTCTAGGTCACTTCCTATTTATAGCAGTCCCTAGTCTATCTATAGGAAGTAAAATTAATTTTGGTCTTAACAACAGTTTGAAATATTAATTAGTTAATTCAATTGAGCTAATTAATTAAGGAAATTCTAATTTGAAGTCTTTGTGAGCATGCACATGAGTTTCCTCCACTGATTAAGGGAATAAGCATGAGTTCTATAATGAGAGAATCAGGTGACTTAGTTCTTACTAGTCAAGTCCAGTTAGATTATTTTAACAAGTTGTTAAAATAATAAAATATAGTTTGTTTATGCTTGCATGCATGTGACAACTATTATTTTAGATAACTAAGGATTCACTCATGGATAATTGTTGCATGTCAGTTTTGTCAGAGACCCAGTTGAGATCAGATGTGGGACAGTGTACTATCAGATGCTTAACTATTTCTCGTAAGTAGTTTTTGCATGGTTGAGGAACTAGTGTTCTCAAGGAATACGAAGTTGGACCATTGGTTGTTTTTGGTATGTTGGAATTAATAGCATATGCTCTTGTTATTATTTACCAAGCAAACTACGTAAGGACCATAGGGAAAGCCTATATAAATAGGGCTTGGGTGGTTCATGAGACATATCTTCATATCTTCATAGTTCATTGAGAACTGAATAGATTGAGAGCTAATTCTTTTTTTACTATGAAGAGGATTTCCACTTGATTGATAATACATGGTTGGGGTTTTATGTTGGTGCTTTCCCCTGGATATATCTTGTGTTATGTGTGATTAATTCTCTTGATCAGTTATGCATGTTTCTACTTGATGTTGCTCATGATTTCGATTATGCTTCCGCTTAATGTTTTGTAGAATTAGAACAAGTATTATGCTTTAGGACATTGCATATATCGGTTTGTTCTACAGGTGAAATTTCTACATGCTTTATGACAATGATGACGTATGGATTTCATCATGTTTTGATTTGTAAATGAATGAACAATTTATATATGAAATAATAGATGATAATGCAACTAATGTCGTAAGGCATCAATGCTTCTTATCGATTCTCAGATAAGTATGAGACCCCTATGCTCAGATCTGTTGTTATGACCAATAGATTGCATATTTGTGACATGTTTGACGAAATTCTTTTCATGGCTAGTAGGGGTACAGTCAAGTCTTTTTTCAAGTATTTACATTTTAATCGTTGCTTCGATGTTACTTTTCATTCTTGAAGGTTTCATGGAGTTCTAGGCTGTGGCCTTAGTTGTGTCCCTGAAAAAGTGGCACAGAATCCGGGGATTAATGCTCAGAATGAGCTAAAAAATAGCCTAATTTCTTGCATGCCTATGCTATGAGACCAATTAGAAGGACCTAGTTGCATGCATGAACATGTAATGGGAGTGACTAAATCTCTAGGGAAGTGAAGTGTCAATTTTTATGAGGTTTTTATGACCTGGAAGGGTTGGTTGGCTCAAGTAGGTTCTGTGACAAGTGCAAAAGGTCAGGTTGGTTGTGTTGATCAGTGCTTGTCAGTGATGTCAACCCAAGCATCATCAAGGACTACCCCGATCTTGCATGATCATTTTGGCTTGAAAACTCATCCTATTCTGAGACAAGAATATTCTAGAGGGATTCTATTCGTCAAGATGTTTCTGTTGATATATGGCACGCCATGTAATTCTTCACGGTTTGAGAGATATTCGTGTTTCAAATTAGTAACCCCAGTTAGTGGGATAAACCCTATGGGGTTGTGGCATGGCACTCATAATTGGTTGTGGTCATTGAATAGTAAATAATTAATAATGTTTTTTTTCCTCCTAAAATTCCTCCAAAATTCACTTTTTGACGACCCTCTCAACTCAATCCATTCATATAAATAATGACCCTCATATCCTCCTCTAGTAGGGATTTTGTGGCTTCAAATAGGTCATCGTGGAAGTTTCTCTATAGATTTTTTCTGCGAATCTTCACAAGATGAAAATAAAACCCATTTGAGCTGAAATCTTGATGAACCTTGTGACCAAATTGCAGATCTTGGTTCACTATATTTTCAGAGATATGGTCTAAGGAAGTTAGGGTTTTTGCAAGCTCCCGTATTCCATGTCAAACAGGTGATGTTGCAAAAATTGTCATAACTTTCTCTTTGAGCATTGAATTCAAATTTCATAAATATTCCTAGAAAGAGGACGGACTATCATTTATTGAGTAGCATTTTCAGGGTCGAAGGTTACAGTAGTGACACGTGGAACTTCGTAAAATTTTGTTCTATTGAACCATTCTATAATCTGGTAATCATGAGAGATTGGGCATAACTCTTTCTTGAAGAATCCAATATGATCAGAACTATGTAGTTGGAAAGAGGACTCATAGGGATACCATAGGACAAAATTTTAGACCCTAGAGATCTGAAATTACATAGATACAACAAATTCAATATCAAGCTCCTAGAATACAAGAAAATCATGCATTCAAGAATCATTGTAGTAAGGACCGCACATCAACGATCAAGGCTAAGTCTCCTATAGAAAGGAATGTATGATTAGTGTTTACATTTGAAATACAAGTATCATATCTAACATATTTTTTTGGAGGACAACATACGTACATACAGGGTCTCGGTTATATATCTATGTCTCTATATGTCACAGTTAGTTTTGATACCACATTTTGAATGTCATATTATTGATACTACACATTTGATGCAACATATTCTTGATGCTACACCAAGTTTGCTAAATCTATATGATGTTGTAAGTTTAAGTTACTTCTCCTGCCATAGTTTATAGAATGGTATTTGTTGTTGTACTTAGAACTTGGTCCATCACAAGTCTAGGGTCTGTCATCAGTTTTTATTATATATATATATTAAGGTCAGTTTTGGATATAGTCTTGCATAGAGTCCAAGCCTATCTCAAGAGTGGGAGTCTTTGTCCACTGTTGCAACAAGTCAAAAACAAAAGTGACAAGAACACTTCATGTACGCATTGTAATTTTAATTTGTATTTATTCATTGTTATGCACTTACATGTGTTTTGCATGCAAAGTAAGTTGAAGGGTATTATGTTTTGTTTTGGGATTGGTTTTGCCACGCAAATTTTGCATGCAGGTAGAAGAAGATTCAAGTACAACTTCAAGAAAGAATTCAAGAGCAGAATTATCAAATCAAAGGAATCATTGTAGCAAGACATCCTTTGAAGATATGACAACCATTCGTATATTGTGAAGAAGTGTCAAGGCCAAGAGTCATCATTGTAAAGATGTAAAAGAGTCATTTGTAAAAGTGTCATCATTGGAAGATTCATTATTGTCAAAGATTCAATATTCCTAGAGTCAAAGACGCATTATTGAGAGGTATAGGAGTCTCTGTTGGGATGATGTCATGGTTGGGTTGTAGGTCATAGTGTGAATGGGTGTTCGGTTAAAATCATTCTAAATCATATTGTATCGTGGAGCATTGTCCCTGGTACAGGAATCCACACTCCTGTCTCATTTTAGTCATTATAAGGTGGCAGGGAGGTGCTAGGCTCGTGCATGAAGTCTCCTACAACTTGGAGTATGTGAACACTTTAGGATGGTAGGTTGGTCTAGGATTTTGAGGCATCCATTCAGTTAACTACTGAAGAAACCAAGGAATTGGGGCATCCTTCCGGTGGGAGGTCGAGAAGAATGCTTTTCTAGAACTCTAGGAAGTTGTTGCTTGCATTTCAGTTGGGGCTAAAGATTAAAGAATTTATTAGAAAAGTGTTTGGTGTTTTTTTACCTAGAGGGGGTTTTCCACCTAAAATTATTGTGTCTATTATGTTATTTTATTTACTGTTATTACTGCATAAACATTAATAATAATTGAAGATTAACTAATGCTCTGAAAAGATTTAAAAGTGCCAATTTCTAAGGAATATTGATTCACCCCCCTCTTAGTATTTACAGCAATTGGTATCAGAGCTTCATTTCTTCAGTAACATCTTAACTGATAGAAGTCAGTTTCCGGAGAATAGAGATGGGAAAGTCAAAGAAGCAAGTTACAAGGATTTCAAAGGAAGGTATAAGTACAACAAAATCTGAAGAAAGTGAGTATTGTGTACCAACCCCTGATTTTGATGCAGATAATTATTGGCTATGGGAATCTAGGATAGAAGTACATTTGCAGGCACATGGATTATGGGAATCAATTTTTTCTGGAGACACGTCTACCGACGAAGCTAAAAGGTACAATTCAAAGGACATGAATGTAACTTTGAATGTTTTTCCCAATTCTGTGAAAACAAAAGTTGGTTAATGTTCAACAACTAAAGCTCTATGGGAAAATCTTCATAATCTCTATTCAACAAAGCAATCAGGTCAATATGTTATTCAAAATTTGGATCCTTCTCATTATGATGAAGAAAAGGGAGAAATGAGTAAAAGAGAGTTTCAAAATCAAGTGATCAAGGTGATAAAGGAACTCAAAATTCAAAAGGAAAATACAAGACTTTTGGAAGAAAAATTGAAGACAGCAAAAGAACTCATCAAAGAAAATGAAGAGTCTGAAAAGATGATTAGTAGCCTTAGAACTCAATTTGAATAAATCAAGAATACATCGACATGAGACCTCAAGAGAGAATTCCAACAGAAGCAACAAGATCTCAACACAACATTTACATAGATTAGCAGGATCACACAACAGATGCAAGAAGCAGAAATTGAAAGGAAGGAATCTGATCAAAGATACATATCCATTGTTGACCAAAAGAAAAAGGAATTATAAACATCTTCAGTAGAAATAAGCAGGCTTAGGATTGAAAATGGGAAGTAGAAGGAACGAATACATGTTCTCAATGGAGAAGTAGAGAAGAGCACGCTTCTCAAGCTACGGGTTGAGGAGGCGGAAAAAAGAAGGAATACCTTGAAAATATAGTTGCAAGAATATCTTGCTCAAAATAAAGAAGAACTTGATGCAACCCGTGATGAGATCAACAAAATCAAGGGTCGCAAAAATAGCACTTACAAGATAAGATAAATGAAGAAGAAAAAATGAAGACAATTAAAGATGCTAAAGCTCTAGTTGATGAAGGTACAAGCTCCACATCTTCATGGGATGATTCTAAGAAGGAAGTTGATCAAAGTGAAAAGCAAAAGAATAATGTTGCAACTCCAAAGAACAATACCAAAGCAATCAAGAACAAAGGACCACAACAAACTACAACACCGCCTCCAAAGAAGAATGAAAAATATTCTAGGTATGTTCGTTTATTTAATGGTTATTGTTTTTCATGCGCTAACTTTGGACGTGCCCAAGGATTGTAAAATTATTGACATGTAAAACTATCAAGGACCATCGCATCCAAATGAACCATTCAGGTACGCACATTTATTTAATGGTTATTTCTTTTTGTGTGCTATCTATGGACATATGGCTAGGGATTGTGAAGTTTTTGACATGTATAATCATAATTTGCAAAACCCTAGAAGCAAGTTTGCAGGATCACAAGATAGGTTTCACAATGATTTTGTTAGAAAAGAATACATGCTAGATGGGCCAAACATTGAATGTTTCAAATTCCATAACTATGGCCATAAGGCTCGTAGTTGCAGATATCAGATGGAATCACCTATGGAAAGCATTGAATTCTTCAAGTGTCATAATTATGGGCACATGGCTCAAGATTGTAGGAATAAGAAGGTCTGGAAAAGGAAATAGGTACAGGAAGACAAAGCAGGTAACAAGGTTTCAACAGTTATGCCTTCAGGATTTATAAAAGAAAAAGGTCATCAGGAATTAGCAGTTTCTTCAAACAATGACTCAAGTCAAGATGGCCCGTTAGGTGACTCACTATTTTCAACAATTTGGCTTGTTGACTCCTTAATGTTTGTAGAGGAGGAGTCTATGCCACATTATATGGCACAAGTCTACGATTGACAGGAAGGTAGTTTGAACAAGATGGAAGTTTCATTACAAGTTCAAGGGGAGCAAAATAGTTGAAGCATTACGGGTTACCAGGAACAAGGCAAGATTAGTCTGCAAAGGATATGCACAGGTTGAAGGAATCAATTTTGAAGAAACATTTTCTCTAGATGCCAGAATGGAAGCTATCAGGATGTTTCTTGCTTATGATTTCTCAAGAAAAATCAAGTTCTACCAAATGAATGTTAAGTTATCTTTTCTAAATAGTGAATTGGAGGAAGAAGTTTATATTGAATAGCTTGACAATTTTATGTTCTTTCACAAAGAAGACTACGCCTGCATATTAAATAAGGCTCTATATGGTCTCAAGAAAGTTCCTAGGGCTTGGTATGCTCATCTTGACGAATATCTACATCAATATGGATTCAAGAAAGGAAGTGGTGACAACAATCTTGATGTGAAACTGGATCGAGATAACCTAAATATTGAAGCATATGTGGATGATATCATCTTTGGAAGTAGTGATGACAAATTAAGTAAAGACTTTTCAACAAAAATGCAAAGTGAGTTTGAAATTTCTATGATTGGCGAACTGACATACTTTTTAGGGCTTTAGATTTCTCAGTAGGATAAAGTAATATTCATATATCAAACCAAGTACATCAAAGAAATGCTCAAGAAATTCCAAATGGAAGATTGCAAGCCAGTCCTTACCCCCATCGTAACATGTTGCAAGTTAATCTTAGAAAATTTGTCAAAGGATTTGGAACAAAGGTTGTATAGATCCATGGTTGGTAGTCTCTTATATGTGACAGCCTCTTGGCCTGAAGTGATGTAGGCAGTTGGACAACAGCCTCTTGGCCTGATGTGATGTAGGCAGTTGGACAAGTAGCAATATTCCAAGCAGCACCAAAATAATATCATATTATTACCATCAAAAGAATTCTTCGGTATCTTAAGGGCACATCAGAATATGGTCTATGGTATCCCAAAGGAAATGATCTAGTCATCCAAGCTTATAAAGATGCAGATTTGGCAAGAAGTGTTGATGATCGTAAGAGTACCAATGGAGCAGCATTCTATCTAGGTGGTTGTCTTTTTTCATGGTTAAGTAAAAAACAATCTTCAATCTTGTTATCCACAGGAGAAGGGAAACAACATCTTGTTGTAATCAATTTATTTGCATGAATAAAACTTTGCAAGATCTTTAGGTGAAGTTTGATGAGCCTATTTCCATCTTTTACGATAACACCAGCGCCATCAATATCTCCAAGAATCATGTGACGCACTCCAAAATTAATCACATTCCGATTAAATATCATTTCATTAGGGAGCAGGTCACTAAAAATAATATCAAACTTGAATATGTTGTCACAATGGAAAAAATTGCTAAAATATTTACCAAACTATTACCTCATGAAGCATTTGAGTATCTTTCCCAAAAGCTTGGGATTCTCCCAAGTTTTCATTAGAGTCTTTCTCTTATCTACTTGAGTAGAAAGGGGGAGTGGAGGTGTATACAGGTCCACAGGATGGTTGTCTTTCAGAGGGAGTTACCCTTTGCCATTGATGACAAAGGGGGAGGGAAGGCAGTAGGAAGAGGTGTCATGATTGCAAGTACTTGTGTTGCCATCAATGCTAAAGGGGGAGATTTTTTATCAGTGGTTGTCATTGATGTCAACCCAAGCAGAACCAACAGCTACCTCGATCTTGCATGAGCATTTTGACTTGAAAACTCATCCTATTCTGAGACAATGATATTCTATAGGGATCCTACACATTGATTTGTTTCCGTTGATATATGCCACACCATGTAATTCTTCACGGTTGAGAGATATTCGTGTTTAAAGTTAGTAATCCTAGTTAGTGGGCTAAACCCTATGAGGTTGTGGCATGGCACTCATAATTGGTTTTGGTCATTGAATAGTAAATAATTAATAAATAAAAAATCCCTCCTAAAATCCCTCCAACGTTGACTTGTTGATGACCCTCTCAACTCAAGACATTGATATAAATAATGACCCTCATATCCTCCTCTAGTAGGGATTTTGTGGATTCAAACAGGTCATCATGGAATTTTAACTATAATGTTTTTTCTGTGATGCTTCAAAAGATGAAATTAAAACCCGTTTGAGCCAAAATCATAATGAACCTTGTGACCCTATTTTAGATCTTGGTTCACTATATTTTCAGATATATGGTATGTGCAAGTTAGGGTTTTTGCAGGCTACCGAATTCCATGGCAAACAATTGATGTTGGGAAAATCGTCATAAATTTATCTCTGAGCATTGGATTCAAATTTCATAAATAGTAACAGAAAGAGGACGTACTTTATTCTTTTTAATAGAATTTTCATGGTTGAAGATCACAATAGTGACATGTGGCATGTCGTACAAGTTCCCTCTACTGAACTAGTCTATAATTAGGTCATCGTGGGAGATACGACATAACTCTTTCTTGAAGAATCCAATCTTGATCAAACCTATGGATTTCAAAATAACACTCAGAGGGCTACCACAGGACACAATTTCACACCCTGGAGATCTGAAATTACAAAGATAAAACATATTCAATATCGAGCTCCTAGAAGGAAAGAAAAAGCATGCATTCAAGGATCATTGTATTAAGGACCACACATCAACAATCAAGGGTAAGTATTCTATAGCAAGGTATGTATGATTAGTGTTTACATTGAAATATGAGTATCATCTCTGAAATATGTTTTTGCATGACATCGTAAGTACATACAGGGTGTCGGTTGTATCTCTATGTCTCTATATGTCATAGTTAGTTTTGATACCACATATTGGATGTCCTATTCTTGATACTACACATTTGATGCTACACCAAGTCTGCTAAATCTATATGATTTTTTAAGTTCATGTTATTTTTCTTTTCATAGTTGATAGAATGGTCTCTATTTTTGTACTTAGAACTTGGCCCATCACAAGTCTAGGGTTTGTCATCAGTTTTTATTGTATATATCTTTAGGTTAGTTTTGGATATAGTCTTGCATAGAGTCCAAGCTTATATCAAGAGTGGGAGTCTTTGTCTACTGCTGCAACAAATCAACAACAAAAGTGACAAGCACACTTCAAGTACGTATTGTAATTTTAATTTGTATTTATTCATTATTATGCACTTACATGTGTTTTGCAGGTAGAGGTAAGTTGAAGGGTACTTTGTTTTGTTTTGGGATTGGTTTCACCGGGAAAATTTTGCATGCACGTAGAAGAAGATTCAATGACAACTTCAAGCAAGAATTCAAGAGCAGAAGTGTCAAATCAAAGGAAACATTACAGCGGGACATCCTTTGAAGACATGATAGTCATTTGTATATTATGAAGAAGTGTCAAGGCCAAGAGTCATCATTATAAAGCTGTAAAAGATTCATTTGTAAAAGTGTCATCATTGAAAGAGTCATTATTGTAAAAGAGTCAATCTTCCTAGAGTCGAAAAGGCATTATTGGGAGGTATAGGAATCTTTGTTGGGATGATGTCATGGTTGGATTGCAAGTCATAGTGTGATTGGGTGTTCAGTTACAATCATTATAAATCATATTGTATCATGGATCGTTATCCCTGGTATGGGAATCCACACTCTTATCTCATTTCAATCATTATAGGGTGGTAGGGAGGTGTTAGGTTGGTGCATGAAGTCGCCTACATGTTGGAGTTTGTGAACACTTCAGGGTGGTAGGTTGGTCTAGGATGTTGGGGTATCCATTCAGTTGAATACTGAAGAAACTAGGGCGTTGGGGTGTCATTCCAGTGGGAGTTGGAGAAGAATTCTTTTCTAGAATTCTAGGAAGTTGTTTCTTTCATTTCAGTTGGGGCTGAAGATTAAAGAATTTATTAGAAAAGCATTCAGTGGTTTTTGACTCGGAGGGGGTTTTCCACCTAAAATTATTGTGTCTACTATGTTCTTTTATTTACTCTTATTACTACATAAACGTTAATAATAATTGAAGATTAATTAATGCTCTGAAAAGATTTAAAATTGATAATTGCTAAGGAATATTGATTCACCCCCCTGCCCCAGTATTTCCAACAGGTTGTGTTTTGTCAGTTCCACTTCCTTAACTGTACATGTTGATTTGAATCAAATTTTAGTAGCCTCTCGTCACATGTTTACCTCAGTAGACCATTTAACTTTGTTAAATGTGGGAGGAGAGTATTACAAACTCCCCTAGAGATTGATGCATCAAGCACATCTGTTTCCACCCAACGTCCATGCCAGTCTAGTTGACATCAATGCCAACACACTTTCCAACTATCAGCCAATGGAAATTTTCCAACACATCTCTCCCATGGTTGTTGACATAAATGCCAACACACTCATTTCTACTAGCCATCCAGGAAATGTCAATTGTCCAATAATCTCCCCCTTTTTCATTGATGGAAACACCTCATCACTTCTCCACATTGATGGCCAATCCTCATTCTACTTCCACACCTCTCCTAGCATGAGCCACATGTGTATTTCTCTCCTTTGCATGGGCCATCACACCTTAATCTCCCTCTTTGACATCAATGGAAAATGCATACAAGTTTCTTCTTTTCCCTCTTATAATTAGTGAGGGTCAAACTACTAATGTGTATTCTATTAATTTTTTTTATAGGGCTACATTTTTCTTTTCTTTGATAATTGCAGTTCTTCATTACTACATTAATTTCACCCCATATCATCATAACATTATTCATATATACACCATTATTCATCAACATATGTAATTATATAGAAAGAAAAACATCATACACATCATTAATGCATCAGAACATAAAGGAAAAATAGAAGAAAAACATCCACGCACATAGAGACACTAGGATTGGTCCAAGATTATGACAAAACCCACTATAGGGAAAACCCTTGCAAATATTCTTCTTCTTAGATCATCATCAAATAATTCAGCAAAAGAGAGTAAAATGATCCATAACTTCATCTATGCAACAAAATAATTATGATATCCATGAAACATATCTAATCATGCTTGAAAACAAAACCCTGACTCTGATGGTTGAACTATGTTGTCACTAACTGTAATCAATTGTTGAATACTATTGAACACTGTTGTCACTAAGAGGAATATTTGAAATACAGAAATCTCATGCATGAGTCCTGAATGCAAGGAGGCGGAGCTGAGTGAGTATCTATAGCAGATCTGGATGATCTCTTCTTAACTGGATGATAATTTCTAAAATAGATCTAGATGCTCCTAGGTGAACTGGATGAGGGCGTCTGAGGTCAAACATTCCCAACCCTACTTCAAGCCCTAGATGCTCTCATAAGACTATTGTGTGAGCATCTATGGCATCTCGGACACTCTCAGGACCACTTTGTGTGAGTATTCAGGACTAATACCACCTAATCTTACCCTCAAGCCCTGAATTCTCTCATAACTCACTCTGCCAGCATCTAAAGCTCCCTGGACACACCCATAAGCCTGTGTGCTAACTTTCAGGGACTAAAATGTTTAGTTTTGTGCTAGCGTCCGAGGATGAGAAAACCCTAAGTCAGAGTGAACCTTATGCGTGTGATTTCGGACCCTTGAGCAAACTCCTTTTGTCGAACCTATGCGAGCCAAGACAATAAGAGAAAGAAGATAGCCTGATAGAATATTTCCATATGAGCTTAAGGTCTCTTCTATTTATGGGATTTCGCAAGAGTCCACTTGGGGTTAAGGCCGATCTAAGCAGTTACCCATGTGGTTAGGGCCGACCCATTCCATAATTCATGTATGAATAAAAAAATTCATAACTCAACTTCCACTTGATCAAATTGAGTGATCTTTAGGTCGATTTTGGTCCTCTAAAAAAGAGTAATCTAATGTAATAATCATATCAGTCATTTTAGTTTTCCAAGGTGGAATTTGACCGCAATTGCAAAAATTAACACTCCCTCTCAACTAGGGATAACTCCACCTACTAATATATGTCCATCGATCAATATGCCATTCTGAAATCTTCAAGTGTCATCATGTATCATCACTGATCATCTCTATCATGTAGTCATTGTGCCATGTCCATGTCAAGTGTCTCAACATCACAAATAATTATTGTACATCTTGATCTATCCTTTTCTTATTCCTGCTTATCTCTTGATTTTTCCTTCTCATTTGTTGAACATCATCAGATCTATAAGAAGAAGAATTTGTTGTGAGAGGGGAGCTCAAGCTACCTCCCTCTATCCATCAACCTGCTATCTATAATCTCTGCCAACGAGATGCTACCCGAAATATCATCATTGATGTTCATCGAAGAACATATCACTAGGGAACACATCTCGACCGAGAATCTCACGGGGGAGCTATAAATCTACAACCCCATATCTAGAAATAGGATATCCAAACACACAAGGGAGCATATCTCGACCCTGGGATCTCATCAGGGAGCTCAACCTCAACCTGGAATGATATAATATTCCCATCAATGGCACTAAATAGTCATGTGGTAGAACACCTACATCATAATCACCTTGGGTTGTGCACCCCCAAGTACACTCTCAACTCGTTTTCCAAATGAGGAGTGGTATTCCTAACAAACCATGTGTGTGGGTATGATCCCAATGGGTGTATACTCTGCAAAGACCAAACAAGGGAGCAACATTCTTTGAGCCTATAAAAATAAGGGAGAGACATCCTCAACCTTATGGGTAATAGATAGGGGTAACACCCTATTGTCGAGAGTTCCCTCAACCCCTAGAGCCCTCTATCTCAATTCCTCACCATGGGAGCTCAGACAAGGAGGAAGAGTTGATTCAATGTCCTAAATCAGCATTGCTCTCATCATCTTCAAATATGGAATCAACTTGTCTCAATAATAGATGTTTCTTGTTCATACATAACATCAAATCAAATATCATGTCAAATCATATATAATCATATAAGTCAAAAATGATACCAGAATCATCCTCCCTCTCAAGGATGTCACTTCTCCAATAAATATGATTGTTAATTGGACCTGTTTATTCTACAATTCAATATGAATGAATGTGTAAGTCTACCACTTCTCCAATAATAATAATAATTGTGGGCTCAAAACAAGAATGAAAATAATTATATTCATTTAAAGTACTACAATACAATTCAACACAAAGAAACTAAAATCTTGCTCCAAAATATTTTAATATTTCTTTTAATTAAATATTTGTAAAATATTTTTTTTAAAGGAAAAACCATATCCTATGGATATATTAAAATCTTTAAAGACATGAAAATTTCCACAAAGTTGTAATATTTGAAAATATTAATTTGATATAGTTATATTATAAATTTTGTTATCATACCATATATAAAAAAGCATCGTTAAATCTAATATTAATATTAATATTATAATATCTTAATATTAATATTAAGCTAATATTACTATTAATATATTATAATATTAATATTATTAGATTTAATAACTTTGGATTAATAATTTGAGGAAAAGTTTGCATTTTGAAATATTTGTTCCCTCTAGACATCATAGATTTGAAGTTAAATGGGTCTAAATTAGTATGCAAGTCTCAAGTTCCCATAATTCAATGGACAAAGTGGTTGTGATCCAATTATTATATATAAATCTGCATAGTATCCCATCACCTTTTCTTAACAATTTATTGTTCTTCAGCTTGTTTGATCTTTCTAAATATATTGTGATATTCAAAAAAAAATCATACTTAGATGTAAAAGTCATATCCATAACAAAATGCAAGCCTAATATAGTCAACACCCAACCACTTACAATAATTCACTAGTTAGCTCATGCAGATCATTAGTAGTTCTTCTTTATCAGTTTCTTTCTTAGTAGCAAGAGAAATTCATACTACTGTTTAGTAATCAAAAATAAATACTTAGGTGTCTATGAAGCATTAGTAGTAGAGTTGTCTAATTATTAGATTTTTTTGGAGTTTTTGGTTGGAAATTGGCTAAAAAAATATTTGGTCAAATATTCGATTTTATTGTTTAAACTGGGTTTTTGATTGTTTATATGAATTCGACAAGCTGAAAAACCCCTGGGGCAATCATGATTGTGAAGAGTTCCTAACTCAAACTTGTAATTTTAACAAATCACTACTAGATTTTGAGCAATTTTAACCAAATTAAATACCAAAAACCCTCCCAAAAAAATCTAACAAATAAATTTATCCATATTTATTTTTATCATCTATCTATATTTATCCATTTATATTAAATGAATTATAACCTAATAAACCACTATAGTTATCCCTATCTATAAATAGAATCCATCCTAGAAAAGATGGAAAAGAGACGTTCCATGTTTCAGTAAAGAGCAGTGAAGTTCTACCGGCTAATAGCGTTCAATATATCCGCCTAGACCTAACACACCCATGAAGTGATATAAAATATTCAAGAAATTTAATCAAAGCTCATTTTTAAAAAGTGTCGAAGTGATTTTGTAGTTTCACACAGTTTCAATATTAAAACTCACTTCACTAACTAAATAATATTGGGAATAAATGATATGGTGGATTATTAGTTAATAAATGATATGGTTGATGGGTGAATCAACTCACTTCACTAATTAATATTGTGAATAAATGATACGGTGGATTATCAGTTAATAAATGATATGGTTGATGGGGAATCAATTGTTTTTTAAACGGAATTAGTTGGTGTTAAATTGGTGTTACGTTATAGAAAATGTATGGAAAATTTTATAATATGATTTTTTTTCAAGTGTTTTTTTAATTAATAGTTTCGGATGGCATGTTTATAAAAAACTAAAAAATCTGCATCTTCTCAATAAGAGTAGGGAGGACAAAATTCCAAAACTAAAACTTTGGATTTTTATTCCTATTGCTTCATGGCAGAGTAAATTATAACAAATTACTTGCACAAGAAGATGTAGAATCAAAACATTTCTATAAATTGCTAGAAGACAACTTGATCCCATGGGGTGAAAGATAAGGCTCAAGACTGAAGTTCTTTTACTATAATATTTCCTACTTGTTACTAGTGGGGAAGATCATTGATTTTTAATCGCTTTTGAATAGTAAGGGGAAGAGAAGGAGTATGTGTACTTCTTCTCGGCCCCCTTACCATCTTTTTCATCTTTCAATGTAGAAGGAACCTTTGGAGATAATTTTCTCAATGTAGAAGTTTTCTTTGGAGATTCTTGATTGTGGCCTCAACTTTTAAATCAAGAGGGACCCTAGAATTCTTTGAAGAGCCCTGATCTAGCACTCACTAATTTGCTTGGACCTCAAGATTATCATCTTCTGCATCAAGGACATTAAGGACTTCAAAGCTATTGACAGTAAGGGCTTGATGAGTAGTTTAAGCCCTACAATGTTGTTGTGTCTTATTTTCATTCTTCTTCTCTTTCCTTTTCAGTGGAATGAATTCTTGATTATTTTCTTCTTCCCCATCTTTAGGAGGACTCAATGGGTTTAGGGAAATTGCATTGTTTGGACAACTTTTCACAAAATGTCCATACTTATGACACATATTACACTTTAAAGGAACCTGTTCATAGTCTAAAGCATGTAGGTAAGACTAACCATCCGAATTTAGTTGAATTTCCTCAGGGAGGCCTTTTGAGAAATCTCTTTCCACACAAATTTTGGCATACAAAATATTGTTCCCATGAGCCTTATCGCTTGCGAAAAATCGGCCCAATTTATGATCTATATTTTCTCAACATAGGAATTAACCAAAACTTTTTACTTCTGTGATGTTAGTAGAATTGCATGTGAAAGAGTATGAAAAACTGCATGTGCATACTTTAAAGAAGAGAAAACATAAAGACAACCATCAAATCAAGAACACACACAAGTTGATAATGGAGTTCGCCTACTGTGGGTTAAGTCTCTTTGCCCGGTGTCAATAGTGAGGATGTCACTTCATTAAATGTTGCAAGATGATGATGAGTACATGATGTATTCTTTCTCAATACAAAGAAGAACTCTCTTAACTAGAGTGGTATGTCTCTCCACTAGACATTCTCCTATAACAACTCTCACTCGTAAAAAAGTTCCCCTTCAACATGAAAAAATATCAAACTCTCACATGAAGTGACATACAAGGATCCTCCAACAAAGTAGAAAACAAGGATATAAACAACAAATCATCATCTCAACAAAAATCAAAAGAAGACATGGTATGAGTGCATCTTATACCTCCACTTCTAGTGATGACATGAAAATGCACACATATGATTAAGAAATAGACTACACAGTTGAGTTCATGGTGAAAATTAGTGAAATCTGACTATAAATTTGACCCCTTTTTGACTCAATCAAATTTGGGCTCCTCGGGAATCTCAAAGATTCCTCAAAAAATCTATTCTGTGAATTGATTGAAATTCAGCTGCTCAGATGAAGAAACTGATCTCACCAATGTGTTCTTTGCAAAAAACTGCAAAAAATGCGTATAAAATCGACATATTTCTAACACCTTCAAAATTATGCCCCTAGAGAATCTTATAGATTCCACATAGAAAATATTCCTTAAAATATGCTCTAAAAATATTTTTATAATCTTCTTGATATTCATGTCTACATTGGCTTGCATGCGCCCTCATCTCTCATGTATTCTCCATGATTCCATTTGAACCATTTGAATGACATTTTATAACAAATTGTGAGGGTGAATAAGACAAAGTGTGTGGTTAGCATAGTCATAGTAAGTTACTTGTTGTTGGAGAGATTTTGGGTTCAAAACCCATGGACTCCCAATTTTTCTTTAATATGGTTGTAAAGCCCAATTTTGGTTTTAATATAGTTTTCAAACCATAATATATGGAAATCATATGCCCATATAGTAACAACTCCCAAAACCATGAGAATAAGACAAAAATGTAGGTTGCACCATGTCAAGGACACTTGGACATAATTTGAGGTGTCATGTGCCACCATGTGATTGGACCATGTGACAAGGTCTCATTAATCCACATCATATGCTACTTCTGTCACCTACATGCCATGTGTTGACTTGTGATATTGCCATATCACTTGTTGTGGTCCACCTAGTTTGTTGATTGGGTTGCCATGTGGTAGCATGTAGGAGTGCCACGTGGCACCCTCTGGTTAACTTTTGATATTGACTTTGTTTTGTTATTATTTGGTACAAACTTCAAACTGCAATAACTTTCTCATACAGACTTGGATTTCAATGGCGTCTACACCATTAGAATCAGGACGACGAGCTCTTTGAACTGGTCATAGTTTTGATTAAACTTAAGAACTTTGATTTTTTTATCCTTTCTAGAGCCACCTGGATCATTCCTCCCCATGGAGGAGATTTTGGTCCTCCAAAAGCATGAACACTATTTGCAATCTATTGTACTCCCATGTCTACCTAAAAAGTGACCTAACAAGCCACACTTCTCCTTCACCTTTGTTCTTCGGAGCCATAACTGTCAAATCGACACATGTACTCTTATGCAAACTTACAGTACATCCTGCAAAATACATGTTCAATTAAAATATCAAACATGACCCAAGAAAACCCCATACTTTCTAAGAGTTTATAGAACACTATTTGGTTAGGTTTACATCAAAATCATAATAGAAACCAATACCCCAGCTATCAACAAAAAGGCCAAAAACATCTTCATGTTGAATTCATGAGTGATGGAAAACACGTCATCACTTTTACAATCATTTCACGTGATTTACAAAATGCAGCCATGACAATCTACTATCTCTAATAAAACCATATCCCACTCAACAAAGTGAATGGGTCATCACTTTGGAGTTGATTTTCTTGTTGGATAGATTCATCGACTGGTTCTTTTTCAAGTTCTTTATGGTCGTTTGGTCACTACTCTCGATGGAGCTTCCAACATGTAGCTCTTTGATTCCCATGCTTGTTATAATGGCAGCAAAAATTCGTGTTCCTCCAAACCTTCTTAACTTTATTCCTTCCCTAATTTGGAGAAGGTCTTTCATGTCTTGTCCTCTTTCTTGCTACCATATTTTTCTAATGCTCAACAACAACATGGCTATACAAGCCACAAAAAATACATGGTTTTTTATGCCATGATTTCTACTCATCATTAACAATCTGCTTGTAATCAAAAGGAACCTTAGAGTAAAGAGGTCTTTTATACTTTACTCGATTGTCTCCTATGCGATCCTGGCAATGAGAGCTTGCTTTAGCTCTTCTTTTGCAATGTTTGTTGTTATGGGAAGATTGTGATGTGCTCTCAACATCCTCTTTCCTCGATTGTTTTGGCAATGGATTGGATTATCTGTGTGAAGAACCCCTTGCTTATGTTTCCTTCGAGCACTCTCCTTCAATGTACCCCAATCCTACAAATCGAGGCCTTTTTACAACCTCCAATGACTAAGTCATTCCTTGTCCATTATCACCAATTCCTCCTCCTTTATACCCCATCTTGGTAAGGAGTCTCATGCCGGTTCTTGAAATGGGTACCTCAAGGCTTCCAAAAAAACCAATATCATGTGAAAATGAAATTGAATAAGTACCAACATTATTTACCTCAACTATTGATTTTGAAGTATGTGACGATGGCTTTGCTAAGCCTTCGTCACACTTCAACTTTTCTAAGGCATCTTCTGCGGCTTGTAATTGAAGCTGCAATCTCTGCTTCTTGTACTAATATCTTTAATTCAATATTCTCCACTCGAAGGTTTTCGTTTATCTCCTCATTTGAATGATGAGAAGAATATGAAGAAGAAGAATATTCGCTCAAAGTTGGAGATGGAGCACCGTCCTTTTCTCTCTCTCTCTCTTTTTCGTCTTTTGTCATTTTCTCCTCATAAACTGTATACATTATATCTACGATTCTTTCCATCCTGTAGAAGACTTCGTAGAGATATTTTTGATCCTCTATTTTCTTTCTTGTTGCACATTCAATCTCTGGTTATCATTCACACTCACAATTCACATCATCAAGAAGATTGCTTTGATGTCAAACTTGATCCAAATTTTCTCAGCTCTAGGAATTAACCAAGATCTTTTACTTTTGTGATGTTAGCAGAATTGCATGTGAAAGAGTATGAAAAACCACATGTGAATGCTTTAAAGAAGATAAAACATAAATGCAACCATCAAATCAAGAACACACACAAGTTGATAATGAAGTTCACCGAGTGTGGGTTACATTTTCGGGCCCGATTTCAAGAGTGAGGAGACGCTTCATTAAATGTTGCAAGATGATCATGAGTACATTATGTATTCTTTTCAATAAAAGGAAGAAATCCATTAACTAGAGTGACATGTCTCTCCATGTGACGTTCTCCTATAATAACTCTCACTCATAAAATTTCTCCTCTAGCATGGCAAAATATCAAACTCTCACATGAAGTGGCATACAAGGATCCTCCAATAAAGTGGAAATCAAGGATCTCAAGAAAAAATCATCATCTTAGCAAAAATCAAAGAATACATGGTATCAGTGCATCTTATGCCTCCACTTCTGAGGATGCCCTGAAAATGCACACCTCTAATAAAGAAACAGACTTCGCAGTTGAATTCTTGACAAAAACTCATGAAATCTTACTATAAACTTGACCCCTTTTTTACTTTGTCAAATTTGGGCTCCCTAGGAATATCAAAGATTCCTCAAAGATTTTCTTTTGCACGCTAACTGAAATTTGGCTACTTAGATGAAGAAACGGGTCTCAGCATCACGTTTCTTGCAAAAAACTAAGAAAAATGAGTAAAACTCAACATATTTTTTATGCCGTCAAAATTTTGCCAGGTTCCTCATAGAGAATATTATTTGAAATATTCCCTAAAATATGATCTAACAATATGCCTAGAATCTTCTCGAGATTCATGTCTACATTGGCCTACATGTGCCCTCATCTCTCATGTATTCTCCATGGTTCCCTTCGAACCATTTGAATGGCATTTTACAACAAAGTGTGAGGATGAATAAGGTGAAGTGTGTTGTTGGCATAATTTTTCACATGTTCATATTAAGTTACTTGTTGTTGGAGAGATTTGAGATTCAAAACCCATGGACTCCTAATTTTGCTTTAATATGGTTTTAAAGCCCAATTTTGGTTTTAATATAGTTTTCAAACCATAATATATGGAAATCATATGTCCATATTGTAATGAATCCAAAACCATGAGAATAAGAGAGAAATGTAGGTTGCACCATGCCAAGGCCACTTGGGCCTAATTTGAGGTGCCATGTAGCTCCATGTGATTGAACCATGTGGCAAACTCTCATTGGTCCACATCATATGCCACTTTTTTCACCTACATGCAATGTGTCGAGTTTTGATATTGACACATCACATATTGTGGTCCATCTGATCTGTTCATTATGCTACCATGTGGAAGCCTGTGGGAGTGCTACATGGCACCATTTGGTTGACTTTCTACTTTGACTTTGACTTTTTTCATTGTTTGGTACAAACTTCAAACTCCAACAACTTTTTCATATAGACTCAGATTTTAGTGTCGTCTACGTCATTGGAATCGGGATGACAAGCTCTTTGAACTGGTCCTAGTTTTGATTAAATCTAAGAACTTTTATTTTTTAGCCTTTCTAAAGCCACTTGGATCAGTTTAAATCATATATCCTTAAAAATGTCAAAACCTTAACAAATAAGAGGGAGATAAGGCAATCTGATCCACACAAGTGTAGAGGATATTTTCATCATGGGGTTAAATTCAAAATAACAATGAGCGAAAAATAGATATGTTACCCGTGAAATAAGGACCCGATTTATAGATTTGGTCTCTATATTTCTAGTTTTTAGAAATAAATTCATAGTACCTGTTTCCACAATAGAAAATGTCTAAAGGTTCATGATTTTCCTAATTGATAGAAACCCAATATTTAACAAATTCACAGCGTGGCCACAAGAGAGTGAACGTTTTTAATAAATGTTTTTCTTTCAATTTTACCACATGCTTTTTCATTGGAGTAGAAAATCCCAGATCCAAATAAGGGATTGAATTTTCCTTCTTCAAGAATTTGTTTGGGGCGCTCATTGTGTATGCATTGAACTGCACAACTAATATCACAACTACTTGAAATCTCTCAAAGGCCATTCACGAACAATGATATCTTCTCATCTTACCTCTATATCAATAATCCTACAGATCAATTGAAACACACCGTCTACTAACGTTGACCCTAAATAAGGTTACTAGGAAGTAGTTACCAAGTTGACTCAATCTCCATGTTCCAATTATGGGAATGGGGTCCAAATTTTTTACTCTCTTATAACTATCTCAAAACATAAAAATGATAACATTGTTGTGTTCATCTCGTCAAGACAATTCCAATGATATAAATTTTTCTAAATTTGACACTCATATTGAAAGATAAGGCCATCGAAATATTATCTATTTAATTAGAGCCACTTCATTAACCTGCCACATGTCGTTCAAACACTCCCCAAGTGGTGCCCACGTGGAAATCCCAGTGGGCCCATCTCTCTTCCACATGCCAGTAGCTTCCAACCCACTCAAAAATGTCAACCCCTTACGAGGCCAACATACAACATACATATAAATACATATATGATGCACTAGTACAAGGCCTTTCTATGGTTGCGACGCCAACCACGTGGCAACATTTTCTGACTGTCAACTCATTCATACTTTCAAACCCTTCCAAACAGATGTATTCACAAACTCATAAGATTCAAGCCACATGGATGCATCCCGCTATGACCACATCACCCTATGGTAGTGAATCCTGAAGAGTCTCCACACTGCTCCTCGCCAAACTTTCGAGGCATTCCTTCTAGGCTATGTTAGTAGTGCCAACTCATAATTTAAGTTTGGCCTCCCCCTTAAGTAGTAAATTAATACACTTGTGCCATGAGGAACTCGCCCCCACAAAACGAGCCCCACATGCCATGTCACCCCACGGAATCGATCCTGGCAACTTTATCAATCCCTCCATTCAAATATTTTGGGATCCATGGTCTAAGGTGATGCCATCCTTAATCACTCTGCCTACATGGATAGGGTCCCATGTAACCTTCAATCCCAACTCTTCATGTTTTCTCCATTGTGTGATTGGGAGGGTTCTCCTTGCTTTATGCATTAGGTGAAAAGCCCAACTACCACATCATCCTGGGGACTCGACCCTAATAATTTTTCACCTTGTACCATTTAAAAACTTCTAAGGAAGAACCTCCGGGTTCATCCAATGCTCAGGAACGTTTTTCCTTTGATGGTCCAAATCTCCCTGACTCAAGTTTTTGGTCTCTACACATGGTCACGTGGTTGAATGAGGTTATGCCATTTCTAATTAACATCTAGTGCTTGGGATTAAAGGAGTTCTAGGCCGAGCTTAGCGACCACTCTTGAAATACACAAGGTATTTTTTCAATCCTCTCATACATAGTCAACAACTTATGAGGGCATATACATGCTCTTTTAGCCTATCCCTCTTGAGCTTTCATGAAATTTGAATGTGACCATGGCCCTCTTTACAATGTGGTCGTAGAGGTGCATATATGTATACACACACACACATGGACTATGCTATCTCTTCTGAGATTAAACAGGAAAAACACAACCCAATGATTGTGGTCATATATTTATTCTTACAGAAGGGTTGCATATGATGGGCCTCTAAATTAGACACAAATTAAGGTCCATCTAAGCTTACTTAGGCACTTGAAGGCTATATTAAACCTCTCATTCTACACTTAATAATGTTATTTTTTTACTTTCATATGTTCTTAGGAAGGTTTAGAGATGATTTCATATTATGTATTTATTTTTGAAGAATATTGTGAGAATACTGGACAGATTATGAAGATTTGGAGGCAGAGATAATCTAGGGAATTTCTCCCTACCCTAGGAGGATCAAGATTGGATAACAAATGAATAAAATATCATGAAAATATTGACAAATTCTAGAGCTCCAGTGATTGAGAAAATCTAGGAATGTGTTCTCTGTCTTTTAATGCACATTCCTAATGTTGGGAACCAGATCCACTATTTGAGGGATTTTGGAGGGAAAAGCTTCCTCCTTTCAAGGAGAATGCTTCCTCATCATTTTTTATGAGTGCCAATTCGAATTTTCCTCTCGAGGCAGGTATTTCCTAGTCTTCTTGTGGAGAAAACTTGTATTTTTGTAGCTACACTGTCATTTCTAGCGGAGAGGTACTTGGATTTATTCAAATAATGAAGTTTGGTGCCATTTTTAGCTTCTAGATTTTGGTTTCCTTCATAGGACTCTGAGCATATTTAGGCTTGGCCATCCTAGAAGCCTTAAAGCCCTTTCATATAATTTTCTTTTCTTCTTTCCACTATTGAGAAAATCTAGGAATGTGTTCTCTGTCATTTAATGCACATTCCTAATGTTGGGAACCAGATCCACTATTTGAGGGATTTTGGAGGGAAAAGCTTCCTCCTTTCAAGGAGAATGCTTCCTCATCATTTTTATAAGTAACAATTCGAATTTTCCTCTAGAGGCAGGTATTTCCTAGTCTTCTTGTGGAGAAATTTTGTATTTTTGTAGCTACATTGTCATTTCTAGTGGGGAGGTACTTGGATTTATTCAAATAATAAAGTTTGGTGCCATTTTTAGCTTCTAGATTTTGGTTTCCTTCATAGGACTCAAAGCATATTTAGGATTGGCCATCCTAGAAGCCTTAAAGCCCTTTTGTATAATTTTCTTTTCTTCTTTCCACTTCCTATTCACATGCATCTCTTATTCTTACTTTTCCTATTTCTGCATTTAGTATTGATGATTCTTTTGTTGTAGGATTGGGTTAAATGATTGAAGTAAGTTATTTTGTAGGTTATTTACAAAGTCACAAGAATGATGCATCCTTAGAAAAACTTTGAAAATTCATCTTCATCTTTGAGCTACTTGGATCAGTGTACTAATTCACAAATCTAAAATTTCTGGAAGTCCCTTGGAGCAAAATATTAGTAATTTTCTTCTATTTGTTTGAATGTGTTAATGAGATTCATTTGAGTTTATTCCACTTTTATTATTTCATAAAAACATTCAAGTTAATAAAAAAAATTTACCCCATTTCAATTTCACTTGATTAGGTTGGGCATTTGATATGTTAACTAGCTCACTATTTCTTGAATTTCTAGTTTTTATAGTAATTTTCTGCTATTTTTTAGCACATGTTAATAGGGGTATTTTGGAGTGATTCCACTTGGAATGGAGACATAAGACATATTAATTAATAATAAAAAAATTCTGTCCCATTTTAATTTGATTTACTTAATAATTTAGTGATAATCTCACTCATGTAGCATTACAAGCCTCCTATAGCAATCGTCTGCAGCAAACCTATAACATCACTTTCCTTCACCATTTTTTATCCCCACTGCAACTTTGACTTAGTCTAGATGAATAATGACCCCTAGGCTCTAAATCCATGATTAAGGATACCTAAGGACCACTCTTGACCCCTCCTATCTCCACTGCAATCACAAAACAACAAATATAGTTAGGGAGAAAATTTCACATTTGAAACTCTTCAATGCAAGTGAAGTAGACTTAATTTTTTAATTTCCTAGTTATGTGTTGTAGATTAACATTATTATTTCTAAGAAATTTGAAATCAGATTAATGATTTCCATTTTTAAAGTATAATAATTGATTTGATTTGTTTTCAATAAGAGTAGCATGGTTTATTTCTGCAACTAGTTTAGGTTCAATTTTATGACATTCACTTCATTAGATCAACGAAAGAAGGACACATTGCATGCTACACATATGGTGCTAACACCTCTTAAGTTTTTAAAACCCCAGGCTGATAATTTAAGTTGGTAGCCTTAGGAGTTGCAACATTCTTGTTGCAATACTGGGGCTCATCACTTTTTGGCATTGTTGGTAGGGAGGTGTCAAAGTATGCATTATTTTCTATCATAGTTGATTCACTTCTTTTACTTTTTGCAAGAAAAAAAAAAAAATCATTAGGCATATTTCATTTCAGAAACAGAAAATTGCATTGCATTAACATTGTCATTCAAAAAAAGTAAAAATACTTCTCCAACACCAACCCCCCTCATTTGATCATGTGGTATAGTAAGAACCACATCACCATCCACTTTTGTAGGTAGAAGAAGAAGAGGTGGAATGGAATATAGAAGAAATGGATGGATATGATAATAATGAAGAAGATCCTCTTGGATTCCCATTAAAGATATTGATGTAAGACTTCATATGAAGAACATCCCTCCATATTTCCTTCCCAACTTCCATGGTATGAGGTCAGAGGATCTAGAAACCTTTCTCTTTGAATTTGAAATCCTTTTTAGATCTTATGGTTACTTACTAAACACTCAAAAGTTGAGATTTTTTCAGCAACATTGAAGGATAGAGCTCTTAAATGGTTCATGAGTTTAGGTACTAATTCAATAAGATCATGGAATGATATGCAAAAGATATTTCTAGAAAAATATAAAGATCATGATCTTAAAGAAGAAATATTTAGAATGAATCAAAAATAAGATGAGAGCCTTGAGGGTCTAATAGAGAGGTTCATGCATAATTTTAAGAGGGAAAAATTACATCATCTAGGATGTGACACACTAAAAACCCTCTTAATTAGAACAATCAGGGATGAGTGGATTGATCTCCTTAATCTCATGAGTAGATGTGACGTATGTAGAATTTTGTAGAATTTTTGTACAAATCAACTAGCTCTGATACCATGCAGAACTTTTTCTACAAATCAACTAGCTCCGATACAATGTAGAAATTTCCCACTTGTAGATCACCTGGTAATGCAATGTACTAAAGCAAAACACTTGATCTACTTCTACAAAAAATTCAGTGGAAGCTTAATCAACCATGAGCAACATCAATAAGAACACATATAACAGATAAGAAGGAATCAATCACACATAACATAGAAGAATTTATCCAGGGAAAGCACCTGCCTAAAACCCCATCTCTGTATTATCATACAAGTGGAAATATAGTCCAGATTACACAAAGCACCAGCTTGGAAGCTATCCAGCTCTCAATACAATCCCTTTGCTTCTCATAGACAGTCAAAGGCTTCTCACAAACCTTCTCCTCTGCCATCCAAGCCTCCTATTTCTATGCACAGTTTTCCTGGGTCCTCCAGCTACAACCTGTGTGATTCTCACCTCACACACAACACTGACCTCTGAAATAACTGCACAAACCTGAAGGAGATAAATCCTCATCATGGATGATATTCCTTTATAGGAAAAAAATTCATCCAACTGATAGTACACTGTCCCTTCTCTGATCTCAACTGAGTCTCTGTCTGAACTGACATGCATGAGTTATTTAAGCTATAATATTCAGTTATCTGAAAATACCAATTGTTACATGCATGCAAGCATTAACAAATTGAATCTCATTAATTTAACAACTTGTTAAATTAATCTAACTAGACTTGACTCAGTTAACTGAGCCAACTATTTACAAATCATAATTACAACTCATCCTTATCTCTTTAACTGATGGATAAATTAATCAATTAATAAATAAACTGTTGCATGTCCTCCCATGGACTTCAAGTTTGTTTTTCCTTAACTAATTAACTCATGGAGATTAATTAATTAATGTTTTAAATTGTTGTTAAGACCAAATTCGTTTTTACTTCCTATAGTTAGACCAAGGATGGCTAAAAATAGGAAGGGACCCAGAAATGCTATTTTTAGAAGATTCTATTTTTAGCAGTTTCACCTCTCACCCAAGGTGGAAAATGACCTCACTAGCCAAACTACTATTTTTAGACATGCTATTTTTAGGACTTCTATTTTTAGCACATTTTAAATTTAACATTTCTTATTGCACATTTTTCAACACTCCCTCTCAACAAGAAAGGCTTCCTCTCGAACCTGATCCTGTAACTCTGGAATGTTCTACATGCAACACATCTACCCGGTCCACTTGCTCCAACAACACTTGGAACAGAAACACTCCCAACTGACCACTCTGTTGGGCTAGAACATACTCTGATGCTGAAGCTCTACCTACTAATGACAAATGTTCCCTCTTCGACATCTGTGCTACTGCAACATCTCCATGCATCTCGCACCATTGCACACCTCTCTGTGCCACCTAACACTGTGCAAAACATTTGTATCTTTCGCATTGCTGCAACCTGCTAGCTATGCTCTGTCCTGGGATTCCCTGCACTGTCACTCTCTTTGCCACTCCATACGCATCTGTCTCTACCCCATCAGAAAGTTCCTACTACTCTACATCGGGGATCCTGTAGCAAGGTCTCATCCAATAGGTTGGGTACCTCAAGGATCCTGCCCCTCCTCTTTGGGATGATGACTCCACATCGTCCCACCTCCTACCTGGAGGTATGGCTGCATGTGATCCCTCTGCCCACCTGGCTCGAAGTTTCCCCCTAATGGAGGTCTCCACATGAGTAGATGTCTCTACTTGATCTCCTCTCAGCTTCCCCTGTGGTGGCTGCTCCACAACCTCGTGAAGCTGTTGCACCAATCGTGGCTCCTCCACAATCGTCTGAGACTTCTTCTGGCACTGTATGTTGAGAGGTAACATACCCTCCCTCTCAACCACCAAGTCTCCATCAGTTGCCTTGCTTCTCAAGGCTTTGCATGCATCTTGAACCTCAAGTGCATATACGTTCTTGGCTAGCACACCAATCTATTTCCACTTTCCTGCCGCCACGAAATTTTCTAGAAAATGAACTGATTTTAAATCAGCGATATCTCCCTCATCCGAACTCCGATTCAGCCGACTTTTTTTTTTATTTTGGGTATTTTTCCGCAAGGAATCCAAAACTTCTATTTATTTCTGAAAATTTTGTATAGAAATTTTCTGATCTGCTCTGCAAACTCTCGGCCTAAAACTCAAAACTTTGAAATCTCCTCTTCTTGTATATTATTCTTCCTTGATCACCTGTGCTCTGATACCATGTAGAAATTTTTAGAATTTTTCTACAAATCCGCTAGCTCTGATACCATGTAGAACTTTTTCTACAAATCAGCTAGCTCCGATACCATGTAGAAATTTTCCACCTGTAGATCACCTGGTAATGCAATGCACTAAAGCAAAACACTTGATCTACTTCTAAAAACAATTTAGTAGAAGCTTAATCAACCATGAGCAACATCAATAAGAACACATATAATTGATAAGAAGGAATCAATCACACATAACACAGAAAAAATTATCTGGGGAAAGCACCTGCCTAAAACCCCATCTCTGTATTATCATACAAGTGGAAATATAGTCCGGATTACACAAAGCCCTAGCTCGGAAGCTATCCAACTCTCAATACAATCCCTCTACTGCTCATAAATAGTCAAAGGCTTCTCACAAACCTTCTCCTTTGCCCTCCAAGCCTCCTATTTCTATGCACAGTTTTCCCGGGTCCTCCAGCTGCAACCTGTGTGATTCTTACCTCACACACAACACTGACCTCTGAAATAATTGCACAAACCTGAAGGAGTTAAATCCTCATCATGGATGAGCTTCCTTTATAGGAAAAATATTCATCCAACTAATAGTACACTATCCCTTCTTTGATCTCAACTGAGTCTCTGTCTGAACTGACATGCATGAGTTATTTAAGCTATAATATTCAGTTATCTGAAAATACCAGTTGTTACATGCATGCAATCATTAACAAACTGAATCTCATTAATTTAACAACTTGTTAAATTAATCTAACTGGACGTTACTCAGTTAATTGTGCCAACTATTCACAACTCATAATTACAACTCATCCTTATCTCTTTAACTGATGAATAAATTCATCAATTAATAGACAAATTGTTGCATGTCCTCACATAGACTTCAAGTTTGTTTTTCCTTAACTAATTAACTCATGGAGATTAATTAATTAATATTTTAAACTTCTGTTAAGACAAAATTCGTTTTTACTTGCTATAGTTAGACCAGGGACTGCTAAAAATAGGAAGGGACCCAGAAATGCTATTTTTAAAGGATTCTATCTTTAGCAGTTTCACCTCCCACCCAAGGTGGCCAATGACCTCACTGGCCAAACTGCTATTTTTAGACATGTTATTTTTAGGACTTCTATTTTTAGCACATTCGAAATTTAACATTTCTTGTTGCACATTTTTCAACACTCCATCTCAGCTTCCTCTCGAACCTGATCCTGTAACTCTGGAATGTTTTGCATGCAACACATCTACCCGGTCCACTTGCTCCAACAACACTTGGAACAGAAACACTCCTAATTGACCACTATGTTGGGCTAGAACATACTCTGATGCTGAAGCTCTACCTACTTCTGACAAGTGCTCCCTCTCTGACATTTGCGCTACTGCAACATCTCCATGCATCTTGCACCATTGCACACCTCTTTGCGCCACCTAGCACTGTGCAAAACACTTGTACCTCTCACATTGCTATAGCCTGCTAGCTATGCACTGTCCTAGGATTCCCTGCACTGTCGCTCTCTCTGTCGCTCCATATGCATCTGTCTCTACCCAATCAGTCAGTTCCTACTACTCTACATCGAGGCTCCTGTAGCAAGGTCTCATCCAAGAGGATGGGTACCTCAAGGATCCTACCCCACCTCCTTGGAACAATCACTCCACATCGCCCCACCTCCTACCTAGAGGTATGGCTACATGTGATCCCTCTGCCCACTTGGCTTGAAGTTTCCCCCTACTGGAGGTCTCTGCATGAGTAGATGTCTCTACTCGATCTCCTCTCAACTTCCCTTGTTGTGGCTGCTCCACAACCTCCTGAAGCTGCTGCACCAATCGTGGCTCCTCCACAATCGTCTGAGACTTCTTTTGGCACTATATGTTGAGAGGTAATAGACCCTCCCTCTCAACCACCAACTCTCCATTAGTTGCCTTGTTGCTCAAGGCTTTGCATGCATCTTGAACCTCAAGTGCATTTTATAATATGATTTTTTTTCAAGTGTTTTTTTAATTAATTTTTTCGGATGGCATGTTTATAAAAAACTAAAAAATCTGCATCTTCTCAATAAGAGTAGGGAGGACAAAATTCCAAAACTAAAACTTTGGATTTTTATTCCTATTGCTTCATGGCAGAGTAAATTATAACAAATTACTTGCACAAGAAGATGTAGAATCAAAACATTTCTATAAATTGCTAGAAGACAACTTGATCCCATGGGGTGAAAGATAAGGCTCAAGACTGAAGTTCTTTTACTATAATATTTCCTACTTGTTACCAGTGGGGAAGATCATTGATTTTTAATCGCTTTTGAATAGTAAGGGGAAGAGAAGGAGTATGTGTACTTCTTCTCGGCCCCCTTACCATCTTTTTCATCTTTCAATGTAGAAGGAACCTTTGGAGATAATTTTCTCAATGTAGAAGTTTTCTTTGGAGATTCTTGATTGTGGCCTCAACTTTTAAATCAAGAGGGACCCTAGAATTCTTTGAAGAGCCCTGATCTAGCACTCACTAATTTGCTTGGACCTCAAGATTATCATCTTCTGCGTCAAGGACATTAAGGACTGCAAAGCTATTGACAGTAAGGGCTTGATGAGTAGTTTAAGCCCTACAATGTTGTTGTGTCTTATTTTCATTCTTCTTCTCTTTCCTTTTCAGTGGAATGAATTCTTGATTATTTTCTTCTTCCCCATATTTAGGAGGACTCAATGGGTTTAGGGAAATTGCATTGTTTGGACAACTTTTCACAAAATGTCCATACTTATGACACATATTACACTTTAAAGGAACCTGTTCATAGTCTAAAGCATGTAGGTAAGACTAACCATCCGAATTTAGTTGAATTTCCTGAGGGAGGCCTTTTGAGAAATCTCTTTCCACACAAATTTTGGCATACAAAATATTGTTCCCATGAGCCTTATCGCTTGCGAAAAATCGGCCCAATTTATGATCTATATTTTCTCAACATAGGAATTAACCAAAACTTTTTACTTCTGTGATGTTAGTAGAATTGCATGTGAAAGAGTATGAAAAACTGCATGTGCATACTTTAAAGAAGAGAAAACATAAAGGCAACCATCAAATCAAGAACACACACAAGTTGATAATGGAGTTCGCCTACTGTGGGTTAAGTCTCTTTGCCCGGTGTCAATAGTGAGGATGTCACTTCATTAAATGTTGCAAGATGATGATGAGTACATGATGTATTCTTTCTCAATACAAAGAAGAACTCTCTTAACTAGAGTGGTATGTCTCTCCACTAGACATTCTCCTATAACAACTCTCACTCGTAAAAAAGTTCCCCTTCAACATGAAAAAATATCAAACTCTCACATGAAGTGACATACAAGGATCCTCCAACAAAGTAGAAAACAAGGATATAAACAACAAATCATCATCTCAACAAAAATCAAAAGAAGACATGGTATGAGTGCATCTTATACCTCCACTTCTAGTGATGACATGAAAATGCACACATATGATTAAGAAATAGACTACACAGTTGAGTTCATGGTGAAAATTAGTGAAATCTGACTATAAATTTGACCCCTTTTTGACTCAATCAAATTTGGGCTCCTCGGGAATCTCAAAGATTCCTCAAAAAATCTATTCTGTGAATTGATTGAAATTCAGCTGCTCAGATGAAGAAACTGATCTCACCAATGTGTTCTTTGCAAAAAACTGCAAAAAATGCGTATAAAATCGACATATTTCTAACACCTTCAAAATTATGCCCCTAGAGAATCTTATAGATTCCACATAGAAAATATTCCTTAAAATATGCTCTAAAAATATTTTTATAATCTTCTTGATATTCATGTCTACATTGGCTTGCATGCGCCCTCATCTCTCATGTATTCTCCATGATTCCATTTGAACCATTTGAATGACATTTTATAACAAATTGTGAGGGTGAATAAGACAAAGTGTGTGGTTAGCATAGTCATAGTAAGTTACTTGTTGTTGGAGAGATTTTGGGTTCAAAACCCATGGACTCCCAATTTTTCTTTAATATGGTTGTAAAGCCCAATTTTGGTTTTAATATAGTTTTCAAACCATAATATATGGAAATCATATGCCCATATAGTAACAACTCCCAAAACCATGAGAATAAGACAAAAATGTAGGTTGCACCATGTCAAGGACACTTGGACATAATTTGAGGTGTCATGTGCCACCATGTGATTGGACCATGTGACAAGGTCTCATTAATCCACATCATATGCTACTTCTGTCACCTACATGCCATGTGTTGACTTGTGATATTGCCATATCACTTGTTGTGGTCCACCTAGTTTGTTGATTGGGTTGCCATGTGGTAGCATGTAGGAGTGCCACGTGGCACCCTCTGGTTAACTTTTGATATTGACTTTGTTTTGTTATTATTTGGTACAAACTTCAAACTGCAATAACTTTCTCATACAGACTTGGATTTCAATGGCGTCTACACCATTAGAATCAGGACGACGAGCTCTTTGAACTGGTCATAGTTTTGATTAAACTTAAGAACTTTGATTTTTTTATCCTTTCTAGAGCCACCTGGATCATTCCTCCCCATGGAGGAGATTTTGGTCCTCCAAAAGCATGAACACTATTTGCAATCTATTGTACTCCCATGTCTACCTAAAAAGTGACCTAACAAGCCACACTTCTCCTTCACCTTTGTTCTTCGGAGCCATAACTGTCAAATCGACACATGTACTCTTATGCAAACTTACAGTACATCCTGCAAAATACATGTTCAATTAAAATATCAAACATGACCCAAGAAAACCCCATACTTTCTAAGAGTTTATAGAACACTATTTGGTTAGGTTTACATCAAAATCATAATAGAAACCAATACCCCAGCTATCAACAAAAAGGCCAAAAACATCTTCATGTTGAATTCATGAGTGATGGAAAACACGTCATCACTTTTACAATCATTTCACGTGATTTACAAAATGCAGCCATGACAATCTACTATCTCTAATAAAACCATATCCCACTCAACAAAGTGAATGGGTCATCACTTTGGAGTTGATTTTCTTGTTGGATAGATTCATCGACTGGTTCTTTTTCAAGTTCTTTATGGTCGTTTGGTCACTACTCTCGATGGAGCTTCCAACATGTAGCTCTTTGATTCCCATGCTTGTTATAATGGCAGCAAAAATTCGTGTTCCTCCAAACCTTCTTAACTTTATTCCTTCCCTAATTTGGAGAAGGTCTTTCATGTCTTGTCCTCTTTCTTGCTACCATATTTTTCTAATGCTCAACAACAACATGGCTATACAAGCCACAAAAAATACATGGTTTTTTATGCCATGATTTCTACTCATCATTAACAATCTGCTTGTAATCAAAAGGAACCTTAGAGTAAAGAGGTCTTTTATACTTTACTCGATTGTCTCCTATGCGATCCTGGCAATGAGAGCTTGCTTTAGCTCTTCTTTTGCAATGTTTGTTGTTATGGGAAGATTGTGATGTGCTCTCAACATCCTCTTTCCTCGATTGTTTTGGCAATGGATTGGATTATCTGTGTGAAGAACCCCTTGCTTATGTTTCCTTCGAGCACTCTCCTTCAATGTACCCCAATCCTACAAATCGAGGCCTTTTTACAACCTCCAATGACTAAGTCATTCCTTGTCCATTATCACCAATTCCTCCTCCTTTATACCCCATCTTGGTAAGGAGTCTCATGCCGGTTCTTGAAATGGGTACCTCAAGGCTTCCAAAAAAACCAATATCATGTGAAAATGAAATTGAATAAGTACCAACATTATTTACCTCAACTATTGATTTTGAAGTATGTGACGATGGCTTTGCTAAGCCTTCGTCACACTTCAACTTTTCTAAGGCATCTTCTGCGGCTTGTAATTGAAGCTGCAATCTCTGCTTCTTGTACTAATATCTTTAATTCAATATTCTCCACTCGAAGGTTTTCGTTTATCTCCTCATTTGAATGATGAGAAGAATATGAAGAAGAAGAATATTCGCTCAAAGTTGGAGATGGAGCACCGTCCTTTTCTCTCTCTCTCTCTTTTTCGTCTTTTGTCATTTTCTCCTCATAAACTGTATACATTATATCTACGATTCTTTCCATCCTGTAGAAGACTTCGTAGAGATATTTTTGATCCTCTATTTTCTTTCTTGTTGCACATTCAATCTCTGGTTATCATTCACACTCACAATTCACATCATCAAGAAGATTGCTTTGATGTCAAACTTGATCCAAATTTTCTCAGCTCTAGGAATTAACCAAGATCTTTTACTTTTGTGATGTTAGCAGAATTGCATGTGAAAGAGTATGAAAAACCACATGTGAATGCTTTAAAGAAGATAAAACATAAATGCAACCATCAAATCAAGAACACACACAAGTTGATAATGAAGTTCACCGAGTGTGGGTTACATTTTCGGGCCCGATTTCAAGAGTGAGGAGACGCTTCATTAAATGTTGCAAGATGATCATGAGTACATTATGTATTCTTTTCAATAAAAGGAAGAAATCCATTAACTAGAGTGACATGTCTCTCCATGTGACGTTCTCCTATAATAACTCTCACTCATAAAATTTCTCCTCTAGCATGGCAAAATATCAAACTCTCACATGAAGTGGCATACAAGGATCCTCCAATAAAGTGGAAATCAAGGATCTCAAGAAAAAATCATCATCTTAGCAAAAATCAAAGAATACATGGTATCAGTGCATCTTATGCCTCCACTTCTGAGGATGCCCTGAAAAAGCACACCTCTAATAAAGAAACAGACTTCGCAGTTGAATTCTTGACAAAAACTCATGAAATCTTACTATAAACTTGACCCCTTTTTTACTTTGTCAAATTTGGGCTCCCTAGGAATATCAAAGATTCCTCAAAGATTTTCTTTTGCACGCTAACTGAAATTTGGCTACTTAGATGAAGAAACGGGTCTCAGCATCACGTTTCTTGCAAAAAACTAAGAAAAATGAGTAAAACTCAACATATTTTTTATGCCGTCAAAATTTTGCCAGGTTCCTCATAGAGAATATTATTTGAAATATTCCCTAAAATATGATCTAACAATATGCCTAGAATCTTCTCGAGATTCATGTCTACATTGGCCTACATGTGCCCTCATCTCTCATGTATTCTCCATGGTTCCCTTCGAACCATTTGAATGGCATTTTACAACAAAGTGTGAGGATGAATAAGGTGAAGTGTGTTGTTGGCATAATTTTTCACATGTTCATATTAAGTTACTTGTTGTTGGAGAGATTTGAGATTCAAAACCCATGGACTCCTAATTTTGCTTTAATATGGTTTTAAAGCCCAATTTTGGTTTTAATATAGTTTTCAAACCATAATATATGGAAATCATATGTCCATATTGTAATGAATCCAAAACCATGAGAATAAGAGAGAAATGTAGGTTGCACCATGCCAAGGCCACTTGGGCCTAATTTGAGGTGCCATGTAGCTCCATGTGATTGAACCATGTGGCAAACTCTCATTGGTCCACATCATATGCCACTTTTTTCACCTACATGCAATGTGTCGAGTTTTGATATTGACACATCACATATTGTGGTCCATCTGATCTGTTCATTATGCTACCATGTGGAAGCCTGTGGGAGTGCTACATGGCACCATTTGGTTGACTTTCTACTTTGACTTTGACTTTTTTCATTGTTTGGTACAAACTTCAAACTCCAACAACTTTTTCATATAGACTCAGATTTTAGTGTCGTCTACGTCATTGGAATCGGGATGACAAGCTCTTTGAACTGGTCCTAGTTTTGATTAAATCTAAGAACTTTTATTTTTTAGCCTTTCTAAAGCCACTTGGATCAGTTTAAATCATATATCCTTAAAAATGTCAAAACCTTAACAAATAAGAGGGAGATAAGGCAATCTGATCCACACAAGTGTAGAGGATATTTTCATCATGGGGTTAAATTCAAAATAACAATGAGCGAAAAATAGATATGTTACCCGTGAAATAAGGACCCGATTTATAGATTTGGTCTCTATATTTCTAGTTTTTAGAAATAAATTCATAGTACCTGTTTCCACAATAGAAAATGTCTAAAGGTTCATGATTTTCCTAATTGATAGAAACCCAATATTTAACAAATTCACAGCGTGGCCACAAGAGAGTGAACGTTTTTAATAAATGTTTTTCTTTCAATTTTACCACATGCTTTTTCATTGGAGTAGAAAATCCCAGATCCAAATAAGGGATTGAATTTTCCTTCTTCAAGAATTTGTTTGGGGCGCTCATTGTGTATGCATTGAACTGCACAACTAATATCACAACTACTTGAAATCTCTCAAAGGCCATTCACGAACAATGATATCTTCTCATCTTACCTCTATATCAATAATCCTACAGATCAATTGAAACACACCGTCTACTAACGTTGACCCTAAATAAGGTTACTAGGAAGTAGTTACCATGTTGACTCAATCTCCATGTTCCAATTATGGGAATGGGGTCCAAATTTTTTACTCTCTTATAACTATCTCAAAACATAAAAATGATAACATTGTTGTGTTCATCTCGTCAAGACAATTCCAATGATATAAATTTGTCTAAATTTGACACTCATATTGAAAGATAAGGCCATCGAAATATTATCTATTTAATTAGAGCCACTTCATTAACCTGCCACATGTCGCTCAAACACTCCCCAAGTGGTGCCCATGTGGAAATCCCAGTGGGCCCCTCTCTCTTCCACATGCCAGTAGCTTCCAACCCACTCAAAAATGTCAACCCCTTACGAGGCCAACATACAACATACATATAAATACATATATGATGCACTAGTACAAGGCCTTTCTATGGTTGCGACGCCAACCACGTGGCAACATTTTCTGACTGTCAACTCATTCATACTTTCAAACCCTTCCAAACAGATGTATTCACAAACTCATAAGATTCAAGCCACATGGATGCATCCCGCTATGACCACATCACCCTATGGTAGTGAATCCTGAAGAGTCTCCACACTGCTCCTCGCCAAACTTTCGAGGCATTCCTTCTAGGCTATGTTAGTAGTGCCAACTCATAATTTAAGTTTGGCCTCCCCCTTAAGTAGTAAATTAATACACTTGTGCCATGAGGAACTCGCCACCACAAAACGAGCCCCACATGCCATGTCACCCCACGGAATCGATCCTGGCAGCTTTATCAATCCCTCCATTCAAATATTTTGGGATCCATGGTCTAAGCTGATGCCATCCTTAATCACTCTGCCTACATGGATAGGGTCCCATGTAACCTTCAACCCCAACTCTTCATGTTTTCTCCATTATGTGATTGGGAGGGTTCTCCTTGCTTTATGGATTAGGTGAAAAGCCCAACTACCACATCATCCTGGGGACTCGACCCTAATAATTTTTCACCTTGTACCATTTAAAAACTTCTAAGGAAGAACCTCCGGGTTCATCCAATGCTCAGGAACGTTTTTCCTTTGATGGTCCAAATCTCCCTGACTCAAGTTTTTGGTCTCTACACATGGTCACGTGGTTGAATGAGGTTATGCCATTTCTAATTAACATCTAGTGCTTGGGATTAAAGGAGTTCTAGGCCGAGCTTAGCGACCACTCTTGAAATACACAAGGTATTTTTTCAATCCTCTCATACATAGTCAACAACTTATGAGGGCATATACATGCTCTTTCAGCCTATCCCTCTTGAGCTTTCATGAAATTTGAATGTGACCATGGCCCTCTTTACAATGTGGTCGTAGAGGTGCATATATGTATACACACACACACATAGACTATGCTATCTCTTCTGAGATTAAACAGGAAAAACACAACCCAATGATTGTGGTCATATATTTATTCTTACAGAAGGGTTGCATATGATGGGCCTCTAAATTAGACACAAATTAAGGTCCATCTAAGCTTACTTAGGCACTTGAAGGCTATATTAAACCTCTCATTCTACACTTAATAATGTTATTTTTTTACTTTCATATGTTCTTAGGAAGGTTTAGAGATGATTTCATATTATGTATTTATTTTTGAAGAATATTGTGAGAATACTGGACAGATTATGAAGATTTGGAGGCAGAGATAATCTAGGGAATTTCTCCCTACCCTAGGAGGATCAAGATTGGATAACAAATGAATAAAATATCATGAAAATATTGACAAATTCTAGAGCTCCAGTGATTGAGAAAATCTAGGAATGTGTTCTCTGTCTTTTAATGCACATTCCTAATGTTGGGAACCAGATCCACTATTTGAGGGATTTTGGAGGGAAAAGCTTCCTCCTTTCAAGGAGAATGCTTCCTCATCATTTTTTATGAGTGCCAATTCGAATTTTCCTCTCGAGGCAGGTATTTCCTAGTCTTCTTGTGGAGAAAACTTGTATTTTTGTAGCTACACTGTCATTTCTAGCGGAGAGGTACTTGGATTTATTCAAATAATGAAGTTTGGTGCCATTTTTAGCTTCTAGATTTTGGTTTCCTTCATAGGACTCTGAGCATATTTAGGCTTGGCCATCCTAGAAGCCTTAAAGCCCTTTCATATAATTTTCTTTTCTTCTTTCCACTATTGAGAAAATCTAGGAATGTGTTCTCTGTCATTTAATGCACATTCCTAATGTTGGGAACCAGATCCACTATTTGAGGGATTTTGGAGGGAAAAGCTTCCTCCTTTCAAGGAGAATGCTTCCTCATCATTTTTATAAGTAACAATTCGAATTTTCCTCTAGAGGCAGGTATTTCCTAGTCTTCTTGTGGAGAAATTTTGTATTTTTGTAGCTACATTGTCATTTCTAGTGGGGAGGTACTTGGATTTATTCAAATAATAAAGTTTGGTGCCATTTTTAGCTTCTAGATTTTGGTTTCCTTCATAGGACTCAAAGCATATTTAGGATTGGCCATCCTAGAAGCCTTAAAGCCCTTTTGTATAATTTTCTTTTCTTCTTTCCACTTCCTATTCACATGCATCTCTTATTCTTACTTTTCCTATTTCTGCATTTAGTATTGATGATTCTTTTGTTGTAGGATTGGGTTAAATGATTGAAGTAAGTTATTTTGTAGGTTATTTACAAAGTCACAAGAATGATGCATCCTTAGAAAAACTTTGAAAATTCATCTTCATCTTTGAGCTACTTGGATCAGTGTACTAATTCACAAATCTAAAATTTCTGGAAGTCCCTTGGAGCAAAATATTAGTAATTTTCTTCTATTTGTTTGAATGTGTTAATGAGATTCATTTGAGTTTATTCCACTTTTATTATTTCATAAAAACATTCAAGTTAATAAAAAAAATTTACCCCATTTCAATTTCACTTGATTAGGTTGGGCATTTGATATGTTAACTAGCTCACTATTTCTTGAATTTCTAGTTTTTATAGTAATTTTCTGCTATTTTTTAGCACATGTTAATAGGGGTATTTTGGAGTGATTCCACTTGGAATGGAGACATAAGACATATTAATTAATAATAAAAAAATTCTGTCCCATTTTAATTTGATTTACTTAATAATTTAGTGATAATCTCACTCATGTAGCATTACAAGCCTCCTATAGCAATCGTCTGCAGCAAACCTATAACATCACTTTCCTTCACCATTTTTTATCCCCACTGCAACTTTGACTTAGTCTAGATGAATAATGACCCCTAGGCTCTAAATCCATGATTAAGGATACCTAAGGACCACTCTTGACCCCTCCTATCTCCACTGCAATCACAAAACAACAAATATAGTTAGGGAGAAAATTTCACATTTGAAACTCTTCAATGCAAGTGAAGTAGACTTAATTTTTTAATTTCCTAGTTATGTGTTGTAGATTAACATTATTATTTCTAAGAAATTTGAAATCAGATTAATGATTTCCATTTTTAAAGTATAATAATTGATTTGATTTGTTTTCAATAAGAGTAGCATGGTTTATTTCTGCAACTAGTTTAGGTTCAATTTTATGACATTCACTTCATTAGATCAACGAAAGAAGGACACATTGCATGCTACACATATGGTGCTAACACCTCTTAAGTTTTTAAAACCCCAGGCTGATAATTTAAGTTGGTAGCCTTAGGAGTTGCAACATTCTTGTTGCAATACTGGGGCTCATCACTTTTTGGCATTGTTGGCAGGGAGGTGTCAAAGTATGCATTATTTTCTATCATAGTTGATTCACTTCTTTTACTTTTTGCAAGAAAAAAAAAAAAATCATTAGGCATATTTCATTTCAGAAACAGAAAATTGCATTGCATTAACATTGTCATTCAAAAAAAGTAAAAATACTTCTCCAACACCAACCCCCCTCATTTGATCATGTGGTGTAGTAAGAACCACATCACCATCCACTTTTGTAGGTAGAAGAAGAAGAGGTGGAATGGAATATAGAAGAAATGGATGGATATGATAATAATGAAGAAGATCCTCTTGGATTCCCATTCAAGATATTGATGTAAGACTTCATATGAAGAACATCCCTCCATATTTCCTTCCCAACTTCCATGGTATGAGGTCAGAGGATCTAGAAACCTATCTCTTTGAATTTGAAATCCTTTTTAGATCTTATGGTTACTTACTAAACACTCAAAAGTTGAGAATTTTTCAGCAACATTGAAGGATAGAGCTCTTAAATGGTTCATGAGTTTAGGTACTAATTCAATAAGATCATGGAATGATATTCAAAAGATATTTCTAGAAAAATATAAAGATCTTGATCTTAAAGAAGAAATTTTTAGAATGAATCAAAAATAAGATGAGAGCCTTGAGGGTCTAATAGAGAGGTTCATGCATAATTTTAAGAGGGAAAAATTACATCATCTAGGATGTGACACACTAAAAACCCTCTTAATTAGAACAATCAGGGATGAGTGGATTGATCTCCTTAATCTCATGAGTAGATGTGACGTATGTAGAATTTTGTAGAATTTTTGTACAAATCAACTAGCTCTGATACCATGCAGAACTTTTTCTACAAATCAACTAGCTCCGATACAATGTAGAAATTTCCCACTTGTAGATCACCTGGTAATGCAATGTACTAAAGCAAAACACTTGATCTACTTCTACAAAAAATTCAGTGGAAGCTTAATCAACCATGAGCAACATCAATAAGAACACATATAACTGATAAGAAGGAATCAATCACACATAACATAGAAGAATTTATCCAGGGAAAGCACCTGCCTAAAACCCCATCTCTGTATTATCATACAAGTGGAAATATAGTCCAGATTACACAAAGCACCAGCTTGGAAGCTATCCAGCTCTCAATACAATCCCTTTGCTGCTCATAGACAATCAAAGGCTTCTCACAAACCTTCTCCTCTGCCATCCAAGCCTCCTATTTCTATGCACAGTTTTCCTGGGTCCTCCAGCTACAACCTGTGTGATTCTCACCTCACACACAACACTGACCTCTGAAATAACTGCACAAACCTGAAGGAGATAAATCCTCATCATGGATGATATTCCTTTATAGGAAAAAAATTCATCCAACTGATAGTACATTGTCCCTTCTCTGATCTCAACTGAGTCTCTGTCTGAACTGACATGCATGAGTTATTTAAGCTATAATATTCAGTTATCTGAAAATACCAATTGTTACATGCATGCAAGCATTAACAAATTGAATCTCATTAATTTAACAACTTGTTAAATTAATCTAACTAGACTTGACTCAGTTAACTGAGCCAACTATTTACAACTCATAATTACAACTCATCCTTATCTCTTTAACTGATGGATAAATTCATCAATTAATAAATAAACTGTTGCATGTCCTCCCATGGACTTCAAGTTTGTTTTTCCTTAACTAATTAACTCATGGAGATTAATTAATTAATGTTTTAAATTGTTGTTAAGACCAAATTCGTTTTTACTTCCTATAGTTAGACCAAGGACTGCTAAAAATAGGAAGGGACCCAGAAATGCTATTTTTAGAAGATTCTATTTTTAGCAGTTTCACCTCTCACCCAAGGTGGCAAATGACCTCACTAGCCAAACTACTATTTTTAGACATGCTATTTTTAGGACTTCTATTTTTAGCACATTTTAAATTTAACATTTCTTATTGCACATTTTTCAACACTCCCTCTCAACAAGAAAGGCTTCCTCTCGAACCTGATCCTGTAACTCTGGAATGTTCTACATGCAACACATCTACCCGGTCCACTTGCTCCAACAACACTTGGAACAGAAACACTCCCAACTGACCACTCTGTTGGGCTAGAACATACTCTGATGCTGAAGCTCTACCTACTACTGACAAATGTTCCCTCTTTGACATCTGTGCTACTGCAACATCTCCATGCATCTCGCACCATTGCACACCTCTCTGTGCCACCTAACACTGTGCAAAACATTTGTATCTCTCGCATTGCTGCAACCTGCTAGCTATGCTCTGTCCTGGGATTCCCTGCATTGTCACTCTCTTTGCCACTCCATACGCATCTGTCTCTACCCCATCAGAAAGTTCCTACTACTCTACATCGGGGATCCTGTAGCAAGGTCTCATCCAATAGGTTGGGTACCTCAAGGATCCTGCCCCTCCTCTTTGGGATGATGACTCCACATCGTCCCACCTCCTACCTGGAGGTATGGCTGCATGTGATCCCTCTGCCCACCTGGCTCGAAGTTTCCCCCTAATGGAGGTCTCCACATGAGTAGATGTCTCTACTTGATCTCCTCTCAGCTTCCCCTGTGGTGGCTGCTCCACAACCTCGTGAAGCTGTTGCACCAATCGTGGCTCCTCCACAATCGTCTGAGACTTCTTCTGGCACTGTATGTTGAGAGGTAACATACCCTCCCTCTCAACCACCAAGTCTCCATCAGTTGCCTTGCTTCTCAAGGCTTTGCATGCATCTTGAACCTCAAGTGCATATACGTTCTTGGCTAGCACACCAATCTATTTCCACTTTCCCGCCGCCACGAAATTTTCTAGAAAATGAACTGATTTTAAATCAGCGATATCTCCCTCATCCGAACTCCGATTCAGCCGACTTTTTTTTTTATTTTGGGTATTTTTCCGCAAGGAATCCAAAACTTCTATTTATTTCTGAAAATTTTGTATAGAAATTTTCTGATCTGCTCTGCAAACTCTCGGCCTAAAACTCAAAACTTTGAAATCTCCTCTTCTTGTATATTATTCTTCCTTGATCACCTGTGCTCTGATACCATGTAGAACTTTTTAGAATTTTTCTACAAATCCGCTAGCTCTGATACCATGTAGAACTTTTTCTACAAATCAGCTAGCTCCGATACCATGTAGAAATTTTCCACCTGTAGATCACCTGGTAATGCAATGCACTAAAGCAAAACACTTGATCTACTTCTAAAAACAATTTAGTAGAAGCTTAATCAACCATGAGCAACATCAATAAGAACACATATAATTGATAAGAAGGAATCAATCATACATAACACAGAAAAAATTATCTGGGGAAAGCACCTACCTAAAACCCCATCTCTGTATTATCATACAAGTGGAAATATAGTCCGGATTACACAAAGCCCTAGCTCGGAAGCTATCCAACTCTCAATACAATCCCTCTACTGCTCATAAATAGTCAAAGGCTTCTCACAAACCTTCTCCTTTGCCCTCCAAGCCTCCTATTTCTATGCACAGTTTTCCCGGGTCCTCCAGCTGCAACCTGTGTGATTCTTACCTCACACACAACACTGACCTCTGAAATAATTGCACAAACCTGAAGGAGTTAAATCCTCATCATGGATGAGCTTCCTTTATAGGAAAAATATTCATCCAACTAATAGTACACTATCCCTTCTTTGATCTCAACTGAGTCTCTGTCTGAACTGACATGCATGAGTTATTTAAGCTATAATATTCAGTTATCTGAAAATACCAGTTGTTACATGCATGCAATCATTAACAAACTGAATCTCATTAATTTAACAACTTGTTAAATTAATCTAACTGGACTTTACTCAGTTAATTGTGCCAACTATTCACAACTCATAATTACAACTCATCCTTATCTCTTTAACTGATGAATAAATTCATCAATTAATAGACAAATTGTTGCATGTCCTCACATAGACTTCAAGTTTGTTTTTCCTTAACTAATTAACTCATGGAGATTAATTAATTAATATTTTAAACTTCTGTTAAGACAAAATTCGTTTTTACTTGCTATAGTTAGACCAGGGACTACTAAAAATAGGAAGGGACCCAGAAATGCTATTTTTAAAGGATTCTATCTTTAGCAGTTTCACCTCCCACCCAAGGTGGCCAATGACCTCACTGGCCAAACTGCTATTTTTAGACATGTTATTTTTAGGACTTCTATTTTTAGCACATTCGAAATTTAACATTTCTTGTTGCACATTTTTCAACACTCCATCTCAGCTTCCTCTCGAACCTGATCCTGTAACTCTGGAATGTTTTGCATGCAACACATCTACCCGGTCCACTTGCTCCAACAACACTTGGAACAGAAACACTCCTAATTGACCACTATGTTGGGCTAGAACATACTCTGATGCTGAAGCTCTACCTACTTCTGACAAGTGCTCCCTCTCTGACATTTGCGCTACTGCAACATCTCCATGCATCTTGCACCATTGCACACCTCTTTGCGCCACCTAGCACTGTGCAAAACACTTGTACCTCTCACATTGCTATAGCCTGCTAGCTATGCACTGTCCTAGGATTCCCTGCACTGTCGCTCTCTCTGTCGCTCCATATGCATCTGTCTCTACCCAATCAGTCAGTTCCTACTACTCTACATCGAGGCTCCTGTAGCAAGGTCTCATCCAAGAGGATGGGTACCTCAAGGATCCTACCCCACCTCCTTGGAACAATCACTCCACATCGCCCCACCTCCTACCTGGAGGTATGGCTGCATGTGATCCCTCTGCCCACTTGGCTTGAAGTTTCCCCCTACTGGAGGTCTCTGCATGAGTAGATGTCTCTACTCGATCTCCTCTCAGCTTCCCTTGTTGTGGCTGCTCCACAACCTCCTGAAGCTGCTGCACCAATCGTGGCTCCTCCACAATCGTCTGAGACTTCTTTTGGCACTATATGTTGAGAGGTAACAGACCCTCCCTCTCAACCACCAACTCTCCATTAGTTGCCTTGTTGCTCAAGGCTTTGCATGCATCTTGAACCTCAAGTGCATACAGGTTCTTGGCTAGCTCACCAATCTATTTCCACTTTTCCACTGCCACGAAATTTTCTAGAAAAGGAGCTGATTTTAAATCAACGATATCTCCCTCATCCAAACTTCGATTCAGCCATTTTTTTGGGGTACTTTTCTGCAAGGAATCCAAATTTTCTATTTATTTATGAAAATTTTTTACAAAAATTTTCTGATATGCACTGCAAAATCTAGGCCCAAAATTCAAAACTTTGAAATCTCCTCTTCTTGTATATTGTTCTTCCTTGATCACCTGTGCTCTGATACCATGTAGAATTTTGTAGAATTTTTCTACAAATCAACTAGCTCTGATACCATGTAGAACTTTTTTCTACAAATCAGCTAGCTCCGATACCATGTAGAAATTTTCCACCTGTAGATCACCTGGTAATGCAATGTACTAAAGCAAAACACTTGATCTACTTCTACAAACAAATTAGCGGAAGCTTAATCAACCATGAGCAACATTAATAAGAACACATATAACTGATAAGAAGGAATCAATCACACATAACACAGAAGAATTTATCCAGGGAAAGCACCTACCTAAAACCCCATCTATGTATTATCATACAAGTGGAAACATAGTCTGGATTACACAAAGCCTTAGCTCGGAAGCTATCCAGCTCTCAATACAATCCCTCTACTACTCATAGATAGTCAAAGGCTTCTCACAAACCTTCTCCTCTGCCCTCCAAGCCTCCTATTTCTATGCACAGTTTTCCTGGGTCCTCCAGCTGCAACCTATGTGATTCTCACCTCACACACAACACTGACCTCTGAAATAACTGCACAAACCTGAAGGAGATAAATCCTCATCATGGATGATCTTCCTTTATAGGAAAAATATTCATCCAACTGATAGTACATTGTCCCTTCTCTGATCTCAACTAGGTCTTTGTCTAAACTGAGATACATGAGTTATTTAAGCTATAATATTCAGTTATCTGAAAATACCAGTTGTTACATGCATGCAAGAATTAACAAACTGAATCTCATTAATTTAACAACTTGTTAAATTAATCTAACTGGACTTGACTCAGTTAATTGAGCAAACTATTTACAACTCATAATTACAACTCATCCTTATCTCTTTAACTGATGGATAAATTCATCAATTAATAGATAAACTGTTGCATGTCCTCACATAGACTTCAAATTTGTTTTTCCTTAACTAATTAACTCATGGAGATTAATTAATTATTATTTTAAACCACTGTTAAGACCAAATTCGTTTTTAATTCCTATAGTTAGACCAGGGATTGTTAAAAATAGGAAGGGCCCAGAAATGCTATTTTTAGAAGATTCTATTTTTAGCAGTTTCACCTCTCACCCAAGGTGGCCAATGACCTCATCGGCCAAACTGCTATTTTTAGACATGCTATTTTTAGGACTTCTATTTTTAGCACATTCTAAATTTAACATTTCTTGTTGCACATTTTTCAACAATGTATACCAATTATCATTTGAATAAATTAGTGAAACATGCAAACACATATGAATAGGAAGGTCAAGAGTAAGTAAATTAGCATCAAGATCGGTAATTCAAGCTAAACTTGGAAATTTGTTTGATGACTTTAAAACATAAATTCTTAGCAATCTAAGTGAACAAGTAGAAATGTTAAGAATGCAAGATGAGGAAAAAGAAGATGTTGATATTTATGTTGTCCATGTAGAATCACATGCTATTAAATATTTCCCATAATTACCAAAGTTGAAGGAAGTTTACCAATAGGACAATGGAGCAAGTCAATCGTCAAAGCAACTATGTTATTTAGCTTCAAGAAGGCTATTGTAGCCTAATCAACTTGGTATGATGAAAGAGCCTAATTCACAATTTCAAGGTTATGCACATCCATCTCAAAGTAATTGGAACACATCCTTTCCTTGGCAACCTTGGCCATCTCAAACCCAAAACCAATATTGGCAACAAGGTTAGCAAGAACCTGATGGGAGAAATCCACAATATCCTCAATATCATCCATACCCAACTCCATGCTATCCCTACCATCCACCTCCACCACAACCATAACCACAACCACATCCATCTCAAAGATCCATTCCCACTCAACTACCTATACCACCATTTCCAAACCCACACAAGGAAGTAGCTCAAGCCACTTATAATGATGAGGTACAACACATCCTAACATCTCCTCTTGATCTAAAGGGTATTCATATTAGCTCAGGAAGAGTATTGCAAAAAAAAAGATCCTCTTGATGTCATTGAAGGACAACATTTAGAAAAAGAAGATTCAAATGCAAAGACCAAAGAATCATAGGTTGCACCTGATGAGGAGAATACATTAGAATCAGAGATTGAGAAAGTTCCCTTGTGTTTATCATCAGATCCTCCATGTGTTCAAGAGAATAATGAACAAAATGAGGAATATTTGAATTTCATGGTAGAAGAAGAGATGAAGAATGATCTAAATGAGAAAGAAAACTAAGGGCATCAAAGCTATATTGAGGTTTGGTTCTAAAAAATCAACAAGTTGTAGCAACATACTCTTCTTCAACAATTCCTGATCGCATCTCAATTAAAGTAGTTGGTCTGTCATATTTAGGTACATGTCAAATCATATATTTTGAGCCTATACATGATGTTATTTTTCATCTTGATGTGTACGTGGATCCATTGGAAGTATTCCTATACTTGAAAGAGATTTTGTTTTCTTCAAGTAGAGTACGATAGAAAAAAGAAAAAAGAAATGAAGAAAGAAAAAATAAGAGGAAAAGAGTAAAATATCAGGTGAAAACCTCTTTTGAGGTGCTTGAGATTGGCTCATTGATTTAAAACCTCCTTGAGGAAGTTAGTGGTTGGAAATAAAAAAGAAAAAAAATGAAAAGATCCTAAGTGAAAACCTTCTTTGAGGTGCCTAGGCAGACCTACTAGCTGAAAACCTCATTGAGGCAACTTGTAGGCCCAAGAAAAAGAGAAAAAATAAAAAAGAAATAATTATTTTCTCCATGTATAACTATCTGATGAATGAAGGTGCTCTCCCACCTTTGCAAGCAACAAGAAAAATTTAGCACCAAAAGAAAAAAATTGATCAAAAACTTAGTCAAAGGAAGTTAAACATAAACTTTCTCCTCCTTTTCTCAAATTCTACAATAGGACCAATACCATGTCAATCCATCACCCTCATCCATTTACAACATCCACCCATCATTTCCAGGTCTTTCCCATTCATTTTACTCATTGTCCTAAAATGCTACAAGAGGGTTATCTTTTGTTACAAGAGGCCAAAATACACAGAGTAGAAAATTATTTTCATCACATCTTGAAAACCATGCAAACATTGGATGATATGTTTCATGGGGAGATGCATATGGATGGTGGTAACATGCTTAAGCAATTTCAGTGAATTCCAATGCACACTTTTCGAGAAATTGACCCCCATCACCTACAACCATTTTTAGGTTTTTGCAAGGTTCATGCATTCATTGGAATTTTTTTATTGGGAGGTGCATAAGGATGATGGTAACATGCTCAAACATTTCAAGTCAATCTAGTCTATCGTTTGAGAGATATGAATAAAACAATTCTATTACATGAGACTGCCTTGAAATGCTAAAAGAGGGACCAGAATTTCTATAGGAGCTCACCTACAAGCTCTCCTCCATCCTTCCATCCATACCATCTCATATACATGCCCCTCACTCATATAATCATCTCTCTCCACCCTTCAGCCAAACAAAAAGTTAACTTTCACCTCCTCACTATAATGCTACAGGAAGGTTCTGTAATGCTATAGGATTTGTGTAGCTATAGGAGGGAGATCAAATGAGAAGAATAACCCAAAAGTACATGATGCCTCAAGGAAATGATTAGGAAGGCCTCCAATTATTTACTCATCACCCATTCATCACTCATCCACACCATTTCACCTAAACTTGCTCAAATTGTTCACTCTGTCCTGCCTAAAAAAAAAAACAAAGACCATTGTTCTCCATTTTTCCATTCTTCACCCTACCTCCTCATGAATCCAACCCTATTTATATGGCTTTTCATCACTCCCCTCAACACCACCATGCCAACTGAAGATTAGAAGAAAGGATCAAAATGCTGCTACAGGAATTGTAAAACTTCCTATAGATTCACAATCTCATGCAATGTACTAAAGCAAAAGACAAGAATCTACTTCTACTCTCTATAGAGGAAGCACATAAATATCGAGAAAAATAATAATCGAAAAGAGGGATATTATCAAATACACATAACATAATAAATATTCGGGGAAAGCTACAAATCAAAACCCCACTATTTGTATTGCATATATCAGAAAATCAAGATGAGATTACAATGCTTGTTCTCTTAAGAACAATCCTAGCACTCGGTAAAATCAATCTCCAACTCACAAGAAAATTCTTGGCCAAAACTTAGCCAATTTTGTAGCTCTCCAAGTCCCTATTTCCTTGCGCAATTCCTATGGCTGATTATCCCATCTTAAAGGGAAACCAATGCATCCAAAACTGTGCAATCCCTTCTAGGTTCAGTTCCTGATTGCATGCACTCTCAGTACAACTCATAAAATTATACAACAAATAGTACATTGTCCCTAAATTCTAATATCAATTGGGTCTTTCTCATAATAGACATGTATGATTTTTTGATGAGGGAATCTTCAGTTAACTAGAGTAGCACTAGTTGAGTTCACTAATGCTTCAGCTGACTGTTAACTCACTATTAGTTCCTCAAACATTTTGGCACTAATTTAATGGGAATCAACTCAGTAAACTAAGTTATCTAATTACAACTCATAATTAACTCACCTAGACCACTATAATATAGGAAGAACATATACATGACTTTAGAAAGACTTCCAACTCAAAATTCCTAAGCTAATTAAGTTAATTAAACTTAATTAAATATTTACAAGTTGCTATGACAATAGAATTTGATTTTAATTCTCAATTTTATTCAAGGACAAATTAAATTGGAATTTCTTGTTGCCATTTTTCAACACTCCCTCTCAACAAGAAAGGGATTATCAGCTACCCCAATCCTATATCTGTGAAACTTGAATTTACATCTTGACAATGCCTTTGTCAAGATGTCGACATCTTGCTCCACCATGGGAATGTAATCTAACAACATAATCCACCTCAACACGCAATCTCTGAGATGATGATATCAGATATCAATATGCTTGGATCAATCATGAAAAACTAGATTTTTAGAGTTTGATACAACTCTGATTATCAAAGTAAATCACAGTTGGATCCATCTGCTAAAGAAACAAACCAACCAAGATCTTCCTCATCTAGATAGCCTCACATGCTACCTGACTTGCAACCATGTACTCTGCCTCAGTCGAATTGAGTGCAACCGATCTTTGTTTCCTGTTGTACCAAGAAACTGTTGTTGACACAATACTGAAGATCCCTCCTGATGTGCTCTTCCTATCAGATGGACTCCCTGCCCAATCTGCATCAGTGAAGCCTTGAAGCTTCACTCCCTCTATCCATCTATACCATAACCCAAATTGAGAAGTGCTCCTGAGGTATTTCAACATATGCTTTGCCTCCTTCCAATAAAACTTGGTAGGCATAACCATAAATTGACTAATCTAGTTAACTACATAGCACATATCCGGTCATGTGTTCATCAAGTACATGAGTGAACCCACAAGCTTCATGTAAACAATAGCTTCCTCTATTTCCCCTGAAGTAGCATCCTCCTTCCTCTAGTTACCAGCTAGAGGAGTCTCCATGGGTTTATTGCTCTCCATGCAAAATCTCCTAAGTATATCGTTGGCATAATTTCCCTGAGATACAAACAACTCCCCATCTCCATTCTACATTTCTGTGCCAAGAAAGTAATGCATGAGCCCCATGTCCTTCATCTCAAACTCTCTTTCAAGGTCCTCCTTGCAAGATTTGATTAGCTTCTCATCACCTATCAGTATGAGATCATCAACATAAAGTACAATGTTCAACAACTTACCTTCCACCACTATGTGGTACATGTTTTCATCTGCCTCACTCTTCGTGAAGCCCAACCCAATGAACTAGCTATCTATTGTACTGTACCAAGCACGGGGTGCTTGCTTCAACCCATATAATGCCATATTGAGTCAGCACACGTGTGACTCGTGGTCAAAGGTTTAAAAACCTTCAAGTTGTTGTATGTACACCTCTTCCTCAATCATGCCATTGAGGAAGGTTGTCTTCACATCCATCTGATGGATCTTCCAACCCATATGTGCTGATAGTTTCAATATAGATCTGATTGATGAGTACCTTTTAACTAGAGCAAAGCTCTTATCATAGTCAATCTCCTCTACCTATGAAAAGCCACGGGCCATAAATTTTGCCTTATGCTTCTCCCCCCTACCATCTGCAGCTTGCTTTACTTTGTAAATCCAACGAGATCTCACCACTCACTTGTCCTCCAATCTTGGGACCACATCCCAGACATTGTTTTGAACTATGAAGTCATACTCCTCCACCATCGCATCAAACAAAATTGATTGTTGCACTACTATTTTTCATTCCCTGTTGCTATGACCAACATTGGTACCTGAGATGCTATTTATAGCAGTGCTATTTTTAGCACTTCTATTTTTATCATTTCTTGTTGCCATCTTCAGCACAAGATGTTAGTGATGGAAAGTGCAGAAATTAAAAAGAAAATTGTTGTTGGATAAAGGGATCATCAGGCCATCTTCTTCGCCATGTGGTTCACCTATTGTTTTGGTGCCAAAGACAGATGGAACATGGCGCATGTGTGTGGACTTCCATGCATTGAACAATATTACGGTAAAGAAGCCTTACCCCATGCCTAGAATAGATGATTTACTTGTTCAATTGAAATATGCAAATTATTTTACTAAGTTGGACTTAAGGAGTGGCTACAATCAAATTCGAATTGCTGAAGGACACATTTGGAAGACAACATTCAAAACAAAACAAGGTTTGTTTGAATGCCTAGTTGTGCCTTTTGGTTTATGTAATGCTCCCGCTACCCTCATGCGTGTGATGAATGTTGTGTTGAGGCCATTTCTTGATGAGTTTGTTATAGTCTACTTAGATGACATCTTAATTTTCATTAAATATCATGATGAACATATCATGCATGTGAGAAAAGTACCTGATGCCTTAAATAAAGAATAGTTGTATTTAAAGATGTCAAAGTGTGAGTTTGGAAAAACTCATTTAGTTTACTTGGGTCATATTGTTGGAGGAGGTGAGTTGAAAATAGATCCCTCCAAGGTTGATGTCATTTTGAATTGGCCAAGGCCCAAGACAATTACTGAGGTAAGAATTTTTTTGGGAGCAGCCCAATATTGGAGGAAATTCATTTCTAACTTTTCTTCTATAGAATCTCCTTTGCATGCATTGACTAGTGTGAAAAAGGTTTATCAGTGGGGAGGCAATCAACAAAATCCCTTTGATGCATTGAAGGAAAAGATCAGTTTAGCTCCAGTACTTGCACTTCCAAATTTGAGATAGTCATTTGAGATCCAGACTAATGCTAGTGACTATGCCATGGGTGCAATCCTCATGCAACATGATAAGCCTATATGTTTTCATTCAAAAAATTTCAATGGTGCAGTTATTAATTATCCTACATATGACAAGGAATTATATGCATTGGTGAAAAGTGTGAAGAAGTGGAAACACTACTTGATGGGTAAGAAAATAATCATTCACACTAATCATCAGCCATTGCAATACTTTCAATCTCAATCTAAGTTACAGCGAGGCACTTTCGATGGATGGGTTTTATTCAACGATTCCACTTGGTAATAAGGTATAAGAAAGGTATATAAATAAAGTTGTTGATATGATTTCTAGGCCTATTATTAGTGTAGCTTCTTTACTCAATTATATTTATATTTTGCATGAAAGTTATATTGAGCAATATGAATTAGACAATGACTTTCAGAATGTTTATACAAGCTTGAGTCAAGGTAACCAAGTAGAGGAATTGGATTATCATGTGCATTATAACATGTTGTACCATCTTGGAAAGATTTGTATTCCACAGGGAGAAAGAGTCAACATCATAAGAGAGGCACATACTTCTCTTATTGCTAGTATTTTCGATGTAAGTAAGATAGTGGCACATCTACAGAGGTATTGTTATTGGCCTCGTATCCTTGAAAGTGTGTCACGTTTTATTAAAGGATGTTTATTATGTGCATTCAGTAAGGCTAGCAACAGGAAGTTAGGATTGTACACACCACTTCTCGTTCCTTCACGATTGTGGGAGAGTGTTTCTATGGATTTTGTAGGAGGCCTTCCATTGTCAAAAAGAGGTCATGATTATTTTTATGTAGTTCTGGATAGGTTCAACAAAATTTTTATTTTGATGCCATGTAAAAATAAAATTACAACTGAAAAAAACTGCTTATTTATTCTTTCAAAATGTATGGGTGCATTTTGGATTTCCCACATCTATTGTTAGTGATGAATATTCTCGCTTTGTTGGGAATTTTTGGTCAAGTTTGTGGGGATTCATGGACACCAAATTGAACAAAGAGTACAACATTTCATCCACAAACAAATGGTCAAACAGAGGCGGTGAACAAGACAATGATACATCTTCTTCGTGGGTATTACAACAAGCATCTTAAGTTGTGGGATGAACATTTGCACTACATTTAGCATACTTACAACTAGGCCAAGCACTCTTCAACCCAAACATCACCATTTGAAGCATGTTTGGGATACTTTTCTAAGTCTCCTTTGGATTTCATTTTTGGAAAAGATGTTGCTATTGATGGTTATAGTGACATAGAAAAGCAAGAAGGTTCATTGAAGAAATCCAATTGGTACACCAAAGATTTCAAGAACAGTTGGAAAAGAGCCAAGCCAAGTACAAAGAAAGGCATGACAAACATTGTGTGTATCACAAGTTCCAAGTCGGTGATGAAGTTTGGCTTCACATTAGCAAAGAGAGACTCTAAGGAGAAGGTAAAAAACTAAAACCAAATAGCTATGGTCCATTCAGAATTTTGGAAAATATTGGTAACAATGCCTTTAGGTTGGATTTTCCTTCATATATGCAAATTTATGTTGTTGTTAATGTTGAGAACTTAAGGTTGTATGAGCCTCCTTTGATAAAATTTCAAGGAGAAAATGTCCAAATTCCTTCCATTGAGGATTTTTATCCTGAATACCTTGATGAACTATAGGAAGACAACATACTTGACAGAAGAACAAGGTCTTCAAAGCGAGGGAATGTGGATTACCTTTGAGTAGGGCTCAAAGGAATAAATCCTTCAAAGGCAAAATGGATCGAGATTGGAAATGTGAGGGAACCGTACCCTCACCTGCTGGACAATTGAAAGTGATATTTTGGGGTCCAAAAGGCTTCTAATGGGGAGGAATGATCAGGTGCTCAAAAAAATAGCTTAAAATTAAATGTTGTTAGATTGGTGTGGAACTTGAACGATTGCGTAGTGTTCATCATCCTGAATTCGTCGCAACTCATTTCGCGTGAAACGGATGTCGTATGCTCCCATAATCATGTTCTGTTCACTCTCCCAAACAGAGGAAGTTTTGTAAAAATTAACATCCCAGTCAGTAGTTTGTACTGTTGACGTGGCACTAAGTGTGCAGGTCTATGTGGCAAGTTGACTAATCAACATTCTCCGGTGAATTGTATTGTGCCAAGTATCACATTCTCATTGGATGAAATCACTGATTTTTGATTGGTTAGATTGGTAGCTAACCACGAGCTCACACGTGTCCTGGCTAGAGGCCGCCACATGGCAGCCTGGGCACAACCAAAAATTTTGGTCGAGTCCGGTCAACAGCAGCGGGGTTCAAACCCACGACCACCAACAAAGGAGAAAAGACAACCACCAATGCGCCATTCAATTTAGTTATTAACTATATAAGAACTCGGGTTCTACTTAAATGTTAAGAGTGCGCCATTTTTTGGGGAGGGTCCAACCCATAGGGAACAGAGCTTAGTCACGGAACCGTCATATGACCACCAACCGGAGATGAGCGGGGAGGGCTCAATTGTTGGGGATGGGCCATTGGCCATAGTCCTGGGTACGTGACCCCCCATATGCCCAAATTTTTCGGATATAAGGTGCCAGAGGACATTTAAAACATTCGAAAATTTCATTTGAAAATCGACAAAATTGTCGCTCCGTTAGTGTGTTTTGGGGAAAATTTGTAGGATGGTGCCGAATTTTGGGGAATTTGTAGTGCGATTAGCAGAAAACTTGGAAAGGCCATAACTTCTTCAGTTTTTGACCAAATCAGGAGCAGAAAGAGGCTACATAGGCATTTTTGGGCATTCTGGAGCCATTGGAATAGGTTTCAGAGCTTTCTGAGCATTCTAAACTGATGTATTCACATTTTTTAGCATAATAGAGAGGGCTAAGCCATTGGAAGTTGGACCAAGGAGACGTAGCCCAGGAGGGGTGAACTCCTTCATCATGTGATGTTGTGATACTGTTTATGGTGATGTTTATGTCTATTATATGTTGTTGTTTAGTCATTTGTTTAAGTTAATTTGCACATAAAAATTACATAAGAATGCTCAAAACTCATGTTTTAAACTTGAAAATAATCTCATGAATCCTTAAGCACATTTAACATATTCTGAAAAGGAATTTAGCATGGAAAAACCAAATTTCCCAATCAGATCAGAGCTACTCTCTCCTTCCTTTTGTGTCGTAGATCTTGCTCTATTTGACTTTTGTCCTCTTCCTCTAGCAATAAATTTTCCTCTACCAAACTACTTCCATGCAAGCTTCTCTTCAACATTCAAATATAGCTGGTATGCCCTTCCATATTCAAGGAGATAACACATTGATCTCATCTTAGATATCAAACCTAAGGCCATTAATGTGTATGGTTGTATTCTATGTAGACTCTTCTACACATCCATCCCTAATATTCACCTTAAAAAACTCCCCTATATATTCCCTCATAGACATTAACCTTTGTCTAAGATTTTGCATCTACCTAAATAAAGTGAGTTGATAATTCTTTGGAAAAAAAATTACCTCTAAGCTTTGCAACCATTTTATCCCAGCTCTTGATCTTCTTCTCTTTCTTCCTTCTCCTCTTAGCCTGCATGCCATACCACCATAAAGCTACATGTCCCTTTAATTTGCCGACAAAAAATTTAACTTTCTTCTCCTTTTCCATCTCCTCGTACTCAAAGAACCTATCCATCTCCATGATCTAGCCCACAAGCTCCTCTACATTCATGTTGCCAATATAGGTGGATATTTCAAGCTTAGGATTTGTAATAGATCCTAAAATTGCCTTTAATAATTCAACCTTTTTAGACTCCTTAGCCACTTCTCCTTCTAAAGATTCTTCTTCTTCCTCACTCACATCTCCTACTTCAGGATCTCTTTGTCTACCTATTTCCATGGTTGTTATTCTCTCTTCCAACTATTGCATAGCCTACATCACTTCAACATTAGTTATAGGTATTTATCCTCTCTTGCCTCCTATTCCACCTTGTCCAACTATGTGAGCCATCTTTGTTCATGGAGCAGATATAGAATCTTCTCTAATACCAAAATGATGCATGTGAGCTTACTTCTTTATTAATCAGGTAAAATTTTACATTAAAAAACCACAAAATCCAAGTGTCATATAATAAATATGAATAGTCATCGGAGATGAGCCCTTCTCAACAAAATAAGTGCCAATATTTGTTTTAAATATTGTGCGGGGAGGAGCCGCACATGACCACACTATATGACTAGAATCCCCAGACCCAAAAACTTTTTTTTGCACACATGTATGTCAAGATTTGTATCTCTCGAGAGATAGAACCTGGGGAGTAGAAAAAACTTTCACCAACAATCATCCCGAACTCCTGTCTATTTTTTCCCCGCTCTTTGAATCCCAAGACTTTTTTAATTGGAATGCATTCAAACTTCCAGGGAATAGATCCTGGGGAATGAGAAAACCCATATTTCCATATTTTAATGATATTCATGTGTTTTACAACACCGTGTCACCTCATCATTTCGACATGTCTTCGTAGCCTTCTTCATGCCACACTAGTGTCCACATCACCCTCACTCTTTGAGGACTAGCTGAGATTGGGAACTCCCAGGGAAGATTCTCTAGGGAATCTCCTTCTTCTAACTATTCTCTTTCAACATAACTTAAGTTTTGTTCCCTGACTCTTATCAAATGCTACATTATTGTTCAAACGGAAAAAGGCTAAGGTTTTTTTATTCGTTGGGTTATTTTCTTATACTTATTCCTCTTTTTCTGGGCTCTCCCTTCTTAGCTTTTCAAAAGCATTACACCCTTTCATTCTTTTCCTCATTAAGTCAACCACAAATTTTATATATAAAAACGGAATAAATTCCAACAATATGCAAAAACATGGGAATGACACGGAATACAAGTTTCAATGGCACCAAAAAAACCACACGAAAATCTCTTCACTCCCTTTTTATTAGTTCATAAGTTTTAAAAGGAATTACATATATGGCATCATTCCAAATCCAAAGAAATAGGTTTGGATTAACCCCGATTTGGCATAAATTAAAATTTAGAAACTAATAACTATTTTAATTGGATTACATAGCAACTAAAATAGAATCATAGTTTAACTACTCTACCAAATCCCACACATAGAGGAATCAACTCCTCTAGTAAACATTTTGACCTCTTGGTCATTTGATTTTTACAGATGCCCTTGCATCAACTATTTTCTATTCCTGGTTTTTTTTGTTGATGTTATTGTTATTGATGACTATTATGTGTTCATGTTTTCTCTTGTTGATGATATTATTCTATGCTCCTCGTTGGTTATTGAAGTGGAGAGACTCCATTTGATATAGGGAAAATGTTCATAAACAAATTCAATCCAACGTGCTCACAAGCAATTCTACACACCAACTGAACCACAAATTGTTTACAAACAATTTGATGCTTGAATTCAACCAATTGAAAATAAATCTGAAGAGAATTGAACTAGTTGAAGCTAAAGCTAAAGCAAGGTCAAGAAGTGAGAGGGGTCTTGTATAGCCTCTACAAGGAATCGGTTAAGGCGTATGCATGAGGATTGGGATTGATGAAAAATAATCAAGTAGAAATGCATGGTTTGTTACAAGGTTTGATCCCGGCTAGAGCTCTGCAGGTGTTTAATATCGTAATTTTCGATGATTTCTTAATCACCATACAACATCTATTCAAAGGAACATCACCCTATGATAAGCACTTGGGGAACCTATTAAACAGAATAAGAAGACTCCTCGATTACATTCTAAAAAAAGGATAAATATGCCAACTAGGTCTGTAACCTAAGTAGAGCATATAGAGGTAAATGGCACATTAGGAGGGTGTCCTATGCCATAGTCCGAATGGCCTAACATACTTTAAAATAAATTTTAAAAAATAAAAATAATAATAATAATAATAATAATTGATGTGTATAGATAGCGAAAGGGGTAGATGGGGTAGATATCAACTCAAATGTGGAGTAAGGGACCCAATGGCTATCGTGGAGCTTCGAATAAACAAAGGTCATGCAACACCTAGATGCTAGTACCATTGAATGAATGAATGATATTTTAATGTCCATGAGACTAAAACTAGTCTATGGGACTACCAGCCTCCTTGTCTTTTTCCAATTGCAATTCAATCATTTTCTTACTAAAATTGATGATGAGATGACCCAACCTTCTAATCGTCCCCTCACTAAAAAGACAATGCCAAGGAATTGATACTAACATACTATCATAATTGTCCCTGATGACTCTGAAAGCATCACATTCCAAAATGAAATGATTTTCTGATTCCATTGCCCCAAAAGTGAAAAAAAGTACACACCCATTCTTCCCGAGCTTCTTTAGGTCTCTTCCACCGTCCCGTTTCATACCGAAGTGATTTAGTTCTTAATTGAGCAATAAGTATCTTTTCTCTCCACAAAATTCTAGCTCCAATGTACTCTTTTTATTGGACATCACAAGTGGGGTTGAATTCTTGAATATAGTACTTCTTCTTTCTACCCAACTCTTTTCCCCATATACGCTTACAAAACTTTTCCATAACAAAAATCTTTAACTCCTTCCTATTTTTGGGACATGCATTGAGGTAAACATTCCATTTTTGCATCCATTTGTTGTTTTGTTTCATCCATGATTTCTTTCTTTCACTCATGCCTTCATTGAATATAACGTTCGGTCATCTACCTACTCCCATTTGCTCAATTATTTTTAGATACCTTATAAGATGCACCATAACAATTTCTTGGATGGGAGTTTCTTGTGTTTCACTCAACATTATCTCATAAGGAACCGAACTTTTTATTTTGAACTTGCTCATTCTCATCAACGAGATATAATCCAAAGTACACATATTAGCTTAACCATCGTACCCCCATCTCCACATATGAACTCCTAGGGATGCGTTGCCATAATGAGCAAGCATGTCTCCATAACTCTCCACGCATGTAGGATTTATGGGAGGCAGACTACATTGTAGGGGAAGCTGATTAATAACATGTTGAAGGTGTCCAATTTACATGGAGCTTTGGTGATGGGAAATTTGGGGAAAAGCTCCATTGAAATTGGAGGAGAATCTAGCAAGTTCCATGGAGACACAAACATTTTAGTAAGCCATCCTTTCTGGTTATGACTTCCAATATCAAGTTTTGTTTTCATTCTTGTTGGTTGTTTGCTAAATTGTATGCATGTCTGAGGGAATCACTCTAGGCATTCGAGAGAGAAGAATTTGAAAAAAATGGATCGAAAGAAATTTCTAGGGGTTTGGGTTGTTTAATTTTACTCACTGCATGGAATTGATGGGAGAAAGGTAGTATTGGGTTGTCACTTGCCTAAATCCTCCATAGAGCTTAGTTTTGGCCCCTGCACACAAAGGAATTGGGAAAAGGCATCACCAAGGATCGAGTTTTCCAAGCATCCTTAGTGACTCGGGATGCATTGTTGGTGCCTCCTATATCTCATATTGATCACCCAAGTGATAGACTATGGAGCATCAACTATGGACATCGAAGCAATTCTACTTGGTTGAACATATGTACAATTCACTTGGCTTGGGATAACAGACGACTGTGGAAAAATTAGGAAATTGAGCATTGTGGACAAACTGATAGAGGGTATCATCGCTTGAGTATTCACATTGGGGGAGAATTGGAAGAGTCTTGAGGTATGTTAAAATAAAATGCTTGAGAGTAATTGTATGGTACTTGGAAGTAGGTGGCAAGCTTCCTTGGATAGGAGAAGGAAAAATGATGCAAGACAAAGAGAAAGCACGCAACTACAATGGAAGAGATAAGCCAAAAAGGTGCAGATGCAAGGAATGAGTTAGTCAATTGGAAAAGAAAATGGAAAATCTTTAAATTGGCATGATGATAATGAGTATGAGACCACAAAAGCATATGAAAACCAATGTGAATGTGTTGGAAGAGATCCAAAATATGAAAGACGTGATACTAGGCAAATGGACAAGATAGAGGTGCTATGCCAACAGATTGTGGACTTACAAAGATCAAATTCAAATTATGAATATCAATCCACATGAGTCAAGCTTGGGTAGTTGAAAGGAGGTGAATCATTGTCTAGACCTCAATCAAACACTAGAGGAGGGTGAGGACTTAAAATGATCAATCAAATGTTGCAAATTTTGCTTGTTATTAAAAACTTACTATAGGATATTATCCATATCAAAATGTAACCAATTTTGTAAAACTTTGTAGTCCATTAGCAATTTATAATATGAAGAAGAATAAGAGGCAGTTGAATGAAAGAAAATGTATCAATTAGTATTCGTTGTGACTAGACATAGACTTTAATCAATACAGATGTTCATTTATGTTTAAAAACTAAAAAAGGAAAATAAAGCTAAAGAAAAAGTGGGATGAAATGTGTGGTACAAAGGCAATAAAGCAATAAATAGGATGGCATATGGAGGATGAAGAATGTAAACAATACTCTAGTTAGCCCTCCTTATAGATAGACAACACTAGCAAAGGTAATAAGGCAAAAAAAAAGATGGCATATGTAGGATGAAGAATGTAAATAATACTCTACCTGGCACCTCCCTAAAGATAGACAAGACTAGCATATTTACACCAACATCTTAACACCAAAAACAAATATCATTTATGACTATTAAATTAAGAAATCATACATGTCCTCCAACTAATGAAGTAAGCCTAAATGAAATGTATGCAGTAAATTTAAAGACAAGAATTCTCTCTACCCAGACATGAGGCCAAATAAGGCCTCAAATTTTACTATTTCTTAAATTAAAGTGTTGTAAGTATTTCAGAGAGAGAAAAAAGTTCAAATTAATAGGTTAAAATTTTAGTTTGTATGATTACTCATAGTCTCTAGCCTAAAGGGTAGGGACGAATAAGGAACCTAAACCCTGCACACGCTGTACAGTGTGTACTTTATTTTCATGTATTATTTGGTGATTTTTGGAGCTGAGAAGTTTTTTGCTAAGACAAATATGCTAAACCCAAAAACTTTATTGAGAGGTATGCCGCTGTATATACTAACTTGCAATTTCTCTCAATTTTAATATAATTCCTGCTGTTTTAATTATTATTCTTGTGCAGTACAAATTTCCCAATGCTTAAGAATTAAGAATAGCGCACCAATGTGAGGTAGATAAACAGAGCACTGCCGCCTTAGCGTCCATTTAAAAGAATTGGGTAGCCATTCCTGACAGCGAGGTAGGTATATTTGTTATAGTAGTTATGTGAAGAACATCACAAAATTATCAAATTCAATCATTGATCAAACAATGCTACTTGATATATACAGGCAATTGCACCGGCACTCTTCATCACAAATATTGTTTAGATTAATGGAAGTTGTCTCCGAAGCTACTGGTGTTATCCATTTTGCCCTTGATGTTTCTCTTCTTCAACTGGTATTGTTACACGCATTATTCCTCTCCCAACAATACCCAGATCGATTACACTTCGACCTGACAAGTTTGATGTATCATCCTTCATGGTGGGTGAATCGAACCGGTCCTTAGTTAGACCTTCTAAGTACAGATTGATCTCTTGTTCTGTCATATTCTTCCCCTTAGATGAGGGGGTTCTTTTAATAAATTGTTGTAATGAGACCAAATGCTGCAGCCCATCTACCTGTAAAATACATTTAATATATACATTAGTATTGTAGTCAAAATATACATTAATATTAATATTTTAGTTTCAATGATTAACCATATTACTATAGTCTTAAAGTAGATGTGATTTTACTCTAAATTTTTGGAGTCTTCTAAGGAGATTGAGGAATTGCTTAGACGGCCAAAAGTAGTTGGGCAAAAAAATTTCAAAAAATCTTGTAAAAGCAGTCTTTGAATCATGTTTTTGATGGTGGAAATGGATCCAGCACCATCAAAAACTTTTTAAGGCTCCTAAAATTATGAATTCTAACAACTTTTACTTGGATTTACAAAATTCCCTACTAAATTTTTTTCAAAATATAACCAGAATTTCCATAACTTTTAGGGCAAAAAAACATGATTGTTAAACTACCACAATTTTTTTTCTCCCAACCATATAAATGGCACAAACTTAAACACAAAAATTAGTAAAACCCTCTAGTTCATTCCATTCCATGAAGATTAAGGGTTAAAGTTGTTCCATTTAAATCACACAAACTTGAACACACAAATTAGTAAAACCCTCTAATTCATTCCATTCCATGGAGATTGGGTTAAGGTTGTTCCATATTACTAATGCCATTCTGGTTTATGTCATTTATTAGTTCTGTAGTTCTTCATATTACCACCTTTTCTCTATAATCTATGAGTAGCTGCGCAATTACTCTCATCTCCTTTGAATACAAGGTAACCTTATTTGAGTAAGCTTCACCTTCCTTTGAAAGGGTTAAAATTTTCTTCTCGAGTCTGTGCAAGCGAGTCTCACACACTGAGACTGCCCTTTTGCCATACCTGAGAGCCTCTGTTACCTTCTCAGCCCATTCTAGAGCAACACAGATCTTATAGCATCTGGGGTTATAGATTAAGATGTCACACAACAGGAGATTTATCCATTTAAAACACATCTAATGCTATTCAATTACACATCTAAAACATTTCAATTTATGAGCTATCTGTAGGATACAGCTGTGCTATGTAGCGACAATCAGGTCTAACAACTCCCTCTAAATATGAAAGAGCTTTGCAGTAGTCCTGGAAAGAAGCCTCAAACATCTCTGCATATAGAAACCCAAAAATATTTGAAATTAGCACTTAACCTGAAAGATCATTGTACCTTGTCATGGATGTTTTATGTGAAGTCGATAAAATAAAATGCATAATACAGATCGATTTTTCACTTTTTTTTTTTTAATTTACATAAAAATATTTCATTTTTTTTAATTTACATAAAAATATTTGATTTGATAATATGATGTGTACCCCTTTCTGAAATTTTATTTATACTGCAAAAATAATGGGAATCTGATAAATTTTAATAAAACAAGATCTATACTGTTAGATTGTACTATAAGGGAGTTCTATATTTTCTTCACTATAAATATTGCAACCTGCTCATGAGTTGAAGTTTCTAAATTTGTTATAAAAAACATACCCCATGTCATGGGGTAAAACAATATGATAGAGATATAGATAAATGTCTTTCTGATTAATTATATTTTCAGGATTGGGTTCAAGTTTCAAACCAACTAATGTGATGGTTCATCTTTGGGACAAGGTGGAAAAAATCATACAATCTTCATGAATAAATAGTAGGGATGCATCATTAATTAAATATTCCCTTTTTTAATGATCTCTAGCTACCTAATCCACTAGTTCTCAAAGGCTAGTCCCCAACAGCTAGTTTTCAGCGGCAGTTTTAACCCTGGACAATGATGCGTCCCTACTATTTATTCATGAAGATTGTATGATTTTTTCCACCTTATTCTGAAAATGAACCACATTGGTTGGTTCTAAAAGTAGACCTACTCTTGAAAATGTAATTAATCTGAAAAACATTTATCTACATTATAGATCACAAAATCTCAATCTAACAATATGACAGACAATTATAAACACATACAATGATTCTTATAAATTTGTTGTAGGAAAAAATACTGTCCTGCACAATTAGCAACATGACAGATGGTGGGGTGTACGCAATGGTATTTACAGATTTACTTTACAAAGAAGCAACTTGTTCTGAAAAAATATTGATGGATGGATGAACTATATATGTAAAAAATGCTCACTTTAATGCTCTTAAGTATATATCAGAAAACTTATTGTGCTGAATTTCTAACAAACATATAATTAAAATTAGTATATAATGATACGCATCTCTACTGCATTTCGACAACTATTTTTTCAGTACTCCATTTCAACAACTTACCTTGCTGGAGAGAGACATCTCCCAAAAGAGTATATATATCCACCAACCTCAAAATATCATCAGCTTGCTGGTTTTTTTCCAGAATAACTCTAACTATGTCAAACATTTTCCATGCCAAGTCCAAATCCGATTCCTCGTCTTCACTCTCCAGATCAATTCCTTCGTCATCAGGAACGTTGTCCTGATTTTCACATTTTCCGCCTACAACGTGTACAATAAATATATTTATAGCATAGTAATATTGAAAATGGATTTAATCCAATTGTATTAAAATATAACAGGTATATATAAATTCCCTAGGTTTCACTTGGGAGCTTACAAAGCAATAGAGTAAACATATTTGTTATAAAAATAACATTATCTCAGATAACCTTTTGATATATATATCACATTTTTCTTTCCAGAAGAAAAGCACAATGGTAACAAACTCCATTTTTTTTCAGTAGAGCCTAACTTATGAGTTACCTAAAAACATAGAGGAAGCCATTTTTTGGTAGAGCCTAACTTAAGAGTTATATAAAAAGGAAAATCTCCCCTATGGCTTCCCATTATTTTTTAGTAAAACCTTAACTTATGAGTTACCAAAAACCCATAGAGGAAGCCATTTGTAAAGCTTAACTTAAGAGTTACTTCAAAAAAAAATTGAGAAAAATCGACCTTATGACTTCCTATCAAAGATACTTTAACCAGAGGCAATAGGAAATAGACCAATTAAACTAATCCTCAGTAAAATAATCATTCTCCATCTAAATAAGCCTCTGGCATGTATGCTGACCTTCATTTTGGCCAGATGTATCGCCTTTAGCATCAGAATTGGAAAGGGTTTGTGATGCTTGAGGTTTGTCTCTTATATCGGATGTTACACTTGTATCCCGTTGAGCAGGAACTGCAGAGGCCGAATTAGTAGTAAGCCCATGAGAGGATTCAACTGTATTTGTGACAGGGACTTCACATGTCTTGGCAGCTTCGCTATGCACGGCAACAGTAGCAGAGGGAGCAACATTGGAAGTTTCTTCTATTTCGGGGGCCGAGTCACCCTTATCAAAGGGTTCAGAGTCCTCTAAACCCTTGCAATATAGTGCACGACCATACTGATAATATGTGGATAAACACTCTGGAGCAAGTTCCCCATGATGTTTCACCCTGCACAATGCATTAGTCCTGTTAAAAGTTGCTTTTAACAGAAATTCCTCTTTGAAAGGAAAAGTGGAGAATGAAACCTGTGCCAACTCAACCAAACTTTCACTGGTTCATCACTGAATAAGATTGATCCCTGATTTGTTAGGAGTGCAAGAAATGCAAATTCACTGGAAAAAACGATGGAAGGTATGCATATTCACAAACCTTATCTCCAGAGCTCTGCTCAAGCAATCAAGCGCTTCGTCCAACTGGTAACCATTAAGGGCATCACTGCCCTTCTGAAATAATGCCTCGGCCTTCTCTAGCTCCACTATTAACATTTGGGAGGCCTCACTGATCTGTTTACAGTGGTCTGGAGATGTAAGAGAATTGTTGCAGGGCACCTGCTGTTCTCCTTTCGTGTCTTGAGCTTCCATGGAAAGAGACGCAGCAGGCTCTTTTGTTTTACTACCATCTACAATAGTTCCAGTACTTTTTTCATGTGAAATAGCCCACCTTTCATTTAGAGCGACGATCTCCATAGCCATGGCGTTTAAAATTCCTTTTCGACTGAATATATGTTGGAGAGACCGGATCGAAATAGAAGGCAATCCAGCCTACAATTTAAAATCATAGAATAATGAGGAGGGAAGCTGAACCGAAACCTCAAGAAGGCAGACCAAGCTTACTAAAAAACAGTTTAAAAGTTTAGACCTATTGTTAATGTGAAAAATAGGCTATTGTGCATATCTAAGTTGGCTTGATACACTTGAAAAACTTAGGGCACAACGGTAAGTCCATATCACCGTCAATGGCGGAAACAAAAGTCTCCTGAAAATTCTAATTCAAATCTGGTATATATGGATATAGTAAAAAATTTACAGCGATAATGACAAGAAAGGGCAGGTGTAAATATACAGGGGCAGGGGCAGGGGCAGGGGCAGGGGCAGGGGCGATATTTTAAATTTTAAATTGAGATTAAAAGTTTATAGGGATCAAATATTTTTTTTAGAGATAAGCTCTTTTTAAAATGTAAAATTTGGAAAAAAAATGTATTTTTAGAAATTTAATTCTCTCAATACTTAAAATATTCAAAGTTATGATGAATCTAACCCTTAAAAGATCACAGAAAATATATATACAATGAATATTATGTATATATGTAAATAACTACTATTATATACAAAGAACCTATCAAGTCACACAATTTGTAAAATGAATCATTTTAAGTTAATTGGTTTGTTAAAAACATAGAGAATATTATTCATATTTATATTTGAAGAGTTACATGAGTATTAGATAGAAACAAAGTACAGATGTTAAATCAACGCATTTACACTGAAATCAATATAATGCCTTGACTTCATTGTACATCTTAATTTGTATTTTAATTTTAATTTCAATGTAAATATAAAGTTGTATTGAATTTCTAATATATTGATTTCAATTTACATTTATCAATACATAAATAATAGACATTTGGATCAATGCATTCATAATTTATCTTAATTCGATTTTTGTAACAATTTTTATGTCAATTTTAATTTTTATATTTATTTTTATTGCATGTAAATTTCTATTTATATTCCAATTTAGATCCATGTGTATCTCATTGTATCCATTTGAGTTCGTATTTATTAATAAATAATAATAAAATATGCATTTAAATAATTTTTTAAGTTTTTCTATGCATATTTTAGCTAATAGATAAAATATTTTTTTTCTAATAAATTTTGTTAAAATCCCGTAAATATTTTAAATAATTATAAGTTTAAGTTGTTTATATTTTTTATGGTGTTGAATCAATTTATGCATTCAAAAGTACATTTTAAATAATAAGAAATCACAATCTTATCCAAAATTATAAAGAAAAGTCAATACATTTTAAATAACAAAAAAACACAATCTTGTCCAAAATTATATCACAAAATTATAGGAAAAAATCATTTAATTTATTAGTTATCTTACACTTTTCCATTTCTATTTTTATTTTTATTCAATCCCATAAAATAAATTTGAATAATATTCATCATTGAATAATAAAAAATGTACATACTCATTATAGCGATTACTGTATTTTTTATTCTAAATTGCTTTTTTCATATAAAGAAAGAACGAACGATATTAAAACAAGTTTAAAAATAATAAAATTTACGAAAAATTGTTTTTTTTAAATTCTATTTCTTTTATTATTTAATAAAATTATAATTGTAAGCAAAACTTCGGCGAAAATCACATGAGGAAAGACCTTTGTCGACGCGTTTCGAACCAACCAGTGTGGTTCATCGTCAGGATAAGTTATATATTAAAATTACAATTAATATATAAAATTAAAATGATGATGACGATGATGATGGTTAACCTCCACTGAGACCAAATAATGGTCTATGGGACCTAAAGAAACAAATTATATATTTTGATTTAAGATTTTATTCCTATGCTCAAAAAGCTTGGAGAGAAGCCTCCCGAGCTCACTATAATTTTTACATTGTAAAAGGCTAGGAAGGTCAATATTGTAACAAAGATTGTGAAATTGAGATCTAATGTGGTTATACGCGGGGCACTCTAAGAGGAAGTGGTTTTCATCCTCGATGTTCCTATTCTCACATATATGGCAGATCCTTTCCGTCCATGGCATTTTAGGAACTGCCCAACGACCTGTTTCACTATGGAGCTCATGAGAATTCGTTCTAATCTTTGCTATATTAATTTTCTTCTTTGAGCGAGTTAAAATAGAGAGATACTTTTGATCTTCTAGGGTGGGGTTGATGACCTTCTTATAATAATTTAATTTTCTTTTAGCCGCTAAGTCTTTCTCACACCACATTTTTTCTTTGAACTTAGAAGTAACAATATCTTTAATGTTATTTATGTTTTGCAATGCATCATTTTAGTTGATCTCCCAATAGTTTAACCAAGCCCTTGTGTCTTTATGCCACCCTCGATTGAGCCTTAGGTGGTTTTGGCTAGAATTTAAAGCTAGCTTAGGAAGGCTATGATCGTTTATGTTACTGATTTTGTGCTTGTACAACAGAAACCTAAGCATAGCTAGGCTCTCAATAGGGGAAAGACCTGCTTCTATAAGGAGAATAGGATAGGGTGTATTACTTTTAATTTTCAGGTTATAAGTTATAAAACGCTTCTGGATTTGCTCAATCTTTCTCCATGATTCTCTGGAGATGCTGCAACCCCAAACCTCACAGCCATATAAGATAACATGAGTGGCTAAAGTTTCAAAGAGGAACTTCTTTTTATCCCACATTACAAGGTTTGTTATTTTACAATTATTTTCAAGACCAAAGTAAGCTTTCCACCCCCCATTAATCCTTTTCTCAATGCTATGGTTCCAGTTGAGCTTGTGATGAATATCAATTCCTAGGTACTTGTAAGAATACACTTCCTCCAAGTTATTATTGTCATACATAAAATTAGTGTAAGTGTCCTTCTTGGATTTGATAATCATCACTTTTGTTTTGTCAATGTTGACAGTCATACCCAGGGTAGAGCAGAAATCCTTAAGAAGCATGAGTTGCTTATTAAGATCAGAAGGGCACCTTGCCAAAAGAACAATATCGTCAGCATAAATAAGAAGGATGACGACTATCCCAGCTAAGATCGTGCCATCACATCCTGCTTCCTCTAAATAGCCTTCGAGCTTATCAATGTAAATGCCAAATAGGGTAGGGGAGAGGGGGCAACCTTGTTTAACTTCGATGTTACACTTAATATCTTTCGACCACCCTTCATTGCTCTTTAGCTTGGCAATTACATTCTCGTATAACCTTATAGCGGCAGCTCTCAACTCGAGAGGAACCTTTAGCTCTTCTAATCTATTCCAAAGGTTGTATCTAGGAACCGTATTGAAAGCCTTTCTAAAGTCCACAAAGCAACAAAATAAATTGGATTTATCATTACGACATTCCTCCGCAATGATCCTAAGCGTAACAAGGTGGTCTGTTGTTGAGTGATGCCTTATGAAACCTGCTTGGCCTTTAGCCCGCTTACCTTCACTTTCAAGCCATATGCTTAACTTCTTTTCCAAAATACTACCATATAACTTGGCTAAGAGAGGGCTGATCATAATTGTTCAATAATTAGAGGGGTTATTTGTATCCCCACTTTTAAAAATAGGGATAATGAGGCTCTCAGTCCAAGGTTTAGGGAACCCTTGCTTGACTGCTTGATTGAAAATCTTGTGGATGTGTGGGATGAGGACAGGACCTCCAATTTTTAAGATTTCTGCTTGGTAACCTTCAATGTCCTTAGCTTTCCCATTAGCGAGGCGATTAACCCCAAACTTAATGTCTTCTAAAGAGAAAACTTCTTTTGTTGTGAGAAGGGTGTCCAAATTATCCATGACATTTGGAGATTCATAAAGCTTTTTAAGATAGGAATTCCAATCGTGAAGAGCAATTTTATTATTATCCTTAGTCTTCCTAGTTAGAATCTGCCTCCAAAATTTCTTAGGAGCTACCTTGGAGAGGTGTAAGAGATTCTCCTGTCTTTGACGAATGTACTGCCTCTTTTTCCTTTTAGTTAGGGCTTTGTATAATTTTATCTTGTCCATTTTAAGAGATTCATCAATATATCTATCTAAATTTAAAATTATATATATAATATTTTTGTTATTATTTTTTAGAATTTTTTAAAAATATTTTCTAAATGAATACAATTATTTATAATCATCTTGTTGTTAAAACATTTTTTTAATAAAATAATGATTATAAAAAATAAAATTCAAATCTTTAATTACAATCATTAAAACTAAATTTTAAATAATGAAATTTAAATGTTTTAAAGTAAGGTTAGAAGTTACATACTTTTTCATCTTTAATAATATTTTTAACAATTTTTATTTTATTGTATATTTTATTTATATAAAATATTTAATAGTTGGTGTTTTTATAGATATAGAATATAATTTATTTAAGTATGCACTCAATTATAATTATAATGTGAGTGTAGATATACAAATAAAATTATACATTATCGAAGATATGTAATACACAAATAATATTATACATTATTGAAGATATGTAATACACAAATAAAATTAGGCATAACTATACAATACACAAATAAAATTAGGCATCACTATCATAATATATAGATTCTAAAATTATTTTTCTAACATAAGGATGATTATATAACTCAAAACTTAAAGATATGTAATTATAAAACACAATTAGGAAAACTAAATTTTAAATAATGAAGTTTCAATGTTTTAAGTAATATTTGATGTTTAGGAATTTCAAATAGTTGGTGACATTCTAATGTGTAATGTGTAATATAGATTTGTGAAAAATATTTTTGCCAACAAAAAAAATTAAATTTTATATGTATAAAAAAAATCATTTTCAATAAAATTTTAAAAGCAATTTTCAATTCTATTGTATGTTTTAATTACCTAATATATTTCATAAGCTATGTTTCTATAGATATAGAATATAACTAGTCTTAAGTGTGCACTCTTCTATAATGTGACTAGAGATACTATGCTAATGACACATCTTTGTACATTAGTTGGTTATGAGAATTTATTTGCCTATAAATGTGGTATTTAAGGGATAGCCTAGTACATGTTCAACAATGTGTATAGTAATGCTTGTATATTTTTTACTAGATATTGTAGAGTTTGTGGTCCTTGTAAGATTCATTGTAGCTCCTTAAATTGTGCTACAATCAAGGGATTATATAATGCCAACTTTGTGCACGAGTATTTGATCAAGCATCACATTTGTCCAAAAATGAATGTTGATAAAGAATTAAACTCGTATAGATCATCATGGTACAGATTCAATTGGAGAATCTCTTTGGAATCATAATACAACCTCCTCAAATTGGTAATGGTTTCCATTATCTATTTTCAATTTTTTTCCCTAAACCCTCACACCTTCTCTATATATTAGCCTGATTGATAATAACATTATTGCACTCTCATTATATTTTTTGAATCTAAATTTATTCTTGTCCTTTAGCCATTTTGTCGCAATACATCTCAATCTAATTGAAGTAAAAATGTAACACACACAACACAGAAAAATTATGATTCCTTGATTATGATTTAGGGAAATATTTAAGATGGGATTATTCTAGTCTGAAATGGGATTCCTCTAGTTTAGTATAACTACCCCTTCCACATTTACCCAATTTCACCGGCCTTCGAGGGTAAACATGAGACAAAGAGTTACTATGACATGACACAACCTACAAGCTCCAGTTAAGGAAATGGGGCCTACAAATTGACCACGAAATGAAAACTCACAACATCCTTCATGGATATTGGACACTCAAAGGCCAGAGGACCACCCCAGGTGACCAAACCTTGAGCTAGGGCTCTTTTTCACTAACGTAGACTCCCAACTGCATGCATGACAAGGCCTGGGTGTGGTTATAGGCCTCCAACCGCATGCACAAGATTGCCTCCATGCAGTTGTGACCCAACTTGACCATTTTAGAGGGTGCAGTCTTGAGATTTGGACCACCTTTCTAGGTCATCCTCTAAACAAGTACCCAGAACTGCCATAACTTCTCAAAATGATAAATGACATAATGAATAGGATAAACATACAAAATTGAGTCAAAAAATTGACCTAGACAGACAATAACATACTAGACATTTTGTCAAACACATGGAAAACATGTAAGCTAAAGGTCATGAATGCATGTCTAATAATAATAGTCTGAGATTCATCTAAGAATCACCAAGAAGACTCTATTCCCTCTCCACATTGCTGCAAAAATGCTTATTATTCCATAGATTCATCAACCAATCAATAGCTAAACAATTTATGACAAGAGCCATACATGTTACACATCATATAACCAACGTATAATCAGAAAATAACTAACATAGAAACTATGGCAACTCAGCCATAATATCACCAACATAATCACTAGAAGTTTACATGAGTTGCAGTAGAATAATAACTCTTATTAATGTATGAAAATACCAACCAAGCCAGGGGCTTCCACGTACTACCTAACTATAGATTGGGATGAACCAAATCTCTCCTTCAACCAATCGCCCTAGCACCATATTCTAAGAATGAATGTGGGATCTCATGGAAAAAACCAAGTACAAACCAAACCAGGGATTCCAAAGGCCAAACCACCTCAACCCTCAACCACAATGATTCCACCTTCACGGTCGGACATCACTAACACCAACCAAATCGGTCTCTACCTAAGTTTTCTAGGATTCCATGAACTAATAACTCAACCCACAACCTTCCATGGCTCTAGAGAATTTTTCCAACACAGCTCCAGGGACTAGTAACTCAACCCACCAAGGGCTCCAGAGTGTTAGTCCCAACCTAGGCTCCAAGACTAGTAACTCAACCCAAGTTGTTCCAAGGCTTCCAGAGTGTTTGTTCCAACCCACAGCTATAAGGAACTTGAGCACCAATAAGAAAAGCAACAAGCAAAAAAGTCCACAACACCATGGTTATCCAGTAATGGGAAGACAAGGCTAAAACCACTATCAATCTAGGAAAATATCCATGTGGATGATAGCACATAACCAAAAATCACATGGATGTACCATGCATGCGGAAATCAACAAGGAAATCACACATGCAAACTGTTACCTACAAAGAAATCTAGTTGTAGTTGTTAATCCAATTATTCCCTTGTGTTTCCCTACTTTCCTTTACCTTATTTCTCCATATCCAAGTGACTGCCCAAGTGCTTCAATAATGCTCCAAGAATACTCTAAGTGTACAAGAGTATGAGAGAATGAGAGAATAGAAGAGAGCTCCAAAGTTAAACTAAAAAAGGTTGTGAACTGATCCTCAGAAGCCTTTGTATTATTGAGGCCTCTATTTTGTTCATTTTCCTTCAATTTCCCCCTCATGCAAATTTGTGTCCCTTCATATTCATTTTCTCTTATTTTCCTTTATTTCATAAATAAAATTCCAATTGTTACCACTTTTCCTTTGCCAATTTCCATAGCCATTAATTAATCACCGATGATACCCATCACTATGTTTTTTTTAACATTCAACTTGGAATACATGTCCCGTGATCTTGGTCTTATTTTATTTACGTAGAAAATCAACCAAGGGTTATCACAAACCCCTCCCCCTTAGGGGAACACCATCCTCGATGTTCAATGACACATATGACCAACAAACCGCTGAAAAGAAAACATACTTCCCATGGAGCTTTATAACATAGCTCAATACAATATTTATAATGAAAACTACTACAAACCATGACCAACATGACAAACATGACAATCATACCACTTATTGGAGCTTTATAACACAACTCGTTGTGGCATCTACAAAAAAATCCATATACATATATACCAAAAACATTTGCTTGACACAACAAATAATGAAGGATATAAAGCTCACATCTAAACAACCATCTTCAATGTAGCCTCATTGGGCCCAAAGTGCTTCCACTATACCTTAACCTACTTGATTGATATGCTCTAGAGCATGAGTTGTTTCCGCTGCAATTTGCATTGTGGTTCTAGCTAGAATTCTCCCTTTGGTTCCACCTGCAATACAAACCAATGAATCACATGATCAACATCCTGGACATACTTCTTAAGCAATGAAACATGGAATATGTAACAACCCTAGTGAAAATTCCATGTAATAAAAGTTAATAAAGCCAAAAATAATAATCATGGTTGATGGGACACTTATTCCAAGCTGAATGTTGGGCAAGACATCCTAGTGTGGGTGTTCATTGGTTTATTATGACTAAGGAATTTGGCATTGGCAATGGCAAAGGCTTTGGAAAGGCGAAATGGAATTTTTGGCACATTTATTTATGAAAATAACAGAAAATGGGAGAAAATGAAGGTGAAAGGTCACACATTGCATTTGAGCAAGAAATTGAAGGAAAATAATGGGAAATGAAGAAAATAGAGGCCTAATTGATAAATAGGCTTCTGAGGATCAATTGCTACCTTTTGTCAGTTCAATTTTGGAGCTCTCTCATTATTCTCTCTCTCTCTCTCCCTCTTGGACACTTAGATTTTTTCTTGGAGCACTTTGGCATTGGATCAAAAAAGGCAAAGAAGGTAAGAGGAAGGAAGGAGCAAGCAAGGAAGAGCAGGATCAAGAAACTACAACATGATTCTTTGTAGGTATCGACTTGTATGTGTGTTTCCTTGCTGGATTTGGCATGCATGGTATTGCATGTGGTTCTTTGTTGTTATGGCATGGATTTTGTGAGGTGTGATAGTGTTTCAGCCTAGCCTTGCCATTTCCAGATAGCCATGGTGTGATGGGGTTCTCATGTTTTAGTTGAGTTAGATTTCTGGATGGATTCGAAGCTAAGTGGGGTGGATCTCTAAAAGAAATAACACATGGCCTAGTGATCCCTGAACCGGACTGTGGGGTGGTAAAGCCACAGGCCTAGTGACCCTTGAATCGGACTGTGGGTTAAGGTAAAGCTAGGCATTGTGTGCCTCGGTGGGCCTAGAAATCCTCAATCTGTTAATGGAATGATATATGGTAAAGCCTGGATGTGGTTGTCCTTGATTAGGCCTAGGAATCCTTGTCGATGAATGGCGGGATATACGATAAAGCCTAGAGGGGGGAGTCTTAGTTTAGGGCCTAGTGATCCCTAGATTGAACTGTGGATTGTGGTAAAGCCTGAGAGACTAGGAGACAGGAAAATTCCTCACAGTGTAGGTGGATAAATCCAGTGGCATCCATGCTTGTTTTGGCCTAGTGATATAGTGGAGATCATGGCAAATCCTGTTATTACATGTTTATTGTGCTAGCCTAGGGATCCAGTGTGGATTGTAGTAAATCTTGGTTTCTATTAATGAGGGTGAGGTGGTTTAGCCTCGAGATGCCTTGATAGGTTATTTTGGTTTGAGTCCCACATTCAAGCTTAGAATATGGCACGAGGATGATTGGCTGAAGAGAGATTTGGCTCAGTCAATCTATGGTTAGATGGAAAGTAGTAATCCCATATCGGGTTGGCTTTTGCATTCATTAATAAGAGGTTCTATCCTTGGTATCTTTTGTGTAAATGTACTGGTTTATATGTGGATTCTATGGTTGATGTATCCTTGATATTTATGTTGTTATTATGTTGATTATAAGCATGTATTATGACAATGATGATGTATGGCTCTCCTCATGTTTTGATTTGTAAATGAATGAACAATGTATCTATGACCTAATAGATGATAATGCAGCTAATGATATAAGGGAACAATGCTTCTTAGTGATTCTCAGATAAGTATGAGACCCCTATGCTCAGATATGTTGTTTAGACCTGTAGATTACATATTTATGACATGTTTAGCGAACTGTTTATCATGGCTAGTAGGGGTCTAGTCAAGTCTTTGTTCAAGAAATTGCATTTGTGTCATTGTTATGTTGTATAAATTCATTTCTGAACCTATCATTGAGTTATGGGAAGTGACCTGGGCTCTGGGCCTGAAAAATTGGCACAAATACCAGGGATGCATGCACATGTCTGAGGAGAAAAGTCCCCAAATGCATGCAAACCCATGATGTGCGAGCATCCTGAGCCTCCCGGATGCACCCTTGCCCAAATCAAGAGAGCATCCAAGGGTTTAATGGTCTAAAACTTCAGTTGGTCTCAGGGGTAGGTTACCTAAGTGGTTGGGATGGCCCCTGGAAGTTTTTTTGTTGATGTGGAAGGTATGTATGGTGGGTTTCCATCGATTACACTTCCTTAAGGTGGCCTAGAAGGTTGAATCCCATTATAGTGGCCTCTCGTTGCATATTTACCCTGTTTGGTTGGTTACTTGGGTAGATGTGGGATGAGTGTGTTACAAAGTGGTATCGGAGCATGGTTCACCCATTGGACTGGATGGGAAGGGTGTGTTGGTCATGCATTCATGTCAATTGCACATGTGTTAATCATCCTTGTAGTCTATATTCTTGTTGAACATGCATTGTGTTGGTCATGGTTGTAGTGATGTCGTCATGTGAAAGAGGACGTTGTTGTTTTGAAGTTTGTCGTCATTAGCGTATGATTGGTTACATGTTGTTTATGCTTGTGTATTGTCATTGCACATTGATATGGTTGTTGTTGTCATGCATGATGTCATTGTAGAGCCTCTACTCTACACCTACTTGTCTACCATTTCCCTCAGTTTTTCCTCATCTTTTCTTCACTTTTGCCTCATTTTCACTGTAAAACCACCCAGATCATTACATTAGGTGTCATTAAGCATGATCAAGTAAGTTTTGCTAATGGATGACTGTTTGTTTAGATTTTGACTTACTTGCAGGAATTCTGCAGCTGTCTGGCAATCCCGCAGCCATTCAGCAATCCCGCAGCCATCTGATGATCCTGCAGCCTTTTTGTTAAACTCAAGGTTCCACGTGTCAGTTTGCTAAATGAGCCACATGGGCACTTAGGTATCAACGTGCTCGAGGTTCCTGTGCCATTTGTTCAACCATCCATGTCATCCGTACCGCTGGTCAAAACTGGTCAAGTTATGGTCAAATAAAGGCAGCTCAACGGTGATTGTAAGCTGTTAGGTCACGTCAGCTCAAACGGTGACTTGTCTGCATTTTGCAGGTGGTAGGGGACATGATCCAACATGGGATTCATTGCCCATGACGACAGAGCCTCCAGCTCATCCACGCAGCCTTATGATGTGTCAATGAACCTTAAATACGCATTACAGTTAGTTGTTTTTTTAGTTATTAGTTGTACGTGTAGACCATCCTTCAGATGCTTATATATACCTGCGTCTGCGTACGCTTATTTTACTTTTTAGTCGTTGTACTTTCTGAACTTGTGATAATTTTAAGAGCTTTTGCAAACTCTGTTTTTATAGTGCTATTCTAGCACTCTATTTTGTATATTTCTGCAAATGGAGCAATAGAAATAGTGCTGTTTTGAAGCTTCCAGTTCCTTAAGTCTTCTTGTGGCTGAATGAGTAGAGGGCCCCTATTCATGTTAGCCTCTGTAAAGTATTTTATGTTCAGCATTTCTTTATTTTCTCAATCAGCATTTCTTTAAACATGTATAGTTTGATTTATTTGATTTCTTTTCTTTCAAGCTGATCAGTATTGTTTCCTTGCAGATTTTTAGCCCGGGATTTGTTTTTATGTTTGTGTATTTGCTTTACAAACTAATGGTATTTGAAGTTGACAGGTTCAAGTTGCTGCCTTTGTTTTTCATAGCTGATTTTTAGTCTTATTTCTCAAAGTTCTGCTAACACATGAATGATCTTTTATCATAAATTGCTACCTTTTAAGGATCAGAATACCACTAACTTGCAGTTGGCTTTGAGTGCTTTCTAGACTAATTTTTCACTACTTTCTAATCATACTTTGCATAGTACATATGGCAGAAGTAGAGAATTAGAAAGAGAAAAACGTTATCACTAGTCTTTAAAGTATATCTTTCTTATTTTTAATCACTTTTCTAATTCAACTTGAGCTACTTCCTAATCGTACTTTACACAGCACTATGTGTTTGAAGTAGGGAGTTAGGGAGAGATAATCATTATCTTTGGTTTTAAAAGTGACTTTCTTTTCTTTTACTTGCAGCAGCATGAATGGTGTCTAGTGCCATTGGAAGTGGTTATTTGCTTTTAAGTTATTTTCAAGTTATTTATTTCTTTCAAGCATTTCCTTTCAAGCAAGTAGTTAGCAATCACTAATCACACACTATCACTCATCTGTTTATAAATCACCACTTCATTTTAGGAAGATAAATTAACCACAACAACACCCCCAACGATAAAAAAGCTCTAAGAGGTTGCTTAAGTACATATAGTACACCTTCACTTCATCAGCTTACGAGCCCCGGGTTGACAATTAATACTAGCAATTTAGATAACACTAAATTGACTAAACATTTTGGCGCCGTTGCCGGGGAAGTGAAATTAAGTAGCCATATTCTTAGAAAAAAAAAACATAAAATTTCAAGAAAAGAAGTTAATAGCCTATCTAAGTATGCTCTCCTCTTGCACTTTGAAGTGATCTGGAGGATCAGAAAGGAGAAAGTTATTGATTTAATAGTTTCTTGAGTATGCTCTCTTCTTGCACCTAGAGTGACCTGGAAGATCAGAAAAAGAATTATTAACTTGACTTGAAGATAAAATAAAAAAATGACATGCATAGAGCTAGAGATTCTAGGGGAAGGTTTTTAGCTAGAGCTCGAAGTTCAATTTTTACAAGTCCATCTGCTTCAAGAGATAGACAAGAGACACCTCCCTTATCTCCAACCGAAACTCCTAGTCCTAGAATTCCTGAAATTCAAGAGCCAAGAGTTGACTCTCCTACACCTTCTATTGAGTTTGAACCAGGAAGAGACTCTTCTCTTTCTCCTACAAGAAAACCAATTGTAATTGAGGAAATAGACTCACCTGAAGAAGAAGGAGAAATCTCTTCTCATTCACCCTTTGTAGAAGAACCAGAAGATTTTGAAATCCCTAGGAGAATCATCATGGCAGAAGAAGAAGGAGGTGGTAGAGATAGAGGTAGAGGAGGAGGAGGAAATAACAATAATAACGGAGGAGGTAGAGGTCCCATTGGAGGAAATAGAGACGGGGATAACTCATTTGGGTTTCCCATTGTTAATGAGGATTCCCGAGCCACCATGAAAAACATATCACCATCCGTCCTCCCAAATTTTCATGGGTTAAGAACTGAGGACCCTGAAACATTCTTGTTTGAATTTGAAGTTGTGTGTCGAACCTATGACTATCTGGATGATACTCAGAAACTCAAACTGTTCCCATCAACATTAAAAGATCAAGCTTTGAAATGGTTCATGGGGTTACTTACTCAATCCATTAGGACTTGGGATGAAATGAAACAAACCTTTTTAGATAGGTATTTGGACTATTGTATGCCTACTAATCACAAGGATGAGGTTTTTAAAATGATGCAAAAAGAAGATGAGAGCTTAGAAGATTTACTTGAGAGATTTCAATATAACTTAAAAAGAGCAAAAATGAGTACCTTGGATGAAGAGACCTTAAAAGCCCTCTTATTAAAAGCCATTAGGGATGAATGGATAGATATCTTAAACATGATGGGGAAAGGGGATATTTCTCAACTTTCTCTCAATGATATAGCAGAACTTTGTATCCATCTCTCAAGGGGCAAATCAAAAACTCAAAAAGGGCCTAGAGATCCTTCTCTCCTTAGGGCAAATAAATCTGCAACAGGATCGGTGAGTAGGGCTGAAATCGGTAATATGCTGGATGAATTTAAAACTGACATCTTAGGGAGTCTTAGTGAACAAATTGATACCCTTAAGATTCAAAATAAACAAAAAGTAGAAGCCGAGGCTATGACTATCTTTTGCCCGAAGTGTAGAAAGAAGCATGCTTTAAGGGAATGTCCCTTGGAAGCACAAGTTGTGGAAACCTGTGTAATTTGCTCAGAAACTCATGAGACCAAGGATTGTCCTTCAATCCCTGGCCTCAAAGCAGTATTTCAAGAAGATCCAAGTACGCTTGAATCTCTTTGTCTTGTTGCAAGAAGACCTTGGCAGGGGCAGCAAAATCAAGGGTTTAACAACTCTATGAATTTCCAACCCCCACCAAATTGGAATCCTTGGCAACAACCTTGGTCACAACCACAAAATCCTTTCCAAGCATGGTTGCAAAGCATGCAAATGCAAAATCCTTATGGGAGATTTGCCCAATTCTATCAATATCCTCAATCCTTTCAGAATCAGCAAGCTCCCCAACTTCCAAATCAAGGTCAACAACTGTCATTGCCATTCCCTCAACAACAACAACAACCTCCTCCACAAAATCAAAATTCTCAACTCTTGCTACAATCTCAACAGACCAAATCAACTTCCTTCTTAGCCTCAACCAAACCCCAATAATAGGAATCCTCAAAATGCTTATGTAATGGAAGGTCAACCACTCATGGAAGGACAACCATTCCCTACCTATATGGTTGTTCCTCTCAATGAGGTACAACTCAGATCAGGTAGAATCCTAGACCAACCTTCTACAAGTGCTCAACAACCAAGCATTTCCGAGGAAGAATCTCTCAAAGTCAATAAGGGTTCTGAAGCATCCCTTCAAAACCCAAGCATTCAAGAAAAAGAAAAAGAATCAACTCCCATAGTTGAGCAACCTACATCTTCAACTACACCTCCTTTCCCTGAAAGGTTACAAATTGACAAGGGGGTGGAAAAACAAATTTGGTTGCCTGACTATGACTTTCTAGATGAATTGAAAAATGTCTGTATCAAGATTCCCTTGTTAACAGCCATTAAGGAAATTCCCATCCTAGCAAAGACAATAAAGGAGTTGAGTTTGAAAAAAACAAGAAAGAAAACCAGAGATACCAAAAGGATACATTTAGTTGGAAAAATTGCAGACATTATGATGGGTAAGATTACCATGCAAAAGTATGTGGATCCCGGTAGCCCTATTGTTAAAACTCATATCAATGGGGTTGAAATCCCAAATACTTTGATTGACTTAGGAGCCGCTATCAACATCATGAGTCGACAGACCATGGATCAGTTAAAGATTCCTAACCTTCTCTTTACACCTACTTTGCTGCAACTTGCAGATAGATCAATCATCAAACCTGATGGTGTATTGGAAGATATTCCAGTCTCACTAGACTCTTGGGAGTATCCAGTTGATTTTATGATTTTAACTCCCAAGAACAATCTAGGAGGACATCCTCTTATTTTAGGAAGACCTTGGCTGGCCACAGTTGATGCTTTCATAAGTTGTAGGTCTGGAGACATGTATATATCAGATGGTAATTCTACCAAGAAATTCAACTTGTATCCTCCCGCAAAGGCAATATCAGAAATAGGAGAAGATGAGTGGATCAATGATGAGGATACTCTTCAACCTGTTCTAACCATCTCTGAGATTAGTGAGGATAGTCAAATTCTAAATACATTAGAAAATTTTGAAACACCTTTAGAATATGACTCTACACAGTTTCAGTTAGATGCAGACATTGAATATCTCTCCTCTAGACAGATGTCTCTCTTCTCAATGAAAGAGTTTGGTAGTTCTACAGTTGAAATCTTTCCAGGAAAAACATTGAACATTAACAAGAACTTGGAAAGACCACAACAAGAAGAATTAACTAAACTGTTGCAAAAACATTCCACTGCCTTTGCATGGGAATACACTGACATGAAAGGAATCGACCCTAAGACTTGTATTCATCACATTTATATTGAAGAAAACAGCAGACCTATTAGGCAGCCACAAAGACGGATGAATCCAAATCTTAGGGAAATTGTGAAAGAAGAACTTCAGAAATTGCTCAAGGTAAACTTCATTTACCCCATTTCAGATAGCCAATGGGTTTCTCCCTTGGTTATAGTGCCCAAAAAGAATGGTAAATGGAGAGTTTGCATTGACTATCGAGAATTGAACAAGGCAACCTTAAAGGATCATTTCCCTCTACCTTTTATTGATCAGGTACTAGACACTTTAGCAGGTACAAAGTATTTCTCATTCTTGGATGGTTTTAGTGGTTACAATCAGATTCAGGTAGCACCTGAAGATCAAGACAAAACCACCTTTACTTGTCCTTGGGGAACTTTTGCCTACCGAGTACTCCCTTTTGGATTATGCAATGCACCCGCTACATTTCAAAGGGCTGTACTAGGAATCTTCTCAGATCTGATTCATGATTGTGTAGAGGTATACATGGACGATTTCACAGTTTATGGTAATACATTTGAAGAAGCTTTGGCAAATTTGGAAAAAGTACTGGTAAGATGTAAGGAAACAAATCTTTCTTTAAGTCATGAAAAGTGTTTTATGATGTTTACTGAAGGGATTGTTTTAGGACATCATATTTCAGGAGATGGAATCAAAGTTGATAGATCTAAAGTTGAAGTCATCTCTAAGTTACCCATTCCAAATTGCCAAAGAGATGTTAGAAGTTTTCTTGGGTTTACTGGTTATTACAGAAGATTTATTGAAAACTTCACTAAGATAGCATCCCCTCTTTTCAAACTACTTACTAAAGATTGTGAATTTAAGTGGGATCCTGAATGTCAATCTGCCTTTGAAGCTTTAAAGACTAGAATATCTGAAGCACCCATTCTAAGGGGTCCAAATTGGAAACTCCCTTTCCACATTTCTACTGATGCTTCAGATACAGCTTTAGGAGCTGTTTTGGGACAAAAGGATTTGATCCCTTATGCCATTTATTACACAAGTAAGAATTTGACTCCTACTGAGTTAAATTACACTGTTACTGAAAAGGAATTTCTAGCCGTTGTTCATGCTATAAACAAGTTTAGACATTATATAACCGGCTATGAAACCTTTGTCCATACTGATCACTCTGCCATTAGATATCTCATGAACAAACCAGTCACTAATGGTAGAGTTACAAGATGGCTTTTGCTTTTACAAGAATTCAACATAACTGTGTTAGATCGACCAGGTAAACAGAACACAGTAGCTGATTTCTTGTCTAGAATTCAAAACACTAATGAGGATTCTCCTGTAGAGGATAAATTTCCAGATGAGTATTTGTTTGCAGTAACTACCAAAACTCCTTGGTATGCTGATATTTCTAATTATTTAGTTACTGGAAAGTTACCTTTACATTTATTTCCTAATGAGAAAAGGAAAATCATTCAGGAGAGTTCACATTATTCTTGGATTTCTAATGAATTGTTCAAGACAGGGCCAGATTTTATGATCAGAAGATGTGTACGGGAGGATGAAATGCCTGACATCCTTAAGGCATGTCATGACGAACCTTGTGGCGGACACTTTGCTGATAAGAGGACAGCCTATAAAATCCTTTCTTTAGGATATTATTGGCCTTCTCTCTTTAAGGATGCAAAGAAATATGTTAGAAGGTGTGACAGTTGTCAGAGAGTTGGAAGACCAACTCTTTCAAATGAAATGCCACTACAGCCATAGGTATGCATCGAACCCTTCGAGAAATGGGCTCTAGATTTTGTTGGACCAATTAATCCGCCATCCAAGCAAAAGAGATATATATTGGTTTGTACTGATTATGTTACTAAGTGGGTAGAAGCTAAAGCATTGACTTCTGCTACTGAAAATTCAGTTGTTCAATTTCTTTTTGAGGATATTTTCACTCGTTTTGGTGTCCCAAGAGAAATTGTAACAGATCAGGGGAGCCAATTTACATCAAGGATGATGGAGACGCTGATGGAGGAGTATAAGATCAAGCATAGAACATCTACTCCATACCATCCGCAAGCGAATGGTCAAGTAGAATCTACAAATAAAGTTCTTGAAAGCATCATCACAAAGACTGTTCATCTTCATAGAAGAGATTGGGCAGAAAGGCTTCCTGAAGCCTTATGGGCCTATAGAACTACATGGAGGAACACCACAGGACATTCTCCCTATGAACTTGTTTATGGGAAGGAAGTCCTGTTCCCCATTGAGTTCCAAATCAAGACCTTCAAGACAGCAGTTCAATTGGGGATGAGCTTATAAGAAGCCCAGAAGCACAGAATGGACCAGTTAAATGAACTAGATGAAATGAGACAAGATGCAATTCTAAGGACCGATCTAGTTCAGCACCAAAGAATCAAATGGCATGATCGACATATCAAAAAAAAGAAGTTTCAAAAGGGTGATTGGGCACTCTTGTTTGATTCCAAATTTAAGGACTTCAAAGGAAAATTTTAAACTCATTGGCTTGGGCCATATGAGATTGATGAAGTCTTTAATAATGGAGCAGTTAGAGTGAAGACTATTGATGAACTCCAAACTCCCTTTATTGTGAATGGCCACCGGTTGAAAGTTTACCACAAGCCACTCTCAAAAGAGGAGTTTGTTAAGTTGTTCCAAGGCGATTCTGAAATAAGGCTGGTGGAGAAGAATTCTTCTCCTCCATTAGCCTAATCTCTGTTTCTTTCAATTTCAGTTCAATAAATTAAAAAAAAAAATAATAATAATAATAATAATAAATGTATGAGCCTGAAAACCAATCTCTGATTGGCAGTCTCATGCAGAAAACCTGAGGTGAAAATCAGGGTCACCTGACACCTCATGTTTTCCAAAAAAATCTCTCTCTTTTTCATCTTATTTCGCCATTTCATCCATTCCATTTCACCATCTCATTCCATCTAACCATTTTCACTTCACCTCACTGCTTTCCACCCATTCATCCATTCATTCCATTTTATTTCATTAATAAAAGTTTTTTTTTCAGACAACTAAGGTTATTTTGTGCAGCTGGAGGACACTATTGCAGTTCCCGCAGCTATTTGGCAATTCTGCAGCTGTTTAGCCTTTCCACAGCCCCTTTGCACCTGCACAAAGAAACAAAGTCTGTTTGAGAAATTTTTACAGTTCAAAAATCACCAATAACAAGGAGGAAAGAGTCATGTAATAGCAATGAGTTAACAAAGGGTTAATGGCAAATCATTGGAAGGCAAACCAAACGCGGATCTGAGGTATGTTTTAATCTTAAACTTGCAGTTATTTTCGTTACGCAAAGTTTGCTGGGTCATGTCTTTTTGCCACTAATTGTAATGATTATCCATTTTCCCTACCATGCGACCATATACCATGCATATCTTCCAAGTCCATCAGTCTTTGATTATCACGATTTTGGAAATCACTTACGGCTGCTTCTGTCATTAAGGCTTTCGTACCCTAATGACGTAGCCTAATGTACTACGACTCTCTAAGTCCTCATTCCGCAGCCATGTGTAAATCTACCGCCGAAATCTAAGGAGCTAGCCGTTCCTATTCATTATTTCGAAACCCTCCTACGCTCATAACACTTCATTTCACGTTGTTCCATTCTCTCATTTCCTTCATTTCGTTCCACTCACTACGCTGTCTCCATAAACCATACTCTGTTTTCCTCTCTGCTAATTCTGAGAAACAGTGAATACATATAACCAGTGAACGTATGTATTACGACTATCAAGCCACCGTTCCACTGTGTTAAAGCTGTAATCCACCATTTCATTGTGTTCAAGCCATGAATTCACCGTGTCTAAGGCTATTGTTGAAGCCATACAACCTCCTCTCCACAAAATTCTAGAACAGAGCCGAGAAATCACTGTGTAAAGCCACCATTGAAGTCGTGTTTTAGAACAGGAGACGTGGAGTCAATGGGGAAACTTTTAAGGGCTGAACCAGAAGGTTCAAAATTCCTGGAAGCATACCCTCAAGTTAAGGAGGCATTGCAGAGAGCCAACTGGCTACAGTGCATCAAGAAATTTAAAGGCTACCACAAGGAGGTTACTAAAGCCTTTGCAAGGTCATTCAGAGATAAAGACAGTCAAGTGGAGGTGGGTGATTTAACGTTTACAGTCTCAGAGGGCAGCATAGCACAAGCTACATCTCTCCCACAAACCGGTGAAAGGTGGTTTAAGAACCGGTCAGTTCAAGGTCAACAATGGAAGCAGATTTTTAAAAACCCAGGTATGGATACCAGTGTCTTCACAAAAGGAATTCCTGTCTCTCATGTTAAGGAAGAATGGAAAATTTTACTGTTGTTAGTGCAAAAATTTTTCACGTGTGAAGGGAGATTTGGGGTATTATACGTTTATCATGGTAAAATTATGCTGCAATTTCAAGGAGAACATGATATAAATCTTCCCTACTTTCTATTCCAAAGCCTTAGAAAAATGTGTTCCATGGCCCAAAGGAATCCACGAAACGTTGAAGCATATCTCTGTCATCATAGTCTTGTTAAGTTGTTAGTGGAGGAACAATTAAAAGCAAAACGAGACACATGGGAGAAATTTCTTGTAAGAAATCATTTTGAAGAACCTGGAGAAACCTCTGTACCTAGGAAAAGTAGAAGAAAAAGAAAAGAAGATACCCCTGAAACTGATATCTTAGAGGGAACTGTCCAAGGACAGATTGAAGAGGAAACTGAAATACATCAGTCTGAACATGAGATGGAGCCTGAACCTACTGTGGACAGTGATCCAATAGCTCAAGGGATTATCACACAAACCCTCTCAGAACTTGCCCAAGAAGCTGCCCAGAAGATAAAAGAAAATAAGAAGAAACAAAAGCAAGACAAGGGAAAATCTATAGTTCAAGAAATTTATCAAACTCCAGAGACATCTAGTGAGGAAGATAGTCAACCCTTAGCACAAAGGTTGGCCAAACTCCATGCAAAAACTGCCCTTTCTAAGGAAATAAAAGTGCAGAAACCAAGGAAAAAGGCACAAAAAGAAACACAGAGTGTTACCAATGTAAGAAGGAGCAGCAGATTGCAGAATAAAGGGAGAGCCACAAGGACACTTTTCATTGATCTAAGCACACCTGAGAAGGGTGCTATAAAATCAGACCTTGAGGATAGTCCACAACGTGATGCAGCTACTCCTCCAAGGGAGGACAGTCCATTTCAGCCGGAGTTTGAAACTGAAATTGAGCATGAACACAGTCCAAGGAAGTCACCAATTGTTGACCCAGTTCAGCAAGAGGTGTACAACTATTTTGAAACATTGGAGCAGAACACTGCTGGCCCAAGTAATATCATACCTCATGAGCAGCAAATAGACATACTCAAACAAGAGATCTATGAACTTGAGGTGCTAAATCGCCACATTAAGTAGAAAAATGAAGAAATGAAGCAGCAAGCTGATATTGCCAAAGCAATCCAAGATAACACCATGCTTCACATGGGCATGTGGCAGAAGAAAAACAGCAGACTCAAGAAGAAGTGTAGAAGGCTAAACAGAGCATTAATCAATTTGAAATTCAGATGCATGTTCAAGAGACCAAAAGTTAATGTCTCCACAAAGAGGAAGAAGAGGAGATTGGATGTCTTAGCAAAGGCATCCCAGCAGGTGGATTGAGCTATGTTTTCATTGCATGAGGACATGCAATACCCTCGTAGTGGGGGTATGTAGAGCCTCTACTCTACACCTACTTGTCTACCATTTCCCTCAGTTTTTCCTCATCATTTCTTCACTTTTGCCTCATTTTCACTGTAAAACCACCCAGATCATTACATTAGGTGTCATTAAGCATGATCAAGTAAGTTTTGCTAATGGATGACTGTTTGTTTAGATTTTGACTTACTTGCAGGAATTCCGCAGCTGTCTGGCAATCCCGCAGCCATTCAGCAATCCCGCAGCCATCTGATGATCCTGCAGCCTTTTTGTTAAACTCAAGGTTCCACGTGTCAGTTTGCTAAATGAGCCACATGGGCACTTAGGTATCAACGTGCTCGAGGTTCCTGTGCCATTTGTTCAACCATCCATGTCATCCGTACCGCTGGTCAAAACCGGTCAAGTTATGGTCAAATAAAGGCAGCTCAACGGTGATTGTAAGCTGTTAGGTCACGTCAGCTCAAACGGTGACTTGTCCGCGTTTTGCAGGTGGTAGGGGACATGATCCAACATGGGATTCATTTCCCATGACGACAGAGCCTCCAGCTCATCCACGCAGCCTTATGATGTGTCAATGAACCTTAAATACGCATTACAGTTAGTTGTTTTTTTAGTTATTAGCTGTACGTGTAGACCATCCTTCAGATGCTTATATATACCTGCATCTGCGTACGCTTATTTTACTTTTTAGTGGCTGTACTTTCTGAACTTGTGATAATTTTAAGAGCTTTTGCAAACTCTGTTTTTATAGTGCTATTCTAGCACTCTGTTTTGTATATTTCTGCAAATGGAGCAATAGAAATAGTGCTGTTTTGAAGCTTCCAGTTCCTTAAGTCTTCTTGTGGCTGAATGAGTAGAGGGCCCCTATTCATGTTAGCCTCTGTAAAGTATTTTATGTTCAGCATTTCTTTATTTTCTCAATCAGCATTTCTTTAAACATGTATAGTTTGATTTATTTGATTTCTTTTCTTTCAAGCTGATCAGTATTGTTTCCTTGCAGATTTTTAGCCCGGGATTTGTTTTTATGTTTGTGTATTTGCTTTACAAACTAATGGTATTTGAAGTTGACAGGTTCAAGTTGCTGCCTTTGTTTTTCATAGCTGATTTTTAGTCTTATTTCTCAAAGTTCTGCTAACACATGAATGATCTTTTATCATAAATTGCTACCTTTTAAGGATCAGAATACCACTAACTTGCAGTTGGCTTTGAGTGCTTTCTAGACTAATTTTTCACTACTTTCTAATCATACTTTGCATAGTACATATGGCAGAAGTAGAGAATTAGAAAGAGCAAAACGTTATCACTAGTCTTTAAAGTATATCTTTCTTATTTTTAATCACTTTTCTAATTCAACTTGAGCTACTTCCTAATCGTACTTTACACAGCACTATGTGTTTGAAGTAGGGAGTTAGGGAGAGATAATCATTATCTTTGGTTTTAAAAGTGACTTTCTTTTCTTTTACTTGCAGCAGCATGAATGGTGTCTAGTGCCATTGGAAGTGGTTATTTGCTTTTAAGTTATTTTCAAGTTATTTATTTCTTTCAAGCATTTCCTTTCAAGCAAGTAGTTAGCAATCACTAATCACACACTATCACTCATCTGTTTATAAATCACCACTTCATTTTAGGAAGATAAATTAACCACAACAACACCCCCAATGATAAAAAAGCTCTAAGAGGTTGCTTAAGTACATATAGTACACCTTCACTTCATCAGCTTACGAGCCCCGGGTTGACAATTAATACTAGCAATTTAGATAACACTAAATTGACTAAACAGTCATGGAATGTGTAGTTGATATGACCATGCATTGATGACTAGACTCTAGCTATGTAGAAATTCCCACTGTAGATCACCTGGTAATGCAATGTACTAAATCAAAACACTTAATCTACTTCTACAAAAAAATTAGCGGAAGCTTAATCGAACATGAGCAACATCAATAAGAACACATATAACTGATAAGAAGGAATCAATCACACATAACACAGAAGAATTTACCCAGGGAAAGCCTCAGCCTAAAACCCCAATCTCTATATTATCATACAAGTGGAAATATAGTCTGGATTACAAAAAGAATCACCTCACAAGCTATCCTACTCTCTCTACAATCCCTCTACTGCTCATAGACAATCAAAGGCCTCTCTCAAACCTTCTCCTCTACCCTCCAAGCCTCCTATTTCTTTGTGCAATTTTGATTGGGGTCCAGTGCAGCCACTTGTGTGAATTGGCCTCTTCACACACTCACTAACCTCTGATCCAACTACGTAGTCCTGAAGGAGATAAATCCTCATCATGGATGAGCTTTCTTTATAGGAAAAATATTCATCCAACTAATAGTGCACTATCCATTCTTTGATCTCAATTGGGTCTTTATCTGAACTGACGTGCATGAGTTATTCATGATAGAATCTTCAGTTATCTGAAGCACAGTAGTTATATGCTAGCATGCATTAACTAACTGAACTTACTTAATTTAAACAAACTATTTAAATCAAATATAACTGGACTTGACTCAGTTAACTGAGCCAACTAATTACTACTCAAATTAGAACTCATCCTTATCTCTTTAATTGATGGATAAATTCCTCAATTAATAGAGACTCTGTTGCATGTCCTCACATAGAATTCATGTTTGATTTTTCTCGAGTAATTAACTCATGATGAATTAATTAATTTATTTTCAAACTGCTGTTAATATCAAATTCGAGTTTTACTTCCCATTTCTAGTCCAGGGACTGACTAAAATATGAATCCACACTGAACTGCTAAAAATAGAACTTCTATTTTTAGCACTTCCATTTTTCATTCCATGTTGCCCAATCCAGCACTGACACCCAAACTGCTATTTATAGCAGTTCTATTTTTAGCACTTCTATTTTTAGCATTTCTTGTTGCCATTTTCAATACTCCCTCTCAACAAGAAAGGCTTCAACTCGAACCTGATCCTATACCTTTGGAACGTTCTGCATGCAACACATCTACCAAGTGTGGTTGCTCCAACAACTCTCGGAACAAAAAATAACTCCGAACTGACCTCTCTATTGGGCTAGAAACATACTTTGATGCTGAAGCTCTACCTGCTACTGACAAGTGCTCCCTATCTGACCTCTGAGCTGCTGCAACACTCCATGCATCTCACACCGTTGCACACCTCTCTGTGCCATATTGCACTGGTGCAACACTCATGTGCCTATCGCATCATTGCAGCCTACTATCTCTACACAGTCCTGGGACTCCTACACTGTAGCTCTCTCTTCAGCTCCATCCGCATATATCTCTACCCAATCAGTCAATCCTGCTACTCCTCATTGGGGATCCTGTAGCAAAGTCGAATCAAAGAGGTTGGGTACCTCAATGATCCTTCCCCTCCTCCTTGGGATGATCACTCCACATCGCCCAACCTCCTACCTGGAGTTATGGATGCATGTGATCCCTCTACCCACCTGGCTCGAAATTTCCCCCTACTGGAGGTCTCTGCATGAGTGGATGCCTCCACTCTATCTCCTCTCGGCTTCCCTAATTGTGGCTGCTCCACCACCTCTTGAAGCTGCTTCACCAATTGTGGCTCCTCCACAATTGTCTGAGACTTTTTCTGGCGCTGCATGTTGAGAGATAATTTACTCTCCCTCTCAACCACCAAGTATCTAACCTTTTCCTTGCTCCTCAAGGCTTTGCATGCATCTTGTATGTCAAGTGCATACAGGTTCTTGGCTAGCACATCAATCTGTTTCATAGTTCCCGTCGTCACGATTTTTTTTAGAAAAAGAGTTGATTTTAAATCAGCGTTATCTCCCTCATCCGAATCTGATTCAGCCAATTTTTCTTTTGAATTTGGGTCTTTTTCCGCAAGGAATCCAAATCTGCTATTTATTTTTAAAATTTTTGTATAGAAATTTTCAGATATACTCTACAAACTCTTGGCCCAAAACTCAAAACTTTGAAATCTCCTCTCAGTATATTGTTCTCTCCTTTGATCATCTTTGCTCTGATACCATGTAGAATTTTTCTACAAATTAGCTAGATCTGATACCATGTAGAAATTCTTCTACAAAACCGGGCTCTGATACCATGTATAAATTCCCTTAGATCACCTAGTAATGCAATGTACTAAAGCAAAACATTTGATCTACTTCTACAAACAATTTAGTAGAAGCTTAATTGAACATGAGAAACATCAATAAGAACACATATAACTGATAAGAAGGAATCAATCACACATAACACATAATAATTTACTGGGGGAAAGCCTCAGCCTAAAACCCCAATCTCTGTATTATCATACAAGTGGAAATATAGTCAGGATTACAAAAAGAATCAGCTCACAAGCTATCCTGCTCTCTCTGCAATCCCTCTGCTACTCATAGACAGTCAAAGGCCTCTCTCAAACCTTCTCCTCTGCCCTCCAAGCCTCCTATTTCTTTGCGCAATTTTGATTGGGGTCTAGTGCAACCACTTATGTGAGTTGGCCTCTTCACACACTCACTAACCTCTAATCCAACTACGCAGTCCTGAAGGATATAAATCCTCATCATGGATGAGCTTCCTTTATAGGAAAAATATTCCAACTGATAGTACATTGTCCCTTCTTTGATCTCAACTGGGTCTCTGTCTGAATTGACATGCATGAGTTATTAATGAGAGAATCTTCAGTTATCTAAAGTACAGCAGTTATATTCTAGCATGCATTAACTAACTGAACTTACTTAATTTAAACAAACTATTTAAATCAAATATAACTAGACTTGAGTAAGTTAACTGAGCCAACTAATTACTACTCAAATTAGAACTCATCCTTATCTCTTTAACTGATGGATAAATTCCTCAATTAATAGAGAAACTGTTGCATGTCCTCACATAGACTTCATGTTTGATTTTTCTCAACCAATTAACTCATGGTGAATTCATTAATTTATTTTCAAACTATTGTTAATATCAAATTCGAATTTTACTTCTTATTTCTAGTCGAGGGACTGACTAAAATAGGAATCCACACTGAACTACTAAAATTAGAACTTCTATTTTTAGCACTTTCATTTTTCATTCCGTGTTGTGCAATCCAGCACTGATACCCAAACTGCTATTTATAGTAGTGCTATTTTTAGCACTTCTATTTTTAGCATTTCTTGTTGCCATTTTCAACAAGCTAGAATGATGGTTACATGGTTATATGCTTATGTATTACATGTATATATGTTTTCATGATTATGTTATGCATGTACTACGTTGATTGGTTGATCTTGCAAATGAGATACCCTCCCAAAATTATGCTAAGGTATGTTGGTTTATTGTGATTTGGTTTAGCTAAAATAGTATGCTTTACCGGAAAGAGATTAAATGACTAGCAAGATGGTAGACTTTAGCTGGAATAGTATGCTTTGCAGGAAATAGATCAAAATGACTAGCAAGATGGTAGACTACATAGATTCTCCCTATGAATTAGATGAGCAACATGGGGTTGGGCACTCTTTTGACTTAGCAAACACATTAAGAAGCTTGAAGGAAGAAATAAGGAGTTGTAAGGTAGACAATGACAAAATCATGCAGGCACAAGAGAAACAAGTTGAGGTTAATGCAATAGTCCTTTAGAGTTTGTCAGAATTATAGCGACAAGGGTCACTTCGGTTCAACCATGGGCAGGAGGACAAAACTAATGGAGTATATGGAAATAGGTATCATGATGGTCACAGGTCGGATAGAGATGACACAGTTAGAGATGGCAGACTGTTGGATACTCCGGATAGGAGAGGTGATGGATACAGGTATTATTCTAGTTTTGGTTCTTACAGGCATCATGAATGGCATCATTATCATCCTTACAAGAGGAGTGATAGGGGATACTTTCCAGATGAATTTAAGAAAGCAAAGCCACCTACTTTTGATGGAGACTTGAAGAAACCAAAAGATGTAGAGGCTTGGATACTTGGGATGAACAAGTTCTTTGAGTTGCATGAGTACACAGAAAACATGAACGGCATAATTGTTATCTTCAACCTGAAAGGTAAAGTAGATATCTGGTTAGAAGATGTGAAGCGGGTCAGAGACATCAGGACAGAGGACTTGAGTTAGCATGAGTTCAAGAGGCTTTTCAGAAAGAAGTACTTATCAAAAAGGTCCTACGATAGTAAGACCAAAGAATTCTATGAGCTAAAGATGGGATCCATGACAAATGAAGAGTGCATGACTAAGTTCCTGGAACTATTGAGGTATGTGTCATATCTTAAAGATGAGAAGGCTAAAGTTCATTGATTTGTCAGTGGTTTTTCGTTAACATTTAGAGATCAGATTGAATATGATAAGCCTTGGTCATTTGAGGAGGTTATTGGAAAATTGAAACATTGCTATGAACAATCAAAGTGTAAGAATGAATCTCACCAAGGCTGGAAAGGGAAAGATAAACGTAAAGGTAAATGGAAGCCGAAAAGAACAAGGCCTCATAATGCAAAAGAGAAAGAAAATGTGGCACCACAAAAGAAGTTCAATGCAACTAGACAGGGACATGGATCACAACAACAATATAGAGGTGATGGTATTGGTTGGAGTGTTGGACTTGTGGTAAAGAACGCCTTAAGAGAGATTGTCCACAGAATCAGGGTAGTAGGCCTAAGATCTATAGCGCACAGGAGGCGCAGTCTGTTGGGGATGTTGGACATTACATTCCTCATATCTATGCAGCGCTGGACAACAGACAATCAAACCATCAAGCATCTATTATTGAGATGGACAGTAAGTTTTGTGATCAAGTCGTTTCTATTTTGATTGACCCTAGATCTATTTATAGTTATGTTAGTCCTGACTTAGTGGATAAGTTTATTTTGAACAAAAAATTCTGCAAAATTTTGTCATAATCTTGCGAGAATTTCCATTATTTTCCGAGCTAATTTGTGGGTTTTTTATACTATGCTATTTTTTTGGCAATTTTTTTTTGCCCCAGTGGCCACCATTACTAAGTTGTGAAACCAAAATTCCAAAACCCGCACTGGTACACTAACGACATTTGGAAATAGTTCAACAAATTTTGTAGGGCCACTATCTCTTTATCTATTAAATATATATACAATTGTAAAAAAACACACACACACACACACAATGTAACAAACATTTTTAATTATGAGATTTATTCTATTTTATTATTTATATTTTTAATTAGAAAAATTATTTTATTACAATATTATTAATATCACATATTTAAAAAAACCACAATTCACTTCCATAATTTTTTTTAATTAATTATTTTTATTAAAAGAGCATAATTATAGAAATAAATCTCAACTTTTGATTTATGTATATTACTATGAATATGCTAACATATTTGGGGGAAGTTAAATATTTATCATCCACTTAATAATTATTGATAATTAAATTAAAATTGTGAAAGCTCCATGCCAAAGTGACAAGCATAACATTTTATTGGTATTGACATGAAATTTTAATAAAATATTTTTGTTTATGTTTGGAATTATTTTTAATTTTTCATATTATTTTATTATGGGGTTTTTAGAATTTTAATTTAATTATTAATAATTAATAACTAGATGGTAGATATTTAACTTTTATGGAATATTTTAAATAGTAGTTAGAATAAAAAGTTGAGATTTGTATTAAAGGTGGTAATAAGTTTTTTACATTTCAATTTAATTGAAAAAATATTATAAAAATAAAATTAAAATAAAATATATTTAAAATATTTTAATTGTGAAATTATTTATGGTTTTGGGATATAAGATATACATATAAGCAATGGTATTGGTTAATGTTATTTTAACTAAACTTATGTACCAGTTAAAAAGCTCTACGGTAAAGTTGGGTGAATTTCTATGGTCAAGTATCTTGTTACACCCATAACTGTGTTTGTTTTGGAATAGGATTTCCAAAATTTTAATTCAATTATCAATAATTATTAGATGAGTGGTAGGGATTTACTATCCATGGAATATTCTAAAGTATTTTTAGTAGTAGTAACAAATCAAAGGTTGAAATTTATCTCAAAAGTAGTTATGTCCTTTAAACTCTTTTAATTAAATTGATAAATTAAAAAAATGCCATATGAACAAGTGTCCTATGAAATGGGTTATGGTTTTTTGGGCATTAATTGATAAATCATGATATTGGCCTAGTGTATTGATAAAGTAGAGGTAAATCTCTTTGGTTAAGAATCTTGTTACATGTTTTTTTCAAATGTATATATGTTTAATTTATATATTAATTTTTTTTAACTATTTTTTTTGTTTGTCACGGAGATTACATTAGGTTCAACATGTGGGTTAAGAAATCTTGAGCCATGGGCATCTAAGCAGTCAAAATCACCCAAGATCCCACAACCCTGAACCGGTGACCTTCACATCATTGAGTGACATAACAATACACCTCATCACTGTCTACTGTAACCTCCATGGGCTAATTCTTTTTGTAATTACTAATAATAATAATTTAACATAAAATTACAATTTAATTAATTTTTATGACTTTTTATTTATTTTGGCAATGTGACACGTATCATGAAGTAAGCATGCATTTAGATGTTTATCATGAATTGAAGTTTATCAAATTTTATCGGTCATTCAAGCTACTCACATATTTTTTTTAAATATATATTTAATTTATATATTAGTTTTATTTATAATTAATAATAATAATAATAATAATTTGTAATAAAGTTATAATTTCATTAATAATAATGTCAATCTTGGCAATGTGAGATGTATCATGAGATAAATGTTTGGATCATGTCATGGATTGTTGATTATTAGCATTTACCAACCATTTAATTTATATGGTTAGTGCAATGATAATTTGGTATAACTTAACTAATTAAACATTTAAAATATCATATTTTTCAATGTTTTTTTATTAATTTACATTGTTATAATAATAATATAATTTGTTTTTTAAAATTACAACCAAACCAAACATTAAATTAGTGTATGTAACTAACTCTGATTTGTGAAACAAAAACTAATGATTGCTAAAATTTATCAATGTATATATTATTTATTTCCATTTAAATTAAAACCTATAATTTTTTAATAAAATACTTTTTAATCATTAAACATGATCAAAGTAGGTAAAATTATATAGTTATAAATAATTGACCATATCATATTTTTATTTATTAATAATATTTATTTTTTAATACATTTCGATTTCGACTTTTATTATTTTAAAATTTAAATGTTTTTAAATATGATATTTGAACATAATAATAGGTCATATGTTTTTATTATTACCGTCCCAAAAATAATAATATTAGATACTTTTCTCAAGCCTCGTTGATCGCGTATTGTGAATATTTTAAATATAATTTCATTATTTTCCTTTTTTAATAATCTATTTGTAAGTGGGTAAGAAGTTGATTTCCTTGAAGTATCTCACTATTATCGAATAGTATTTTTAAATTAATTTAAATAAGTTTGGTAGTGGTAACAAGTAGGTTGATCGTATGAATTTTATTTATTTAATTTTGTTTACTATCTTTTTTAAACAATTACTTTAGGGCTATTTTGTTATATGTGTGGTTAGGAGTATAACCCTCCTTTAATCAAAGGATTTGTTTAGATATGTGAGAATTTTGTTGATTGGTTTATTTATTTATTTATATATATATATATATTTTTTTAATTTAAAATTGGGAGTGTTTAAATCATTTTTTAATAATGGAAATTTGTTTTATTCTTTAAGAAATATTTGGAGCATTTAAAATTCTAAAACTTTAGAGTTGTAACTTGGATTTTCAAAAAAATTTAGTAGATTTCATTAAAATTGTGCTAAAAAAAACTATTTTTTTTTGGCGAGATCATCTCTTATTTAGACTACACATTTAAATTGAAGGATTTGTCTCGGCACGTAACGATTTTGCCGGTATAACTATTTTCTCATAGGAATGAAAAAAAAAAATTAATATGAAGTTGGGAGTGTTTGAATCCTTTTTTAATGTTAAAAATTAATTCAGCACCCAAAAGAACCCCTAGAGCACCAAAAATTTTAAAACTTGACAGTTATAACTTGGATTTCCAAAAATATTTATTGGATTTTGTGTTAGAAAAACCATTATTTTATTTTTTTTAAATCCCTTTAACTCGTATCTTAATAAGAATATAACCAACTATATTACTCTAATATAGTTATATTTAACAACTTTTATAACTAACTATTAATTTTCTAATATTTATATAGGTAATAACTTTTATAATTAACTATTAATTTATTTTAATATATATTTATAACTATAAGTTTATAAAATGGTCCCCTTATGTTTATCTAAAAAAAATGGTCCCCTTACTTTTATCTAAAAAAAACCTAATTAAATTAACTTATTTATTTGAATATAGGTTTTGCCTCTAATCCAGTCCATCTAAACGTTTCCCAGTCAAATTTAGCCATTAAACAATATAGCCATTACATATAGCTGTTGGATGCTCTGCTCTAACTATTTAATATGCTAAGCTAGATCTGTTTCTTCAACTGGTCGTGAACCACACTGGTTGGTTCGAAAAGCATCAAGAAATGAAATATCATGTGATTTACACCAAAAAACAAGAAATAAAATATCATGTGATTTACACCAAAAAAACAAGAAATAAAATATCATGTGATTTACACCAAAAAAAATTCTTATAAACCATTCTTTTGCAAGAGAAATTGTAACATGTTTAGACTATGCTTTTAAATCGAATGATTTGTGTATACAGACAACAATTTCACTGAAAGATGATTTTTTCTAGCAATATCTTTTTTAAAAATGTGAAATTGTAAGTGTTTAAATCATTTTTTAATGATAAAAATGAACTAGACACCGTCAAATACTTCAAATACCTTGGAACACTTAAAATTTTAAAACTTGAAATTTTTAAATTTGATAAATTTTGATATCTTTTTACGCATAAAATGATTAAAAATCTCTAACTTATATGATAAATTTATCATTTTCCATTTGATGCATAGATAAATTTAATTTCCGTATTTTGTATGCCAGATCTCTCCTTATATCATCTAAACATAAAAATCCTAAATCTCTAAGAATATAATAAGTTGTTTATATCCCTTACAGATATGTCCAAAAGAAACGTATAACAAAGGGTGATCTCACTTTTTCTAATCTACTATTCCTCTTCAAAAAAACCAAAGCAAGTCTTTTAAGAAAAAAATAGCAGAATAGAACAAAACATCTCTTTTTAAGAGAAATTAATCCAGCCAACATTAATCAAGGCATTTTGAACAAATGCACCAAAGAAGAACTTTTGCGGGTCTTTGGATATACTTTTTTTGAATCTTTGGATATACCTCTCTTTGATAGAAGATTGGTAACCTAATTCTGCTTCCCCCAACAAAATATATTGAAAAGAACTCACCAGATTTTGTATGCGCGGCATCCAATTTGATGAAATAAGAAAATTAAACTGCGTATAATCCTTGATCTATAAAGTTTGATAAAATAGAAGGATTAAACTGTATATAATTCTTGACTTATAAGGCTCGTCATGAATATGCAATATCTTTATGGAGTTGTTTTTAGTAAGATTTCAATAAATTGCTGCCGATTTTAGAGAAATTTGATCGAAAAAACCTATCGAAAAAACTTCCAAAAAATCTCACTAAAGACTACACTTATCTCCATCTCCAAAGCCCAACCATGATGCCCTTGAAATATTTGGTGGTGATTGAGACATAAAACCTTACTAATTAGTAGACATCAATAGGCTTATCATCTTTTGAGGGAAATGATGGAGATGATAGTAAATATAATTTAAATATTCTATTTAGTTCGCAAATGTTGATAATAACATAGTTAAAATTTATATCATTTTTATTTTAAATTTTTATATTATAATTAAATTTATCTATATTTAAAAAATTCTTTTGTTTTTATTTTAAATATATTTATAAGTATATTAAAAAAAAATTGTATTTTTAGAGTTTTTTTATAATTACAAATATATATACATATTTAATCTTTAATAAAAACATATTTTCTTAGTCACTCATTAACAAAAATATTTACATCTTACAAATAAGAATTTGTGATTATTAATATTATTAAAAAAAATAATCATATAATTGATAGTTGACCTTAAAATTCTCAAACTTTTTCCAACAATTATTTTTCTTGCTTACATCATTATTCTATACCTATTAATGTTTATCACCCATTTAAATTATCTCATTAAGCTAATATAATATTCCTCTTAATTAAAAACACACGAATTCAATTTATTATTAGCCTCCCATATATTTATACTTTCTATACATTCATCTTACTAAATATCACCTAAAAAAGTAAAGCATAATAAATAAATAATGTTGAAATGAGGCTTCTGTGATCCATATCAATTTAATGAGAAATTTAAATCACATGAAATTTCATTTTTCGACGGGTTGGTTTTGAACCAGCAAGTGTGGTTCATCGTCAAGACAAGTTGAAGCATCAGATCCAACTTTACATATTAAATAGTAAGAACAGAACATCCAATTGACTAACAACTCAATTTGACCGGGAAACAAAAAAATAAAAATAAATAAATAATGTTTTAAAAAATCCCCACACTTTAAAAACAATATTAAAAAGAATATATAATTAACTATTAAAAAATTGTTATCTTTTTTTAATTAATCACTTCCCACACTGAAAAAAAATGTTATTACTCATTCTATGACCATGCTCCTACCTCTTCACTTTACTACATTTCAAAATATTTCCATAGGAACCCGTCCTCTCCCATTTTTTGAATTTAACTTCATGAAACCTAAGAGCATATTCATTCTTTTGGAGCTTTCACAATGAATATTCCCTTTTCAATTTACCATAAATTTGAAAAATTATGTTTTATGAATAACAGTTACACCAATTTTTTTATTACATAGAATGTGGTACACCTTTTTTTAATATGGACATGAATATTATTGGTTTAGCCTAATTTTGAGTGATTTTATAATTATTATATAGTTGTGTATTTTGTAGTTATTTAATTATTTAGTAGGGAGAAGATGTTAAGTATTAATTTTTAATATTTAATCAATTTAATTTAATATCAATGTCTATCTTAACAAAAATTTGATATAATTATTATGTATAAATAAAATATGAATTTAATATTGGTTTTATCAGACAATGTGAAGTGGAATTTTGTTTGTGAGAAAAAGTGAAATAATTAAAGTAAAATAGTTAATTTAACATTAATGGACTTTAGATTTTGAATATAATATTTTGATTTTAAAATATAATATAATATTTTATTTTATTTTTGAATAAAATTACTCATTTTTTATTGGGCTAGAAGTGCTCTCTAGCTAGGATGCCAAAGATGTGTAATCTAATGTAATAAACATTTTGACTCAGAATAAATAAAATATGGTAGAAAGGTGTAATTTAATGTAACGTAATATAATGTAAACATTTTAACTTAGTGAAAATAAAATAAAAATAATCATATAAAAATTAACAATAAACAAATAAAAATGACCCATGGTATTAAGAATCTATGGTATTGACCCATGGTATTCATGTGGAATATAACCTATTTAAGAGGCAATTAAACTAGCTTATATCCATCTTAGTTTTATGTTATATTTAGATACATAACTAGCTGCTAAAAAATGACTATGTTGAACCTATATAGCTTCTAAAAATAAAATGTTTGTAGCTTGTAAAAATAAAATGTTTTTATGAATATGTTCTCGTTGAATGGATAAATACATAATATGTATATATGCGTAGAAGCTTTAGAGTTTCTTGGAGGCTATTGGGTGATTCATGAAGGTTTTTTAAAAAATGTAGGGTTAAACATGATTGCACAGAGTACAAAGTTTTTCAATGGCCTCTTTGATAATCACTTTAATATAATATATGTAATATATTCTCTTAATTTGTGTTTAATAATGTGCTATAGAAATAGAGCTTGGATAGATGTAGAATAACTTAACCATGAAAGTGAGTTGGGGTGAGGGGAGGAGGTGGGAGAAATATTAGATAAAATGTAATTATTACATTTTATCTAATATATGTCTATCTTCATCCAATTTTTACTAGCTTGGGAGAAATATTGGGTAAATTATAATATCATAATATTATATTTTACCCATCCACTTTTTATGGTAATTATTCTTTATATTTGAAATTTAAAAGTAAACAAATTCAAGTATAAAATTAGGGGTGATGGAAAATATTAGGTAAATTGTATTAGTATTACATTTTAATTAATATTTCTCCCCATCCCTGGACACTTTTTACTGGGTGAGAGTAGTAATAAATATTGGGTAAAATATAATACTATAATATTATATTTTAGCCAAAATTTTCATCCACTTGTTATTAAAAAAATTCTTTATATTTGAGGTTCATAAATAAACTTAACTCCTAATTAAATTTTTTACTTACTTAAATATGTAATGTCTAACATATGACTTTGTCAAAATAAAAAAAAATAAAAACATAAAATTAATAATTATATTTATAATTATAATTATAATTAATAATTAATAATTAAACTAGGCTAGATTGATCTTAACTCCAAATATACCAAGTTGAGAGGGATCAAATTTCTTGAGATACAAATCTCTTTTAAACTAAAAATAGATTTGATGTAACATCTAAGCTTAAAAAAAAAACTGTAATAACAATAGTAAAAAAAAATAAAAAAATCTTTTAATTAATATACATTTTAATGTTTCCTTCCGTTAACTATTGAACATATATACATACGGAACTATTGAACATACATGCATATTAAATGGCAATTTTGTTGTACCTATCCCTTAAATGTGATTAAACGTTTATTAAATAACAAGTGTGGAGATGCTCTTGGGTAGACGTGCACATGACTTTATGCTTTACCATGCTGCGTTGGCCTTTGTATGTAGCTCCACGCGACGGTCGTATGCTCCAAAGGACAGAACCTTTGGGTGCTCATGCCATCTGTTGTGGATCTCTGTCGTCGATCTCTACTTTGTGATCTGACAACAGAGAGTGGCTAGAGTTTAACCTAACCAACTGCTCGCGTTGAATCTTGTCGTTCTCATTGTTTCTGTCATTCTTCTGTGTCATGCTACTCTGCGAGGGTTCAAGTTATGGTGCTTTGCGAAGCCTTGGTGATGGTGCTCTGCGAGGATTGAGAGAAAGAGAGTCCGCCCATCATATCGAAACAGGTAGCCCCTTTCTCTACTGTTCCATTTGTTTTTTCTTGCTCGAGCAGGAATACTGTTATCAAAATTGTTAATGACTTAGGAATGATTTGAGGGTTTTCTTACCGCTATACAGGGGCGACTGGAGGAATTTTGGAGATGGTTGAAGGCAGCAAGTACCCCAACTCATCTGCAGCCGGTAAGTAATTATCCTATCAGGATAAAATGAGATTTTTTGACCTCTGTTCAGATTCCTTTATGGACCATCGCTATGATTTTACTTGTATGGCGTGTTCTTGGTTTTAACACAGGGCTTTATAATCCTCTTTTGCACGCGGGCAACTCATCGAAGGCGTGCCCTCTTCTCAGGTAAGCCCTTGACTATTTTAAGCTAAGTTCATAATTATGAGCTGCAAGCTTTGGTCCCATTAGCAATGACTAACTTTGCCTTCTATGGATTACAAGTACGCTATACTCAGGAGGTTTTAGAATTCAAACTTACAACTCATAACTGTCCAAGATCTCACAGTGTGGCCACTACTTTTCAGGTTGGAGCTAGACTCTGGTCTCTGGTCGTAATAGGATAATAAGGTTGCTTTTCTGAAAGGGTTTATCCCTGCTAGTGTTAGAACTGTAATGTCGAGACACAGGCTTCCCTTGATCTTTTTTGGTTTAGTTATTTGACTGGCTATCGTCGTTGGTCATCTCTACGGTTGGAACTGTAATGATAATGAATTTGAAAGGCCTTCGAGCTAGTTTCTTATGTTTAAAGTTTGCATGTATAACTGATTACAAATCCTACTGGAAATGTCATTGTTCAGCTATCCGAGGGCTTTGTTTTAATGCCTGTCTATTACATTTTATCCACATAATTGTTTTGGTTTGTGCTTATATGAGGTATGTGAGAGGCTTATGCTAAATACGCCTGAATCTTCGCACATAATCTTTTGGATAAGGAATGTAAACATTAGTTATTAAGCTGTAACAACTTGTAAAGAAGACTCACATATTACTATCTTGGTCTTATTTTCGTTATACAGATTTTGTTATGTATTCGGCCGACTCATTGAAGCTACTCTATCCTGAGACTGTTTACTGCATTTCTTTGAATTTCGATCGTAATTTTACAAATTAGCACATTGCATCAAAATGCGGTTACTTTCTTGTTTTTTGGTAATAACAATTATATGTTTGTTTAAAAAAATCTTTGGCGAAATCACATAATTGATCATTTGTCGACGCGTTTCGAACCAACTAGTGTGGTTCATCGTCAGGACAAGTTGACGATGAACCACACTAGTTGGTTCGAAACGCGTCGACAAATGATCAATTATGTGATTTCGCCAAAGATTTTTTTAAACAAACGTTATGGATCACAGAAGTCTAAATTCCTTAACAATTATATGCTCAGAGTATTCAGGAATTCTTGTCAGTATTCTAGCTTTTACTCTATTCTAGACTGCAATTTCTATTTTATTTCATACTCATCATTTATTCAGTTCTATTATCAGAGGGTTCGTCTTCTGTGGAGTATTTTAGAATCCTTCATAGTTGTTAGTAATTAGTTTACTACCTTAATCACATTCCCGTGTATTCAAACATTAACAACTACAGTTCAGTATGATTAATCTATTCCACATATATTAATAGTTATTGAATGAGGTTATATTTACAGTTCAATAATGATTATTTTCATGACTTACTACTTCAGTTTTCAATTAACTTATAAAACAGATAATAATGACTATTGTACATATATTAATAGTTATTGAATGAGGTTATATTTACAGTTCAATAATGATTATTTTCATGACTTACTACTTCAGTTTTCAATTAACTTATAAAACAGATAATAATGACTATTGTACATAATCATATTTATGGTTTAACAATAAGTATGTTAAGGAGCTTGCTACCGCAATTTATCTATTAACCTGTAGAAACAATATTTTCTAAAGGTCTCTCCTCCTAGCCTCGAGTTTGGAAATCACGTCCAGACTCTCCCCCTAGCACCTTCTATCTTTCCCATGATGGATCTAGTCCAATTACAGTCAGTACTGAGGGCCTCAGGACTCTGGTCCAGCCTCAAATCTTGTACTCTTTTGTCGACTGTACTGAGCAAGTTTTTCCCACTGATTTATTCCACCCAGCTCTAGGAACCCCTTTCTGCTCTTTTCCCCTCTCTATATTACCTTTCTCAGGCATATGGTAACTACTTCTTGGCAACTGTTTATTTTAAATGAACCAACAGTTTTATTTTGTTAAAGTATTACTACCTATAATTTAGGTAATTACAATATGTGTTTCTTGGCTCCTCAGCCTATATCAGTTCATATTCCTCATCAAATTATATAACATTTAAAAATATATTTTTAGTAAAAACAAACATTCACTTAATAATCTCAGTAAATCTTTATGCAACTTGGGGGTGTTACATCTCCCCCCACCTCATGAGGAACATTGTCCCTGGTGTTCTCTTCCTCTTCAGAAAATAATGCGGGATAAGCCTTTCACATGAATTCCTCCTCTTCCCAAGTGGCCTCTTCTGGGCTAAAGTGCTTCCATTGCACTTTAACCTAGGTGATGGCTCGCTTCCGCAACTTGGTTTCCCATTGATCGAGGATGCGAAGAGATTCAGCCAGGAACTCTCCTTCCGGTTCGACCTACACCATCAAACAATTCTCAATTACATCTTTATATATATATATATATATATATATATATATATATATATATATATATATATATATATATCCAGTCTTTACCCATTAAACCATTTTACCTGAATATTTTCCCAATCAATAATGTGTTGAGGGTTATACACATATTTCTTTAGTAAGGATACATGAAATACATTGTGGACCCGAATGTGGCTTGGTAGCGCAAGTTTATAGGCCACCAGTCCAATTCTTTCTAAGACCTGAAAGGGCCCGCAGTATCGGGGCGCTAATTTAGCACAACCCCGCCACTGCAAGGAACTTTTCCGAGGCTTCACTCTTAGATAGACATGATCTCTTGGTTGAAATTGTTAGGAAAATATTATATATGACAGAGAAATGCAAGACATATAATATGCAGAAAAACACAAACACATAAAACCAGAGAGACACATATATACGTGGTTCACCCAGTTTGGGCTATGTCCAACTTGAATAGCCAGTCCTTCCTTTCTATTATCCAGCAAAATGGAGAGACACAACCTATAGCAGATCCGTTGTAATATCCTTTGTTTTCTCTCACAGTCTCACCTCTCTATTTCTTACTCTAAGTATACATATATGTGTCACAGCCTCAATAAAATACCCTCATACAAAGAGAGGGGTTGCCTTCTAGGGAAAAAACCCTAAACTAAACATAAATTCTACTGTCAGATCATCTGCCTAATGGACAACCCAGATTGACTAGAAATTACTATACTTTTACAAGGAAAATTTACATTTGTTTTTAGCTTCGGGGGCGCTGCCCCCGAAACCCTGGTCGGGGGGGATGCCCCCCCCCCCCCCAAAACTACCGCGAGGGAGACAAGGCCCCCCCGCACCCCCCCTGCATGGGGGGTGTACAATCTTCCTGGGGTATACATCTTGTTGAAACAAAGACCTCTAAATTAGGATGATAATCATGCTCCACACCCAACAGAAATTACCTGTAAGTCCTTTTTTTATCCGCATACATCTTCTGTCTATCCTGGGCTGCCCTTAAATTTTGTCAGACTTTCTTAACAACCTCCTCCATTTCTGCTAGCATGTCAGGACCCAGTGCTATCTTATTTACTAGATTATTCCAGTCTATGGGTACTTTGCACTTTCTTCCGTACAACACCTCGAAAGGGCTCATGCCTAGCGATTCATGATGTCCGTTATTATATGAAAATTCCACTAGATGGAGGTAATCCTCCCACTTGTGTGGTTGCTGCATCACAAACATGTGTAGCATGTCTTCTAACACCTGATTTACTCGTTTAGTGTGTCCATCTATTTGAGGATGGTAGGCAGTACTAAACTAGACTTGAGTACCTAGTCCTGCAAAAAGAGTCTTCCAGAAGGTGGATGTGAATTTCACGTCTCTATCCGAAATCACTACCTTGGGTATCCCATGTAAGTGAAATATCTCCTTCATAAATATTTATGTGATTTCCACTGTTTTAAATGTGGATTTCATAGGTATGAAGTGAGTTGTTTTACTCAACTTGTCTACCACCACCATAATTGAATCATGTTGCTTCCTTGTGCGGGGTAAACCAGTAATGAAATCTAAGGATATAGTCTCCCATTTCCATTCTGGAATGGGCAATGGTTGTAACAATCCAACGGGGTGCTGGTGTTCCTCTTTAACCAGTTGACACTCCAGACATTTGGACAAATATTCTGCAATATCCTTCCTCAATCTAGGCCAAAAGTACCCTTTCTTAATGGCTGAAAACATTTTCTGATAGCCTAGGTGGCCAGCACAAGGTTTCTTATGAAACTCATCTAACATCAATAGTTTAATCAAGGTTTGATTTGGAATATAAATTTTGTTTTTAAAAGTGAGAAGATTATCGAAATTTATTCCAAATTTTGATTCTTCCTTTTTCAATAGAGCTTCTTTCGTTTGTTTCCAGAGGAAAGTATATTTTGGATCCCTGTTAGCTGCCTCCTTTATGATTTCAGGAATATTTGAAGTTGCTTGGCTCATTCGAACCTCATAAACACAATGCAACCTCCTGCTCAGTGCGTCAGCCACACAGTTTTCTTTCCCTTTTAAATGTTTCATTTCAAAGTCAAATTTGCTTAAGAAAGTTGTCCATCTGGCCTGTCGGGCATTTAAGCTAGATTGGTTGAAGAAATTGGTAAGGCTGCTATGATCTGTTAGCAGCAAAAATTTCTTCCCCAAAAGGTAATGCCTCCACATTTTAAGTGCATGCACTACTGCTGTCAATTCAAGGTCATAAGTTGAATATCATTGCTCATACTCCTTCAACTTTCGAGATTCATAAGCAATCACTTTTCCATCCTGTGTCAGCACCCCACCAACACCCTCCTTGCTTGCATCCATGCAAACCACGAAAGAATTTTCCGGATCTGCTACTTTTAGTACTGGTGTGGTGGTGAGCAGATGCTTTAATTTTTCAAAGCTTTGCTGACAATCTGTTGTCCATTGGAAAGCACATCCCTTTTTTCTACAAAGATGTCATTGGAAAAGCGATCTTTGAAAACCCCTCAATGAATCTACGATAATATCCGGCTAATCCCAAGAATGATCTGATATCAGCGACATTCTTAGGGGCTGTCCATTCCATGATCGTTTTGATCTTTTCTGGGTCTACTACAATGCCTTCTGCGGATATAACATGACCCAAATACTGGATTTGATCCTTGAAGAAATCACACTTGCTAAATTTGGCATACAACTGATTTTCCCTTAATGTCTGCAACACTATTTTCAAGTGTTCTTTGTGCTCCTCCTGGTTCTTAGAATATATTAAAATATCATCTATGAAAATCAACACAAATTTATCTAGGTAAGGCTGGAAAATACCATGCATCAAACTCATAAAGGTGGTTGGAGCATTTGTGAGGCCAAACGGCAATACCACAAACTCATAATGACCATAACGAGTACGGAAGGTTGTTTTGTAAATGTCTTCATCTTTTATTCTTATCTGATGGTAACCAGATCTTAGATCGATTTTCGAGAATACCTTAGCTCCTTGTACCTGATCAAATAGATCATCAATACGTGGTAAATGGTACTTATTTTTTATGGTTAGTTTGTTTAATTGTCGATAATCGATGCACAATCTGAGGGTCATGTCCTTTTTCTGTACAAACAATAAGGGAGCTCCCCAAGGGGACACACTGGGGTGAATATATTTTTTTATCTAGAAGCTCTTGTAACTTCATTTTGAGCTCTATCAATTCAGGTATGCTCATGCGATAAGGAGCTCTGGATATGGGGGCTGCACCTGGAATTAACTCAATGGTGAAGTCAATATCTTGCTTTGGCAGTAAGCCAGGAACATTTTCTGGAAAGACATCTACAAAGTCCTGAATTACAGGGATACTTTCTAGCGAGGTCATTTTATTTTTAGAGTTTGTAAATCCCACCTACACGACATAAATTTGACACCCTTTTCTAATGCATTTTCCTAATTGATTGGCAGTAATAGGACAGAGCTTGGTGTTGGTTTTTATTCCTTGTAATTCCTTCCTTTGACCTGATTCTAAAACAAAACTTACAGTCTTATGTTTACAGTCTACCAAAGACCAACATTTTTCCAACCAGTCCATCCCAATTAGTATGTCATAAGAACCCAAGGGTAGTATATTAAGATCAACATAAATAGGCTGCCCAGAAATGGTTATGGGACAGTGTTCTATCTTGGCATTAACTCTTCTCTTTGTGCCAGTGGCTAGTTGAACTAGCTAAGGTTTTGAAATTTTCTGCTTACTAATTGACACTTTTCAACCACTTTAGGACTGACATAGCTTAAGCTAGCACCTGGATCAAATAAAATAGAGACAGGTTGCTTAACAATCATACCTTCACATTCGATCATTATGGGCTGGAATTTGACCTAATGATCATCCAAGGCAGCATTAATTCTAGGTATGCTCCTCGCCACTTCCCCAACTATGGATGCTTCTTGCATGTTTGATAATTGTTCTATTATAGCTCTTTGTGGACAATTTTTGTAATAATGGGGTTCTCTGCAACCCTAGCACTGTAGCGGCGGTTTTGATTGTTGATCATTGGCAGATTTTGTGACTCCTTCTGCTGGCCTGTTCTCAGAATATGCAGTTCTGGGTTGATTTCTGGCTGGAAACTTGTTGAACGTCTTTTGCTGTGCATTCCTATGGTTAGCAAATTTTGGGTGTCTGTTTGGGATCGGGCTTCTACCCTTCTTACTTAATCCTCCTTTTGGCCCTTCATTCCTTTGTTTCATTTGTTGATAGCAAATGCGGGCCTTCCTCACAACATCATCCATTGTCTTAGGGTAGTCAAATTCCAGTTTTTCCTTCATAAATTTTGGTAAGCTGCTAATAAAACGTTGAATTTTGGCCTTTTCCTCTTGCATGTAGGGCACATAGCGGAGTAAGGATGTGAATCTGGTCACGTATTCATCCATGGTTAAGGTTCCCAATCTTAGCTCATGGAATTTTTTCGCTTTTTCGTCATAATAGTGTTCAGTTAGATATTTATCCTTGAAATGTTTTTGAAATTCATTCCATGTAATCTGTTCTTCATCAATTTTCCTTACTGTCTTGATTTCTTCTCACCAGAGAGTCAATTTTCCCCTCAGCTGATAAACTGCCAATCGTGCCTTCAGTTTATCAGTATATTCATAAATCTGAAAGTATTTGCCCATATCAATTAACCAGGCTTCCGCAGCCTCTTCAGATTCTCCCTCAAAGAGGGAAGGCTTAATTTTCTTGAATTCTCCATGTAATTCTATCTTTGGTTCTGACTTTTGTTTCTTGGTTTTCCATTGGTCAGATACATTATCTGAGCATCCCTCATCATCCTCTCTATTTCTTTCAACTGATTCAACGTTTTCTTCCCCATGCTGAGCGGTCGGGGTCTTTTCCCGATCTTCTGCGCTGGGATCTGGGTGGCGCTGATTTTGTCGATTGGACAAACTTCTTAGGATATTTCTTGTTATAGACATAGTCATTCATTATCTGTTCTCAAACTAGTCATTTCTGCACGCAACTACTGCACAGTTTCAAGTAACATTGCATTAGCTTGCCAGGATTCCTCGCCCAGCTATATCCAAATATCTGGGTTAGCATTCACATAAGTTTCTCCAGGTGATTCAAGTGGTCCTGAGTTCCTCTGCATGGTGAACTTGCTTTTTCCTTTGCTGGTGTGATCTTTTCTATTATTTGTATTCACACATAAGTGGTTTTAGTTAAAACATAAGCACATGGTTCCTGTACATAGCTATTCCCAAAGGGCCTTAGTGTACGAACTTGGCTCTGATACCATTTGTAACATCTAAACTTAAAAAAAAAACTGTAATAACCATAGTAAAAAAAAATATCTTTTAATTAATATACATTTCAATGTTTCGTTCCGTTAACTATTGAACATATATACATATATATAGGCATATTAAATGGCATTAACCGCCGAGGGATACACTACCTGATTGTTGTACCTATCCCTTAAATGTGATTAAACGTTTATTAAACAGGTGTGGAGATCCAATTGGGATGCTCCTGGGTAGACGTGCACATGACTTTATGCTTTACCATGTTGCGCTGGCCCTTGTCTGTAGCTCCACGCGGTGGTCGTATGCTCCGAAGGATAGAACCTTGGGGTGCTCATGCCATCTGTTGTGGCTCTCCGTCGTTAATCTCTACTCCGCGATCTGACGACAAAGATTGGCTAGAGTTTAACCTAACCAACTGCCAGCGCTGAACCATCTCATTCTCATTGTTTCTGTCATTCTTCTGTGTCGTGCTGCTCTGTGAGGGTTTGGGTTATGGTGTTTTTCCAAGCCTTGGTGATGGTGCTCTTTGAGGATTGAGAGCAGGAGAGTCTACCCATCATACCAAAACAGGTAGCCCCTTTCTCTGTTGTTCCATTTGTTTTTGCTTGCTCAAGCAGGAATACTATTATCAAAACTGTCAATGACTTAAGGACGATTTGAGGGTTTTCTTATCGCTATACAGGGGCGACTGGAGGAATTTTGGAGATGGTTGAAGGCAACAAGTACCCCAACTCATTTGCAGCCAGTAAGTAATTATCCTATCAGGATAAAATGAGATTTGTCGACCTCTGTTCAAATTCCTTTATGGACCTTCGCTATGATTTTCCTTGTATGGTGTATTCTTGGTTTTAACACAGGGCTTTAATCCTCTTTTGCAGGCGGGCGACTCATCGAAGGCGTGCCCTCATCTCAGGTAAGCCCTTGACTATTTTAAGCTGAGTTCATAATTATGAGCCGCAAGCTTTGGTCCCATTAGAAATGACTAACTTTGCCTTCTCTGGATTACAGGTACACTATACTCAGGAGGGTTTAGAATTCGAACTTACAACTCATAACTATCCACAATCTCACAGTGTGGCCACTTCTTTTCAGGTTGGAGCTAGACTCTGGTATTTGGTCGTAATAGGGTAATAAGGTTGCTTTTCTGAAAGGGTTTATCCCTACTAGTGTTAGAACTATAATGTCAAGACACAGGCTTCCCTTGATATTTTTTGGTTTAGTTATTTGACCGGTTATCACCATTGGTCATCTCTACGGTTGGAACTGTAAAGATAATGAATTTGAAAGGCCTTCGAACTGGTTTCTTATGGTTGAAAATGGCAACAAGAAATGCTAAAAATAGCACTACTATAAATAGCAGTTTGGGTACCAGTGTTGGATTGGGAAACAAGGAATGAAAAATGGAAGTGCTAAAAATAGAATTTCTATTTTTAGCAGTTCAAGATGGATTCCTATTTTAGTCATTCCCTGGACTAAAAATAGGAAGTAAAATTCGAATTTGAACTTAACAGTTGTTTGAAAATAAATTAATTAATTCACCATGATTTAATTAGTTGTGAAAAATCAAACATGAAGTCTATGTGAGGACATGCAACAATTTCTCTATTAATTGATGAATTTATCCATTACTTAAAGAGATAAGGATGAGTTCTAATTTGAGTTGTAATTAGTTGGCTTAGTTAACTGAGTCAAGTCCAGTTAGAATGATTTAAACAATTTTTTTAAATTAATGTGAGTTCAGTTAGTTAATGCATGCTTGCATATAACTGCTGCACTTCAGATAACTGAATATTCTCTCATGAATAGCTCATGCATGTCAGTTCAGATAGAGACCTAGTTGAGATCAGAGGAGGGACAATGTACTATCAGTTGGATGAATTTTTCCTATAAAAGAAACTCATCCATGGAGAAGGATTCACCTCCTTCAGGGTTGCGCAGTTAGATCAGAGGTTAGTGAGTGTGTGAAGAGGCCAATTCACACAAGTGGCTGCACTTGACTCCAATCAGAATTGTGCAAAGAAATAGGAGGCTTGGAGGGTAGACCAGAGGTTAGATAGAGGCCTTTGGTTGTCTATGAGCAGCAGAGGTATTGCAGAGAGAGCATGATAGCTTTTGAGCTGATTCTTTTTGTAATACTGGCTATATTTCCACTTGTATGATAATACAGAGTTGGGATTTTAGGCTGAGGCTTTTCGCGGGTTATATCTTCTGTGTTATGTGTGATTGATTCCTTCTTATCAGTTATATGTGTTCTTATTGATGTTGCTCATGTTCGATTAAGCTTCCGCTAAATTGGTTGTAGAAGTAGATCAAGTATTTTGCTTTAGTCTATTGCATTATCAGGGGATATACAATGGGAATTTCTACATGGTATCAGAGCACAGGTGATCAAGGAAGAACAATATACAAGAAGGGAGAAGTTGAAGTTTGTGATTCCTAAATATAGAAATCGAGTTCTTATCACATCTCTATTTCACGTATGGCGTCCAATGGTTTGAGACTCAAATATGCCCTTGATGGCAGTTTGAATTATATAGCCTGGAAGGATTGCATGGAAGCAATACTAGAGGATAACGGTCTAGAGGACTTCATTGATCAAGAAGTCCCCAAGCCGACTGGTGCTGCTAAATTGGCTGAATGGAAGAAATCTGTGGCTCGAGAAAGGAGAACCCTTCTGGTAGGAGTTCGAGATCACATAGTCTCGAGTCTCCAAGGGAAGGAGACACCGTTTTCAATGTGGAAAACATTGAAAGATCTATATCAAAATAACAGTGATTAGAGGAAGTTGGCACTAAAAGACAAGCTTCGAAAGACAAGTGTGAAAACGGTGACACGATCTCTACGTATCTGAACAAGCTCACCACATGCAAGGATGAGCTTGAAAGTGTAGGGATCATGACAGCTAATGATGACATGGTGAGTCTTGCACTCCTTGGTCTTCCTAAGCGCTGGCATAGCTACCAGGACTCGGTTAATGGAAGAGAGAAACTGCCAGATTGCGAACGACTTTGGTCAGATTTGATGCAGGAGGAGATATGAAGAAGCACCAGAGATGGTTCTTCATCCATGGAGGATGAAGAAAACTGTGCCTTAGTGAGTAAGGCGAAGAAGGGGAAGGAGAAGGTTTCTCATTCCAAATCTAGTTCTTCCCATGGTGGGAAGAATTTTGACAAATCGAAAGTGTGATGCTTTCGTTTTCATGAGGTGGGCCATTTTTCTACAACTTGTCCATTGAGGAAATCCAAGAAGGGATCCGTTGAAGGATGAGAAGGTGAGGCACTTGCTTCACATTTCGAGTTGGATTTCACACTGTTCGCATGCATGGTTTCATCCATGGTGGGAAGTGGTTGGTTTCTTGACAGTGGAGCTTCTTTCCACATGATCGATGACAAGAGTTTGTTCAGTACTTTAGAGGAGAAAGATCTCCAGATAGTCATAGCGATGGGTAATGATGAAAAGTGTAGTGTCTCAGGTGTAGGTGTAGGCATGGTTATTTTTCAGAGGAAGCATGGAGCTCGCCTTACCTTAACCGATATCAAGTATGTACCAGGACTGAAGAGAAACTTGGTGTCGATCATGATGTTGGAAGACAGAGGCTATGATGTAGTCTTGTAAGGGAAAGGTTTTCCTTAGACACATCATCACTAGACAGGTGAATCAGATCGGTTCATGGGTTAAGAACCTGTATGCTCTAAAGGTTCAAGATGCATGCAAAGCCTTGAGCAGCAAGGAAACTGATGAAGACTTGGTGGTTGAGAGGGAGAGTATATTACCTCTCAACATGCAGCGCCAGAAGAAGTCTCAGACGATTATGGAGGAGCCACGATTAGTGCAGCAGCTTAAGGAGGTTGTGGAGCAGCCACAACAGGGGAAACTGAGAGGAGATCGAGTAGAGACATCTACTCATGCAGAGACCTCTAGTAGGGGGGAACTTGGAGCCAAGTGGGCAGAGGGATCACATGCAGCCATACCTCTAGGTAGGAGGTGGGGCGATGTGGAGTGATCGTCCCATGGAGGCTGATATGGGGGCAGGATCCTTGAGGTACTTAACCTCTTTAATTTGACTTTGCTACGGGAGTTGTTACACAGTAATTTGTCACCGTCCCTATTACCCCTTCTCCCGCACGTTGGAGGACTTATTACGGGACCTGTGAGAAGTGACATATCCTGAAAAAACTTGCATTGTATCCCCTTGAGTATATACTTCATAAGCCCTGAAGACACCTTCTGCAAAATACCCATAAAAATAGCCATTTTTCCATTGGTGCGGTTCCACTATGTATCACTCGCGCCAATGGGGGAAATCCTCCAAAGAGGGCGCGCCAGCTGGCGCTCTGTCTCAGAGTCGCACTCGCGCCAGCCTAGTTGGGTAAAGTTTTTAACAAACAAACTTACGAAGGTTCTTCCTAACCCACTCATGAACTGAATCTATATTGAGTTGGGTCAGTTTGGCTTCGAATCTCCATAGAAGGGAAGTAGTTCTCCACCTCTCATGGAAGCTTCTTAGTGATAAAGCCAATCCCATGAATCTTGTGGATGACCCTAACTCCTTCTCCTCTATCTATAAAAGCTTGTCCTTTTGCCTTTGACAAGTTAGAGTCTCCAAGTTCCAAATTCTAAGTCTCAAAGTCTGAGAATTGCCAAGTTCATGCTACAAGGAGCCTTATTCATTCTCATGAGGCTAAATCTAAAGTGAGGAGATTCTTGTCCAAGTAACCAAGGAGAGAGAGGCATGTTCCCCATTCCCAACAAGCTTTGCAAGGCATGTGCTACTGATCACCCAGTCAAAGGAGGATTTGACGTCAGAACTATGGCTGTATTCTTCTTTGTTGTTTATCAATAATAGACGACTATCATTATGGTTCCACTCTTATTGTCTTTGTAATGATGATTGAGTTATATCCTTTCTGACTGATATATAGTTGCATCTATTGGATTTCATGCTTGTGTTTGTGTCGTTCTTTGCACGTGCAGGTGTCCGTTCACGAGGACTGTGGGGATTGTGACCGGCCGGTGTAAAGGAACGGGAGTGACGACTCTTCTACAAATATTAGCGTTGGAATCTAGGTAGGCCCTCATCATCGGTCTTTGATTTGCAATTAGGAACCTGCGTGTTAGCGTTGTTTGATTGTTGCTAGACCCCATTTGGGCTAGTAGGGATCGCCTCTATCCACAGAGGGGATTTACCTCCACAAAAATTTGGCGACTCCACTGAGGAGTTAGCTTTTTGCCTTGTTTCTTGGTTTCTCCTGCTTGATTAGCTTTCTGGGTTGAATCCCTGTGTTGCTTCTTTCCCCTTGGTGTACATGGGTACTGTTGACTTAGCTTTGGCTCATTTGTTTTTTATTTTTCCATAGCAAACTCGGTTGGCGCTCTTTTATAGTGTTACAGTCATGCCAGTTGGCGCCAGTTGCTCATTGAAAACCCGCGCCAATCCTTGAAAGGCTCTCTTTTTGGCTTGACAGTTGCACCAGGCCTAGGAACTTTTGAAGTTTGCTTGGCTGTGAGCCCTCTGAGCTTGGTTTTTATTCTAGCTACCTTTTTTAGACTACTTGAGTGTGTTGGAGTCTGGTTTGACTGGCTTTGATCGTTACCCTTTGGGTGTTTGCTTTTTTCCATCGATTTCACATTTCTAGCCCTAGGCCATCTAGTGGCTTTGTGTGTCGAGCCTTCCTCAGGTGTTTTGATCTTCTAGTAGTCCAGTCAACTCTCTGATTGCTCCCTTGCACTTGTTTGGTGGTTGTAAATCATTTTATTGCATTATTTGGGTGACTTGCTTTGTCTTCACTTGAATTCCGCTTCGTCTCACTTTGAGCCTAGATTACACGGCTCATTGGTCTCTTTGGGACTTTTCTTGTTCTTTGGAGGTTTTCTTGGTGATTTAGGGAACTGAGTGTGCTTGCATTGAATAGAATTTGTTTGTTGTCATTTCTCAAAGCTTGTTTAATTCACTTTGCCATCAACAAAAGAAAAAAATCTCTTTTGCTGTGTATTAGTTAATGAGAATTAGAACTTTTCATTTTGATTAGTGATTAGTGATCTTAAAGAAAAGTTTGTTAATTTCCATTAGCTGCATTAGGGAAGTTCTTTGTTGTTTTGTGATCATTTTGTTTGCGTGAAAGCTCTCAAACCCTCTCGTAACTAGCATTCATCGAATGAAATGACATATTTTGGCATATAGTTTGCATTTAGGGAATTTTGAGAGATTACATATGGTAGGGCCTGAAAACCGAAACCTAATACAAGATCAACTTTAAAATGAACTGAATGAATCTAACAACGCATTGGAACATAACGCACACATTTAGAGGTCTAGGCTAGAGACGTGCTCCGGCGTCGTTAAACCTAGTCACTTTTGTTTCACTCAAGGTTGGGTGATTCCTCCTTCCGTGACGCAATAGTGGTCTAGCACGGATTTGAGCTCCCACGTACCGTCGAGTATATGGGGAGACCCCACTAGGTTATCATCCTTTATCCATAGGAAGTCGTGTCTGCCTCCTTATAAGCCGTAATGCACCGAACACAGCATTCGGGAAGATTGACTGCCGTACAGAAAGTCCTTGGTTTTCATACGATTGCCAAGGTGTATATGCAGTTTTACGGATTGTCTGGTAAACCTTTTTCCTAGTTTCTCCAGAGTAGTCACTTTTGATCCTTTTCAGACTCCCTAAAAGAAAAGGCTCATCTGAGCATTTGTCACTTCGGGCTCATTAAACATTCGAAGGCGACTAGAGTCATCTTTTTATCCTTTTCTCGACTCTTAAAAAATGAAAAGGTCAAGTTATGTCCTTGTGTCTTAAAATTTATTCACCTGCGATCACACGCCCTCTTAGATTCTGCTTGTTGGCCATTTTATTGTGTGTCTTGACTCTTTTTCAGCCCCGTGTGTGATTTTCAGTTTTTGATGGCAACTTTTCCGGAGTTTACCAACCCAGGCATCCCCTCTAATGGGAATCCTGGTCATTTCCCTCCTTTTGGAAATGTTGGTGCTCCTTACATGGCAACATTGTCCCTTCCTGGGTTAACTGTTGGGTTGCCCGTTTGGTTGTTCTCAACCTCTCCGGTCCCTATCGTCTCAACTGCTGGTCAATCAGTTCCTCCACCCGAACAACATCATGTTGATTCTAAGGTGGACCTCTCCCCTTCTTCGCCTGTTTCTGCATCCTCATCTTCTACTTCGCCTGGTGAAAGTCTAGATTCAAGTAACCAGGTGGCTAAGAAGAAGAAGAAGAAGACGAAGAAGAAGAAGTCTCCTAAGCGAGAGGTTAAAAGTACAACTCAAGTCGAGCCACCTTCTGCTCCTCCGCGGAAGGTCAAATTTCCTTGTAGATTGTGCAAGGATGACCACCTTCTTCATGATTGTCTTGGTATTCCCAGGATCCTTGAAGTATGGTCTTGCGATCCGGCTCGTCCCTCATCATCCTCTGAAGCTCATGGCAATGCCATCCTATCAACTGACAACATTCAGAAGAAAGGGAAGATTCGAATTCCCTGTAGACTATGTGAGGGCAATCATCCCCTTCACCTTTGTCTGCTCATGGATAAAGCTTCCGTTGTTTTGGAAAGTCTTATAGCTTCTCCACCCCAACTTCTTGTTGGTTATCAGAGGCTCTCTTCAGACCCTCTCCCTGTTGACAAAGAGATTGACTTATATTCCTCTCTTGTCTAGGCTCCTCTTCCCGAACCAGGCTGTGCCAAGCCTATTATAGACCAACCATTGGTCGAAAGGAGTGTCAACTCGAGCTCACCACCCGTTGATTACTCTGTTTCGGAAGAGCATCATGCCCATGTTCTTCTCGTCTCCCCAGATTCCCCTGAGTCCAGAAATGACTCTCCTATCCCAGCTTCTCCCAAAAGTCCTTCTTCGGTTCCTATAAAGCATGGGGGCAATCATACGATTCCCCCACCAAGTAGTTTGGCCATCTCCTTCAACTGGAGTCACCTGACTGCTTTCCGCCTTCCATCCCATGTGCCTTTCCAGATTATAGTACTTGCCTATGATAAGACAGTACTTGGCATTGTTTTGGATGAAGGTGAGTTTGTCAGTCTCATGTCGTCCACTACTTGGCAAGATTTAGGTTCCCCGTAGCTTGGGCCGGTCGCACAGAATCTGTTAGCGTTTGACGGGGGAACCAGTCAACCTCTAGGGGTCCTCCCGAAATTTCCTATTACTTTGGGAGGAAAAACCGTCTAATGGACGTGCTGGTTGTCCAAGGTGCTTTAGATTTCAGTCTTCTCCTTGGCCATGACTATGTTTATGCCATGGGGGCCCTTGTCTCTTCGCTTTTCCGTGTGGTTTGCTTTCCACACAACGGAAGAATCATGACTATAGATCAATTATCGTTCTTTAGTCCCCCGGTGCCTCCTGCGTAGCCGCCATCCCCTCCTGGTTTTTATCCACCAGTTGTATCTGCCCCACCGCAAGTCAACTACGTGGCTACTTATCCCGTGCCTGTATCCAGTGATGATGCCGTCGTGCATGATGTCCTGGGGGCATTGGGTCCTGACTTCCAAGACGTTTTCCTTCCATCGGGAGTGACACTCTTGGAAGCAACGACTTCCTGTTCATTATGATGAAGTTCGTTCGGAGCATAGTTCCTTTCCTATGTCAAGCTCCTTAAAAAATGAAATTGGGTTTGGTCGGAGCATAGTTCGCTTTCCTATGTCAAGCTCCTTAAAAATAAAATTGGGTCTGGTCGAGCATAGTTCCTGATCTTGTGTCAAGCTCGTTAAAAAATGAAACAAGGGTTATGAGGATAGTTCTTTTACTGTGTCAACCTCATTAAAAAATGAAACAACTCCCTTTCCCGATCGAGTCTTTTGATTAAGATCTCGTAAAATACCAGTCGAGTCTTTCCAAGATCTTGAAAGTGAACCTTCATTCCATCCACTTTGTTGAATGTAATGAAGCTTGGGGGGCATGTACCTTGTTTTGCGTCATTATGTTGGGGGCATGCGAACTCATAACAAGCATAGTTTTTCATTTCAAGCTTGTGTAAACATGAAACCGAATCCAAGCAGAGTTCTCCATGGTTCAAGCTTGTGTAAAAATGAACCCATACCCATTTTACATCTCGTGATTGTTGTCTTTATCTGCTAAATTCTGCTAGATGAGCCTTGGTTGTTTTCATTCCATCGCCACCATCTCTTTGGCCGATCATATGCTTTCACTTGGTTGTTTTACCTTTCCTGAGGGACCGCAGTTATGAGTGGTTTTGTTAGCCAGCCTCTTGACCATTATATGTTTTGAGCAGTTCCACCATTGCCGGAACCAATTACTACCCTTTATACCACTCGTTCCTCTAGGACGAGTCACCTTTAAGCTCTTTTTTGACTCGTAAAATATGAAAAGATTGCCGAGTATTTTTCCCTTTCTGACTCGTTAAAGAGAATAAAAATGGAGGTCTTCTTTCAGCTGTTTTCCGACCGTTTAAAGATGAAAAGATGCCGAGTTATTCCTCTCGACTCGTTAAATGTGAATGAGAGACGGTCGTCTTTAAACTCTTTTCCGACCGTGTAAAAAACGAAAATATTGTCGGACCCTTGTCATTTCAGGTTCGTTAACGGTCACGAAGCGATGTGGTTTCGATCGCTTTTTTACTTTTTCAGATCGAAATCACTACTCATGAAAATTACTCCTCGATCGTAATGGTCGGGTGGTTCTTTCGAGCATTGTTTTAAACTTTTTCGGGCTCAAGAGACACAACTTTACGAAAAAGGACCCCCCTGGAGTTTACTTTTCAGCTATCTTTTCAAACTCTCTAAACATGAAAAGACGCTGAGTTCTTCCTTTGTCAGACTCGTTAAAACTTGATGACATCGGATTCTGTCGAAATGACGCCTTTCAAGCATATGCTATCCCCGTCAAGCTTGTTGATAAAAATAACTGGGGTACTCGCCAGCAATGGTGGGGAAAATGGAACCACAATTATTGTCATGTAGGCAGTATGTCGCTCTTGAACATGGCACTTGTCTGGATTCGTGTCTGGGTGGGGACATCTCATCTTGTTTTTACACTTGCCTCCGTGGGTTTGGGTTATCCTGTTTGACCTCTCATCTGCTCATTACCTCATCACCATGACCCTTGATCATTTGATGTCAAATACTACCAAGTTCACTGTCATGCCGCCAATATGTTCAAGAGAAGTTGACCTCTGCAGAATACTCAACCTCCCTCTGATACCTCACACAGAACATCTTATCCTTCTCTGTCTCGTGTCGATGATGTGGAAAACATTATGGCCCACCTTCGATCAAGGTCACTTCCTGTCGACTTCAGCTCATTATCTAGGAAGTTGATCTAGAGACTCCCTTCAGGTGCCTTGGATCCTACATGCCTCAATGGCAGGTTCTTCGTGTTCGACACAAGGTTTTCATCATTGGCCTCCGATCGAATGATTCTATGGGTGTTCGACGTCAGCTCACTGATTCGCACGCCGTAGATTGTACCTATAGTACCTTGAGGACCATTTTTATTATTGGTAGTACCTCTCGTGTCTGTTAACAATTTTCATCATTGACTGGTAATCAGACGTTGTTCTTTCATGTTCGACTTCGACTCCCATATTCGCATGCTTGAACTTGTACTTTGTTCGGGTCGAGATGGAGCGCAAGACCCTAGATTTTGTCTGTTGAGATCCAGGTTGTGATTTTGTGGATTATTATGATCACTACATGACTCATTCATTGGATGGCTGCGACCATGCCTGAGTCTACTTATCGATCCTTACTGGATGGCTGCGCCCATACCTTGGATCTGGATTTTTATGTACTCTACTATGGATGGCTGCGCCCATACCACATACATCATGTACTTGAGATATCAGTTGTACTTCTTCTTGTAGGTTCTCCGGCGGTAGTGTTTTCAGTCGGCCGTGTTCTTGTAAAGCATTTCACCCCTCTCTCTCTCTCTCGGGCTTCATGCTTTAGGGGGCATCTGTTACACAATAATTTGTCACCGTCCCTGTTACCCCTTCTCCCGCACGTTGGAGGAATTATTCCAGGACCAGTGAGAAGTGACATATCCTGAAAACACTTGCATTATATCCCCTTGAGTATGTACTCCATAAGCCCTGAATACACCTTCTGCAAAATACCCATAAAAATAGCCCTTTTTCCATTGGCGTGGTTCCACTGTGTATCACTCGCGCCAATGGGGGAAATCCTCCAAAGAGGGCACGCCAGCTGGCCCTCTGTCTCAGAGTCGCACTCGCACCAGCCTAGTTGGGTAAAGTTTTTAACAAACAAACTTACGAAGGTTCTTCCTAACCCACTCATGAACTGAATCTATATTGAGTTGGGTCAGTTTGGATTTGAATCTCCATAGAAGGGAAGTAGTTCTCCACCTCTCATGGAAGCTTCTTAATGATAAAGCCAATCCCTTGAATCTTGTGGATGACCCTAACTCCTTCTCCTCTATCTATAAAAGCTTGTCCTTTTGTCTTTGACAAGTTAGAGTCTCCAAGTTCCAAATTCTAAGTCTCAAAGTATGAGAATTTCCAAGTTCATGCTACAAGGAGCCTTATTCATTCTCATGAGGCTAAATCTAAAGTGAGGAGATTCTTGTCCAAGTAACCAAGGAGAGAGAGACTTGTTCCCCATTCCCAACAAGCTTTGCAAGGCATGTGCTGCTGATCACCCAGCCAAAGGAGGATTTGACGTCAGAAATATGGTTGTATTCTTCTTTGTTGTTTATCAATAATAGACTACTATCATTATGGTTCCACTCTTATTGTCTTTGTAATGATGATTGAGTTATATCCTTTCTGACTGATATATAGTTGCATCTATTGGATTTCATGCTTGTGTTTGTGTCGTTCTTTGCATGTGCAGGTGTCCATTCACGAGGATCGTGGGGATTGTGACCAGCCGGAGTAAAGGAAGGGGAGCGACGACTCTTCTACAAATATTAGCGTTGGAATCCAGGTAGGCCCTCATCATCGGTCTTTGATTTGCAATTAGGAACCTGCACATTAGCGTTGTTTGATTGTTGCTAGACCCCATTTGGGCTAGTAGGGATCGCCACTGTCCATAAAGGGGATTTACCTCCACAACAGGAGCCCTGACGAGGAATAGCAGGATTGAATGATTGGGTAGAGACAGATGCAGATGGAGCAGCAGAGAGAGCTACAGTGCAGGAGTCCCAGGACAGTGTAGAGCTAGTAGGCTGCAACGATGCGAGAGGCACAGGAGTGTTGCACCAATGCAGGATGGCACAGGGAGGTGTGAAATGGTGCGAGATGCGAGATGCATGGAATGTTGCAGTAGCTCAAAGGTCAAAGAGGGAGCACTTATCAACAACAGGTAGAGCTTCATCATTAGAGTATGTTTCTAGCCCAACAGAGAGGTCAGTTGGGAGTTTTTTTTGTTCTGAGAGTTGTTGGAGCAACCACACTTGGTAGGAGTGTTGCATGCAGAACATTCCAAAGGTACAAGATCGGGTTCGAGTTGAAGCCTTTCTTGTTGAGAGGGAGTGTTGAAAATGGCAACAAGAAATGCTAAAAATAGAAGTGATAAAAATAGAACTGCTATAAATAGCAGTTTGGGTACCAGTGCTGGATTGAGCAACAGTGAATGAAAAATGGAAGTGCTAAAAATAGAATTGTTATTTTTAGAAATTTAGGATGGATTCCTATTTTATTCAGTCCCTGGACTAAAAATAGGAAGTAAAATTCGAATTTGAACTTAACAGCTGTTTGAAGATAAATTAATTAATTCACCATGAGTTAATTAGTTGTGAAAAATCAAACATGAAGTCTATGTGAGGACATGCAACAGTTCCTCTATTAATTGAGGAATTTATCCATCAATTAAAGAGATAAGGATGAGTTCTAATTTGAGTTGTAATTAGTTGGCTTAGTTAATTGAGTCAAGTCCAATTAGATTGATTTAAAAAAATTGTTTAAATTAATGTGAGTTCAGTTAGTTAATGCATGCTTGCATATAACTGCTGGACTTCAGATCACTGAATATTCTCTCATGAATAACTCATGCATGTTAGCTCAAATAGAGACCCCGTTGAGATCAGAGGAGGGACAGTGTACTATCAGTTGGATGGATTTTTCCTATAAAGGAAACTCATCCATGGAGAAGGATTCATCTCCTTCAGGATTGTGCAGTTAGATCAGAGGTTAGTGAGTGTGTGAAGAGGTCAATTCACACAAGTGGCTGCACTAGACCCCAATCAGAATTGCGCAAAGAAATAGGAGGCTTGGAGGGCAAACTAGAGGTTAGATAAAGGCCTTTGACTGTCAATGAGAAACAAAGGTATTGCAGAGAGAGCATGATAACTTTTGAGCTGATTCTTTTTGTAATACTGGCTATATTTCCACTTGTATGATAATACAGAGTTGGGGTTTTAGGCTGAGGATTTCCCCGGGTTATATCTTCTGTGTTATGTGTGATTAATTCCTTCTTATTAGTTATATGTGTTCTTATTGATGTTGCTCAAGTTCGATTAAGCTTCCGCTAAATTGGTTGTAGAAGTAGATCAAGTATTTTGCTTTAGTCTATTGCATTATCATGTGATCTATAGTGGGGATTTCTACACTTATGTTTAAAGTCTGCATGTATAACTAATTACAAATCCTACTAGAAATGTTGTTGTTCAGTTTTCCGAGGGCTTTGTTTTAATGTCTGTCTATTATGTTTCATCCACATAATTGTTTTGGTTTGTGCTTATATGAGGTATGCGAGAGGCTTAGGCTAAATACGCCTAAATCTTCGTGCATAGTCTTTTGGATAAGGAATGTAAACATTAGTTATTAAGTTGTAACAACTTGTAAAGAAGACTCGCATATTACTATCTTGGTTTTATTTTCGTTATACATATTTTGTTATGTATTCGGTCGACTCATTGAAGCTACTCTATCCTGAGATTGTTTACTGCCTTTCTTTGAATTTCGATGGTAATTATATAAATCAGCATATTGCATCAAAATGCGGTTACTTTCTTCTTTTTTGATAATAACAATTATATGCTCAGAGTATTCAGGAATTCTTGTCAGTATTCTAGTTTTTACTCTATTCTAGACTGCAGTTTCTATTTTATTTCATACTCATCATTTATTCAGTTCTGCTATTAGAGGGTTCGTCTTCTGTGGAGTATTTTAGAATCCTTCATAGTTGTTAGTAATTAGTTTACTACCTTAATCACATTCCTGTGTATTCAAACATTAACAACTACAGTTCAGTATGGTTAATCTATTCCACAAATATTAATAGTTACTGCATGAGGTTATATTTACAGTTCAACAATGATTCTTTTGATAGCTTACTACTTCAATTTTCGATTAACTTATAAAACAGATAATAATGACTACTGTACATAATCATATTTATGGTTTAACAATAAGTCTGTTAAGGAGCTTGCTACCTTAGTTTATCTGTTAACCTGTAAAAACAATATTTTCGAAAGGTCATATTTATGGTTTAACAATAAGTCTGTTAAGCAGCTTGCTACCTCAGTTTATCTGTTAACCTGTAAAATCAATATTTTTGAAAGGTTTCTCCTCCCAACCTCGAGTCTAGCAATCACGTCCAGACTCTCCCCCGAGCACCTTCTATCTTTCCCATGTTGGATCTAAGTCTGTTAAGGAGCTTGCTACCTCAGTTTATCTGTTAACCTATAAAAACAATATTTTTGAAAGGTCTCTCCTCCCAGCCTCGAGTCTAGCAATCACGTCCAGACTCTCCCCCGAGCACCTTCTATCTTTTCCATGTTGGCTCTAGTCTAGTTACAGTCAGTACTGAGGGCCTCAGGACTCCAGTCTAGCCTCAAATCTTGTACTCTTTTGTCAACTGTATTGAGCAAGTTTTTCCCATTAGTTTATTCCACCCAGCTCTAGGAGCCCCTTTCTGCTCTTTGTCCCTCTCTATATTACCATTCTCACTCCGGTCTAGCCTCAAATCTTGTATTCTTTTGTCAATTATATTGAGCAAGTTTTTCCCACTAGTTTATTCCACCCAGCTCTAGGAACCGCTTTCTACTCTTTGCCCCTCTCTATATTACCTTTCTCACGCAGAGGGTAATTGCTTCTTGGAAACCATTTCTTTTAAATGAACCAACAATTTTATTTTGTTAAAGTATTACTACCTATAATTTAGGTAATTACCATATGTGTTTCTTGGCTCCTCAGCCTATATCAGTTCATATTCCTCATAAAATTAAATAACATTTAAAAATATTTTTTTAGTGATCCAAATGGATCCTAAAAACCTCTAAGTTTTCACATAGTTAAAAATACCGCATAAAGAAAACCTTAAAGAAAAAGGTGTATTTCACTATCAGGAGTGAAAAACATGAAGAAAACAGTGAAATAAGACCTATCGGAGGCTTAAAACAACTTTGCACAGGAGCCGCCAGATCTGGCCGATCAACGGTCCAAATCCGATCGTCATATCACGATCGGCAAAGGCAGGTGAAGCTTATCAAAGGCGACCATATAAATGTTGTGATAGCGATCAGCGGGGTCAACGAGGACCATCGATCAAGCACACAGATCGATGGCCCAGGTTAACCCACCATATCACATCGGCAGATTACAACAGAGCGCTTACAACCTCTTGGGGGCTTATGCGATATGCAATTGCGACAAGTTGCATCACAATATCACATCGGAGCAACACAAAAGAGCGGGGCTGATGCATGCGACTGTGATAGCCGGACCCGCTAGGATTATGGGTGATAGTTGATAATATTTCAAGTCCGGGCAAAGGGTTTTTTCTTCAATGTAAATCGCATATAAAAACCAAAGAAATGTGAATAAAGCAATGCAACCGAACATGAAACGATTTATACAAGCAGGTGTATATGTTTTGAGATCCGAAACAAGCAGGATTTTGGGGGGGTCGTAGGTGGTAAATTGTTTTGGCTGGGCTCCGTCTGAGCCCATACACTGGTTGCCACATGGCCAAGCACCGGAGAGAGAAAACCACCCTTTTCAGGTGGTTAACTCCCATACACATGAGCCGCCCGAAATGAACCTCAGCCATTGGATCAATATCTCTCAAATCAACAGTGGAGATGCGATATAAGCGATATAAAGGTGGACTCAATAGGAGTATAAAAGCGGAATTTATAATATTTCAAATCCGATAAACGGCAGATTGGCAAATTTTCACAGTTTTATGTGTATTTCTCTGTGTAAACAGAGAACAACCATTTTTGGGATTTTAAAGGCATCGATGGTCCATTCCATTACAAAACAGGTAGCCACCATCCCTGAAGGCATTTAACAATGACTGCTAATGCTCAAAGGGGGATTTGAGCGGACAGAGGCCAGGAGCCAGAGAGCCCGAGAAGGGGAAATGAAGAGACAGCGCCGATTGGATTTAAAGCCACAGAAGATAGAAGATAGATACAGGCAGTGCTAAGACAGAGACTAAACAGAGACGGAGAGTCAGTGAGGAGAGTCTATGTACTCAAAAAGACTTGGGGGATCCAAGTAAAGCCTTGTTGTTTTGTATCTGTTGTGTGAGACTCAAATTGAGCTCACATTTTGTAGAACTCTACTCTTGAAGACATAATAGAGAGGTCATTACTGAAGGATGGACTAGGAGACGTAGCCCAGGAGTTTTAGGTGAACTCCATATTAAATTTGTCGTGTTATGTGTGTTTGTCTATTATGTTTCTTTAACTGCTTCATTGCCTATATTATTCACAATATTATCGATCCATTGCACTAAGTAATGTAGGAAAATTCATGCACATGAGTCTGTAATACCTTAAAATTAATCTAAGATCTTCATTTTCAGATCAAGTGGTATCAGAGCTTTAGGTTTGCTAAGGTTAGACAAGCTTGTGCTGGATTGTTGAATGCTAACTAGGTCAAAGCTCAAATTCGGAGAAGGAGAACTGGTTGAGGCTAACCCATAAATCGGAAGAGTCCATCCTAGGGGGAAAATGGCAGAGCAAGTCCCATTGGAATAAGAATCTCAGTTCATGGACATTTTCATGACCATGAGAGCCATGGTAGAAGATATGTATTGGGAATTTAAGAAGGATCGAGGTGAAAGCACCTCGACACCCGAACAAGGCAAAGAGTAGCGGGACTTCTTCTAGTTTCCCATTCAGAAGGCAAAGGGAAAGGGGAAGAGCCTCCTCCATCAACACCTCCTTCTAGCCCTGAAAATAAAAAGAAGAAGACTTTTGTGATTAAATTAGATGTAAAATTTGATTTGCCAATATATGATGGAGAATTAAATGCAGAAAAGCTAGATAACTGGATTAGACAGATTGATGTATATTGCAGGGTGCAGAGCATTGAATCAGAAATGAGAAAGATTTAGCTGGCCAACCTTCGCCTTGGAGGAACTGCCCTAGTGTGGTGGGAAGGCAGGACACAAGCTGATTTGAAGAAGCATGGTAAAATTATTTCTCCCTGGATTGAATTTGTTTCTGCCATTAAAAAACAATTCTATCCACTAGCTTATATGCAGCGAGCGATGATGAGTTGGCAAACTCTTCGCCAATTAAAGGGGAAAAGTGTACAAAGCTATACCCAAGAATTTAGGAAAAGAGCTTTAATTCTAGGCATTTCTCTAGACTCACCTAAAACTTTGTTGAAATATATAGGTGTTCTGCATAGCTACTTGAGGCACACCATTCTCATGTTTAACCCTACTAGCATAGATGAGGTATCCATTCAGGCTACACATCTAGAGGCTAGAGGCAATAATTTGAACCCAAAGATTGGGGGATCATCAAAACCCACGGCAAGCAAGAACAAGGAAAAGAGGAAGCTGAAATGGAAAGAGAGGAAGGAAAACGCTGTACAGAAATGCAAACCTTCATGCATTCACTACAAGAAGGATGGACACGATGTTGAACATTGCTATTCTTTGCATCCGGAGCTGAAACTCAAGAAGTTCGATGGCAATAAGAAGAAGACTACTGCTGCTATTCAGAAAGATTTGGGGTCAGACTCAGGTGATGAAACAACAGTCACAGCCACAGGTATAAAAGGTAAAAATTCTGAAGCATCTACTAGTAATTTTGCACAATCTAATGATAATGAAGAAAATGAAAGGAAAAGACATGAGCTTTTTCATATTAGAGTTATTTCCAAGCATCAAAAGATTAATACTTTATTTGATAGTGGATCACAAGTAAACTTGATTTCTGAAGAAATTGTAAAGAAGTTGGGATTACTAATAACACCTCACAAGAAGCCATATCCATTAGTTTGGGTATGTGATAAAGCAAAGCTACAAGTGACTAGACAATGTAAACTTAGTTTTTCTTTAGGGTCAACATTTGTAGATGAGGTTGAGTTAGATATAGTTCCCTTGGATATTTGTGGTATTGTTTTAGGAAGTCCTTACTTGTATGATAGAAAAGCCATTTTCTATAGAACTGAAAATAAGTATCAACTCACAAAAGATGGAATATAATATATTGTAAGAACTCATCGGTTCAAAAATAACTACACTCTCATTAACTCAGGGCAGATGAAAAGAATTATAAATATATGCAAGCAATGTTTACTAATAGTTGTAAAGGAAAAGAACCCTGATAAAACCAACGTATTTGAAGGCTGTAATGCTAAACAGAAAGCTAATTTAGAAAAAGTTGTTTCAGAATATGATATCCTATTTCAAGAACCTAAAGGTCTGCCACCCAAAAGGGAAATTGTACATGATATTCATTTGCAACAAGATGCTCCATTGCCTAACATTGGAATGTACAAGTTATCTGCTTTAGAGATCAAGAAGCAGGTACATGAGCTGCTCGATAAAGGGTTCATAAGACCAAGCACATCACCATGCAGATCTCCAATCGTGTTGGTGAGAAAGAAAGATGGTTCGTGGAGGATGTGCATTGATTACAGAGCACTGAATAAAATAACGATAAAAAATCATTATCCTCTTCCTCACATTGATGATCTATTAGATCAGCTGAAAGAGGTTGTTTACTTTTCCAAGTTGGACTTGTGTAGTGGCTATCATTAGGTCAAAGTAACAGAACAAGATGCATGGAAGACTGCTTTCAAAACAAAGCAAGGGTTGTATGAATGGCTAGTTATGCATTTTGGCTTAAATAATGCTCCTGCCACTTTCATGAAAGTTATGAATGATGTACTCAAGAATTTTATTGATGATTTTGTAATTGTATATTTAGATGACATTATTGTTTTCAGTAAAACATGGGAAGAACATTTGAAGCATGTAAGCAGACTCTAGATGTTTCGAAAAGAGAAAATCTCTATGTTAAGTTATCAAAATGTGAATTTGGCAAAACATCTTTAAATTATTTTGGTCATATTGTGGAGGGTGGTGAATTGAAGATAGATCCCTCTGAGGTTGAAGTCATAGTAAACTGGCCTGAACCAAAATCTGCTACAGAAGTTAGGAGCTTCTAGAAAGTTTATTGCTAACTTTTCCTTCATTGCAGCTCCCTTACATGCTTTAACAGGATTGAACAAGGTGTTTCAGTGGGGAGGCAAACAACAAAAAGCCTTCAACACCTTGAAAGAAAAAATTAGTACAACACCAGTACTAGCACTGCCATATCTTCAACGACCATTTGAGATTGAAACAGATGCCAGTGACTATGCCATGGGAGTAGTATTGATACAACATGGTAAACCCATATGCTATCATTCTGACATTTAATTCTGCAGTAGTTGTTTATCCCACATATGATAAAGAATTGTATGCATTAGTACAGAGAGTGAAAAAGTGGAAACATTACTTAATGGGAAAAGAAACAGTTATACATACAGACCATCAACCACTTCAATATTTACATTCACAAACTAAGTTGCAGCAATCAAGACACTATAGGTGGATGGGTTTTCTACAGCAGTTTCATCTAGTCATCAGATATAAGAAAAGCATACACAATAAAGTTGTAGATATGTTGTCCAGACCAATCTTAAATGCATCCACTATACTTGAGCATAACTCAATATTGCATGAAAGCTACATTGAACAATATGCTCAAGATGTAGAATTTAAAGATGTATATGCAACTTTAAGTCATGGAAAACAAGTAGAAGAATTGGATTATCATGTTAAGGACAAACTCTTGTATCAATTGGGAAAGTTATGCATTCTACAAACTGAAAGAGTTAACATAATTAGAGAAGCATATACTTCTCTTATATCAGGTCATTTTGGTGTAAGTAAAACAGTTGCACAATTGTAAAGATTTTGTTATTGACCAAGAATGCATGAAACAGTTTCTAGATATATTAAAGGGTGTACCATGTGTGCTAAAAGCAAGCCCAGTAATAGAAAATTAGGCTTGTACACTCCACTTTCAGTTCCTTCTCATCCTTGGGAAAGTGTTTCCATGGACTTTGTTGGGGGATTGCCAAAATCTAGAAAAGGTCATGACTATTTATATGTTATTGTGGATAGGTTCAGCAAAATGTGTATTTTAATACCTTGTAACAAGCAGATTATAGCTGAACAAACAACGAAGTTGTTCTTTTAGCATGTCTAGGTTCATTTTGGGTTACCCACTTCCATTGTATCTGATTGAGATTCCCGATTTGTTGGGAAGTTTTGGTCAAGTCTGTGGGAGTTGATGGACACCAAATTGAAGAAGAGCACATCCTTTCATCCACAAATAGATGGAAACATAGGTGATCAATAGGACAATGATCCAGTTACTCAGGGGTTATTGCAGCAAACATCCCAAGCTTTGAGATGAAAATTTGTGTTTTGTGCAACATGCTTACAGTCGTGATAAACACTTTTCTACACAAAGATCTCCTTTTGAGACTTGTTTTGATTTTACACCAAAGTCTCCCTTGGATATTGTCTTTGAAAAAGACATAGCAGTTGATGGACACAGTGACATGGAAAAAGCAACCAAGTTCATTGAACAGATCCAAGAAATTCACCAGGTAGTGTAGGAACAGCTAGAAAAGAGCCATGCCAAGTACAAGGCAATGCATGATAAGCATCGGATGGAGCATAGCTTCCAAGTTGGTGATCAAACATGGTTGTACATCAGCAAAGACAGAATGCAAGGTGAAGGTAAGAAGCTAAAGCCAATAAGGTATGGGCCTTTCAAGATACTTGAGAAAATTGGTGAGAACGCATTTCGCCTTGATTTGCAAGCTTACATGCACATCTATTCAGTGGTAAATGCAGAAAATTTGAGACTGTTTGAACCTTCATTAATAGAATATCCCGAAGAGCAAAGTCAGTTGCCTTCTATTGATGATTTGTTGCTTGAATATCTCAATGAGTTGTAGGAAGATACAGTTCTGGACAGGAAGATGAGAACTACGTGCAGAGGGGATATTGAGTACCTCAGAATTGGACTCAAAAGTCCAAAACCAAGCAGTGCACAATGGATGGAAATTGGGCAAGTGAGGAAGTTGTATTCTCACTTGATTGATACTTAAAATCCAACTTTTGGTTGTCCAAAAGCTTTTTCAGTGGGAAGGGATGATCCAAATGGATCCTAAAAACCTCTAAGCCTTCACATAGTTAAAAACTATCGCATAAAAAAAACCTTTAAAAAAAAGGCGGATTACACTATCGGGAGTGAAAAACATGAAGAAAACAGTGAAATAAGGCCTATCAGAGGCTTACAACAACTTTGCACAGGAGTTGTCGAATCTAGCCGATCAATGGTCCAGATCTAATCGGCATATCACAATCGGCGAAGGCAGATGAAGCTTATCGGAGGCGACCATATAAATGATGCAATAGCGATCAGCGGGGTCAACGAGGACCGTCGATCAAGTGCACAGATTGACGGCCCAGGTTAACCCACCATATCGTATTAGCAGATTACAACAGAGCGCTTACAACAGCCTGGGGGCTTATGAGATATGCGATTGCGACAAGTCGCATTGCAATATCACATCAGAGCAACATAAAGGAGTGGGGGTGATGCATGTGACTGTGATAGCTAGACCCCCTAGGATTATGGGTGATAGTTGATAATATTTCAAGTCCAGGAAAAGGGTTTTTTTTTCAATATAAATCACATTTTCGTTAAATAAACGAAAAACCAAAGAAATGCGAATAAAGTGATGAAACTGGACCCGAAAGGGTTTATACAAGCATGTGTATATGTTTTGAGATTTGAAACAAGCGGGATTTCAGGCGGGCCATAGGCGGTAAATGGTTTTGGCTGGGCTCCACCCAAGCCCATACAATCGCTGCCACGTGGCCAGGCGTCGGAGAGAGAAAACCACCCTTTTTGGGCGGTTAGCTCCCATACGCATGAGCCGCTCGAAATGAACCTCAACTGTTGGATTAAGATCTCTCATATCAATGGTGGAGATGTGATAAGCGATATAAAGGCAGACCTGATAGGAATATAGAAGCGGAATTTATAATATTTCAAATCCGATAAACGACAGATTGGCGGATTTTCACAGTTTTACGTGTATTTCTATGTGTAAATAGAGAACGACCATTTTTGGGATTTCAAAGGCATCGATGATCCATTCCATTACAGAACAGGTGGCCACCATCCCTTAAGGCGTTTAGCAATGATTGCTAATGCTCAGAGAGGGATTCGAGCAGACATAGGCCGGGAGCTAGAGAGCCCGAGAAGGCAAAACGAACGGAGAGTGCCAATTGGCTTTAAAGCCACAAAAGACAGAAGACAGAGACAAGCAGTGCTGAGACAGAGAGCAAACAGAGACAGAGAGTCAGTGAGGAGAGTTTGTGTACTTAGAAAGACTTGGGGGATCCAAGTAAAGCCTTGTTGTTTTGTATCTGTTGTGTGAGACTCAAATTGAGCTTACATTTTGTAGAATTCTACTCTTGAAGACATAATAGAGAGGTCACCACTGAAGGCTGGACTAGGAGACGTAGCCTAGGAGTTTTGGGTGAACTACATATTAAATTTGTTGTGTTATGTGTGTTTGTCTATTATGTTTCTTTAACAGCTTCATTGCATATATTATTCGCAATCTTATCGATCCATTGCACTAAGTATTGTACGAAAATTCATGCACACAAGTCTGTAATACCTTAAAATTAACATAAGATCTTCATTTTCAGATCATTTAATAAAAAAACATTCATTTAATAATCTCAGTGAATCTTTATGCAACTTAAGAGTGTTACATTTAATCCCCTCTGCCCTTGATAGATCAAAAATTAAAATAAATTTACACTAATATTTTATATAAAATATATATATATATATATATATATATATAATTTTTATTATAATTTATTTAAAATAAAAATACGGAAGAGAATGAAAAATATGAATTATATAAACATGTATTTAAGAGTACTTTTAAGACTATGTTAAAATCCCGAGATGTTCTACGCTTGGGCGTAGCTCGGAGTAACTGTGCTAACTTGGGCTGGCTATGCTCGAACTAGTAACTAACCGTGCTCATTTCCACCATTTACACTGCGAAATAAACTCACAATGTTTTCTTAGACTATTAATTTTTTTTTATTTATTTAATTTTTCTTTTAAATTATAATAAAATTATTAATTAAAATTATGTTATCTATTTAAATAAAAATATAAAAATCTAAAAACCATTTGGAATTTGCCTCCAACAAATTTTCATGATTTAAATAAATTCAATGCCCTTAAAATTTTAAGCAAATTATTAATAAATTCCAAAACCCTATAAGATGAACTAAAAGGTGTCATATTTGGTTAGTCCATCAGCTAACGGAAAATCTATAATGATTATGAAAGTTGTAATTGTAACCCATGAGGTACAGGGTTTAAAATTTGTAGTTTTAAAGTTTATATAATATTTGGTATTAGTAAAGTTACTTCATTATATGATATTTGGTATATTATATATTTTTTTTAAGTGGGGTATTTTGTAAAAAGTTAAATGAAGATTATATACAGTAATTTTTATTATTATTGGTATGTTTTAAGGGAAACCAAAGTAATAATATAAGTTGAGAGTTTTGAGATTACTAAGATTTCATCTAACCAATAATATAAGTTGAGAGTCTTGAGGTTGCTAAGACTTCATTTAACTAGAGCATCATATAAATAGAAACTTATAAAAATAGGTTGGTTGTGCTAGACCTTAACAAAAAAGATTACTAGTGTTGCAAGGAAAAAAGCAGTGAGTCATAACAACTATTGGGCAAAATCTCTAGGCCGCACTTGTTGGTCACTACCCTCATCCAAGGAGAAGTAAATGTTAGTTGATATTTTGGCTAGAATGATCAGTTTGTGGTCAATATTATCAATTTTCTCCTCCAACTCTACCAATCTAATGGAATTCTCTTGCAGAGTCCTCCTATACCTCTTGTAATATTCAAAAAACATTTAACCTTGTATCAGGTTTGTTCCATGATTGATGAAGTGACATAAGTACATCAATGTGCCAAATATAGTGGGAGCTACAACCCCCTTCCGTGTGAGCTAACATCATATCAAGGCGCGGGTGGGGGGAACACCCACTCCTAGGAACCCTCCTTGGGAATAAGGTTCTTCGTAGCTAGATATTGATAGTGAGTTTAAATGGATTTTAGAATGTCCTCACTCTAATCAAAGTCAAGGGGATGGGTTTTAGTGCTGATACTAAAACTAGCCAGCTTGTCAACTGGTTTGTTGCCTTCTTTGTGAACATGAGAGAGGAGGGAAGTGATTTTTGCCAGAAGTTTTGCAATGTTAGCTATTCAAGCTTCCAACTTCCAATTTTTAGAGACTTTGGAAGGATCTAATGCACAATGGATTTTGCAGAAGATATTGATAATGGTCTTCGAATATCCTTTGATAACGAGCTTGTGAATTTTTTTATGAATAATAATTGAGAGACCCTACTCTAGTGCCCAAATTTTAGCAACATTTATACTGTTGAGGCCTATGACACCTATATAAACATGTAGAACCTTCCCATTACCGATATTAAAGAATCCATCATAACGAGCTTGGCTTGGATTTCCTTTCGAGACCCCATCAAAGTTAAGATTAACGAAGTCATCTGAAGAGGGGGACTAAAAAGAAGGGATGAAAGGGAAGAAATTGGGGATAGTGGGAATATTCCATAAGGAATATGTGGACAAACCCATTTGGTTAGAGTGACTTTTTCAGGTTGATTACATTCCCAATATTTGGAGGACCAAGGAAGAGAAGAAATTGTTCCCTTTATTTTATTTAGGATAGCTAGTGAAATAAATTTTGTGGAGACCTGATATTATTACTGTGTTCATCTATTACCCTCCTTCCAAATATCACGTAGGATGAATCTTGGGTGAGTTGTCATGCTCTATTAACAATGGGATTAGTAAAATGGGAGTCATGCCAAAATTGTAGAGTGGAGAGGACATTATTTGGTATTTTGTTGATCCATCAAAAGAGCATAGCAAGGTGGTCACAGATAGAAGCAGGAAAGCTACAACTATTGAGTAAATGATCGACATTTTTTAAATTAGAGAAACATAGAAGATAGATTGAGGGGCCCTGAAAACCACAACTTTGAAGCTTGTCCCATGTCAAAGTTTTGTTCCATGATAAAATCCATAGAAAAAGAGTGATTTTGGGCTAGTGTTTGAGATTTCATATTTTATTCCATTTGCCTTCATCATTCTCATTGTCATTTCTTATGAGAAGACTACAAGCTTCAGAGAGTTTAGAATTGTCTAAAGGATGCTAATTACCTCAATAATGAATATTGTTTCACTCTTGAACTGCAATTCTTCAATTTGTTAATTCTTGCTTCATAATTGTACTTACATTTTGGGGGGGAGTTTCAATCCATTCATCGCCTGACTTCCAATTATACCATTGGGAAGTCCAAGGGGATGAGTCCCAATAATGTGTAGCTAATATTTGGTCCCTGGAGATGAGCGAGTCCCTAGTTGGGAAGAGATTCATTCTGAGCTAATTTTTGCTATTGATGCCATGAGTCATCCCAAAATAGTGCATTGTTCCCATTTCTGATATCCTAAAAAATATTCTCTCGTATAATGTGGCGGGCTCCAGTATTGTAGCAATAATGCTACAACTCCTGGGGCTTCCTATCTCTAATTTTATCAACCCGGTAGTTCGTACAGACTTGGAAGCGACGATGCTGTATGCACAAGTACTGGCTCTTGTCGCAGCTGTCACTTGGTCAGCTGGTACAAGTCCGCTAGGGCTCAAGCCAACTTCTATATGCTCTCAGAAGAAGCTTTCTAAATTATGGACGAAGGCTATCTCGAGGGAAATTGATCTACTTTGCAAAAATGAACTGAAAGCAAACCAAAGCATGGAAACCCTAGTAAACCCTAATCTGACTAGTTTAACCTCTATGGTGCAATAGTGAGAGTGCAAATATCTACAAATGATGCCATTACTTTTAATGATGTGAAATGCATGAACTCAAACTACTTCTATGAAAAAGAACATTGTTTTTGTATTTTTGCTTAAGTGGATGGAGTGATTATGAATTTGTTTCTTATTAGGGTTTGGCTGTGCAGAGGTGGTGCGAAGGGAGAGAAAGCTTGGGAAAGGTCAGGAGGGCTAGGAGAGGTTCCAGAGGGTCCCTAGCATCAGTCCACAGAAGTCTACAACGTTCAGATGCTCGGCAACCAAGTTTGCAGGCTTCTACAGGATGTCTGCAGGGGATCCTACAAGAAACTAAGGAATTCTACAGGAAGTCTGCTAACTTCTACAGGATGTGCTGTAAGTGGAAGTTTTGGGTGATGGTGAAGTGATGGAACGGTATGGGTGGATAGGTGAGGTGGAGATGGAGCTTGTGATGACTCAGGGGCAGAGAAACAGGATGGAGAAAGAGTGCACGGAGTTGGTTGGTGGATAGAAGGATGGCAGCAACGAAAGGTCAAGAAGATGAAGCTACGTGGCAATGGATGAGTTGGAAGGTAAACGAGCTGAACAGAGGTCGAGTAGGTGGCTTGAGGAGAGGTTAAGAAGAAGAAGAAGGAAGTAGAATGATATGGAGCAGTGTAAATAAAACAAATTGCTTATGTCTTGCACCAAAAACGAGAATTCATTAACCAGTGCTACCTGTGCTATTAAATCAATAAACAGTGATGTAAATCATGAAGAAAAGTCGTGCATGGAATTGCAATGACGAAGTATGGCTCAAGATCAAAAATGCATGGAAAGATCCACGATTAAACCGACTGTGTTGCAGCTTGCATGAAAGTAGAAAAGACTGTGTTTTTTTTTGGTGGTTGGTATAGACTGCACCCCAATCCCTAAACAGAGATGGAAGTGGAGGCACTAACAACCTTTTCTTGGAGCTCCCGTGGATTACAAACCTCCTATCCTAATCTAAGTAACTGAAAGTAATTCAACCATAAGCTAATCCTACTCAATCTTATTAAATAAATCAAATCAGCACACTGTGTTCTTGAAATGCATATCAAAACAAGGAAACAAAGTGCTGGAAAGAAAGGTAAATAACACTACAAGAAGAGGAGATCTATTGCTCTCAGGTTGGGCCCTAACCTGAGAGCTATAGCTCCCTTAAAAGCTCAGAATTAGATCCAAATCTGCTTGCCTTTATTCATAATCAAAAGTCTAATGTCATGCCAAAACTGGCTTACAAAAACAAACACCGAGCTATGCTCAAAAATTACAATATCAGTCCAAAAGTTCAAAAAGCTCCTAACAAAGGCTACGGCCTTCATATTTATACAAAATGAATATCAAGCTGGCTTCCTCCATTCGTGGAGCTTGGCTGTCCAACTGAAAGTCAAACTGCTGTAAAACTACTGATCCTGTAGAACGTGTTGGCTGCCTTTAAGCTCGGTGGGGAGAGCTGTTAGAGCTCGGAGTTAAGGTGAAAATCACGAGGAGGGTCATCAAGACTGTGGAAAACCTCCCTATGAACCCACAATGTCACCTTTGCTATCTCCTTGTCTCCATTTACGTGGTATTTTGCTCTCTTTAATGCTAAAAACCTGAAATCATCATGTATTAGTCACATAGATATAATGCCTGCCCTTCTTCCTACAAACAACACGAATATACTAAGAAATGAATGCATAAGTGGTAAAAGATGAATGGTTGAACAAGGTAAGTAGGCCAATATGAGCCCAAATTGTACCAAAAATTGGGGCTCATCATCACCCCCCAGCTAAACTATTTGCTCATCCTTGAGCAACTTTGCTCCGACTCCTTGTCCTTGGCTGAGAACTAGAGCCCGGAGCATGCTCTTCCTTTCCTATTCTTGGTGGCCCTGCCTCTTCTGCCCTTGGCGGTGACGAGGGTGGCTTTTCCTCCCCCTTTCCTGTTTCCTTGAGCGGGACTTCAGAAGCCGATTGGCCTATTTTTTGTGTCCAGGAAGTTATTTTTGGGCTTCCCTTCTCAGGGGTGGCCGATGTTTTAGAGGGGGATCTTTTACTGGGTGAAGTAGGGACACCCCCTGAAATGGTTTGGCTGCTGGGTGGAGGCTGCGGCTTGCCCGTGTTTATTCTCTTACTTCTCCTGGCTTCAAAAGGTAGAGGGATCTCCCTCTCTCTCTTCTCCTTCGGCTTTGGAGGTGTACTGAGGGCGGCCAGCGCAGCTGCTGCTTCCTTTTCGAGAATACCAGCCTTCTCTTTCTTGCGTTTTGCTTTCTCAGAGCTCCTTGTAGAGGGCCCCTTCTTTTCAGATTTCGGGCTTCCTGTAGAAGACCCTGCTTTGCCCACTTCCGGGCCTTCTGTAGAAGATCCTTTCTTTACCAATTTTGGGCTTCCTGTAGAAGACCTTGTTTTAGCCACTCTCGGGCTTCCTGTAGAAGCCCCTTCTTTGGTAATTTTCGGGCTTCCTGTAGAAGCCTCTTTTTCAATGATTTTCGGGCTTCCTGTAGAAGCCCCTTTTGCCAATTTCGGGCTTCCTATAGAAGCCCTTGTCTCTGTTTTCGGGCTTCCTGTAGAAGTCTGTTTCTGCTTTCCTGTAGACACAGGTGTCACCACCTTTTCTTGCTTTGCTGCATGGGTTTTTCTTTTTGCTTTGGTTGCAGGTGCTGATGAGGTACTTGGGCTGATGTGGACCACCTCAGCTTTGTCCGTTCTGCTCTTCAACCTCTTTTCTCTTGCTGACAAGATGGGTGTGCCACCTTTTTCTTTGTCATCCTTTTCCTCATGCTTCTTCTTTTGTTCTTTCTTATGCACTGTGGTCGGGGTCTTCTGGCCTTTTTCTCTCTTTCCCTCGGCCAGTGCTTCTTGTTCCTCACTGCTGGAGGAACCCGTTTCTTCAATCAACATTTTTATGTCTCCATCTCTTGTCAAATTCCGGAATGATTCCCATGAGAGGGGAACCTTATATGAATGAAGCGCATCCTCCACAAGAAGTTTGATCAACCCATGGTGGGCTACCTAATCTGGTATGCCCTCTTTTAGCTTTGTGGCACACTCAATTAGAGACTGTAACAGGAAATAAGGAATGCTCAGTTTTTGTTCTACAGGAAGATCAACCCGGTGCCTCAATTTAGTGAGCAACTGAAAGTGATATGCGTACACGATGCTAAAACGGCCTTCACAGGTTATATATTTCATGATTTGCAGGCTGACTTCATTCCATGGTGGCAGCAAGCTAGTTCTTCGCACCCCATTTTTGTCCTCCGAGAATTCCTCCTCAGGTGGAAAGAATTCTTTCTTGGCTTGCTGGCTCAACTTCCTTTCTTCCTTATCCCATGGCAACCCCATCGGAAGTTCAGTAATCCGACTGATATATTGCGGGGTGAGCTTGAGGCTTAGACCTCTGAAGTTCACTGTGGCTAGTGTCTTGGATTTCGGCTTCAGAGCCTGCAAAAATTCTTCTGCAACTTCATCATCGTACCCCTGCAATTTGTCACAAAAATATATCCATTGAACCAGTGTGAAGAGCTCTACTACTTCCTGGTTTTCCCTTAATTTGGTTGAATCAGTGGGTTCTCGTCTTATAAACCCACCTGGCATGATAAAACAGTTTTCTTGACCAGAGGTGGTGATTGTGGAAGAGATTTTGGTTTACTGAGACAGAGCGTAGAATGTCATGCACATAACCCACAAAACTTATCCCTGAGGACTTAACACAGTTTAATTACTCGACATCCTGTAGAATGACAGTATAGGCACAACAGACAACAATTTCACCATTTCTCTATGACCAGACTGTGGATGACAATTCTGCCACCTTTAATAACCAGTTGCATGAAGAGTTCAGGGTTACCTCTTTAATTGGCCACCTTTTTTACGTGAGGCACCCGCTTTCCTGTAGAAAACTGCGTTCCTGTAGGATGACAGCGTTCCTGTAGAATGCAACGTTCCTGTAGAATGACAGCGCACGATTTTCGGGAGAGACTGCAGTCGGTCTGCGCCTTGGGTGTGCTTCTCAATCGCTCTGATAGCCAAAGGCTCGGCGTATCGCACTGCAGAAGGATTAGGATAGCCGCTCGAGTTCAAACCGGTGGTTGATACATGCATGAATGTAATCTAGCCGATTAGATTTTGAATTCGGCGGAATCCGTGGCACGGGGGTGAGCTGTCCCCGCCGGACCGTTGGGTGACGTCACCCCATCATTCAATTGCGCGTTCACTTGCTGCCGCATCAATTCCCGCAGATCTGTCGCCGCCTCTTCGGTTAAACTCGGTTTTTTCGACGGGATTGCTCTCACGTGTGTGCTGCTATTCTTTTTGTCATGGTCGCCACCCTCGCATCTAACTAGACCATTAACTGGCCGACATGGCTGGCCAAATGGCCATACGGCCGCTCAACCCATTCACCTTTACACTTAAGCAATCAATCAAAGTAGCATTCATGAAATCTGATGGAAGGAAGGGTCGAGACACTTACCTGCGTGGCTGCACACGATATTTCGGCTCTTTGGACGCTGATGAGTCGATTTACCTGTTGCTGGCGAACTTACACAGGCCCGGAGGTCCATGTTCACGAGCTGCCGACGATGGATGGAATGCTTTGGTTGCATGCGCCCACGTTTCACCTCATATGGCCTGCGCGGTGAATGGTATCCACTCTAGCAGGCTTAACTGTTACAGGACTCCCGCGGGATGTCTTGGAACAGTTCTTCCTCCTTGGGTGCATGCTGCACGACGATGGATGGCCTCACGATCATGCTCTCAGAGCTTCGGGCTGACTGTGATGAATAGGGTGTGAGATCTCTAGCGCTTTTTCCATTTACAATTTTCTTTTTCTCGAGACTCATCGATCTGCTTTGCTGGTGCAGGTACTTTGTTGCATGTTGACAAGGATGGTGGAACAAGATAACAACAATGTGCATGGTTGACAACAGTGGCATGCATGCGTCCAAACCGATCCTTAGCCATTAGATCTCCTTATGAAATGAATTCTGGCCCGTTCTGAGCTTCTACAGGAAGCTTCCTGTAGAAATACAGCGCTTCCTGTAGAAAGGATGCGTTCCTGTAGAGAGTCTGCACCTTCCTGTAGAAGATCTGCATCTTCCTGTAGAAACTCTGCATTTTCCTGTAGAAAATCTGCGTCTTCCTGTAGAAGACTCAAGCTGTAATAAAATTGCACATACCTTGGAGAAAATGAGGATTCTTGGAGGAGGTGCTGGTGAGGTGTCCCGGCTGCATGATGAGGACCCTTGGCTTTGAGTTGAGAGGCTTCCTCTCCTCCATAGAACACCTGCATGCAATTTTACATAATGAATCTGTTGACCTTGTTTTTCTTTTGTTTTTTTTTCTTTTTTCTTTTTTCTCTTTTTTTTGAAAGATAACAGGGGCGCCTCATTGAGGTTTTCACCCTTGCCATCTGCCTTAAGCGCCTCAAAGAGGTTTTCACTCAAGGATCTTTTTCCAATCTCTTTTTTCTGAAAAGACAATAGGGGCGCCTCAATGAGGTTTTCACCCCTACTACCTGCCTTGGGCGCCTTAGAAAGGTTTTCACCCAAGGATCTTTATTATTTTTTTGTTTTTTGTTTTTTTTTTGGATTCTTCAAGGTACGCCCAAAGCAGAGGCAGAACCCTTCTCTATGACCAACACTGCCTTCTCCATAGTTTTGATGAACTCTTGTCTTGAGGGAGGCTTCCTGTAGATCTTCAATCGATGCCCATTGACAAGCATGGGGATGGCTTCCTCATCAATGGTCCGAATAAGAACAGATCCATTGTCATGACATTTTTCCACTGAATATGGCCCTAGCCATCTGGTTCTCAGCTTCCCCTTGAAATCTTTGTATCTGGAGTCATACAACAAAGCCCAATCTCCTGGCTGAAATTGCTTGTCATGGAGATGTTGGTCATGCCACACCTTTCTCTGAAGTTGAACCACTTCTGAGTGAAGGAGGGCCTGCATTCGGTGCTCATCCAGGCCATTCAGCTGCAATAGCCTTTCTTGTTGTGCATGGTTGAGATCTAGGTCCAGCTGAGCTGCCATCCTCAAAGTGTTGTATTCAAACTCAATGGACAGCAAAGCTTTCTTCCCATAGACCAGCTCATAAGGTGTGAAGCCGGTGGTGGTCTTCCAAGTGGTGTTGTAAGCCCATGTGGCTTCAACCAGGCGATCTGCCCAGTCCTTTCTGCTGCTGCTCACCACCTTAGTCAAGATCCCTTCTAATGCTCTATTGGTGGCTTCCACCTGCTCATTTGCTTGAGGGTGATAGGGGGTGGAAGTCCTATGCTTGATCTTGTGATGAGCTAGTAGATCTTCAACCAGGTTGGAGGTGAACTGGATCCCTTGATCAGTGACCAGCTCTCTTGGATAGCCAAACTTATAGAAGATGTTTTCTCTTAGGAACTCGGCCACCTTTTCTTCTGTTGCTGCTTTGATTGCTTTGGTCTCTGCCCACTTTGTCAGGTAGTCAGTGCACACAATGATGTAAGACCTTTGCCTCGAAGGAGGGTTGATTGGGCCCACAAAGTCCATACCCCACTTCTCAAATGGCTCAAGAGTCACCTGAGGTTGGAGAGGCATCTCATCCCTTTGGGTCGGTTTCCCCATTCTTTGGCATTGGTCACACTGGCTGACATATCTTCTGACATCTTGATGAAGTGTGGGCCAATAGTAGCCTGCCTGCAGGATTTTGAAGGCAGTTCTCTTTGCTGCAAAATGTCCTCCACAAGGCCCATCATGACAAGTGAGGCGGATATCAAAGACTTCCTCCTCCCTTACACAACGCCTTAGGATCTGATCGGGGCCAAGCTTGAACAGATTGCCCCCGATCCAAGTAAATGAGGCACTTTTTCTGATGATTCTGCTCTTCTCTCTGGAAGATAGGTGCGGAGGGATCTGTGCTGAAACAAGGTAGTTTGATATATCAGCAAACCATGGAGAGAGTACTGAAATAGCAAACAGATGTTCATCGGGCATCTGGTCATCCACTATTCCATCCTCATCTGCAGACAAATCCAATCTAGATAAAAAATCAGCAACAACATTTTCTCTACCTGGTTTGTCAACAATGGTCAAATCAAATTGCTGCAATAAAAGTAACCATCTAATAATAAGAGCACTCACATCTGGTTTATTCATTAAATATCTAATTGCAGCATGGTCTGTATGTACAAAGGTTTGATAGCCAGTAATATAATGTCGGAACTTGTTCAGTGCATGGACCACAGCCAAGAATTCTTTCTCGGTTATAGTGTAATTCAGCTCAGCTTTGGACAAGTTTTTGCTAACAAAGTAAATGGAATATGGAAGTTTTTGCTCAACTTGTCCTAAAGCTGCACCTATGGCTTTGTTCGAGGCATCAGTGTGGATGTGGAAAGGTAGGGCCCAGTTTGGACCTCTCAGGATTAGGGCTGACACCAACTGTCCTTCAATTCATTTAAAGCCCTCTGACAATCGTCAGTCCATTTAAACTCCACATCTTTTGCCAACAGGCCAAACAATGGCGAGGCTAGCTTGCTGAAATCTTTAATGAATCTCCGGTAGTATCCTGCTAATCCCAAGAAACTCCAAACATCCCTTACCTTTTGAGGAGGTGGAACCTTCTTGATGAGAGCAATTTTGTTAGGATCCACCTGCAACCCTTGGCAAGAAATGGTATGGCCTAGCACGGTCCCTTCAGTCATTAGGAATTCACATTTTTCAGGACTAAGGGACAAGTTCATCTCAATGCATTGGTTAGGACTTTTCCCAGATTGGACAATGCTTCCTGGAAGTTGGCCCCATAAGGAGTAAAGTCATCCATATAGATTTCCACTGCATCATGGACCAGCTCCGAGAAGATGCTTAAGACAGCTCTCTGGAAAGTAGCGGGAGCATTGCATAGCCCAAAGGGAAGGACTCGGTAGGCAAAGGTGCCCCAAGGACAAGTGAAGGTGGTCTTATCTTGGTCTTCCGGGCTGATTTGGATTTGGTTGTACCCGCTAAACCCATCTAGGAAAGAGAAGAACTTCTTTCCTGCCAGTCCATCCAACACTTGATCTATGAAAGGTAGAGGGAAATGGTCTTTCTTGGTAGCTTTGTTCAATTCCCGGTAGTCCACACAGATTCTCCATTTCCCATTTTTCTTGGGAACCAACACCAGAGGGGACACCCATTCACTATCTGAGATGGGGTAGATGAATCCGGCATCCAACAGTTTTTGCAATTCTTCCTTGACAATGTCCTTAAGAGCTAGATTCATTCTCCTCTGGGGTTGCCTAACCGGCTTACAATCCTCTTTGATGTATATGTGATGGGTACAAACCGAAGGATGGACTCCTTTAATCTCCTTATAGCTCCAAGCAAAAGCATCTAGGTGACTGGCCAACAGGCTACACAGCTCCTTTTCCTGGGAAGGAGATAGGGAGGAGCTGATCTTCAACGTTCTCTCAGGGCCGAACTCCACATTCTTGACTCTGGGAGTGACAAGGTTGGTCGTACAAAGATCCACTAAGGTGCTAGCTTGGGCATCCTCCACCAGTTTCTCTAAGGATAGTGCACTGGAAGGTGGACTCTGGATCAAGGTCTCAATCAAGTCATCCTCGGTTGGGGGGTCTCTTCTAGTGGTCTCTAAGGTGCACAGAGGTGCTGAGGACACCTCGTCTTCCTCTCCTTCTTCTAACCATAGTGGTAAGTCATGCTCTAAGGAGGGTTGGGCACAAGGAAAATTTTAAGGATGGAAAAATTTCTTGAAGTTTAAAAACAATGGCGAATCTCACTAATCCCTAATATGCAAACTATAAAATGTTTATTGATATATTTGTAAAATTATTCAAATTTATAATGATTTTATATATAGCCTCTATACAATGTTGGCGATTTTTAAGGTAAAATAATTTTATATTCTAAAATTTGGGCGAATCGTCTTTTATAAAATTGGAAATTGGCGAATCTTTTTTGTGGAAAAATCATGGAAAATTAGCCCACTGGGCGAACATTAGCCCCTAAAATTTTCCATGGTTGGGCAGGAGGGTATAGGACTAGCTGTTTGGACATAGGACCATTTTTGATGGTCATATTTCCTGCACGGCAACTTATGTAAGCATCTGCAGTGGCTAACCAAGGCCTTCCCAAAATGAGAGGATATCCAGTAAGCTTTGCCTTGGGTTGCAGAACCAAAAAATCTGCAGGGTATTCCCAAGATTCGATAGAGACCAAGACATCCTCCACAATCCCTTCGGGAGTCACAGTGGAGCGATCTGCTAATTGCAGTACTGTCGAGGTTTTCCTCAAGGAACCCTGAAGATTGAGTTTGAGCATGGTATCCCTGGTCATCACATTAATGGCAGCCCCCAGATCAATCAAGGTGTGAGGTATGATGGTGCCATTGATGTGGACATCTACTACAGGACTTCCAGGATCTAGGTACTTTGGGCAGATGACTTGTCCTAACATAAGGTCAGACAGTTGTCCTATGACATTGATGGTTGAAGCATCTTTCTTCCGCCTGCCTGGGTGTTTGAAACACTTTTCCTTAACCAGTTTGTTGTATATTGGTACATCCTTGATGGCTTGGAGAAGTGGTATTTTTACACACAACTGCTTGAGCTCATCCAGAAGCTCATCCTCTTCTGGGTTGGGTTGTGTGGTGGCTGTCAGTCTCTCAGGAAAGGGTGGAATAGCCTTCGTTTCACTTTCCTGTTTATCTTCCTCATCCTCTGGGGGAGGAGGTTGGCGATCTGGTAGAGTCTTTCCAGATCGAAGATTGATCTCCTAGATCTCCACAGCATAGGTAGGGCATGAGGTTTCCCCAGTGTATACCTGCTGGGCCTGTCTATTGTTGGGGTTCGGGTTCGGTTGAGCAGGCATTTGAGGTTGCCTTGGAGGAGCAGGAGGTAATGGCTGAGGTTGAACTGGTGGTGGAGGCAAAATGGCGGGAGGAGTATTGTACTGGGGCCTCCACCCCGACTGAGGTGCATTCCACTGAGGCTGTGGCTGGGCATTGGAATGATATGAATGAGAAGTAGGTTGAGTAGGGTACTGAGGTGGATAAGACCATGGAGGAGGCATGGACCAGGAAGGATGAGCAGGGGGACCCCAGGAAGGCATAGGAGTCGATTGGTTGAGGCTGTAATAAGCTTGAGGTGCCCCTTGCATTCCCTGCTGATAAGGTCTAGATCCTTGTGGCCTCCTTTGGTTGAGGTAATAGAGAGGTTCAGTGGGAGCTTCTGTCCCTTGGTACATGGCTTTAAACCCAGGTAAGGTTGGACACTGATTTTTGGGATGGTCCTCCTCACAAACGAAACATACTTCAACCGAATGCAATGGGCATTCGTTCTTAGGGTGTCTCCTTGTGCACCTAGGGCAGAAGACAGCCAAGGCTCTCTCAGCTTCTTCTTTCTTCTGCTGGATCCTGAATGTGTCCAGCTGCATGGCAATGGTTTGTCTCACCTCACGCTTGAGATCTTCTAATTGATTTGCAAGCTCATGTTTGGAGAAAGGGACACTAGTTGAGAGGAGGTTTCCCCTACCTCGTTTCCGAGCTGCCCTGGAGTGGTTTCTAAACACAGTCTTGATGTCCTCATAAGGCAGTTGGTAAATGTCCCCCCCAGCTAACATGTGAAGGGTATCTAAGAGGTCTTTAGGGACTCCTCGGAACAGGACCAACTTGAGGGATTCAGGGTCAAGTGTGCACCTGGCCCGCTTATAGCTAAGTTGGAACCTCTCCTCATAATCCTCTAAGGACTCATCATTTCCCATGGTCATCCGAAAGATTTCTCCCTTGGTTTCCTTAGACCTACAATAATCCCTGTACTTGGTATTGAAAGCTTGCTGCATCTGAGCCCAAGTGGTGATACTATTCCCAGGTAGACCCATGAACCAGCGTAATGCTGCATCCTTAAGAGTTGAAGGGAAGAGTTTCAGCTTTTGCTCATCTTCAGTATAGTCATAGGTTCTACAAAGGACAACAAACTCAAACAGGAAGGTATCAGGATCTTCAGTAGTCAGTCCATGGAAGTGAGGTAAGGCGGAGGGGCTAATGTTCTTCATTTTCATCTCTCCATTGGTCTCTCGGATGGGGAAGGCACCTTCTATTCTCTCATCTTCTCTTCTATTGTCAGCCATAGCTTCAGATGGAGCGGTCTCTAACTCTTCTTCTACTATAGGATCTTTGTATATCTCGGGATGTTCACCTATAGGTTCTTCTGGGTCACTGTCACCAAAGAAGAGAGAAGGGTGACTCAGTGATGTGGTGGGGGTGTTGGGTAGGAATTTGCCTGATTTATCTCGGTTCCTACGAGGCATGAAATGGAAAAGACTTTCTTTTTTGATTGTTTTTGCTTTTTTTTTCTTTGGTACCTGCAAAACTGAAACAGATTGATCTACAACTAACTGTAAAGATGCAGAATTAAACTGAAAGCAGGAAAGAACTAATCTACTTTGCTCAAATGAAATTGCAGGAATGGAAATGCTAGTCTACGCTTGCAGAATTGAAACACTAGTCTACGCTTGCAGAATTGAAACACTAGTCTACGCTTGCAGAAATGAAAGGCTAATCTACGAAAGCAGGAAATGCTAATCTATGAAAGCAGGAAATGCTAATCTATGAAAGCAGGAAATGTCTATGCTACTTTTGCAGAATGGAAATGAAATAAACTACTTAGCAGAAGATTGTAGTGGAAAATAGAAGAAAAGCAACAATTACTAATACTCTGACGCTTCCCCGGCAACGGCGCCAAAAAGATGGTGGGCTCCAGTATTGTAGCAATAATGCTACAACTCCTGGGGCTTCCTATCTCTAATTTTATCAACCCGATAGTTCGTACAAACTTGGAAGCGACAGTGTTGTATGCACACGTACTAGCTCTTGTCGCAGCTGTCACTTGGTCAGCTGGCACAAGTCCGCTAGGGCTCAAGCCAACTTCTATATGCTCTTAGAAGAAGCTTTCTAAATGATGGACGAAGGCTATCTCGAGGGAGATTGATCTACTTTGCAAAAATGAACTGAAAGCCAACCAAAGCATGGAAACCCTAGTAAACCCTAATCTGACTAGTTTAACCTCTATGGTGCAATAGTGAGAGTGCAAATATCTACAAATGATGCCATAACTTCTAATGATGTGAAATGCATGAAATCAAACTACTTCTATGAAAAAGAACATTGTTTTTGTATTTTTGCTTAAGTGGATGGAGTGATTATGAATTTGTTTCTTATTAGGGTTTGGCTGTGCAGAGGTGGTGCGAAGGGAGAGAAAGCTTGGGAAAGGTCAGGAGGGCTAGGAGAGGTTCCAGAGGGTCCCTAGCATCAGTCCACAGAAGTCTACAATGTTCAGATGCTCGGCAACCAAGTTTGCAGGCTTCTACAGGATGTCTGCAGGGGATCCTACAGGAAACTAAGGAATTCTACAGCAAGTCTGCTAACTTCTACAGGATGTGCTGTAAGTGGAAGTTTTGGGTGATGGTGAAGTGATGGAACGGTATGGGTGGATAGGTGAGGTGGAGATGGAGCTTGTGATGACTCAGGGGCAGAGAAACGGGATGGAGAAAGAGTGCACGGAGTTGGTTGGTGGATAGAAGGATGGTAACAACGAAAGGTCAAGAAGATGAAGCTACGTGGCAATGGATGAGTTGGAAGGTAAACGAGCTGAACAGAGGTCGAGTAGGTGGCTTGAGGAGAGGTTAAGAAGAAGAATAAGGAAGTAGAATGATATGGAGCAGTGTAAATAAAACAAATTGCTTATGTCTTGCACCAAAAACGAGAATTCATTAACCAGTGCTACATGTGCTATTAAATCAATAAACAGTGATGTAAATCATGAAGAAAAGTCGTGCATGGAATTGCAATGACGAAGTATGGCTCAAGAGCAAAAATGCATGGAAAGATCCACGATTAAACCGACTGTGTTGTAGCTTGCATGAAAGTAGAAAAGACTGCGTTTTTTTTTTGTGGTTGGTATAGACTGCACCCCAATCCCTAAACAGAGATGGCAATGGAGGCACTAACAACCTTTTCTTGGAGCTCCCACGGATTACAAACCTCCTATCCTATTCTAAGTAACTGAAAGTAATTCAACCATAAGCTAATCCTACTCAATCTTATTAAAGAAATCAAATCAGCACACTGTGTTCTTGAAATGCATATCAAAACAAGGAAACAAAGTGCTGGAAAGAAAGGTAAATAACACGACAAGAAGAGGAGATCTATTGCTCTCAGGTTGGGCCCTAACCTGAGAGCTATAGCTCCCTTAAAAGCTCAGAATTAGATCCAAATCTGCTTGCCTTTATTCATAATCAAAAGTCTAATGTCATGCCAAAACTGGCTTACAAAAACAAACACCGAGCTATGCTCAAAAATTACAATATCAGTCCAAAAGTTCAAAAAGCTCCTAACAAAGGCTACGGCCTTCATATTTATACAAAATGAAGATCAAGCTGGCTTCCTCCATTCGTGGAGCTTGGCTGTCCAACTGAAAGTCAAACTGCTGTAAAACTGCTGATCCTGTAGAACGTGTTGGCTGCCTTTAAGCTCGGCGGGGAGAGCTGTTAGAGCTCGGAGTTAAGGTGAAAATCACGAGGAGGGTCATCAAGACTGTGGACAACCTCCCTATGAACCCGCAGTGTCACCTTTGCTGTCTCCTTGTCTCCATTTACGTGGTCTTTTGCTCTCTTTAATGCCAAAAACCTGAAATCATCATGTATTAGTCACATAGATATAATGCCTGCCCTTCTTCCTACAAACAACACGAATATACTAAGAAATGAATGCATAAGTGGTAAAAGATGAATGGTTGAACAAGGTAAGTAGGCCAATATGAGCCCAAATTGTACCAAAAATTGGGGCTCATCATAATGTTTGTTTCTCCAAGCAGCATTCCAGATATGATAACCCCTGATGTTTCCTATCATTTTAGTGAGATTAGATTCCTGGGTATTGGGGGCATATTTATGTTTCCACATTTTTCTCCATAAATCCTTTGGTTTTTTATCCATATCCACCAGGTTTTAGCACTTAAGGCTAAATTGAGTATATTTGGGTTGCATAGACCCAGGCTTGCTTCCTTTTTGGATGAAAAATTTTGTCCCATGCAACTAGAGCCAAGTTTTCAATCTATTTTGGTGCCCTCCTAGAGGAAGTTGCACTAAATATTTTTATCTTGTTTAGTATGGCTTTGGAGGTTGACATTTTTGACAGAAGATAGGTGGGGAAGGATTGAAGGATAGATTTGGGCAATATAAATCAACCAACTATATTGAGAAATCTAAAATTCAAACAAGAAAGCTTGGCTTCAAATTTAAGAAGAATATTTTCCCATATCTTTTGTTTGAGAGTATTTCTAAATATAGGGGCTCCAGGGTATTTGGATGAAAGAGAGATCCTTTGAAAAGCAAGAAAACAAGATATGTGAATTTTGATAGCTAGAGGGGTGTTAAAAAATAAGACTTGAGATTTTTCCATGTTAGTGGAGGTTCTCGAATCATCAAAGAAGTATTGAATCATATTTTTAATGGCGGTGGCTTCTTTGATAGTGGGGATGTCCAAGAGAAGGGTGTCGTCCATAAAATTTTGTTGTGAAGAAGAGATATTATGGGAACCAAGAGGAATACCTTTTAGCTAGAGACGTTATAGGGCCAAGTTGATAGATTTGAATAGTCCTTCATCCATGAGGATAAATATGTAAAAGGAAATGGGGTCTCTTTTCCTAATACCCCTTGATGGGACAAAAGTGGGAGAGGGAGACCCATTAACTAGGATGGAGAAGAAATTTTTGGAAATGAGGGTGAGAATCCAATGAATTGATCTTTTTGCAAACCCAAAAGCAATGAACATTTGAAAAATAAATTGCCAAATCAATTTTCAAGTGATTTTAGCATATCAAGTTTGATGAGTGTACCTGGAGACTTATTGGAATTAATTGAGTGAATGTGCTCATGGGCTGGTATTATGTTGTTCAAAATTGTCTATCTTCCACATAACAAATTTTGTTAGGATAGATAAGTGAGAGGAGAATGGGTTTTAGTTGGTTTGTGATAACTTTGGAGATAATTTTATACATAACATTACATAGGGAAATAGGCCTAAAATATAAAGGAGAATTAGCATGGGATTTTTTAGGAATAAGAGATATAACGGTAGCACCAAGAGTTGTTAAGATAAAGGAGGAATGCTAAGAGTATTATTCTATGCGCCAAACATCATACTCAATAATTTTCTAGCAAGCCTGGTAGAAATTAGTGGTAAAGTCATTGGGACCTGGGGAATTTCATTTAGGCATTTCCATAATATCTCCCTCCACTTCCTTCATGGTTATTTCCTTCACAAGTATATGATTTTGTTTCCTTGTTACAAGTTTGGGAATGTGCTATGTTATTTTCCTAATAGTGGGACTTCTGTCCAAAATTGTTTCTGTGAGTGTGGCTTGGAAATGATTCATGAGTTATTAGGTTATTGCATCATGGATTTCCACTTTTTGGTGATTAGGTGTTTTGATGCTTGATATTATATTACTTTTCATTTGGTTGATCATGGATTTGTGGAAGAATATAGTGTTGTTTATCCCTTCTTAATCCATTGCACTTAGGATTTTTGTCTCCAAATTCCTCTTTCTTTAGTTCCTCCAGTTGGAGGTGAGTAAATGCTTCTCAATGTTAAAATTCCTTAGATCTTCCATTTGATACTATTGTTTGTTGGGTGTTGGCCATCTCTTGTTCAATTTAGTTTTTCTTTGTGGTTGTTACCAAATATTCAATATTATAGTGCTTTATTTTCATTTTGAGATATTTTAACCATTCCTGGAAGTGATGCATACTAGTCGGAAGAAAGCGATCTAATTATTTCCACCATTTTTCTACATTATAGAGAAAATTAGGATAAGGTATAAAAAATCCTCAAATTCGAAGGGCTTGATCTTGGGATTACCAATCCAGTCCATGGAGAGTTCTATGGGTCAATGATTCAAACCACAGAAAGGGAGAATATAAGCCTCAAAATTGGTGCATAAACTATAGAGAGACTCTACTATGAGAAATCTATCGAGTCTTGAAGCTTCTTGAGATGTGCCTCGCTGCTTATTGTTATAGGTGTATAAGTTGTTATGTGTGCTCATATCTATAAGTTTGGAGTTATTGGGTAAATTCAAAAAAGAGATGGATTTCTTCATTGAGTCTATGAATCCCACCTTTCTTCTAATTGAGATTTTTTATGATGTTAAAATCCCTACCTATAATCTAGAAGGTTTCCCCTATAAGCTTTGAGGTCCTTCGAAGATTTTGAAGGAAGATTTTTTTTTCAGTAGGAATGCTAGGGACATAAACATTGGTTATGAAACTCAAACAAGTTGAACCATTGAGTTGAAAGTTAGCAAATAAGAGTATGGGCGGAGAAAAGGAATCCTAAAGAGTTATTGAGGAAGGGTTACATGCAACAACAATACCTCTTGATGCTCATTAGGCATCCTAGGATAGATAATCACATTTCTCCAAACATTGTTTAAAATACTATTTAGAGAATCAGAAGAGCATTTCATTTCTTGAATCATCATGATGTCAAGGTGTTCTTGGCAGATTTTATTTTTTAGGAGTCTTTTCTTGGATTTATGATTAAGACCCCTAACGTTCCACAAGATGAATTCCATTTATGATGTTGAGAGGAGGGTTAAAAGATGGAATCCATTGGTGAAACTCTACCTATACATTCACCAAGTAAACCCCTAGTTCATATAGTATGATTAAATATTTATTTTTAGCCATTTTTTCTTTGGTTCCTTTAGAATACTCAAATGATTTATGGGAGCATTTCTTTTGATTTTCATGAGAGGAAAAATAAGATTCATGGTTAGGGGTATTGCCTAGTTCATGAGCTTGGCGGAGAATTAGATCTTTATTGCAGATGTATGATGTAATGACGATTTAAGGAGGAGCGTTAAGAGTATTCTTCTAAGGGCCAAACATCATACTCAAGAATTTTCTAGCAAGCCTAGTAGAAATTGGTGGTAAAGTCATTGGGACATGGGGACTTGCATTTATAAATTTCCATAATAGCTCCTTCCACATCCTTCATGGTGATTTCCTTCACAAGGATATGATTTTGTTCCCTTGTTAAAAGTTTGGGAATGTTCTCTATTATTTTCCTTATAGCGGGCCTATGTCCAAAAACCTTTCCATGAGTGTGGCTTGGAAATAATTCATGATTTCTTGGGATATTGCATCATGGATTTCCACTTTTTGGTGATTAGTTGTTTTGATTCTTGATTTTTTATTACTTTTCCTTTGGTTGATCATGGATCTATCGAAGAATTAAGTGTGTTTTCTCCCTCCTAAAGCCATTGTACTCGGGATTTTTGTCTCCAAATTCCTCTTACTTCAATTCCTCTAGCGAGAGGTGAGTAACTACTTCTTGATGTTCCAATTCCTTGGATATTCCATTTGATATTATTGTTTGCTAGGTGGTGGCCATATTTTGTTCTAGATTTAGTTTTCTTTGTGGGTGTTACCAAAATCTTAAATATTCTAGTTCTTTATTTTTATTTTGAGATATTTTTAACCACTATTAGAAGTGATACATAAGGGTCTAAAGAAAATAATCTAATTCTTTCCATCACGTTTCTACATTAGAGAGAAAATTAGGATGATGTATAAAAAAGCCTCAAATTTGAAGAGCATGCTCCTGGGATTACCAGTCAAGTCCATAGAGAGTTCTATGGCCCAATGATCCAAACCAGGGCAAGTGAGAATAGAAGCCTCAAAATTGGTGCCTAAAATATAGAGAGACTCTACTATGAAGAATCTATCGGGTTTTGAATTTATTTGGGATGTGAATCCTCGCTTATTGTTTTAAGTGTTTAAGTTGTTGTGTTTTCTCATATCTATAAGTTTGGAGTTATTGCTAAATTTGAAAATGAGGGGGGCTTTCTTCATGGAGTCTACGAATCCCACCCTTTTTGTCATGAGATTTTTTATCATGTTAAAATCCCCACCTATAATCTATAATTTCCCCCCTATAATATTTAAGGCTCTTTGGAGGTTTTGAAGGAAGAATTTTTTGTCAGTGGGAATTTTGGGGACATGAACATTGGTTATGAAACTCAAACTAGCTAAACCAATGGGTTGAAATTTAGTAGTTAGGAATTTGGGCAGAGAAGAGGAACCCTAAAGAGTGGCTGAGGAAGGGTTCTGTGTGAAAGAAATACCTCTTAATGCTCCTTAGACATCCTAGGCTAGCTAATCACAATTTCTCGAGACATACTTTAAAATCTTGTTTAGAGAATCAAAAGAGCATTCAATTTCTTGAATCATCATGTTATCAATGTGCTCTTGGCGGAAATATTTTTAGGAGTCGTTGCTTGGATTTCCAATTAAGACGCCTAGCATTCCACAAGATGAATTTCATTGATGATCTTGAGAGGAAGGTTAAAATATGGCATCCATTAGTACACTCTACTATTATTCACCAAGTAATCCCCTAGGACCTATAGCACAATTGATTATTTCTTTTTTTCCCTTTTTCTTTGGTTATTTCATAATACTTAATTGATCTATGGGATAATTTCTTTTGATTCCATGAGAGGAAAAAGAAGTCTAGTCGTGATTAGGGGTATTACCTAATTCATGAGCTTGACGGAAAATTAGATCTTTGTGGATGTATGCTCTAGTAATGATTTAAACTTGCTCCTTGGAAATGGTTTTTGGGTCTTTGTTTCTCCATTCCTATACAAGAGATTGTAGATCAATGTTTTGTAGGTCCAATACCTCGAAATTTTGTGCATCAACAAAATATTGGGTGTTTTCCTCCATTTTAGATCCTTTTGATCATTTTTATTAATTGGTTATGCATGGATATTTTTTGTTAACTAGGGTGATCGTTGATTGGTTTGCCCAATCTCTTTCATTTTGGGCATTTCTCCTTCAATATTTGTCTTGTTTTCTTCTAGTTTCTAGAGGATCATGTACCACATATGGCCTGCTACATTATTAGATGTTGGATTCTGTATTCTTTTTCTAACTATATTCTTTTTATTCGTGACCTTGGTAAGCCCTTATTGATCCAAGGACATATTTAATTTTGCATTTTTTTCAACTTTATTTGATGGGTATTCTCATAATAGAAGGTTTCATTTGTGGCATTTTCATAATCTATCAGTTGATCCCATATTTCATCCTCACCGCTCATTTGAATTCTTGTTGGGAAGGGCTTGGATATGTCTAGATAAGCACAAAGGTAGGCATAAGAAGTGTATCGACCTTGCTTTGTTGTATTCAAGGTCATAACAAAATTCCCTATGTCATTACCAATGATTTCTAAGATTTCAAAGTCTTAAAAACTCTTGAGAGAGATAATAAATATGGATCCAGACTAGGGTCGTAGAAAAGTATTATTTGTCAGGATGGAAAATCTAAGCCCATGGCTTCATGAATTATTCAAGTGAATTCATGAAATATGGTCTTTATTGAAATATGTGATCTGAGTCCTCTATATTGTTGAATATGGTTGTGAAGAACCTTTGACCTCAACTTGAGGTCGAGATCCCCTTTGACTGTCTAGTCCTTCTAGATCGAGCTGAATAGGGTTTTTTATAAGGACCAAAGACCTACAAATTTACATATTACCACATGATCCCTCATATATTCTATTTTCCCCCCATTTTTTATGGGATTTCCAAGAGGGGAGTTTTGAATGTCTATGAAAGTAGATATAATGACAAAAACTTCATTGATGTTCATATTAGATGGGTTCACCTCTAGTTATGGTTTGTGAGTTGAGGAATTAACGAATTTGTATGAGATAATCTCATTAGCTTTGGAAGTGACTACCTTTTTTTTTAAGAAAAGTCTCCTCAACCCCATGAAGTGTCATGGGAGTGTTAATAGTTTTAAAAGTCTAGGGAAAAACCCTAAAAACTCTTTTAATTAAAATTAATTTCAAAATATAAGGCCGTTATTTTTTTTATCGTGATATCATTTTAATTTTATATAAATAAAATTCTAATTTTATTTTTTAATTAAAATTAAATTCAAAAGATAAATTCATTGTTTTTTCATCATAATTTAATTTCATTTTTCATAGGAACAAAATGTTTGAAACAAAACATTTTAAGATATGAGTTGACTTTCCAATCTTTTAGTAATGTTTAATCTAATACATTAAAGACAGATAAAACTAAAAGATAATGAACCAATTTCAATGTCAATTTCAGTTATTCAAAATCATTATTCATAAATTTAAATTTCCGTTATTCAAAATCATTATTCATGGGATGATAGGATGTTATATTAGGTTGTTATGCAATTATTTTAAAGTCGTTGGCATTACAACACTCTTTCAAATGAGTAGTGATGCGAGCGTCTTCCTTACTTATCTCTTAAAGATTTACATATAAACATTTTATCTCTTAAAGATTTACATATAAACATTTTTTCATTAATGGATGCATTAATATTGGCTATTATTAAGAAGATTATCTTTTTATTCTCTCCAAAATTGTTATTATATTATAATATTTTAATTTTTTATTATATATTTATATAGAGATAACATTTAATATTTTTCTAATTAGTAGTTTTTGTTGAGATTTTCTGTTTGAGCAAAATAGGAAAAATCTCAGCTGATGACAACAATAGGAATTCAGTTCCTAGATTAGCTCCAGGTTGTTGGGAGGGAGTTAATGCCTCCTATATTTGATGTGAGGGAGTTATGAGGCTGTTAGATTCTCTATGCTATATAACTGGCAATCATTCGGATGGTTTGCTAAGAGTGTGAGAGTTTTGTGAGGCTTTCATGATGTAATCTCCTGATTTAATTAATAAACTCCTGATGCCTATGTTTGGTGGACGTAGCCCAGATTGGTTGGGTGAACCACGTTTGTTTTTCCTATTGTGTTATTTGTTGTTTAATTTCGCTGTGCATCTCTCCAACAAGTGGTATCGGAGCCATGCCCCGAAGTTAGCCAAGTGGATGAATCCTCGGAATATTGAACGAAGGTGGTGGGCCCCGGTAATATCACGATGGGATCCGTGGATGAGCTCGGTTAGACAGGCGGTGTGCTCCGGATTCTTCATGGACGTGTCCTCGCCCCAACATGGTGAAGAGGAGTTGACCTGGGATAGAGCAAACTCTCGAGGCAGGTGGTGCTTCCATGTAAGGCGTGTGCTTCCAACACATTGGAGCGGAGAATCCTAGTTGGTAGAGAGTGGATGGATGGATAATCGTTTGAGGGGAGGCTCGATGGTCCTTTGTTTGAGGGGAGGATTGTTGGGTATACGACCAAATAGTCCCACATTGACCAGAAGTGGGGAGGATCATGGATATATAAGGATGGACAAATATCTCCATTGGTATGAGGCCTTTTGGGGTAAGTCCAAAAGCAAATCCATGAGGGCTTAGGCCCAAAGTGGACAATATCATACCATTGTGGAGATATGTGGTGTCCAGAGTTCTTACAAATCCATGAGGGCTTAGGCCTAAAGTGGACAATATCATACCATTGTGGAGATATGTGGTGTCCAGAGTTCTTACAAGTGGTATCAGAGCAAGTTGGAGGAGCGCACTGCTGAAGGTGGAGCGCTGGAGAAGTGGTTTGTTCTGTGCGTGGATTGCTGGAGCTGTAACGCTGGGGCGTTTGCTGGAGCCGTAACGCTGGGGCGTTTTGGTGCCTGCTGTATATTGCTGGCAGCGTGTGAAGGCTGCGCGCATGGTTATAAATTGCAAACGGTGGTATCTAACACGGTGTGTATATGAATTGCAAACGGAGGTGAACAGCGTGTCTTGAAAAAGAGACTACCTCTAGCAGTCTACAAAACGCAGATGATAGTGTTATATGGCACAGGAAATTTTTTAAAACGGTTAAATCCTAGCTTGACAATTCAGTAAGTATCAAAACGATTTAGAGTGAAGCCGCAGAAGCATGGTGGCCAAATAATTCACATGTCCCGGGATCGAAACTTCGAGTCTGATTCCTTTGATACATTCAGATGCGGCTCCTGCTCAGTGACTCCAGTGAGTTTCGTTGGCAGAGAAAGCCAAATGAAAACGCAGGGCCAGTTAGTCAATTTTTATTAAAAGGCAGTGACAGCATTCATAAGATTGGTTAATTGGTGCAAATAAAAAACAACAAGTGTAAACAAAGAAAATATTTTTTTTTTTGTGAAGAGCAAACAATTTTTTTTTGTGAAATGCATATGGCAGAAAGTTAGTTTTTTTTTTTAAATATAAGTGCAAAGGGAAGTTTTTGTTTTAAAGGCAAAGGCAGAGGCATAGGCAATTTTTTTTTTATTGCTGGTTGGAGATTATTGTGTTTTTTGCTGATACAAGATGGCCAAAACACAAAGTGCCCGGTTTGAAATTGAGAAATTTAATGGCAAGAATAATTTTGAGATCTGGAAGGTGAAGATGCACGATCTGCTGGTTCAACAAGGTGTGGCAAAAGCACTGTTGGGGAAAAACAAAAGGCCTACTTCCATGACGGAGGATGAATGGGATGAGATGGATGATAGAGCTCTGAGTGCAATTCGGTTATGTCTGGCTGACGATGTTCTGTTCAACATTGTGTCAGAGAAAACCGCCGCAGGCTTGTGGTCGAAGCTAGAGAAGCTCTATATGACGAAATCTTTGACAAATCGGATTCTCCTGAAACGGCAGCTTTACAGTTTGCGGATGAAAGAAGGTACCTCAATTGCTGATCACCTGAATGTTTTTAATACCTTGTTGGTGCAATTAAACAGTCTAGATGTGAAATTTGATTCAGAGGATAAGGCAATAACTCTATTATGTTCTTTGCCTGAATCCTGGGATCACTGTGTTACTTCCATAAGCTTTAGTACATCAGAAATCCTTGAGTTTGACGATGTTGTTGGAGCCTTGTTGGCTGAGGAGACGAGGAATAGGTCGAATGCAGACACCTCTACATCAGAGGTAATGATGGCCAGAGGTCGCTCACGAGAGATGGCCAGAGGTCGCTCACGAGAGAGACACTCCGGGGGAAAGCATAGCGACTCTTGCTCAAAATCCAAAGAAAAGAAGCCCAAGGTGAAGTGCTGGCATTGTGGCAAGGCTGGACATCTGAAAAAGGATTGCTGGAAGCGAAAGCAGGTTGCTAAAGAAGGCTCTTCGACAGAAAAGAAGGAAGCCAACACCACAGATACAGGTTCAGTATCTGGTTCAGGTATGAGTGATGAAGTATTGTCAGTTAATGTTTCAAAACATGATCAACATTGGTTGTTAGATTCCGGGGCATCTAACCACATGTGTATTCATAAAGATTGGTTTAAAACATATAAATCAGTTGATGATGGAGTCGTGTACATGGGTAATGATGTCACTTGCAGTATTGTTGGAATAGGAAGTGTACAACTACAAATGTTTGATGGCACAACCAAAATATTAACTGATGTGAGACATGTACCAGATCTAAGAAAAAATTTGATTTCATTAGGAGCACTTGATTCAAATGGATATAAAACTGTAATTCAAGGTGGAGTTATGAAAATCTATAAAGGTATCTTACTAGTGATGAAAGCTAAGAAAGTAGGAAATCTATTTCAGTTAGAAGGTAGAACTGGGTCAGATCATGTGTCTGTGTCTGAACATGACAGTAGTTCCATTCACTTATGGCATCAAAGATTGGGGCATATGAGTGAAAGAGGATTGAAAATTTTGGCTGACCGAAAGTTACTTCCTAATCTAAGATCTGGAAAATTGGATTTCTGTAAGCATTGTCTGTTTGGTAAACAAAGTAAACAAAAGTTTAAAACAGGCAAACATACTAGTAAAGGCATACTTGATTATATCCATTCAGATGTGTGGGGTCTAGCCCCTACAGCGTCATATGGTGGCTCATCTTATTTTGTATCATTCATTGATGACTATTCTCGGAAAGTTTGGGTCTACATGTTAAAAAAGAAGTCTGATGTTTTTACAGTTTTCAAGCAGTTTAGAGCATTGGTAGAAAACAGCACTGGTAAAACTATAAAATGTTTAAGAACTGACAATGGTGGTGAGTTTTCCTCCAAGGAGTTTGACAGCTATTACAAGGATGCAGGGATCGAAAGACATAAGACCATGGTTTATACTCCTCAACAGAATGGAGTTGCTGAACGCATGAACAAAACTCTTCTAGAGAGAGCAAGGTGTATGTTGAGTAACGTCGGGTTGCCGAAGGAGTTGTGGACGGAAGCAGTGGCAACTGCTTGTTATGTGATAAACCGATCTCCATCAACGGCAATAGACTGCAAGGTTCCGCAAGAGGTATGGACAGGACACCCTTGTGACTATTCTAAACTCAGAGTGTTTGGTTGTGATGCATATGCTCTAGTACCTAAACATCAACGAACTAAATTAGATCCAAAGTCTAAAAAGTATATCTTTGTTGGGTATGGTGATGGAACAAAGGGATTTAGATTGTGGGATCCTACTACCCGCAAAATCATCATCAACAGAGATGTAAAGTTTAATGAATCCTCTCTTGTACAGTTAGATGTAGATAGAAGATTGAAACAGGATGATGTATCTGATTTCCAACATATTCAGTTTGACAGCATTTCTAATGATAGTCATAACGACCATAGTTCAGATTCTAGTCATGAACAGGTTTCAGAATCAGATTATGAACAGGGTTCAGATGGAGGACATGAACAAGTCTCAGATGGCGATCATGAAGAAATTCCTACAGTTGATAGACAGCCAGTTGTGGAAGCACCAGAAACATTCTTAAGGAGATCTACAAGGATCAAACGTCGTCCGAGAAGGTATGATGATCATGTTACTTCAGTTGCTTTGATCGCTAATGATGATGAACCTTTGTGCTATCAGGAAGTTGTAGAAGGTTCAAATAGTGACAAATGGAAAGCAGCCATGAAGGAAGAAATGATGGCCTTAGGTAAGAATGGTACGTGGGATCTGGTTGAACTTCCCAAAGGCAGGAAAACTGTGGGATGCAAATGGGTCTTCAAGCTGAAACGGGGTGTGAATGATACGGAAGACAGGTACAAAGCGAGGCTGGTTGCAAAAGGGTTTTCTCAGAAAGCTGGCATAGACTTTCATGAGATATTTTCACCAGTGGTTAAAATTGTTTCAATTAGAACTGTGTTAGCATTAGTGGCTTTGTTTGATTTGGAGTTGCAGCAGTTAGATGTTAAGACTGCATTTCTACATGGTGATTTAGATGAGGAAATATATATGGAACAACTGGAAGGGTTTGTTCAGCATCGCAATGCGAAATTTGTCTGCAGGCTCAAGAAGTCATTATATGGCCTGAAGCAGTCGCCTCGGCAGTGGTATAAGAAGTTTGATTCTTTCATGTTGAGTCAGAAATATGTAAGAAGTGAATATGATCATTGTGTGTATTTTAAGCAGTTAAATAATGGCATGTTCATTATCTTAGTGTTATATGTTGATGATATGCTTTTAGCAAGCAAAAGCATTGAAGAAATCAACAGGTTGAAGACTCAGATGGCAAGGACATTTGATATGAAAGATCTAGGAGCCGCAAGACAGATTTTGGGCATGGATATTTTCAAAGACAGGAGTAATGGTAAGCTGTGGCTATCACAACAGAAGTATGTTGAGAAAATACTTTTGAGGTTTGGTATGAATAATGTGAAGCCTGTGTCAGTCCCTTTAGCTTCCCATTTTAAGCTTTCTTCGAGTTTATGTCCTAATACAGATGAAGAAAAGGATTATATGTCTCGAATTCCTTATGCCAATGTAGTAGGATGTTTGATGTATGCGATGGTATGTACGCGACCAGATATTTCTCATGCAGTTGGGGTTGTCAGCAGGTACATGGAAAATCCGGGTAAAGAGCACTCGTCAGCAGTAAAATGGGTGCTTCGGTACTTGAGAGGCACAAGTAGTTATTGTATTTCTTACAATAAGAGGAGTAGTGAATTTGTTTGCGGATATGTTGATTCCGATTTTGCAGGTGATTTGGATAAGAGGAGATCAACTTTAGGGTATGTCTTTACTCTTGCAGGTGGAGCTATAAGCTGGATGTCAAAGCTACAGAATATTGTTGCTTTGTCCACTACTGAAGCAGAATACATTGTTGCTTCTCATGCTTGCAAAGAGGCGGTTTGGTTGAAAGGTTTGCTTGGTGAGTTTGGTAGGTTACAAGATAACATCAAGTTACTTTGTGACAGTCAAAGTGCAATACATTTGGCTAAGAATCCGGCCTATCATAGTAAATCAAAGCATATTCCAATCAAATATCATTTTGTAAGACAGGTTATCACTGAAAGGGGAGTTTCTCTTGAAAAGGTGCATACAAAGGAGAACTGTGCAGACATGTTCACGAAACCAGTTTTGTTGGAGAAGCTACGCTGGTGTTTGGCTTCTCTTGGCTTGCAGAAAAGATAAAATAATAATAACAGGGCATCAGGCGATTTGTTGTCAAGGTGGAGATTGTTGAGATTTTCTGTTTGAGCAAAATAGGAAAAATCTCAGCTGATGACAACAATAGGAATTCAGTTCCTAGATTAGCTCCAGGTTGTTGGGAGGGAGTTAATGCCTCCTATATTTGATGTGAGGGAGTTATGAGGCTGTTAGATTCTCTATGCTATATAACTGGCAATCATTCGGATGGTTTGCTAAGAGTGTGAGAGTTTTGTGAGGCTTTCATGATGTAATCTCCTGATTTAATTAATAAACTCCTGATGCCTATGTTTGGTGGATGTAGCCCAGATTGGTTGGGTGAACCACGTTTGTTTTTCCTGCTGTGTTATTTGTTGTTTAATTTCGCTTTGCATCTCTCCAACATTTTTACTTTAAAAGTATTTTTGAATGTAGTGAATAATATTGAATACAAATTGACTAGATTTAATGGTTAAGAGCATATGTTTATTCCTAAAAGATTATAGGTTCAAAAATTAGAAGGGTAAAATATGTATGCTTTCATAAATTTAATAATCAAATCCCTGCAATCCCTAAATAAAAATGAGTCTTTTATCTTACAAACAAGAAAATCTCATACACCATTTTAATATATGACTTGATCGTAACCTTAAAATTAAATAATAATAATAATATATTCTAAAACATAATAATATAACCAAAATCAGTAAACTGAAATGCAAAAGATATGAAGAGAGTAACACAAGCAGATTTTTATGTAATATAAACAATTTTAAGGGACATCATTGTCTTTACCAAAAAAGGATGAAGATTATTTTAACTTTTTTGTGAAGAGTAATGTTAAATGATCCGTAGTCTTTTTTAGAATTTCTAATATCACTGTTTCCTCTAAGTTGTCACTTCCCAGTTTTGAATAGATATTCAATAATATTTGTTGAAAATAACTCAATGAACAGTTTGGAAGATAGTTAAGAATATCTAATGAGAAGAACTCCATGAACGACTTGGAAATTCTAATAATTTTGATAAGAATTATGAAGGATATAAGCCCTGCTTTATGCCTGGACTCGCTGACGTGTTTCACTTTATATATTCTCCCAGCCATAAAGTTTCTACCAGGTTGGTGAAGACCTGCGTTGAATTTCATATTAGTAGAGTATATGGTGATCATTATAAAACATCATCTTCTAGTGCCTTACCCCATTTCTACTGGTTCAACGACCATCCTTTCCTCATTAAGGTAACATGTTTATTTGATGTGTTACTTCTTATGTTTAAGATACTTTCATGGTTTTTTTTAATATTCATATATATTTGTTTTTTAAGTAGTGTGATTTTTGTATTATATATATATATATATATATATTTTTGTTAAATTGTGCTAGTTTTGATAAAATAATATGTTTAGTTTTTTGTTTTAGAATATTTAAGTTGTCAAAATTATTTAAAAAATATTTGTTTAATTATATTTTAGATTATTATTTATTAAATTTTGATTCGATAATTTTCGCATCACAAAGTACTTTGACAATATACCTATCACCATTTATTCTACACATCATAATATTGTAAAATTTTCATTAACAACCCAAAGATCATCAATACCGAATATTTCACAAACAGAACTTAATATGATAGATGACATACCTTGATTAACAGCGGAAGATGTAATGGCTGCCATCTACTTTGATCTGACTCCTGACTGTTCCTCTTCTTCAGAATTCGGTTTCTCTCCTCTTGCCCTCACTTCCTTTATGTGCTTCTTGATGGAGAAGAATGCAACTCTTGTGTGTGGGAGAGAGAGGACCCAATCCTTTATATATTATTTAACTCTAATCTGGTACGTCCATCATATACCAATTCAACGCTTAAGATCTAATGCTTTAGATTAGAAACTGCTTTAGTGCTTTAATGCTTTAATGCTTTTAACGCTTTTAACGCTTTAATGCTTTAATCGGGTCACATTAAGATTTAGAAACTGCAGATTTCTAACATTCTCCCACTTGACCCGATTATTCATAATATTAAGTGTTGAACATCATACTATGATAAATTGCTGAGAGTTATGGCGGTTGTGCACTATTAATTCAATGCATTCCCTTCCATATACTACAATACCAGCAATCCATCAATTCATACTCATAATTTATATAAAACAGCATAATGGTCCACATAATGTTTTATATCATAATGATCAAACATAATATCTTTATAAGACTCTTTCTTGTTTAAAATTACATAAAATACGTACTACTTCATTAAAACAAGAGACACATAATTGTATATCAGAAACACATAAAAGAGCTCAGAATGTCACACATCAATTATTACTAATACAACCAAGACCCATTCTTTGAACATGTTCCTTAAATTGTCTTGGTTGTAACCCTTTCGTCAAAGGGTCTGCAATCATAAGTTCTGTCCTGATGTGCATGATTGACACTCTTTGTTTCTGAACCTCATCTTTCACAACAAGATACTTCAGATCTATGTGTTTGGCACCTTTAGAGTACTTGTCGTTCTTTGAGAAAAATACTGCTGCAGAGTTATCACAATAGATTTTCAGCGGCTTGCTAATGGTGTCGACAACCGCAAGTCCTGAAATAAAGTTCCGCAACCATAATGCATGAATTGTGGCTTCAAAACATGCCACAAATTCTGCCTCCATAGTAGATGAAGCAACGATAGTCTGTTTCGCACTTTTCCATGATATGGCACCTTGAGCAAACATAAACATGTAACCAAAAGTCGATTTTCTAGTATCGATGCATCCAGCAAAATCTGAATCGCTATATCCAATCACCTCTGATTCATTGGATCTTCTATACATGAGCATGTAATCTTTCGTGCCTTGTAAGTACCTCAAAACTTTCTTTGCAGCTTGCCAATGTTCCCTTCCTGGATTACTTTGATACCTCCCTAACATACCGACCGCAAAGCTGATATCCGGTCTAGTACAGGTTTGAGCATACATTAGGCTACCTACAACAGATGCATATGGAATTGATTCCATTTCCTTTCGTTCAACATCATTCTTAGGACATTGCATGAGATTGAATTTATCACCTTTCTGTATAGGAACTATTCCAGGTGAACACTTACTCATTCCAGATCTCTCTAGAATCCTTTCGACATATCCTTTCTGAGACAATCCCAATATTCCTTGTGATCGATCACGGAATATTTCTATTCCAATCACATAGGATGCCTCTCCCATATCTTTCATTTCAAAGTTCGTTGAGAGAAATTCCTTAGTCTCATGCAATATACTTAAATTATTTGCAGCAAGCAAGATGTCATCAACATAAAGGACCAGAAAAATGAACTTGCTCCCACTGATCTTTAGGTATATACAGTGATCAACCGTATTTTCCTTAAAACCAAAATATGTAATAATGGTATTGAACTTAATATACCATTGTCGGGATGCTTGTTTAAGCCCATATATTGACTTCTTAAGTTTACACACCAATTGTTCTTTACCTTCTACAGAAAAACCCTCAGGTTGATCCATATAAACATCCTCATCAAGATCTCCATTCAGAAAGGCTGTTTTCACATCCATTTGATGTAACTCCAAATCATAATGAGCTACTAATGCCATTATTATTCTTAGTGAGTCCTTTTTCGAAACAGGAGAAAATGTCTCCTTGTAATCAACACCATCTTTCTGAGTGTAACCCTTAGCAACAAGTCTAGCTTTATACCGTTCAATATTACCACTAGAGTCGTGTTTGGTTTTAAAAACCCATTTGCATCCGACTCTTTTACAGCCATGTGGTAACTCAACGAGATCCCAAACTTCATTCTGTTGCATGGATTTCAGTTCTTCTTTCATGGCATTAATCCATTCCTTTGACTCTTTACTTTCTATAGCATGTGAAAACGAAACTGGATCCTTATTGATTCCAATATCATAATCTGATTCTTGCATATAAACCACATAATCATCAGAAATAGCTGACCTACGATTTCTTTGAGGTCTTCTTAATGCTACTTGTTGTGGTTCATGCATATCAGCATTATGTAAGTCATTTCCTTCAGGAAGTACTTCTTCATTTATATGTTGTTCATTATCATCATGCTGTTCTACAACAGCTGGAACAACATTTGGAGTAATAGTAGATGGAGGAACTATTCTAGGCAATGTAACATTTACCCTTGTTTCCTTTATTTCTACTATTTCTCTTCGAGTACTCCCACTGACTTCACCATTCTCAATGAATCTTGCATTACCAGTTTCTACAATTCTTGGACTATGATTAGGACAGTAAAACACGTACCCTTTAGATTTCTCAGGGTATCCTAAAAAATACCCACTGATCGTTCGAGAATCTAATTTCTTTTCATGTGGATTATAAATTCTCGCTTCCGCTGGACAACCCCAAACATGCAGGTGTCTTAAGCTAGGTTTCCTGTTAGTCCACAACTCAAAAGGAGTCTTTTGAACAACTTTACTAGGAATCCTATTCAACAAATAATTAGCGGTTTTGAGAGCATACGACCACAAATTCTTAGGTAGTGTAGAATCTGACATCATACTCCTAATCATATCTATTAACGTCCTATTGCGCCTTTCTGCTACACCATTTTGCTGTGGTGTACCTGGCATTGTGTATTGCGCACATATGCCATGACTTTCGAGGAATTTTGCAAATGGACCTGGACACTGGCCTGACTCATTATATTTACCATAATATTTACCACCTCTATCAGACCTTATGATTTTCACCTTTTTATCTAGTTGCCTCTCAACTTCCTTTACAAACGTCTCAAGGACATTCACAGATTGAGATTTTTCATGAAGCAAATAGACATAACCATAACGGGAAAAATCGTCAATGAAAGTGATGAAATACTTTTCTCCATTAAAGGCTGGAGTGCCCATAGGTCCGCAAATATCAGTGTGTATTATTTCAAGAAGCTGGCTGCTTCTAGTGGCTCCTTTCTTATTATGTTTGGTTTGTTTACTTTTAATACAATCCACACATAATTCTAGATCACTAAGTCCAAATTTGACAAAATTTCATTACTTACTAATCTCATCATTCTTTCTTTGGATATATGACCTAGTCGTTTATGCCACAAGAAAGCAGAATTTTCATTCAACCTGCTACGTTTACATCCAACATTATTTACTACATTCAACAAGGAATTCGCATAAGTGTCATTCAGTTTCAATTTATATAAACCATCAATTAGAATACCAGAACCAACATTATCAGTATTCTTATATAAATCAAAACAGCCAGATCCAAACATACATCTAAAACCAGAATTATCCAACTTACATACGGAAATCAGGTTTCTAGATAATGAAGGTACATAAAGGGTACTGTATAAGTCTAATACATATCCACTTTCTAGAATTAGACGATAAGTCCCAATGCCTTCAATTGAAGATTTCATTCCGTTTCCCATAAAGAGAAAACGATCTTCATTTGGATTTATGGTTTGGATCGTAAGAAATCCTTGCATATTGTTGGAAACATGAGTTGTAGCACCAGTATCAAGCCACCATGTATTAATAGGAACTTCAACTAAATTTGATTCAAAACATACGAAAGATAGATAACCTGCAAATCAAAATTGAAATAACTATAAGCTCATAACTAACGCGATTCAGATGTAGACATAATAGTATAATATAGCACTCCTTTGGGTAGACACTATCTTATACTTAACATAATTAAATACCAAAACATAAGTAGGTAATAAATATATTTAATTAAATAGAACTGACATCTTTGGATGATCAATATTTATTTAATCAAAATATCTATCAAACCTCATCATGTCAACTAGTTATAGAACAAGACTTTCCTTTGGGTAAGTTCTCAGGTTCTATCATTAGTGACGCCAGTTCTTAATTGGTATTATTATAACTGGCAATTTCTATCAATAATCATTATGTCACTTATGCACTAAATGATTATTCTGATTTTGACCACTTTGGTGATTAACAAAATCATAAATCTCATGTGCATAAATAATTTATAACACATACCTTATGCAAAACAACATTCTGATTTTGACCACTTTGGTGATTAACAAAATCATAAATCTCATAGAGCAATTACTTTTATGCCTAAAATTTCAAACAATTATTTTGGATTTCCATTACTGGAAAGGCATACGAATGCGTCATTCAAACAACAGATTGGACTTTCATTACCGGATCGGGATTCTTTATGCCGGAATCACATGAACGGTTCATTCAAACAACAGATTGGACATGCATTTCCGAAAAGGCATTCTTTATTTCGGTTTCATCAATTTAATTCAATACGAACTGTTCAAGTCTTTATTTTACGGCCTGGTGGAATGCGTGGACGTTTCAAATTCCTCTTGTCGGTGTTTAAGATTAAAGGTTTCGAAATCGGTACATGCTTGCCATTTATTCAAACAATGTTCGGACTCATTCAAACAATTCGATTGAATGGAGAATTCATTTTGTTATCATCATAAAAAATAAAAAATAAAAAGGTTTGGCGTCCAAGTTAGTTTGACTGCTGACTATGGCAGTTTCTTGAAAAACGAAACTCTTAAATTCTTACCCGACAAAGGAACATTATACCCCATGCCTAGTCCAGTCCACAGACTCTCACTGAGGTCCGACAATATGAATCGTTCATTCTTATCTTAAACAAATTGTTGGAGGTTAACTACATTGGCCACAACAAAATTTGCCTGTACGGGGTTTCGAACCTGCTTGACGAGCAAGCTTTCATTCTATATGTATCAAACCTGCTTGACGAGCAAGCTTTCATTCTATATGTATCATCTCGTGTACATACTCCTCAGATTCCCAACCAAAATAAACCCATCGCATGTAATTTCTGTGTTTTCAACTCGCCTTTGATCCCGCGGGGTAAATCTGTGGACGTTTGCCTACTGCGCATCTTCATCGTGGTCATTTATCCACTTCAAACCCTTGCTCCGCACTGCGAGCGAGGGTTTGACGCGCCCGCCCACGAATCGATTCTTCTCGGATGTTTGTTTTTATAATGTTAAAAGGCATGGGAAAGTGAAGGGAAGGTCGCAAGGAGGAGTCGAGTTCGAGTTTGCTTGCGGCGTTGGAAAATTGTCTTGACATGAGGAAACCAGTACAAAATTCACATGGAAAAGAGAAACCGATGGATACTTCATTATGGTTATAGCAGAGAAATAATGCAATAAGCACCACTTTACAAGAGAATTCTTCCAAACGGAGAATTTATCAAGGGAAGGGCATAAATAAATCGACAAACTAAGCATTTAATTCTTTCTAGTTTAAGATGAAGCCAACGCACAGAACAGATCAATTGCAATCATAGGAAATATTCAGTTATTGATTGGTGGCTCCGATACCAAATGTAAAATTTCCATTAACAGCCCAAAGATCATCAATACCGAATATTTCACAAACATAACTTAATATGATAGATGACATACCTTGATTAACAGCGGAAGATGTAATGGCTGCCATCTACTTTGATCTGACTCCTGACTGTTCCTCTTCTTCAGAATTCGGTTTCTCTCCTCTTGCCCTCACTTCCTTTATGTGCTTCTTGATGGAGAAGAATGCAACTCTTGTGTGTGGGAGAGAGAGGACCCAATCCTTTATATATTATTTAACTCTAATCTGGTACGTCCATCATATACCAATTCAACGCTTAAGATCTAATGCTTTAGATTAGAAACTGCTTTAGTGCTTTAATGCTTTAATGCTTTTAACGCTTTTAACGCTTTAATGCTTTAATCGGGTCACATTAAGATTTAGAAACTGCAGATTTCTAACAAATATATGTTAAATGATCCAAAATTTGTTATTTTTAAGAAAACGAAAAAATATCCATTTTTTCTCTTCAATTGTTTAATTGTTTCGCACTGCATTGTATCACCGAAGTGGTGAGATCGACTCTATGTGGAGTTTAATTGGGCAGCCGATAACACTTGCAGCAAGACATTCCGTTGAATCCTTCGTTCCTCGACCACGAGTTAATGCAGTAACCCTCTTATATCTTTTCATTGAATTTAGTGCGGCCGGTATTTCTTCCTGGATGACAATGTTTTTTAAGTAAAAATAAAATATGTTTTAAATTAAAAATAATGTGGATTATAATAAATTAAAGGTATAATATACATATTTAGTTTAAATAAAAGTACTATAAATATAATGAAAAAATAATGAATTATAATAAAATAAAAAAGTTATATATAAAGTTTTAATTAAAAATATTATAAACATAGTATTACACTAAATGTGATGGATTTATTCTTACACAAAAATATATATAATAAAATTATTTTATTCTTAATTTTAATTTTAGTTATAAATATAATAATTATATATATATATATATATATATAGAATTTAATATTAAAAATAAAAACAAAATAAAAAGGTTTAAATTCATGTTTGAATATATAATCTAAATAAATTATTTAAATATTTATATTAACAAATATATTGTAATATCAATTATATATAGATGATAATAATGTCTATTTAAAAATATATTAATAACTAAAAAGTGAAATTAATCTATAAATAAAATTTTTGAATGTCATATATCTATAAACAAAATATTTCAATGTTTTATATATATATATATATATATATATATATAAAAGGTTTAAAAACATAAAAACGTGTGTATATTATAAAAAGAAATTAATAAATTATATTTTTCTTGTTAAAATATTTTAATTAGATCATTTGGTTAAGCTATGTAATCTATACAGTCCAAGTATCCAAGGGGAATTTGAAGCATTGAATCCATTTAACACTAAAAAATACAATGAAAAATTATACATAGTTTATATGTGATGACGATGATGATTAATTTCCACTAAGATCATAGAGAGAGAGAGTATGGATCCACCTTAACTATAGCTCAAATGCAAACCTTGAATTTTGTACTCTAAGAAGAATTTGCATCTCAAGAGATTTGATCTCTTTTTGTGCTTGATAGATTTATGATTAAGATGCATCTATATTGATGTAATATGAAGAATCCCAATGTGGCAAAACACTGAATCAATTTATGTATCAAAAAAATCATTTTAAAAAATAAAAAATCACACTCTCATCCAAAATTGTATCATTAAATTTAGACATAAAAACAAAAATATCAATTAATTACACTAACATCTCCCTCCCCTATTTAGATAGGAAAAACACTTATCAATATTATAACAATTATTCTTAATACTTATAAAATTTATTTTATAAAAAATATTTTCATTAAAAAAATAACATATAAAAGAAACCCGTAAAACTAAAATATTTAACTAAATATATATAAAATAAATATTTCATTAATAATAATAAGTCATTCTCTACAAATTTCTCATTTATTTATTTTATAATATAAATATTAAATTTAATTTTACAAATAATATAAATATTATTTATATTCGGTTATTCAAATTTGAAAATAAAATGATCTAACACATTCTTAGAGAACATCTGCAAATCTGCTTTGTAAAAACTATAATTAGTAAACTGATTAAATTAATGGGTTTACTTTTTGCTATCCAATATTCCCCATCACCATGTTTATTATTAAACATATTATGATTTACTCGGTTAAAAAATGCTTTATTCAATATTTTCTGAGATTCGAGTTCTTAACTCCTATGTGCTCGAACTCCTATCTCTCATGGCTATCTTTGCTCATCTATGGAACAAAATTCTCTCAAAGAATGGAATGCTTCTTCCTCCTAGTGCCCTGGTTATAACACAGCTCGATAGCCTACTAGTGGTTAAGTTTGACTACATCAACTCTTAACTAGAGTTATGATATAGAATATTCTAAAGTCTTTTACATCACAAACACGTGGCTAGCCCATTTTTGATCTGTAAGCTACCGTGGATATTCCGTTGGATAGTTTGTCACAACATATATGATAATATTATATTAAAAATGTGATATTCTACACTATTACAATTTTATTTAAATTTAAGCGTTGTGGATTTAACTGTAATTAGTGCATGCATGCGAATAGAAATTATGCAGAAAAGTAGAGAACGACAAAATAAGCACACATATACACGAGACACAATATATACTCCTTGGGAAACCCTTTTGGGAGAAAACCCAGCTGGAAGGTGAGGTTGTTTCTCTCTTTCTCTGTTTGTAAATATGGCTGCAGGTACAAAGAAGTAATGTTTGTTTCTCGTGGGTTGCTACAATGCACAAATCCTATCTATTTTCTCTATCTCATATCTCTCATGTCCATATTTGCTCAGTTGTGGAACAAAATTCTCTCGAAACAATGAAATGCCTCTTCCTCCTAGTGGCCCAGTTATAACACAACCCGATAGCCTAATAGTGGTTAATTTTGACTACATCAACTCTTAACTAAAGTTATATTATAGAATCGTATAGAGTATTTTATATCATAATCATGTGGCTAGACCGTTTTTCATGAATAATTGGGGCTGACGCGACATCCTCCCAAACTATAGGTGTGAAAACAAGGAGGTCAATTTATGAGTGGCATAACTTTTGCATACGAACTCCGATTGACACGCTTCTTGTATCATTGGAATTATATTTATGTGTAGAATAACATGAAATGGTGTTAGGCTATAGTTACACAATTTTACCACAAAAAACATCATTTGATGCCTCAAAACACTCTTGAAAGGTTTCAAACCTTGTTTTGCCAAATTAGGTCTCACCGTAAAAATGGTCCCATGAGATGATTCCTCCACTTTTTCCACTCCAAATGCATCGAGATGGGTGAAAAAAAATATAATGATCCAATCTGGATCAATTTTTCATGAATAATGGGGGCTGACGTGGCATCCTCTCGAACCATGGTAGTGAAAACATGAAGATCAACTTCTAAGTGGCATAATTTTTGCATATGGAATCTGATTGACGCGCTTCTTACGACAATGGAAATATCTTTGTATGTAGAATAGATTGAAAATTTTCTACACCACAATGGTAAATTTTTACCCCCAAAAAACGATGTTTGATGCCTCAAAATGCTCTCAAAATTTTTCAAACCTCGTTTGTCCAAACTGGGTCCTACCAGTAAAAACTGTCCCATGAGTTGATTCCTCCATGTTTTCCACTATGAATGCATCGATATGGATGAAAAAAAATATAATGATCCAATTTGGATCATACCTCCCCATTTTGGGAGGCTTCTTGTACCCAAAATATTTTACTAAATGAGGTGAGGAAAATTTTCCTCCACCTTTTCTTTGGTGTACCATTTAACTTTTCCTGGAAGTTGTCTCTTCAACCCAATTTTCTAAAAGTCATGATGCCCTTGTCTTGTAGTTCTGGACCTCTTCTACAAAACCATGTCTTCCGTGAACTCTTACTGAGCATCTGGTGCCAAATCTTCCACAGAAGGTAGGACATGTTCCTCTTCCTGATCGAGCATGGAAGGCTCATAGAGTTTCAAATTATCTACATTCACAACTTAGTAAATGTGCATATATGGTGGTAAATTGAGTCGATAGACATTATCACCCACCTTTTCTATTATCTCAAAGGGATCGTACCTCATAGCCTCAATTTTCTTACCAGACCCTTGCATCATTTTCTTGTTCAACTGTAGAGATACTTTGTCTCCCACCGTGAATGATTTCTCAGTTCTGTGTTGATCATGCTTGGCCTTATACTTCTCCTACGACTTTTGTAGTCTTTCATGTACATGTAGATGGATTTTACTGATCTTATCTATAAAATTTTCATCCCTTAAAGCATCTCTTGTAATATCTTCTCTCAGTCCTCCTTGTTACCCATATGTAATATCCAAAGGTGAAGGTGGAAAATATCCAAAACAAGTTTCAAATGAGGACTTTCCTATAGAAGTGTGGATTACTCTATTGTAATAATGTTGTATATATACCATATTGTCATCCTAGGTATTCAGATGCTTCTATTTGTATCCCCTCATAAGTTGCACTAGGTGGATATTCCTAATCTTATCTATAAAATTTTCATCCCTTAAAGCATCTCCTGTAAGATCTTCTCTCAGTCTTACTTGTTACCCATATGTAATATCCAAAGGTGAAGGTGGAAAATATCCAAAACAAGTTTCAAATGGGGAATTTCCTATAGAATTGTGGATTACTCTATTGTAATAATGTTGTATATATACCATATTGTCATCCTAGGTATTCAGATGCTTTTGTTTGTATCCCCTCATAAGTTGCACCATAGTCCTATTGACTACTTCTGTTTGCCCATCCGTTTGTGGATGGAATGTTATATATCTCTTCAACTTTGTGTCCATCTTTTCCCACAATGTAGTCCAAAATTCATTGAGAAATCTTGTATCCATGTTAGAAATGATGCTCCTTGGTATCCCAAAGTGCACCCAGACCTATCCAAAGAACAAGTTTTTTGCTTCTTCCCACTTCTGGTCATTTTACAGGGCATCAAAACACACATCTTGTTGAAGTTGTCAACTCGTCATGTCCCTTCTTGGTTGTTGGTAAACCTCCCACAAATTCCATGGAAATAATTTCTCAAGCATGTGTAGGTACAAGTAAGGGATGATATAGACCTTGTTTCTTGTTACTAGACTTGCTGATACAACAAAGCATGCATCCTCTTATGAACCTAGCTACCTTCTCTCACATCTTGGGACAATACACATATCTCTGCAAGTTAGCCATGGTCTTCCCTAAATCAAAGTTCCATGCAACCTTGGAGGTGTAAGCCTCTCTAATTAGTTGCATTCGGTCACATTTAGGAACACACAACTTATCCAGTCTATAAAGTAACCCATCCTGAAGACGGTAGTCAATGGTGTTGTCACCATCATGCACATGACTCTGCCTCTGAAACTACTAATACACCTTCTTGAAGTCTTCATCCTCTGAATATGCCTCTTTGTATGCATCATGGGTGAATGGATCCATGTGCATAAGAGTCCCCAAACCTGTGATCTTTGATGTGGGTGGCCTTGAAAGCATGTCGACCAAATTGTTTGTGCTTCCCTTCTTATATTTGATCACCAAATGAAACTATTGTAAAAAACCCATCCACTTGTAATGCCTGGTATGTTGTAACTTACTCTGGGTCTGCAAGTACTATAATGAATAGTGATTTGTGTGGATTACTATCTCATTTCCCATCAGATAGTGCTTCCAATTCTTCACAGCTTGCACCATGGAATAAAGCTTCTTGTTGTAGGTAGTGTAGTTAAGAACTGTCCCATGAAATACCTCAAAATGGTAGCATATAGGGCTTTCCTCCTGCATCAAGACAACCCCCATAGCATACCCAGTCACATTTGTCTCCACTTCAAAGATTCATTGCAAGTTTGGTAATTCCAAAACTGGTTTTTGACTAATCTTCATCTTTAGCTCCTCGAAATCCTTTTGCTAACCTTTTCCCCACTGGAAAATCTTGCCACTTATTGTTATGGCAAGGGGCGGTGCTGCTACCGCTAAAAATGATGTTATGAATTTCTTCAGGTATTGTGCTACCCCAATGAAACTCCTGACCTAAAAAACATTAGTAGGCACCAAGCATTTCGTGATGGACTTCATATTGGAAGGATCCATATTTAACTTTCCTCCACCGATCACATACCCCAGATACACCAAAGATGACTGCGCAAATTCACACTTCTTAAAATTTGCTAACAATTGGTATTTCTTCAATGTTTCTAGCACCTGTGTCAAATGTGAAATATGCTCCTCCCAAGTAGCACTATATACCAATATATCATCCAAATAGAAAACAACAAATGAATCTATAAAAGGGTGCAGTATATCATTGATTAATCTCATAAATGTATTCGGTGCATTACATAGGCCAAATGACATGACTAACCACTCATACAAACCTTGTATGGCTTTGAAGGCGACCTTCCATGTATCTTCTTCTTTAACTCGAACCTGGTGATATCTAGACTTCAAGTCCAACTTGGTGAAGTATTTTTCTTGTTGCAACTGATCCAATAAATCATCTATCCTAGGTAGGGGGTATTTGTTCTTGAGCATGATATTTTTCAATGCCCTATATTCTATACACATATTCCAAGTCCCATCCTTCTTCAACACAATAATGATGAGTGACACACATCGTGATGTACTCGGTTGAATGACACCATGTTAAAACAACTGCTGCAACTTTTTCTTCACCTCACTTGCTTCCATAACAGAATACCTATACAACCCAATATTTGGCAATGGGGAGTCTGACAATAGCTGGCTATTGTGTTCCACTCCTCTCATAGGTGGTAACACTTTAGGCCCTTGGAACACATCCCTGTATGCCTGTAACAACTCCTCCAATTGTTGTTTTTTTTCTTAGTACACCCCTCTAAGGATGCCTTGCGCTCTTTAGACTGAATTTCTCTTCAAAGCAATAAAACATACTTCTCCCTAGAACTAATCAATTTCTTGGCTTGGTTGGCACTTACCAGTGAAATTTTCGACTTGCCTTTGTGCACGTTGATGATGAACAATTTTCCATCTTTGATGAGCTGGTATTTATTGACTCTCCTCATGAATATTGCATTTCACATGTACATGTATGGACCCCCAAACACGACTCCAAATACATCAAGGGGAACCACATCTAGATCTACTTCATCAATATAATCAATACTAATAGCGAATCTAATTTTGCATTGTTTTGTTACCTTTAGCTTTGCATCCTTATTTTCCCATATCCACTGTGGATATGGGTTTAGATGATCATGAACTTCCAACCCCAACTCCTTGACCAGCTCTCCTGCAATGAGATTTTCTTGCGATCCTGAGTCAAACTAAGCATCAATCTTTGTCTTCTTGACCTGTATCTTTATATGGAAGAGTTTGGTCATTTATTTCTCTTCTAGTTGCTAAAGGCTACTCAAATGCACCTCATCCTGCACTGACATATAAATGATCTTCTCATCCATTCCTGAGCTGCTTTCAGCTTGGTTGCTTGAATCTGTGGGCATGAGATTATTCTTCTTGTTCTTCGGGTTTAGCTTTGGATGCAACTTCCAACAGTTCTCCTCTCTATGACCATCAATGTTGCAATGGTTTCTAGAATCTTTGGACTAATGTGTTGTGGTTTCCGTCATTTTATCTTTTCCACATTTTTTCTTCTTCTTCCCCTCCTTAGAAGCATCATGTTTCTCCTTCTACTTTGATCCACTTGAGTGCGCTCTCTTCAGGCCTATGTTCTTCAGGTGGTATTTTGCATGTACACAAGCAGCGTCCATCGATTTGGGATTGAACAACATCACTTGCTCACACAAATGACGGTGAAGACACCCCAAATACTTGAGGAGTACATCTAGGTTCTTTAGAGAGATACCCAACATTATAGCCATATTTCTGAATTCCGTGGTGTACTCATGCACGCTTTCTCCTAGATTTTGTTTGAACTAATGCCATCGAATCGACTAGTCATCAACATACCCAATGGGATAAAATTGTGACTTAATGAGGGTTTTGAAATTTTATCGCTTAGTCATTGGAGGTTCTCCCTCCAACCTTAGGGTTTCAGTGTGGCTCTCCCACCAAGTTAGTGTGTGGCCTCCAATTTTAGCCATGCAAATGATATTTTTTGTCCTTCTTCAATCTGATGGATGATAAAATAAACTTCCAGTCATTGCAACTAATGGTTCAGCTTCATAGCATCGATCTCACTATGGTATGGCTTGATATTGACTTTTGCTTCCATTTTAAATAGGGACTGTGATTGGATCATGACACTCGAACTGGTTTGATCATTTTTGGGTCCTTTCTTTGAATGGTTCTTGTTGGGATGGGGTCCCTAGGGTTAAGTTTTGGTCAACTTTTGGGTTAATTTTTGTATAAAATGTAAAGTCCCCATGAAATATGGAAGCAAATCGCAAAGATAGTATGAGTTAAAGGGAATTCAGTCCCTTAGGTGGGTAAGTAATAGGAAGGTTTTGAGACCCACCCATGGTCTGCAAACCATGGTATTGTAAGCAAATTGCTATATATAGATGATTCATAGCGAGTCTAGAGAGATAAATAATATAGAAGATCATTGTTTTGGGGAAGAAAAAGAATTGGTTATCTAATCCGCTTCCCTCATCTATTTGGACTCATTCCTAAGCACAAAATGATCAAATAGAGTCAACCAAGAAAAGCACTTGACGTTCAACGGAGGTTCCCAAATCCACAAAGACAGAATCCACACATCATCTATTTGGACTCATTCGATGCCATTTTCTCCGCTCTGCTTTTGAGGATATCTCACACTTGTTTCTGGTCTGCCCTTATACCATGTGAACCAAGTGGCAGTTTTGTTGAACATGAGGGCTGACAAGGACTAGTCTTCCATCTTCGAATGCTTCATGTATTGGAAATTGGATCAGAGACCTTTCTGTGCCCTAACCTTATATGTTATTTGCGGTATGATCCATAAAATGTTATGGATATTCCACTAGACAGTTTGTCACAACAAATCTGACAATATTATATTAAAAATCCGAAATTTTACTCTATTACAATTTTATTAAATTTATAGATATATAGATTTTACCGTAATTAGTGCATGCATGCAGATGAAAATTATGCAGAAAATAGAGAACAATAAAATATAGCTTACACACACACATAAGGCACAAGATATTCTCTAGGAAACCCTTTCAAGAGAAAAACCAGCTGGAAGGTGAGACTGCTCCGCTCTCTTTCTTTGTCTAGAAAATAAGGCTAAAAGTACAAAGAAGTAATGTATATGGCCCATTGGTTGCTACAGTAATGCACATGTCCTCTCTATGTGCTCTAACTCCTATCTCTCCTGGCTATCTTTGCTCATCTATGGAACAAATTCTCTCAAAGAATGGAATGCCTCTTCCTCCTAGTGGCCTGGTTATAACACGGCTCGATAACCTACTAGTGGTCAAGTTTGACTACATCAACTCTTAACTAGAGTTATGATATAGAATATTCTAAAGTCTTTTACATCACAAACACGTGGCTAGCCCATTTTTGATCTGTAAACTACCGTGGATATTCCGTTGGACAGTTTGTCACAATAGATCTGATAATATTATATTAAAAATATGATATTCTACACTATTACAATTTTATTTAAATTTAAGCATTGTGGATTTAACCGTAATTAGTGCATGCATGCGAATAGAAATTATGCAGAAAAGTAGAGAACCAAAAAATAAGCACACATATACACGACACAATATATACTCCTTGGGAAACCCTTTTGGGAGAAAACCCAACTGGAAGGTGAGGTTGTTTCACTCTCTTTCTCTGTCTGTAAATATGGCTGCAGGTACAAAGAAGTAATGTTTGTTTCTCGTTGGTTGCTACAATGCACAAATCCTCTCTATTTTCTCTACCTCATATCTCTCATGTTCATATTTTCTCAGTTATGGAACAAAATTCTCTCGAAAGAATGGAATGCCTCTTCCTCCTAGCGGCCCAGTTATAACACAACCAGATAGCCTACTAGTGGTTAATTTTGACTACATCAACTCTTAACTAAAGTTATAATATAGAATTGTATAGAGTATTTTATATCATAATCATGTGGCTAGACACTTTTTCATGAGTAATTTGGGCTGACGCAACATCCTCCCAAACTATAGGTGTGAAAACAGGGAGGTCAATTTATGAGTGGCATAACTTTTGCATACGAACTCCGATTGATGCACTTCTTGTATCGTTGGAAATATATTTATGTGTAGAATAACATGAAATTTTGTTAGGCTAAAGTTACACAATTTTACCACAAAAAACATCATTTGATGCCTCAAAACACTCTTGAAAGGTTTCAAACCTTGTTTTGTCAAATTAGGTCTCACTGGTAAAAATGGTCCCATGAGATGATTCCTCCACTTTTTCCACTCCAAATGCATCGAGGTGGGTGAAAAAAATATAATGATCCATTCTAGATCAATTTTTCATGAATAATGGGGGCTGACGTGGCATCCTCTCGAACCATGGTAGTGAAAACATGAAGATCAACTTCTAAGTGGCATAATTTTTGCATATGGAATCTGATTGACGTGCTTCTTACGGCAATGGAAATATCTTTGTATGTAGAATAGATTGAAAATTTCCTACACCACAATGGTAAATTTTTACCCCCAAAAAACGACGTTTGATGCCTCAAAATTCTCTCAAAAGTTTTCAAACCCCGTTTGTCCAAACTAGGTCCTGCCAGTAAAAATTGTCCCATGAGTTGATTCCTCCATGTTTTCCACTATGAATGCATCAATATGGATGAAAAACAATATAATGATCTAGTTTGGATCATACCTCCCCATTTTGGGAGGCTTCTTGTCCCCAAAATATTTTACTGAATGAGGTGAAGAAATTTTTCCTCCACCTTTTCTTTGGTGTACCGTTTAACCTTTCCTGAAAGTTGTCCCTTCAACCCAATTTGCTAAAGGTCATGATGCCCTTGTCTTGTAGTTCTGGACCTCTTCTACAAAACCATGTCTTCTGTGAACTCTTACTGAGCATTTGGTGCCAAATCTTCCACAAAAGGTAGGACATGTTCCTCTTCCTGGTCTAGCATGGAAGGCTCATAGAGTTTCAAATTATCTACATTCACAACTTAGTAAATGTGCATATATGGTGGTAAACTGAGTCGATAGACAATATCACCCACCTTTTCTATTATCTCAAAGGGATCGTACCTCAGAGCCTCAATTTTCTTACTAGACCCTTGCATAATTTTCTTGTTCAACTATAGCCATACTTTGTCTCCCACCGTCAATGATTTCTCAGTTATGTGTTGATCATGCTTGGCCTTATACTTCTCCTACAACTTTTGTAGTCTTTCATGTACCTGTAGATGGATTTTACTAATCTTATCTATAAAATTTTCATCCCTTAAAGCATCTCCTGTAAAATCTTCTCTCAGTCCTCCTTGTTACCCATATGTAATTTCCAAAGGTGAAGTTGGAAAATATCCAAAACAAGTTTCAAATGGGGACTTTCCTATAGAAGTGTGGATTACTCTATTTTAATAATGTTGTATATATACCATATTGTCATCCTAGGTATTCAGATGCTTCTATTTGTATCCCCTCATAAGTTGTACCAGATGAATATTCCTGATCTTATCTATAAAATTTTCATCCCTTAAAGCATCTCCTGTAAGATCTTCTCTCAGTCTTCCTTGTTACCCATATGTAATATCCAAAGGTGAAGGTGGAAAATATCCAAAACAAGTTTCAAATGGGGACTTTCCTATAGAAGTGTGTATTACTATATTGTAATAATGTTGTATATATACCATATTGTCATCCTAGGTATTCAGATGCTTCTGTTTGTATTACCTCATAAGTTGCACCATAGTCCTATTGACTACTTCTATTTACCCATCTGTTTGTGGATGGAATGATGTATATCTCTTCAACTTTGTGTCCATCTTCTCCCACAATGTAGTCCAAAATTCATTGAGAAAGCTTGTATCCATGTTAGAAATGTTGCTCCTTGGTATCCCAAAGTGCACCCAGACCTGTCCAAAGAACAAGTTTGTTGCTTCTTCCCACTTATGGTCTTTTTATAGGGCATCAAAACACAAATCTTGTTGAACTTGTCAACTACCATGAACAAGTAGTCATGTCCCTTCTTAGTTGTTGGTAAACCTCCCAAAAATTCCATGGAAATACTTTCTCAAGGATGAGTAGGTACAAGTAAGGGATGATATGGACCTTGTTTCTTGTTACTAGACTTGCTGATACAACAAAGCATGCATCCTCTTATGAACCTAGCTACCTTCTCTCGCATCTTGGGACAATAAACATATCTCTGCAAGTTAGCCATGGTCTTCCCTACATCAAAGTGCCCTGCAACCTTGGAGGTGTAAGCCTCTCTAATCAGCGGCATTCGGTCACATTTAGGAACACACAACTTATCCAGTCTGTAGAGTAACCCATCCTAAAGATGGTAGTCAATGGTGTTGTCGCCGTCATGCACATGACTCTGCCTCCGTAGCTACCGATACACCTTCTTGAAGTCTTTATCCTCTGAATATGCCTCTTTGTATGCATCATGGGTGAGTGGATCCATGTGCATAAGAGTCCCCAAACCTATGATCTTTGATGTGGGTGGCCTTGAAAGCATGTCAACCAATTTGTTTGTGCTTCCCTTCTTATATTTTATCACCAAATGAAACTATTGTAAAAAATCCATCCACTTGTAATGCTTGGTATGTTGTAACTTACTCTGGATCTGCAAATACTATAATGACTAGTGATTTGTGTGGATTACTGTCTCATTTCCCATCAGATAGTGCTTCCAATTCTTCACATCTTGCACCATGGCATAAAGCTTCTTGTCGTAGGTAGTGTAGTTAAGAACTGTCCCATGAAATACCTCAAAATGGTAGCATACAGGGCTTTCCTCCTACATCAAGACAACCCCCATATCATACCCACTCGCATTTGTCTCCACTTCAAAGATTCGTTGCAAGTTTGGTAATTCCAAAACTATTTTTTGACTAATCTTCATATTTAGCTCCTCGAAATCCTTTTGCTGACCTTTTCCCCACTGGAAAATCTTGCCACTTATTGTTATGGCAAGGAGTGGTGCTGCTACTGCTAAAAATGAGGTTATGAATTTCTTCAGGTATTGTGCTACCCCAATGAAACTCCTGACCTAAAAAACATTAGTAGGCACCAAGCATTTCATGATGGACTTCATATTGGAAGGATCCATATTTAACTTTCCTCCACTGATCACATACCCCAGATACACCAAAGACTACTGCGCAAATTCACACTTCTTAAAATTTGCTAACAACTGGTATTTCTTCACTGTTTCTACCACCTACGTCAAATGTGAAATATGCTCCTCCCAAGTAGCACTATATACCAATATATCATCCAAATAGAAAATAACAAATGAATCTATAAAAGGGTGCAGTATATCATTGATTAATCTCATAAATGTATTCGGTGCATTACATAGGCCAAATGACATGACTAACCACTCATACAAACCTTGTCTGGCTTTGAAGGTGACCTTCCATGTATCTTCTTCTTTAACTAGAACCTGGTGATATCTAGACTTCAAGTCCAACTTGGTGAAGTATTTTTCTTGTTGCAACTGATCCAATAAATCATCTATCCTAGGCAGGGGGTATTTGTTCTTGAGCGTAATATTTTTCAATGCCCTATAATCTATACACATATGCCAAGTCCCATCCTTCTTCGACACAATAATGATGAGTGACACACATCGTGATGTACTCGGTTGAATGACACCATGTTAAAACAATTGTTGCAACTTTTTCTTCACCTCACTTGCTTCTATAACAAAATACCTATACAACCCAATATTTGGCAATGGGGAGTCTGACAATAGCTCGCTATTGTGTTCCACTTCTCTCATAGGTGGTAACACTTTAGCCCCTTGGAACACATCCCTGTATGCCTGTAAAAACTCCTCCAATTGTTGTTTTTTTTCTTAGTACACCACTCTAAGGATGCCTTGCGCTCTTTAGACTCACTTTCTCTTAAAAGAAATAAAACATACTTCTCGCTAGAACTAATCAATTTCTTGGCTTGGTTGGCACTTACCAGTGAAATTTTCAACTTTCCTTTGTGCACGTTGATGATGAACAATTTTCCATCTCTGACGAGCTGGTATTTATTGACTCTCCTCATGAATATTTCATTTCACATGTACATGTATGGACTCCCAAACACGACTCCACATACATCAATGGGAACCACATCTAGATCTACTTCATCAATATAATCAATACTAATAGCGAATCTAATTTTGCATTGTTTTGTTACCTTTAGCTTTGCATCCTTATTTTCCCATATCCACTATGGATATGGGTTTAGATGATCATGAACTTCCAACCCCAACTCCTTGACTAGCTCTCCTGCAATGAGATTTTCTTGCGATCTTGAGTCAAACTAAGCATCAATCTTTGTCTTCTTGACCTGTATCTTTATATGGAAGAGTTTGGTCATTTATTTCTCTTCTAGTTGCTAAAGGCTACTCAAATGCACCTCATTCTGCACTGACGTATAAACAATCTTCTCATCCATGCCCGAGCTACTTTCAGCTTGGTTGCTTGAATCTATGGGCATGATATTATTCTTCTTGTTCTTCGGGTTTAGCTTTGGATGCAACTTCCAAGACTTCTCCTCTGTATGACCATCAATGTTGCAATGGTTTCTAGAATCTTTGGACTAATGTGTTGTGGTTGTCGTCTTTTTATCTTTTCCCCCTTTTTTCTTCTTCTTCCCCTCCTTAGAAGAGGCATGTTTCTCCTTCTACTTCGATCCACTTGAGTGTGCTCTCTTCATGCCTATGTTCTTCAGGTGGTATTCTGCCTGTACACAAGCAGCGTCCATCGATTTGGGATTGAACATCACTTCCTCACGCAAATGACAGTGAAGACACCCCAAATACTTGAGGAGTACATATAAGTTCTTTAGAGAGATACCCAACATTATAGCCATATTTCTGAATTCTGTGGTGTACTCATGCACGCTTTGTCCTAGATTTTTTTTGAACTAATGCCATCGGATCCACTGGTCCTCAACATACCCAATGGGATAAAATTGTGACTTAATGAGGGTTTTGAAATTTTATCGCTTAGTCATTGGAGGTTCTCCCTCCAACCTTAGGGTTTCAGTGTGGCTCTCCCATCGAGTTAGTGTGTGGCCTCCAATTTCAGCCATGCAAATGATATTTTTTGTCCTTCTTCAATCTAATGGATGCTAAAATAAACTTCCAGCCGTTGCAACTAATGGTTCAGCTTCATAGCATCGATGTCACTATGGTATGGCTTGATATCGACTTTTGCTTCCATTTTAAATAGGGATTGTGATTGGATCATGACACTCGAACTGGGTTGATCATTTTCGAATTCTTTCTTCGAATGGTTCTTGTTGGGATGGGGTCCCTAGGGTCAAGTTTTGGTCAACTTTTGGGTTAGTTTTTGTATAAAATGTAAAGTCCCCACGAAATGTGGAAGCAAATCACAAAGATAGTATGAGTTAAAGGGACTTCAGTCCCTTAGGTGGGTAAGTAATAGGAAGGTTTTGAGACTTGCCCATGGTCCGCAGACCATGGTATTGTAAGCAAATTGTTATATATAGATGATTCATAGCGAGTCTAGAGAGATAACTAATATAGAAGATCATTGTTTTGGGCAAGAAGCTAAGGCAAGAAAGGTTTGTTTCCTGTACTTAGGTGAAAGGGGAAGGCTCCTGTAGCTGAGTGCGCGGAGACCTTGGTAAGTGCGCGAGCCCCTACAGCTGAGTGCACAAGGAAAAGAAGTCTGTACCGAATTGATTATACCTAATAAAGATAGTTTTGAGCCAATTTTGATGCACCTATGTCTTCTTTCTTACTCCTGCAAGTTTCTATATTTTCGCTCCGTGTTACAATTTATATGAATTAATGATTATCTAGTGTGCGAAAAATAGTAGATCAGTAATAATTATGCATGTTATGAATGATTAAGAGCCTTCGCAAAGATTTGGAAGTTTTTAACTGCATTTACTATAATCATTTATATCGAAAGGGTTAAGGGTTCACGAAGGTAGATCTAAGCCCTAGGAATCACAAGAACCTATCACATTGACCTTTGGATGCAAAAACCTAGTTTTGTCATCCCCCAATACTGTTTTGGCTGATACTGCAACCTGCGCTACGCAGGTTGTTTCCGAAAGGGCCAACAATTAGGGTTTTGTTGGTTGGTGCAGATAACACTGAACCTGGGTCAGGCTCCATCAAGCCAGAAAATGGTTCCATTGTCGAGACCAGGATCTTGCTAAAGGGATGTGTGATAAATAGTTCCATACTAAGAAAGCAATTGAGAAGTGGATTGATCGAAAACTGCATGCGTTTGCAGCACAAGGGAATAGAAATCCAGGCTTATCCAAGGAAGACTGGTTGAATAGATACCGGTACATAGACGAGCTTGAAGCCTTCTTCTATTTCTTTCCTTGCGAGTTGCATGAGTGGTTGTCTAGGTTAGGAGATAGTCAGCGTACGTGGAAGCTTGACGACCCTATTGTGTGGACCCCAGAACTGGTGAAGCGATTGGAGGCTTCAGAAAATAACATCACACGAGCCGTTAATCACTGGATTGATCATATCTTAGGAGGATTCATCACTGAGCTCATGATCGATACAACCATCAGCTATAGTGAAGCAAAACATAGGTTCTTCAAGGGACTAAGAGGTAAGTACTTAAAATCTCTGAAAACCTAGATTAAGATGTTATTGTGCAAAAAATGGGTTATTCCATTACATTGATGTGCGGGAATACATGAAGCAGAAAACCCTTTAGAAGAAATGAAGAGTCAGGCTGTGAATAAAGTCTATTGTTAGGATTTTCTAGAAGCGATGATGAAGGAACTATTCTGAGAACACCGTGAAGCATGCTACAGATAGTAAGCCAGGGTATCCCGGGGATACCCCATCCATCCACTCCAACGCCACCTCCACCTACACCACATACACCTACACCTCCACCTCCACCTCCACCTCCACCTCTGCATCAACCATTCAACATGGTGAACATGATGAACATGTTGATCTTTAAAGGGGTGGGAAGCAAGGACCCTGAACAATTCTAGTTTGTTGTGGATGTTGTGTGGAAGGCACAACAGATTACTGACGATAATATGAAGAAAGAGTAGTTGGTCACCATGCTGCAAGATAGGGTATTGATGTGGTATGTCAAGTTCTATATGGATCAATCGGGTGCGACGATGGCAGAGACTCAGGAGGCACTAAAAAATGAGTTTAAGAAACCTAAGTCTCAGATGCAATCCTTTTGTAGAGTTTAAGGAAATAAAACAAAGGGTAAATGAGTTTGTATGGGACTTTGATCAGAGCCTAAAATGCCTGATCTGGTAGGCTAATATGAAGGTCACGTATGATCAACACAGATACTGGTACATTGCTTCGCTATTGCCTCACCTGAGATTGCCATTATCGCAGAAAAAAGATAGGAACACAAGCAGAAGAAGTGGAGATCACGATGAGGTTGGAACCCTCACCAATGGAGGATACAAGCATTGGTGTACAATAGATTCAGGCGCAGTTGGAAAGCCTTCATATGGAGTTGTAGAGCTTGAAGACAGGGAAGGAAGCTCAATATGAGGTGCGCACAGAAGTCTGGTGCATAAAGTGTAAATACAAGGGACATGATAAAGATCATTGTCCTATATATCAGAATTACCCAATTGGAGGAGGTTGTGTTCCTTTAAAGCCTAAGAACATCGTAGGACCAAGCACAAGAGTACCATTATGGTGCGCTATATGCCAGATAGTTGGGAAGCATGTGACTGACCATTGTCACCTCTTGTAAAACTTTGTACAGACTCCGCAACAGTTGTTTTGTACCTTCTGTAAATCGGTTGGGCATGATGAATGAAACTGCCAAAGCTATGAATTAATGATGGATCAAATGCCTACACATTAGATGAAAGTCGAATCTTAGCCCTAGAATTAGGCCGTGGGTGCAGTGAGCGACAAATTCCAGGGTTGCAGAAGAGGAAGAGGAGGAGGGGCTAGAAGAGGTCATGGACAAGTTATTTGCTACAATTGTGCAGAAATCGAACATTTTGCGAGCGACTGTCAGAACCCTACACATCCATCTTGTCATTATTGTAGACAGTTTGACCATGTGATAAAGGGTTTCCTGGTGCTGATAGCCAAAATGAAGGAAAAAAAGACTCAACCGGGCATGAAAAATATACAAATGATGAGGGTAGAGCCTTGCAAAGAGGACCATAGCATCAATAAGTGGTATTTCCACAGGAGAAGATAAAGGAGAGCAGCTAGAAATCAAAGGTTGGGTACGCAAGGCTACCAAAAAACAGGTCATATTTGCTCTCAACAGGGCTAAAGAAAAGTTTATGGAAGCCAAGAAGAACTTTGTTGAGGCTTCTACCTCAGGAAGTCAGGAAAAATCGGCTGGAAACAATGAAGCGCAAGACACGGATCCCTCGCTACTAGCTACTTTTCTGAAAACTTGTATGAAGCTGACTAAAAGGAATAACTTCACTAATTGGAAAGAATATAAGCGAATTATGAAGCTAAGGTTCAGGTACGCGAATACGCGATTGACAGAGAAATATTCTGGAAAGAACGATCTACGCGAGCATTTGGCATGATGGACTAAAGCTTGGGGGGAGGAGCCTCAACCTGAATGGGTACATATCTTTTGTCACACCCTAGATACTATTTCGATGAACTGGTACTTGGAAATGGAGCTACGCCATGGGACGACTGAGTGGGATATCCTAAGGGAAAGTTTCTTGTTAAATTTCAACTTTGAGGATGGATTTGCATGTATTGATGAAGCACTCCAAGAAATTAAGGCCACAATCTTCAGGACGCCTAAGGAACTGGTAGAATGGGTTCAACCAGACTAGAATACACAACTATGCCATGCATTAGAATGCTACAACGTGACTACAGAAGAAGAAGAGGATCCACGAAATATCAACATTCCAGAGTTCAAGGGATAGCACGAGGTTGAAGGACCCAAAGTAGCAAACCCTAATATCATACAACCTTTGAAGACCAAGCAAGTGAACATTGGATATGACGCGCAATCTAAGTTTGAAAATATAGATTATTATTGGGATGAATATACAGTCGATATGGTTGGGGAACCATTGTGCGAATACCAAGACTTGTTTCCCACCAAGTTCTAAAATATGAAGGGAATAGTAGGGGATCTAAGTGTAATTAAAATCACCCTAAAGCCTGATGAAATCCTGTGAAACAGAGACCGTACTGTCTAAATCCCAAGTATAAGGAGAAGGTGCACAAAGAGTTGGACAAAATTTGGAGGTTGGAATCATTGAGTCAGTGGAAGAGTCTGATTGGGTGAGCACTATGGATGTTTGGGAGAAGAAGCAACAAGACATGATCATGATATGCGTAGATTTGAGGAAGCTCAACGATGCGTGTGTTCATGTCCCATTTCCAACGCCATTTACAGATGAACTTTTGGAGAATGTTGGAGGGAAGGAGGCCTATTCATTACCTGATGGGTTTTCAAGGTACCATCAGATTAAGATCGCGTCAGAAGATCGCAACAAGACTACCTTCGCAATGGAGTGGGGATGCTTCCAGTACACAGTGATGCCATTTGGGTTGAAGAATGCACACACGATCTTCTCAAGGGTCATAATTGTAGCTTTTAAGGAGTTCATCCATAAATTAATAGAAGTTTATTTTGATGATTGGACTATGTTTGGGTTGGTAAAGCGCCATATTGCAAGTTTGTGCCTTATGTTGGATACTTGTCGCAGATACTAGATTCCCTGAATTTGAAGAAATGTATCTTTTGTGTGCCCTATGGGATATTGCTAGGCCATGTGGTATGCAAGCAAGGATTAATGGTAGACCAGTTGTGGTCACCAAAAACCCCCCTTCTTCACTTGACATTAGCAATAACGTCAAGCAAAGAGGGGACCCTGAACGAAAATCCCAAAAAATATTTTTTCTAAAGTTTTTGTATTTCTCTCCCTAAGGCTCAAATCGCATCGCAAAGAAAGGCCGAAGCATAACTCGAGCGCGAAAAGCAAATACTGCGAAATTGCGATGCGAAGTTCATCGCATCGCATGCCTCACACGCGCCCCTTAAAAGAAAAACCTTCGAGCAATGCGATCGCCGATATGCGATATCGCAAATCGCAAGCATCACGCTATACGACGTAACCATTAAACGAGAACTTGCGATATTTGTGATTTGCGATTTGCGATTTGCGATCTGCGATGGCAGCAATCTGCGATCTGCGACCTGCGATCTGAAAAGACTTATCACACGATAGACCCATGCATTAAGCGCGCGCCTTGAAAGAATTTAATAACCGCATGCTTAAGTATCTAGGAGTGATTGCGTTACATTTATCGAAGAGTCAAGTTATGATGAATGTCAGAATTATGCATTCATTAGAGATTAATGCTTTCACGTCAAGTCTTTTCATTTCACTTCTCCTTTGCGTAGACTGCAAGACACGCAACTGATATAAGTTTATATGCAGGAAACATCTGAGGGAAAGAGGAAAGCGCCAATCAGATAGCAGAGAGAGAATGCCTCCGCAAACGGATGCCGCATGCAGCAGAACCGCGGATTCCAGAATATCAGCCAACCGGCACTGACGAAATTAGACTATCCAGGACTCAGAGTCAAAGGCGCACAAAAGCAGCTTATTCAGAAAAGATCCTGAAGCTCAGACTTAGTGAAGCAGAGAAAGAAGCGCATGAGAAGGAGGACGCTTCAGGAAAACCTGGAACAAAGAACGGAAGAAATTCTCGACACAGGGAGTTGCCCATACATCACGACTCCTAACCCACTCAGTCATTCGCACGACCGGAAATCGAAAACGGCAACAGCAAAATCAGTTCGAGAAGAAACTGGGACACGCTAAGTATACACGCGGCGAATACACCCAGCTAGAGAAAGGTTTTCGAAAATATCTTTTGGTCTGTCGGAAGGAAGTGCCAGCTCCTGCTATTTCCACTTTTATCTCCCGAGCGAAACAAGAAGGCGGCCAGCCGACTCTTCCCAGGAAAGCATTACACTGTTGACAGCACTAAAGAGAATATACAGAAACGGTCAGAAATTAGATTTTAAGTTTAGAAACAAAGTTGCTTTTAGTAAAAGGGCGGTCATTTGAGGTCGATTCCCTAATTTCATGTAATTAAGATTGATTAGTTAGTAGTATTTAACCCTTCTCATGGTTTTTGGAGAAGGGTCCGGAAATCTGTCAAAAAACTTATCCTCAGAACATGCACTTCTGCACCCTCAGAGGAGGTTTTTGATGAATGGATGGATCGAGATTTATTTATGTTTGCATTTTAATATCTGTTATTGATGTTGCACTTCTGTACTCTTAGCAGATGTTAGAACAAGTAGAAATAAATCATTGTTACTTGAAGTTTATTAGTGAAGTTAGTCATAAATGGTACTTTTATCTCTTGGCTAGATTCTGCTAGTATTCCTAAAGTGATATGTGGCTGAGTTCTTTGTATGTTATTGCATGAATGTCTGCATTACCATTTGGCACTTCTGTACGGTGGGGTCATTTATTTATGTTTAACATATAGAAAACTGATTATGCGATATGCTGTTCACAACTACTCTACCTAACTTCTTATGCAGAATGGTTTATCTTTATTGATTTATATTCTGATATTAGTTGAATGATCTTTATTACCGGCTGCTGTTAGAAATCTTTCTAGATCGCATAACAAAAGAAAAACACCCCGGGTTAGCGTAGATTAGATGTATTTTTCTTCATTAGATTACATTAGCATATAGTTAATTTAGCAGTTAGAATTAAGACTAGTTTAGAAGAACCCCCCCTAGATTAATACCATCAGACTCTACGCACACACACACACCCATCACATTGGGAAACTGGTCCCATTACCCCCAGTCGGACCCGCTACTCCAAACGGGCAAGGAGCCGCCAACCAGGTTCCGGATCGGGTGGGTATCCCCCTTGTTGTTGACCCGACCTCGGGGCCCTCAACATTTCTGGCGCTAGAAGGAGGGCTAGCTATGAATGGCACATAATTCAAAATCCAAATACCATTCTAAGAGCAAATCACCCTCACCAACTTCCCCGACTTCCCCAATACGACTAAACTCGGAACTGGAAGTCGCTCGGACATCCACCGCTGCTATACATCCCGATACATCAGAACAACTTATTGTCGATCCCCCTGAAGTTCAAACCTTGATCCGTAAACTCCAGGGATTCTCTATTTTTAACCAGAAATCTGATAAATCTAAAGGCAGCTTGACTTCGCAATACAACCCTGCTCATCCCCTGACCCGATTGAAGAGTGAAAAGTTTGGCATTCAGCCAACTGAAATCCCTCTCCCCACTAGGAAAAGAGCAAGGAAAGCATTTCAAGAGTCTGACAGAGAGACTCTTCCATCCACCTCATCCATTTCAACTCCCTCTCCGCGAAGTCAACCACCCACATCTCCACCTCAAATCACTCATCCATCTTCTGCAACCCTTCCTCCACAATCGTCAAAGATCATAACATCTCTATCTTCTCAACCTCAAAAATCATCTTCTACACTTTTACTAACCAGCAACTCAGCGATGGCACAATCTCCATGGAACAACCCTGGGGCGGTTTTAATGCCTCCACCCCTGAGTCCAATACCTGCCCATCCCGAGAAGTGGTTACCAAAGTTCAATCCAGAAACCGGAATGCTAGCTGAAGAACATATCAATAATTTCATGCTTTCTGTTAATCTCAACGGAGTTACCAACGAAGACGCCGTGGTCCGACTCTTCCCCTATACGATGCAAGGAACGGCCGGGTCATGGTACTTTTCGCTACCCTCCGGATCTATCACCAGCTGGGATATTTTTCAAAATCAATTTCTCACCAAATTCGGCGATGATAGATCGACAGCGACACTGATCAACGATCTGTCCAATCTTAAAGCTGAGGCTCGAGAACCCATTAAAGATTTTAACTTACGGTTCAACAAGATCCTCAATAAAATCCCCGCTGCTTCCCAACCCAGCGAGGAAGTAAGATGCGAATGGTACATCACGGCCTTACCTTCAAACTTGGCCATCTTCGTAGATAGGGCAAGCAAGACAACCTTAGTCGAAAATTTAGCTGAGGCATTGGCAGTCGAAAGACGCGTAGTAGCCCTAGAAAAGAGATCTACAATCGAAGAGCGTAAATCTAAGAAAATCTCTTTCAAAGAAGAAACCAAGAAGAAGCAAACAAAGGATCCTTTCGACATGGAAGGATTACAAAAGGTATTAAAGGCCATGTCAAATGAGATGATTGATATCAGGAAACAAGTAGCAGAATCGTCCCCAAGAAAGCCTTTTAGGAGTTTTAAGAGAAATCCTTCTATGGAGACGAAGCCACCCAGCGTGGTCTCTAACGTGGAATCTGAAGAAGAAGAAGAAGAGAACACCATTGAAACGCATACCGACGATGAAGAAGTGGTGGAACTGCAAGGAATGTGGGATTTCATCCTCCCACAAGAGGAAGATCAAGAAGCACTTCCGGTTAGCACAAGAAGCAGAAATCAACTTGATCCTCCCCAGACTACCCCAAAATAGAAGGGCGCAAGCCCTCCAGCGAAAGAAAAGGTCGCAACAAAGAAGACAACCCCTAAAGCGACCTCATTTAGCCCAGTCCAATCAGAGCAATCGCCTCCATCAAAGACACTAATAGTGTCGGATGAAATGGAGTATAACATCATCGACGACATGAAGAAGACTAGGGCTAATATCACCCTGTACGAGCTGAGAAAATTGAAACACCAACAGAAGATCATGATGAAAGAGTTACACGCCGTACCTACTGCGCCTCTACCTACAGCTACAGCTTCCCATAATATAGGAAGACCCCTAATCAACGTGATCAATAAAATCTATCCAAATGACATCGCCTTGATTGGAGGGAGGTATAGATCTCACACTCCCCCTTTCCTCCTCACTTACGAGATCTTTAACAGAAACGTGCATAACTTCTTGGTTGATTCTGGTGCTTCAACCAATATTCTACCCAAGTCAATATGTGCCAAACTTAATGTTCAACCGCAAAAATCCGCAGTGCGCATAGTTCAACTTGATTGATCACAAGTCGAAGTGATAGACGAACTTAATCAAGTGAACATAAGACTATCGTCCAACCCCAAGGTATGCCAAGTCATCGATATTCTAGTTGCTGACATCCCTAAATTTTATGGTCTAATTCTTAGTAGGGATTGGTCCGAGAAGCTCCACGGATATTTTTCGACTGACTGGTCGCACATGTGGTTACCCTTCAACGGGAAGCCAAATCAAATAAAGGTTGAATGAGAACTGCACCAAAAGTACATAGTGACGGATCTGGAGGGAGAGAACGAAGCCATAGCATACAACAGCAACATCATAGGCAACTATTCGGTAGACTCTTTCCTTGGAAATTTCAATGCTCACATATCACCATATTTAGAAAATTCAGTCGTGTCCCAAGTAGAAAACTTTTCCCATACTGATGATTCAAAATGTGTTAGTTTCTTAGACAACCCTGTAAATACTTCTTTATTTTGGAAATTATATTTTGATGGCTCTAAGTCCAACGAGGGAGCGGGAGCAGGATGCGTCTTGATTAGCCCAGACGGAAATAAGACCATGCTCACATGCAGACTGGAGTTCGATTGCACGAACAACACAGCGGAATACGAAGCCTTGGTGCAAGGCCTATACAAAGCAATCGGCTCCAACATCAAATATCTTCAAGTCTTTGGAGATTCCGAGATCATCGTCAAACAGGTACGTAACACCATACATTGCCTATCTAGTCATTTAAAGCACTACCAATCTTTAGTGCAAGATCTCACTGCGCATTTTACAGCATTCAATATTTCATCAATCCCAAGACTTCACAATGCAAGCGCAGACCTGCTAGCAAACGTAGCCTCCAGACTCATTCCCTCTGAAGACTTTAGTCCAGATAGGTTTTCCATAGAGTTAATTTTTAAACTGTCTATCCTTGACAACATCACCAACTGGAGAGTATTCAACGACGACCCAGACATCGTAAGTTTCCTTACCTCTGAAGGATCCTACTCAAACCAGATAATCGACGAGGATTGTCATGACCACCAAATACAACAAAATGGCACTGATAACGCTATACCCAAATCAATGGTCAAATTAGAAGATTTGTATGACTTAAAAAGTCGGTTCAAAATGTTAGCTAACGCCAAACTTTACAGTTCAACTCTGAACTACGAATCAGTGAACTTAGGAACCGATGAGAAACCCCAAAACGTCAATCTAGGCCAAGGCCTAGCTCTTGAAGAAAAATCAGCATACATCCGTCTTCTACGACAGTACAAGAACGTCTTTGCCTGGAACTACGATGAGCTGAAAACTTATAACACTTCTATCATTCAGCACACTATCCCTATGATCGACAACGAGAAACCCGTCCAACAGAAGCTCAGAAAAATCCACCCCAACCTGGAAAATCAGATAAAAACTGAGTTGAATAAGTTGTTGAGAGCCAGAATAATTTTCCCGGTCAGACATTCCAAATGGGTATCCAATATGGTACCTGTTAGGAAGAAAAACAGAGATATTAGATTCTGCATCGACTTCCGGAATCTCAACAAAGCCTGTCAGAAGGACAATTTTCCCCTCCCACCTATGGAGCAAATATTACAGGCTGTAGCAGGCTCAGAATTGATGTCTTTCCCGGATGGATTTTCAGGATATAATCAAGTGCTGGTACACCCAGACGATCAGCTAAAAACCACCTTCCGAACTAAATGGGGTACCTACGTGTATCGAAAGATGCCGTTCGGTCTGATCAACGCCGGCGCTACTTTTCAAAGAGCTATGGATATTGCGTTCAAAGGGTTAGTCAATAAATCAGTGGTGATTTACCTGGATGATACAACTGTGTACTCCAAAAAACGAAGCGACCATCTCAAAGATTTGAAGCAAATCTTTCAAAGATGTTTAAGGTATGGAATCTCGCTTAACCCGAAGAAATATTTTTTCGCGTTGAGTGAAGGAAAATTGCTAGGGTTCATAATGTCCAAATCGGGCATTCACATCGAACCTGCCAGAATCAAAGAAATTTCCGAGATATCCATGCCCCATAACAAAAAGACCATGCAATCTTTCGTAGGACAGATCAATTTTGTGAAAAGATTTGTCCCAGATTTTTCACGTATTATTTCTCCTTTACAAAAAATGATAAAAAAGAATTCAAACTTTAAATGGGGTCTAGACGAGCACGATGCGTTTAACTTAATCAAACAAGCCATCATCGACGCTCCATCCCTAGCAACCCCAAATTTTTCAGAACCATTTGTCTTATACACATTTGCCTCAGAACATTCTTATGCTGCGATCTTGACCCAGGCAAACAAAGAAAAGGCAGAAGCCCCAATTGCATTCTTTAGCTCAAACTTACAAGGTGTTGAGCTGAAATATTCGGACGAGGAAAAACAGGCATATGCCGTCTTTAAAGCAGTCAAATATTTCAGACCCTTCTTGCTAAAGGCCCATACCAAGTCATAGTACCATTCCCGGCGGTAAGAAACCTCCTGATTCAGAAAGACGTGGGCGAAAAGAGAGCGAATTGGATCACCGCCTTGCAAGAATACGACCTGGAAATCAAGCCGGCACACATCGTAAGAGGCCAAGGCTTCTGCAAGATGTTAGCTGGAGCATCGCAAATCCCCAAAGAACCGCCTGAAGAGGTACACGCGTATGAGGTAAGCCTAAACGACGCAGAATCATTTTATGCCGACATCATTTATTTCCTAAAGAACGGATATGCTCCATTTCACCTGGATCACATCAAAAAGAGAGCCCTGAGGTTAAAAGCTAAACAATACCAGCTCGTAAATGATGTCTTATTTAAAAGAAACTATGATTCTGTGCTTCTTAGATGTCTTGAGAAAACTGAAGCCGAAAAGGTTTTGCAGGAACTCCACGATGGACCAGCAGGTGGACACTATGCTGGAGAAGCCACCGCACACAAAATCTTACGTGCAGGATACTACTGGCCCACGCTGTTCAAAGACTCGTACAATCACGTGAGAAAATTCCAAGTCTGCCAAACTGCTGCAGGAAAACAAAAGAAGTCATCCATGCCACTGCAGTCGGTTAACATCGAACAGCCGTTCAGCCAATGGGGCCTGGACATAATAGGTGAGATCGTTCCTCACTCCTCTAAACAGCATAGGTATATCCTCACTGCAACTGACTATTTTACTAAATGGGTAGAGGCAGTTCCTCTCAAGACAACTAATTCTAAAAACATTGTTGAATTCATAGATCAGTTTATCATTACTAGGTTTGGATTGCCAACGGCCTTAATATTTGATAACACTTCATATTTTTCTGGAAATACCATGACTGAGTTCGCACTCAAAAGAGGGTTCAAACTGAAGTATTATGCCAACTACTATCCGCAAGGTAATGGGTTGGCTGAATCAACGAACAAGAACCTGATCAGGATTATCAAAAAGACAGTTGACCAAAACCAAAAGAATTGGCACAAAGCGCTGGTAAACGCCTTATGGGCAGACAGAATTACCAAGAAAGCCTCTATCGGGACTTCTCCCTTTAATTTGGTTTACGGGAGAGAAGCAATTCTTCCTACTCACTTACTCATTCCCTCCTTGTCCTTAGTACAATACATTGATGAAGTACCTACTTCTCCCTTACAACTAAGGCAAATGGAGGTAATCAAGTTAGAAGAACGACGAGAACAGGCCAAGAAAACCCATGCTCACCACCAAGCGCTGATAAAATCCTCTTTTGACTCGAACATAAAAACCAGAAAAAACTTCCAGATGGGTGATTTAGTTTTGAAGTGGGATAAGGCTCACGAAGAAAAGGGCAAACATACGAAATTCCAGAAGCTATGGCTTGGTCCTTTTCAAATCGTAGAAGTCATAGGCCCGTCGACTTTTGTGTTGCAGGACTTGACAGGCAGGAGAGATTCTCTGCCTGTAAAAATCCTCAAAATGTATTTCCCATAGAAGGTCATCCTTCTATTTTTGTAAGATAGTTTTAAATTTTCATGTTAGTTTTCACTTTTCATAGATAGGGCTGGTTGTGAACGATCATAAATAGTATTCATGAAGAAACATACCATTTCTGTATCAGATTTTGATTTCACTTGTATAAATAGCAAAACTTTTCGAAAAATCTGACTTTTATTATTGACACATAGAGTTAACTTTAACCTGAATATGATGTTAGTTTCAAAATTCTCAAAGAAGCCTGGGATAAGAGTAACTTTTGGCAAAAAATTGTTTTATGCCAATGCTATGAAAGGTATCATCGATAGCAAAATAGGTATTATCTGCAAAACTGATGTTCTTAAAACTCTATTATTGTCATCCAGAGCTTTCTTAAGGAAAAACAATGACTTCCTCCCTGCTAAGGAGAATCGCAGCATCCAGAGAGACAATCCAAGAAAACACTATATCTCAAAGAATAAGAGGTCTCATCACGAGCCGGCTTATGATGATCACATATATTATAACTTGCTAACTTTGCCACTACTGTCTACCAAAACAGGGCAACGACTCAAGATTGTGCAATCGAAAGACAAGGGGTCTCATCACGAGCCAGCTTGTTCAGCAAAAGTGTAAATCAAGTGAATGACTGTGTCATAATTTGGCCACCAAACCAAGACATTGTTCTTTAGAGAATAAAAAATCAAAAAAGAAAGAAAAAGTGTCAAAAGGATTTTTCTCTGGAATGTTGTAAATAACCTCAAGCAGGAAAAAGGATCATTGCTGGATAACATGGTAACCCTGTCGAGGCTATGGACGCTTGCGGGCAGCAGAGGCTCTACCTACGACAAATGAGCATACTTTAAAAAGCTAGTACGTAGAGAAGACCTTATTTTGTTTTTGAGGAGACTGAGTAATGACTAGGTATGAATACAAAAAAAAAAAATAACCCAGAGGAAACAAACAATCGGAATGAAATAAGAAGTTGTGACGAAGCATCATTGACAGGATAAAAGGTAATACTCTATCTGTCCATAACAAAATTTAGGCATAAGAAAACTTTTCTATTTTGGAAGTGAAAATGCAATAGAACAAGCAGAGATAACTGGTTCTTCACAGTGAATTGCCATTGTTGTGGTCACCAACAACCCCCCTTCTTCACTTGACATTAGCAATAACGTCAAGCAAAGAGGGGACCCTGAACGAAAATCCCAAAAAATATTTTTTCTAAAGTTTTTGTATTTCTCTCCCTAAGGTTCAAATCGCATCTCAAAGAAAGGCCGAAGCATAACTCGAGCGCGAAAAGCAAATACTGCGAAATTGCGATGCGAAGTTCATCGCATCGCATGCCTCACATGCGCCCTTTAAAAGAAAAACCTTCGAGCAATGCGATCGCCGATATGCGATATCGCAAATCGCAAGCATCACGCTATACGACGTAACCATTAAACGAGAACTTGCGATATTTGTGATTTGCGATTTGCGATCTGCGACCAGCGATCTGAAAAGACTTATCACACGATAGACCCATGCATTAAGCGCGCGCCTTGAAAGAATTTAATAACCGCATGCTTAAGTATCTAGGAGTGATTGCGTTACATTTATCGAAGAGTCAAGTTATGATGAATGTCAGAATTATGCATTCATTAGAGATTAATGCTTTCACGTCAAGTCTTTTCATTTCACTTCTCCTTTGCGTAGACTGCAAGACACGCAACTAATATAAGTTTATATGCAGGAAACATCTGAGGGAAAGAGGAAAGCACCAATCAGATAGCAGAGAGAGAATGCCTCCGCAAACGGATGCCGCATGCAGCAGAACCGCGGATTCCAGAATTTCAGCCAATCGGCACTGACGAAATTAGACTATCCAAGACTCAGAGTCAAAGGCGCACAAAAGCAGCTTATTCAGAAAAGATCCTGAAGCTCAGACTTAGTGAAGCAGAGAAAGAAGCGCATGAGAAGGAGGACGCTTCAGGAAAACCTAGAACAAAGAACGGAAGAAATTCTCGACACAGGGAGTTGCCCATACAGCACGACTCCTAACCCACTCAGTCATTCGCACGACCGGAAACCGAAAACAGCAACAGCAAAATCAGTTTGAGAAGAAACTGGGACACGCTAAGTATACACGCGGTGAATACACCCAGCTAGAGAAAGGTTTTCGAAAATATCTTCTGGTCTGCCGGAAGGAAGTGCCAGCTCCTGCTATTTACACTTTTATCTCCCGAGTGAAACAAGAAGGCGGCCAGCCGACTCTTCCCAGGAAAGCATTACACTGTTGACAGCACTAAAGAGAATATACAGAAACGGTCAGAAATTAGATTTTAAGTTTAGAAACAAAGTTGCTTTTAGTAAAAGGGCGGTCATTTGAGGCCGATTCCCTAATTTCATGTAATTAAGATTGATTAGTTAGTAGTATTTAACCCTTCTCATGGTTTTTGGAGAAGGGTCCGGAAATCTGTCAAAAAACTTATCCTCAGAACATGCACTTCTGCACCCTCAGAGGAGGTTTTTGATGAATGGATGGATCGAGATTTATTTATGTTTGCATTTTAATATCTGTTACTGATGTTGCACTTCTGTACTCTTAGCAGATGTTAGAACAAGTAGAAATAAATCATTGTTACTTGAAGTTTATTAGTGAAGTTAGTCATAAATGGTACTTTTATCTCTTGGCTAGATTCTGCTAGTATTCCTAAAGTGATATGTGGCTGAGTTCTTTGTATGTTATTGCATGAATGTCTGCATTACCATTTGGCACTTCTGTACGGTGGGGTCATTTATTTATGTTTAACATATAGAAAACTGATTATGCGATATGTTGTTCACAACTACTCTGCCTAACTTCTTATGCAGAATGGTTTATCTTTATTGATTTATATTCTGATATCAGTTGAATGATCTTTATTACCGGCTGCTGTTAGAAATATTTCTAGATCGCATAACAAAAGAAAAACACCCCGGGTTAGTGTAGATTAAATGTATTTTTCTTCATTAGATTACATTAGCATAGAGTTAATTTAGCAGTTAGAATTAAGACTAGTTTAGAAGAACCCCCCCTAGATTAATACCATCAGACTCTACGCACACACACACACCCATCACATTGGGAAACTGGTCCCATTACCCCCAGTCGGACCCGCTACTCCAAACGGGCAAGGAGCCGCCAACCAGGTTCCGGACCGGGTGGGTATCCCCCTTGTTGTTGACCCGACCTCGGGGCCCTCAACAAGACCCTGCGAAGATTGTTGTTATTTTTAATTTAGAGGCTCCAAATATTGTAAAACAATTGTGCACAATGCTAGGCCACACCGGATACTATAGGAAGTTTATCAAAGCTTATGCACAAATAACTACGCCAATGGAGAAATCATTGAAGAAGGACGCAACTTTCTGCTGGGATGAGGAGTTTCATAACAGTTTGGATGTTTTAAAGGAAAAGATGGTGACTGCATCCATCTTGGTGCTCCAAAAATGGAAGAAGGAATTTCGTGTTCATGTGGATGCCTCTTGTATTTCGTTAGGTGCGGTATTGACCCAACCAGGGGAAGGCGAGCTCGACCATCCTATAGCCTTCTCGAGCAGGAAATTATCAAAGGCCGAGAATAGCTACTCAAATACAGAGCGTGAAGGGTTGGAAATGGTGTACACACTATAGAAATTTCGACATTCCTGTTAGGCGCACATTTCAAAATGTATACAGATCACTCTTCTCTCAAGTACCTAGTCAACAAGCCTGTGTTGGGGGGAAGATCTGTCAGTGACTGTTGCTTTTTCAGCAATACGACTTTGAGGTCATTGTTAAACCCGGACGATTGAATGCAGGACTGGATCACTTATCTAGAATTGAGATAAGAAAAGAGACCACTAGTTTGGAAGAAGGATTGTCAAATGCACAACTCTTTGATGTACATGTCGCAGACACTCATTTTGCTGACATAATCCAATTTTTAACCATTGATACAACCCCCGAGGTATATTCTACAAAGTAGAAGAAAGGAATTGGTGGTCCATGCGACTGATTTTTCTATGATCATTGAACACTTGTATAAGATGGGCTCTGATGAAATACTGCGCTGATATGTTCTGGAGTTTGAACGATCTAGCATCCTTGCCAAAGCACATGGAGGAGTGGCGGGAGGACACTATGCTGGTAGAGCAACCTCACTGAAGATCTTGTGTGCGGGATTATGGTGGCCAATGATGCATAAGGATTCTAGGGCATATTGCAGGGCATGTGATGCTTGTCAGAGGATGGGAAAGCCATTGTAGAGGGATGAACTACCCTTAAATCCACAAATTTCTTTACAGGTGTTTAACAAATGGGTGATTGAATTTGTGGGTCTGATACAACCACCAGGGAAAGACGGGCATGCAATACATCATTACTGCAACTAAGTACTTGACGAGATGAGTGGGAGCACAGTTGATCAAAGACTATAGCGTTGCTGCAGCTGCGAAGTTCATTTTCGAATTTGTATTGACTCAATTTGGGTGCCCTAAGATACTGATGAGTGATCGGGGTACGCATTTCTTAAATGAAACAATTGTCACGATGCTTGAATAATTCCAGGTTTATAATCAGAAGAGTACGCTCTATCACCATCAAGCTAACGATACAATTGAAGCATTCAATAAGATCCTGGAGAACGCATTGGCAAAGGTTTGTAACGCGAGATGAAATTATTAGGATGTACACATACCAGCGGTCCTATGGGCAAATAGGACTGTTGAAATATGGAAACAAGAATATTCCAATTTAATTTGTCCTTGAATTAAATTGTGAATTAAAATCAAATTTAGTCTTAACGACTACTTGGAAATAATTAATTAATTTATTTTAAATTAATTAGTTGGAGAAATTCAAGTTAGAAGTCTTTTTGAAGTCATGCAAGAGTTATCCCTTAAATTAAGGAGATAAGATTGAGTTATATTTGAGTTGTAATTAGTTAACTCAGTTCACTGAGTTAAGTCCAGTTAAATTAGTTCCAAACTGTTTGAGGAAATAGTAGTGAGTTAACAGTCAGTTGATGCATTAATGCACTCAACTAGTGCTACTCCAATTAACTGAAGATTCCCTCATCAGAAACTCATGCATGTCTATTCTGAGAAAGACCCAGTTGAGATTAAAGTTCAAGGACAGTGTACTATTAGTTGCATGTGTTTTCTCATGGAGAAAACTCATGCATGCAGTCAAGGTTTCATCCTTGAGGATTGTGCAGTTTTGAAGGAGGGGTTTTCCACTTGGTAAGAGGCAAAATCATCCATAAGGAACAACACAAGGAAATAGGAGCTTGGAGGGCAGAGAGGAAGGCTGGAGAGAAGCCAAGATTTCCTGTGAGCATCTATGAGGATTGTATTGAGAGCTGGCTAGCTGTGAGAGCCAAGGCTTTGTATAATTCCTATGTATTTCCACCATGTATGATAATACAATAGTGTAGCGTTTTTAGCTGAGGCTTTCCCCAAAGTATTTTAATGTGTATTGTGCCATTGATTCTTCTTCTTCTGGTTATATTGTTCAGCTCGATCTTTAATATTCCACAAATTGATAGTAGAAGTAGGTTATAGTATTCTACTTTGATTTATATTGCATTATCGGGTTAACCTACACTGATTTTCTACATGGTGTCAGAGCTATGAACAATATACTGAGAAGAGAATTCGAAGTTTGAAGTTCGGGGTTGCAGGTGTGCTATAGACATATTTGGGCACTGCAAACCCAATCACATATGTCCATAAACCAAGGGCTTCTAAGTCCCTAAAAGTGTTGTTTCATACCTTAAAGGAGCAAGGTCAGCTGATTACATCATCTCCCAGAAGTTTTCCATGAAAAACCACTCAGAACTGGTCAAAGTAGGACCATACAGGCTGCCCAATGCAAAGGGTGCGATGCAACTCACTTGCCACAAGAAAAAAGTGCGATGCATACTAAAAAGCCCTTCTGTAGGGTGCGATGAGCGAGAGTAGACAAATGGCACAAGAAGTTTGCTAGGTGGAAACCCAGAGAATCTTATAGAAACTGCTCATTTGACACTTGCCTCTTTGAGTTCGCCCAAGGATGAGTAAGAGATCTAAAATCTCCATGTGGAACTAAGAACTATCAGAGAAATGACACTAATAAAAATCCAAGAACCTAACTCACCCCCCTGCAAATATCTATAAATGGATCCCTCATCCAAGAGATCCAGAGTTTGGAATTTGGTAATTTGCAAAGAGGTGCTGCTGGTTTCTCTTTGAAGACATTGTTGGGTGATCTTGCTTTGTGTGAGGTGAAGAGGGATTTCAAGCTGGGAGGATGGTGCTGGGTCAGACCAAGTGGTTGTAATCCTCTCTTCTACAACTTTTACTAATAAATCTATTTGATTTTTCCTCCATATTCTTGTGTATCTCTGAATATTGTGTTGATATATGCATTTGTATGGTCAATATATATCTGATCCTATATTGTTTACAGTGAAAGATCTCTATGCTTTGATGGTATTATGTTGTTATGAATCTACAAGTGCTCTTTGAAGCGGGACAAGTAAGGAAGCAATGGCGAGATTCTGTCAAAGGAGAAAGGAAACAAGCAAGGATCCAAGCGGAAGAATGAGATTGGTACTCTCTGCTTCTTTCTCCTCTCTCTCTCGTAAAGGAAAAACAAGTGACTTTAATCTGTTTGTTTCTAAGATATCTACCCGTCTTAGTGGGACTAGCAGCTCTGAATAAACACTAGATTTCCCGATAACAAAATGGTGACTCCACTGGGGAGCGATTATTTTGATTGCTTGTCTCTATTTGTTTGATTCATAAACCACAAACAGAGCCTGAACTTAAGCCAGCTAGCCTTCGAAATGCATTTGCTATGCAAGTGCAAAGTAGATCAATGCTACTTCAGTCAATCTCCGGGTTTGTTTATGAACTGTATAATTGACTTGCAAACATCCTAAGTGCCCTAGAGGTAGCTTGAGTAACCTCATTAGATCAGCCCCTATACTTTGTAGTTACTGAGTATCATTTGCTTGGCCTAAATCCCTGAACTAAACTGCAAACTGTGACCAAAAACCAAGTTAAAGTCTCATTCCTTGACCATCACACCCTCTCCTTTAGGAAATCTGGATGCATCGCACCTCCCATGTGCAGTAGGTGGGATGCATCCCTATTTCCCTGTGTTACAAGTGCGATGATCAGACAAGACTAGATCTACCTCCATATTTTGGTTTTTTCTTCACTCTCTTCAGTTTTATTCAGGAGTTTTGCTGTCTGTGATCAGTAGACCATTGTTGAAACCCCCTTTCTTTGCATCATCCAACCTCTATTGTACAAAGAATTGTGAATGTTTTTATGTATTGTGTGCCATTTAGAATTCTCTTTTACAAAATACTAGCTTAATCGAACTATCATATTTTGATTTGGAAGTGTCGCAAGTGTCGTTTTTAGTCAAAGAAAAGAATACTTCTCTTTTTGATAGTCGCTTACACTATTACTCTTGTATTTGATCTGAATTTATAAGTATTTCAAGTGTCGAAAGCAGTTTTCAATTCAAAATCGCAAAGTGTCATCTTGCCTTCCTGTCGTTTTTTTGAAAAGAAAATTGTTAGTACTGTTGCTTTGAAAGAAGAAATAATTTAGATTTGTATTTAGCATTCTTTTTGTCATTCACACATTAAGAAAGCAGAAAACAAATATATGCACGCGCATTTGCATTTAGACTGCTTGTTGATTTTGATTTAGGACAGTGCATCTAGTGTGTGTTCTATGCTCTATGTTGAAAGGATTTCATTTCTCTTTCCTTAGTAGCTAGGATTTTCATTGCAAAAAGAAGACTAAACGACTATTTATCATCTTAGATTGCATTTTAGGAATTCTATGTCTACATCACGTGGTGGACCTGAAAGGAAAATTTCTTAAGAAAGATCAACTGTAAAATAAATTTAATGAACATAAAAACGCTTTGGAACCTAACGCACAACATCTAGAAGTCTAGGCTAGAGACGTATTCCGGCGTCATAAAGCCTGGTAACTGTCGCTTTCATCGTAGGTTGGGTGATTCCTCCTCTTTGAGACGATAAGTGCTAGTACGGACTTGTGCTCCCACGTACCATCGAGTATATATTGGGAGACCACAATAGGCTATATCCTTTATCCTTAGGAAGCCGTGTCTGCCGCCCTATCGATCACAATGCACTGAACACAACATTCGGGAAGACTGACTGCCATACCGTAGAAAGTATTCTGCATTTTTGCGATTGGTTTCGCAATCCCTCTATCTAGATTTCTAGAGTAGTCTCTTTCATTCCTTTTCATACTCCTTAAAGGAAAAGGTCCATCTGAGCACTTGTCACTTCAGGCTCATTAAAAATCAAAGGTGACTAGAGTCATATTTAGCTTTTTATCGACTCTTAAAAATTGAAAAAGCAAGTTGTGTCAAAGCATCTAAAATTTATTTTAATCGGAATAACGACATTGTTCCCTCATTGGTCTTAGGTTGAGAAAATGGAGTCCACCAACCAAGGATTTCCCCTTGGGGGAATTCCTAGTCCTTTCTCCTCTTCGGGAGATGTTGGTGCACCTCATATGGCCACATTGTCCCTTCCAGGACTGACAATTGGCCTGCCGGTATGGCTTTTCTCGACCTCTGTCATTAAAATCATTGTGATTCCTGAACAATCGAATCAACAACTAGCTGATACCAGAGTTTCCCCCCAACCTTCTACTTCGTTTGTCTCTCCCTCTCCTTCTTCCTCTTCGCTTGGTAAAGATAGTAAAACTAAAAACCAAGTAACTGAGAAGAAGAAGAAGGGGAAGGAGAAGAAGAAGAAGGAGCCAACGACAAAAAGGGGCAACCGTGCATCGTCTAGCGAAAATCCACACACTGCACCGTCCAAACCTAAATCTCCATGTGTCATCTGCAAAGGATACCACTATCACCGAGATTGTCCTTACATCCCATGGATCCTAAGGGACTGGTCTCCCCGCTTGCACAATCTGGTGTCGTCAACCTCTGACAATCATGTTGAAAGTACACCATCAACTAGTGAAAGCGAAGTCACCGGACAAAAAGGAAAATCTAAATTTCCCTGCAGACTGTGTGAAGGCGATCATGCCCTCCACCATTGTCCCTTCCTGGACGAAGCTAAAAGAGTCTTGGATAATCGTCCTGTATCACCGCAGCGACTCCCTCCTGGGTACAAGAAACTCTTGCCGAATCCATTACTAGTTGAAAATCTGACTGACCCACCTTTGGAGTCGGCCGAAGCATCTATCATTGAAGATAAACCCTCTGAGTCCACATCGGACCAAAGTCAACAAGTCGAGACGGCAGTCGACCCCATCTTGACTTCAGAATATTTACCTTCAGATGATACAGTCACCGAAGAGAATGAGAACGACACCGTTCAAATTCTTTTTGTAAACATAGACTCCAATGAACATAGGGGCAATTTTCCCATCCCTTTACCGCAGGAAGGAAATTCATCAGAGTTGTATCCGGATTTTTATTCGGTCCCACCTCCAAGCAACCTAGTTGTTTCCTTCGATTGGAATCTACTAGGCAGACCCTGTTTACCATCTAATGTACCATTTTGAATCATAGTGCAAAATTACAAAATGGTCATGGTTGGTACCATCATAGATGAAGGGGCTTCTGTGAGTATCCTTTCCTCAATTGCTTGGAAAGCGCTTGGTTCGCCATCCCTTTTGCCTGAGATACGAAATATGATAGGCTTCGATAAAGGAACTAGTCGGCCGTTAGGGATCCTTCCAAGTTTGCCTATAACTTTGAGAAGGAAAAACGTTTATCTGAACGTAATGGTAGTCCAAGGACCTTCATATTACAATCTACTCCTTGGGCGCAACTACATTTATAGCATGGGAGCCGTCGTCTCCTCACTCTTTCAAGTAATGTGTTTTCCGCATAAAGGCAGAGTGGTCCAGCTCATAGACCAGCTTTCATTCCCCGGTTCACACATAGCTAATAGTCAAATGCCATCCTTAACAGGTCTTTTTTCACAAGGAATGTCTCATCAATATCCAATCTGTCCACTTGATGAGTGCGAGTGATTTGGTGGTCAAGACTGAAACCCACGGGGCATGCACCCTGGTCTGCTTTCGCAGGAAAACTTCAGGTATATGGTAGGTTTCTGCAGAGGATATATGACTGGTCTGACACACTCGTCTGTTTAGGAAAATGGGATTAGACCGGAATAAGATACCTCTGTTAGAAGGTATGCCTTTCCTGATAGAACAAATGTTTTGTCTGCAAATTGAAGGGTAACTTGGAGAAGGTAGGCCTTTCCCGATAGAACAAGTGTTTTGTCTGCAAATTGAGGGGTAACCTAGGAAACTCTACTTCGTTATACCTGGGGACATGAAAACTTTTTGTGTGAAAGTGAAAAACGACCATTTATTTTCTTAGTTTGTAGGTTCTTAACCCTTTAAACTCGTAGGATTGGTTGTTCCTAGCTTACATAATAAAAGGAGTCAGAGCATAATTTTGAATGGTGCAAGCTCCCTAAAAAATGAACCTATCGATGAGACAACCTTATTATACGACTAGCACGAGCAGTTTTACACGAAGTTCAAGCTCGTTAAAAATTAAACTTAGCAATGAGCATATGTTCCACCAGAGTTTAAGATCATTAAAAAATGAACCCACCTCCGGTAAATAACCATTGTGAATGATTATCATCATCTTTTGAGCCTTGGTCGCGTTCTTACCATCACCTCCACTCTGTTTTAGCCAATCATTCACCTCCATTTGATTCTTTACCCCTTTTGAGGAACATCTACGACGAGTGATCCTATTAGCCACCTTATTTACACTACTGTGATTGAAAAGTTCCAAACCTTACCTAGAACCAGCTACTATCTGAAAACATCACTCGTTCCTCAAAAAACGAGTCTCCTTTAAGCTCTTTTCATCTGACTCATAAAATATGAAAAGATTGTTGAGCAATTAGCCTCTCCAGCTCGTTAAAGTGATTAGAAGCGCTATCCCTCCTCTAGATTTTAATCTTTTTGGACCTGAGGGATTATTACACAAAAAGATTGAGCGTTTGTCTTGTTCGGCTCGTTAAAACTATCGAAAAGTCATCCCTTTCACATTGTTTTATACTTTTCGGACTTAAGGGATTATATTACGAAAAAGGAATATTGGAGTATTCTTTACGTCTCTTTTCAGACTCTAAAATTGAAAAGAACCGAGTTATCCTTGTCGTTAAACTCGTTAAAACAATAGCGACAAACTTGTCCATTCAGACAAGAGCGAGTTTCACTGTTGCTAGGCTCGTTAAAACATAGCAACGGGTTTGCCCGAAGGGAAAATTATAGAACAAGCATATGTTATCCTCCTCAAGCTTGACAAAAATAAAGAGGTACTGGTTAGAAATGACTGGGGAAAATTGGGAAGAAAACTTGAAGAAACTTTATTGGTAGCAGGTCGCTCTTGAACATGACACTTTCACTCCATCACCATGATTGAGTCGGGTTGGGTTATTCCGTTCACTGGTCATATCACCATTGGTCCACCATACCATCCACTTTTGGGGTTAATGCTACCAATCCATTTCAGTGTTGCCGATATGTTCAAGAGAAGTCGCTCAGAGAATTCACCTACCCAGCTTGTGTCTCATCCACTACAATCCCTTCATGCTTCATTTTTTCATGACCACCACCCTGAACCTTGTATCATCAGATCGTTTTCACCTCTACAAAATCATTTGCTCCGTTCTGTGTCACAGATGTAGGATCCATTAATGCCCTCCTATGACGGGTTACTTCTTGTCGACATCAGCTCATTATCCAAGAAGCCAACCTAGGGACAACCCTTTTAGTACTTTGAAGCTTTCATGCCTCAATGGCATGTTTCTCACTTCCGGCGACAAGTTTGCATTAATGGCCTTCGACTGAAAGACTTTGTGTGGTGTTCGACATAAACTCATGTATTCACACCACGTGAATTGTACTACAGTACCTTGAGGGTCATCATCATCATCGGTGATTCCTCTCGCATCTGTTAACAGTTTACATCATTGGCTGGTAATTAGGTGATGTATTTCCATGTTTGACATCAAAACATCTTTTCACATGGATCAACTTGTACTTCGGGCGAACATTGAACGAGTTTTGAAGACCTCGGATCTAGTTTCATCCATCCGGGCTGTGATATATTCAGGAGAATAAAGACATCAAATGTACATCATTGCTGCACAAATAATCATCCAAACTAAGGGATGATGGCTCTACGAGAATCATCAGTCTGCACACAGACGATTGTCTGTCCTATGTACATGAAAATGAATTTATCAAGCTCAGCATGGGAATTCCCACCTCAACTAGATCATGAAAATATTATGAAGATAATGTATTTTATTGTATTGTATCTTATTACAGGTCACCTTCTAGTGCGAAAAACCTCGGATCCTCATTATAAAGCATTTCACCTGACATCAAAAGATTTATGACCTCATGCTTTAGGGGGAAACTGTTATAGACATATTTGGGCACTGCAACCATAATCACATATTTCCATAAACCAAGGGCTTCTAAGTCCCTAAAAGTGTTGTTTCATACCCTAAAGGAGCAAGGTCAGCTAATTACATCATCTCCCAGAAGTTTTCCATGAAAAACCACTCAGAACTGGTCAAAGCAAGACCATACAGGCTGCCCAGTGCAAAGGGTGCGATGCATCTCACCTGCCACATGCAAAAAGTGTGATGCATACTGAAAAGCCCTTCTGTAGGGTGCGATGAGCGAGAGTAGACAAATGGCACAAGCAATTTGCTAGGTGGAAACCCAGAGAATCTTCTAGAAACTTCTCATTTGACACTTGCCTCTCTGAGTTCGCCCAGGAATGAGTAAGAGATCTAAAATCTCCATGTGGAACTAAGAACTATCAAAGAGATGACACTAATCAAAATCCCAGAAGCTGACTCACCCCCCTACAAATATCTATAAATGGATCCCTCATCCAAGATATCCAAAGGTTGGAATTTGGTAATTTGCAAAGAGGTGTTGTCGGTTTCTCTTTGAAGACATTATTGGGTGATCTTGCTTTGTGTGAAGTGAAGAGGGCTTTCAAGCTGGGAGGATGGCGCTGGGTCAGACTAAGTGGTTGTAATCCTCTCTTCTACGACTTTTACTAATAAAGCTATTTGAGTTTTCCTCCATATTCTTGTGTATCTCTGAATATTGTGTTGATATATGCATTTGTATGGTCAATATATATCTGATCCTATATTGTTTACAGTGAAAGATCTCTATGCTTTGATGGTATTATGTTGTTGTGAATCTATAGGTGCTCTTTGAAGCGGGACAAGTAAGGAAGCAGTGGCGAGATTCTGTCAAAGGAGAAAGGAAATAAGCAAGGATCCAAGCGGATGACTGAGGTTGGTACTCTCTACTTCTTTCTCATCTCTCTCTCATAAAGGAAAAACAAGTGACTTTAATCTGTTTGTTTCTAAGATATCTACCCGTCTTAGTGGGACTAGAAGCTCTGAATAGACACTAGATTTCATGATAACAAGGTGCAATTCGAATTCATATCATACTTCAAGGTTGGCCAATCGTGTTCTATTGCTTGAGACTCGAGTATGCCTTGGAAGGTAGCTCAAATTACATAGCATGGAAAGATATAATGGAGGATGTATTAGAAGACAATGGCTTGAAGGAATTCATTGATCAAGAAATCCCAAAGCCGGCTTCAACTAATACACAAGAGTTGGCTGAGTGGAAGAAGTGTGTGGTGAAGACGAGAAGGCTCATCCTTGAGGGAGTTCGAGACCATATTTTCTTGAGTCTCCATGGGAAGGATACTCCATTTTCAATGTGGAAGACATTGAAGGACCTCTACCAGAACAGTAGCGACCAGAGGAAATTGGCACTGAAGGATAAGCTTCAAAGAATCAAGTTGGAGAAGGGCGATATTAGTTCCACATATATGAACAAGCTCACCACCTGCAAAGATGAGCTTGGTAGTGTGGGAATAACAACTGCTGGTGATGATATGGTGAGCCTTGCTCTCCTTGGCCTTCGAAAGAGTTGGAATAGCTACCAGGACTCTGTGAATGGAAGGGAGAAACTGCCAGATTGGGAACGAATGTGGTCAGATCTTATGTAGGAGGAGATCAGGAGGAGCACTTGAGATGGTTCTTCATCCAAGAATAATGATGAAGAAAATCTTGCCTTAGCAAGTAAGGCAAGGAAAGGGAAGTGGAAGGCTTCCCATTTCAAATCGAATTCTTCTCATGGAAGGAAGAAGGGTGACATGTCTAAAGTAAGATGATTTAATTGTCACAAGATGGGACATTATGCGACTAATTTCCCATCGAAGAAGTCCAAGAAGGAATCCTTGGAAGGATCGGAAGGTGAGGCATTAGCCTCTCAATTCGAAATGGACTTTACCCTCATCGCATGCATGGTGTCATCGATGATGGGTTGTGTCTGTATCTTGACAGTGGAGCCTCATTCCACATGACCGGTGATAAAAAATTATTCAGTGCCTTGGAGGAGAAAGACCTCAATATGCACATAGAGATGGGTGACAACGGAAGGTATAGTGTTTCAGGAGTGGACACAGTTGGTTTTCAGAGGGAGCATTGAGCTCCTCTCACCTTGACAGATGTGATGTATGTTCTTGGACTGAATAAGAACTTGGTATTGATCACCATGTTGGAGGACAAAGGCTACGATGTTGTCTTCAGTAAAGGAAAGGTGTTCCTAAGACACATAGCCACGGTTCAGACCAAGAGGATAGGGATTCGGGTGAAGAATCTCTATAAACTAGAGGTAATTATTGTGAAGCATTGAGTATGAAAGTAGAATTGGTGCAAAGCCAAGACATTGGCAAGTTGTGGCATAGGCAGTTGGGCAATTTGCATCATGGGGCTTTGAAGATAATGCAACAAATATCTACAGGACTTTCCAAAGGTAAACTTGAGAAAGATGACACATGTGAAGGTTGTACCTCGGGAAAGTACACCAAATCTTCCTTTCATGATAGAGACAATCGAGCAGAGGCTATCTTAGAGCAAGTTCATACTAATTTGTGTGGACCATTCTTGACGGCATCCACAGTGAAGCGAAGGTATTATGTGATTTTCATTGACAACTATTCTCGTAAATGCTGGATTTATTTCATGAAGAAGGAACAAACTTTCACAAAGTTTTGTGAGTTCAAAGCTTTGGTCGAGAAAGAGTCAGAGAAGAAGATCAAGGCCTTGAGAAGTGACAATAGTGGAGAATATGTCTCTCAAGGGTTTAAGGACTTCTATGCAGCGGAAGGAATTAAATGAGAGTTGACAGCACCTCATAATCCATAGTAGAATGGGGTGGCCAAGAGGAATAACAGAACTATTGTAGGGGAAGCACGGGAAATGTTGCATGACCAAGGTCTGCCACTTCACTTGTGGGTTGAGGCATGCAACACAATGGTCTATTTGTATAATAGAAGCCCACATCGCATACTTGGGATGAAGACACTAGAGGAAGCTTTATTCGGTAAGAGACCAGATGTGGGTCACTTCAAGATCTTTGGCTCATCGGTATATTTCCATGTGACAAAGGATGCACGGAAGAATCTTGAGCCGAAAACAGAGTTGTGGATATTTGTGGGGTACACTGACACACCTCACAACTATCGGGTGTACTTTCCTACTAGTCGGAGGATAATGGTTCGCGGAGATCTCAAGTTTGATGAGTAGAAAGCCATGCAAGTTTCCCTTGAGAGGGAGCTCCAACTATTGGCTGTGGAGGAACTATTGGTTCCTAAGCAGAGGAGCATCAGACTGATGGGAAACAGTCGCATGCAAAGGTTCCAGGAGTGGAGACATCCACTCAAGCAGAGTCTTCCAGAGATGGACGGAAGTGCACAAGAGAAGCTGACAGATTGTTGAAGGATGCGAGAGAGAATGTGGGAGCACCATCTTCTCAGCGTAGACAAAGGAGGTCACCTGAGAGGTACACTAGATACATGGCCCTTGCTAGGGAATGTGTTGAGACCGAGCCATCTTCCTTTGAGGAAGCAGTGCAGCAGCCGATTTGGGTTGATGCTATGGTGGAGGAGTATGACTCGATAGTTCGTAACAGTGTTTGGGACATGGTTTCGAGACTGGAGAACAAGTAAGTTGTGAGTTCCCGTTGGCTTCACTAGGTAAATTAAGCTATTGATGGTAGTGTGGAGAAGCATAAGACAAGATTTGTTGCCCGTGGCTTTTCACAGGTCGAGAGGATCATGTTGCTGCAGTATATTTCGACAGAGGAGCAAGATGCTAACATTTTGACAAAGGCATTGTCAAAGTGTAAATTCAAGTTCCATAGAGACAGGACCAGGGTGGCAGATAATCCCTTTCTTGTTGAGAGGGAGTGTTGAAACATGGCAACAAGAATATTCCAATTTAATTTGTCCTTGAATTAAATTGTGAATTAAAATCGAATTTAGTCTTAACAGCTACTTGTAAATAATTAATTTATTTATTTTAAATTAATTAGTTGGAGAAATTCAAGTTAGAAGTCTTTTTGAAGTCATGCAAGTGTTCTCCCTTAAATTAAGGAGATAATATTAAGTTATATTTGAGTTGTAATTAGTTAACTCAGTTTACTGAGTTAAGTCCAGTTAAATTAATTCCACGTTGTTTGAGGAACTAATAGTGAGTTAACAGTCAGTTGATGCATTAATGCACTCAACTAGTGCTACTCCAGTCAACTGAAGATTCCCTCATCAGAAACTCATGCATGTTTATTCTGAGAAATACCCAGTTGAGATTAAAGTTCAAGGAAAGTGTACTATCAGTTGCATGTGTTTTCTCATGGAGAAAACTCATGCACGCAGTCAAAGATTCATCCTTGAGGATTGTGCAATTTTGAAGGAGGGGTTTTCCACTTGGTAAGAGGAAAAATCATCCATAAGGAACAACATAGGAAATAGGAGCTTGGAGGGAAGAGGGGAAGGTTGGAGAGAAGCCAAGATTGCCTGTGAGCATCTGTGAGGATTGTAATGAGAGTTGGCTAGCTGTGAGAGCTAAGGCTTTGTATAATTCCTATGTATTTCCACCATGTATGATAATACAATAGTGTGGGGTTTTTAGCTAAGGCTTTCCCCAAATTATTTTCATGTGTATTGTGCCATTGATTCCTCTTCTTCTAGTTATATTGTTCAACTCGATCTTTAAGCTTCTGCAAATTGATAGTAGAAGTAGGTTATAGTATTCTGCTTTGATTTATATTGCATTATTGGGTTAACCTACATAGATTTTCTATAAGGACAATGTGTAAAACATTGACAGGCCAAACTCTTTTCAGGTTGGTCTATGGGATAGAGGTTGTGATTCCCATGGAGTATATTGTGCCAAGTTTGAGGATTGCAGCACTGACTAATATGGAGGATCGCGAGACTATGGAGGAGTGACTTGGGTAGTTGATGGAATTTGAGGAAGATAGGTTTTTGGCAGGATTTCACCAATAGGTGCAGAAGGAGCGCGAGAAGGCATGGCACGATCGACACATTAAGCAGGGCACCTTCTGGGTAAATTATTTAGTGTTACTTTATGATAGAAAATTCACGAAGTTTCTTGGAAATTTTCAAATGCATTGGTTGAGGCCATATGTCATCAAGGAAATTATGGATGGTGGCATAGTTCATCTTGTGAAGCTAAATGGGTAATTATTTCCGAGAATATTCAATGGCAGTCAATTGAAGTTGTACAAGGGTGATCCTGCCCATGCGCAATGAATATATGACGATGAGATAGTCTTAGTACTCTAGGAAAATGCAAGGAGGTACAGGACTATAAACTACAATGTATGTCAATTGGACAGACAAAGTAAGGGGGTTGTGTGATGGAAGCAAGAAGGGCGTCACGAGGAGTTGTGCCATGGATATTGGTGTTGCACATCCGGTTCAAAATGTAGCCGTTGGGTGCATTGTAGATGATTAGATGGCTAAATTTCCATTAGGAGGAGCGAGGAGGCCGCATTTATGGTACAAATATTTGGAAATTTATCGTTAAAGATGCATTAATGATCGAGAATTAGAGAGAATGGTTTGTATTTGAATTTTAAATCACCTATAAATCTAGCATGAAAACCTGTATTGGAACACTTTTCTCTCTAAAAATCGATGGTGAGTTTTCTCGCCTTGGGTTGTGCTACGAGCTAAAGTCTATGAACTAGCCTGATTGGGAAGCACTTTTCTCACACCCAAGGTTAGCTAACATGTCTAAAACTTTCTGTAAGGTCTTCTTGGACATAATGGCTAAAGCTTTCCCCTTAACAGAAGCCACAACTAAAGTCGTTCCATCTGAAGTCGTAATGTCTAAAGCTGTAGCCGCTAAAGTCTCACCCCCTATTCCAACAGTGCCAAGGTCTCCTAGACCTAAGTAGGCTGCTGCTAAGAAGAAACAAAAGAAGCCGCAACAAGGTTCCAGTGACACAGTCACCTCGAAAAAACCCCACCAAAGTTCACCAAAAGGGGAAAATGGACAAGTCACAACGACCGCATGAGCCCCTTGACCTTGACGAAGAAGAGCTTCAGAAAGGCATTGAGGAGATGGAAGCCAAAGAGGGTGAGCCTATAACTCGGCTCCTGAAGTATATTCCACTGTGAAATGGAAAAGCGAAGGTACCGAAAGACCTAGATACTGCCAAATTTATGGTTTCTACAACACTGCTACCAAAGAAGGTGGTGTTTGAAGGCGCACTATTAGGGCGCATTCCCTCGCTCAAGTTGGACGATTGGGACTTGAAAAACCATGAGAAGTTCCCACAACTTGCATCGAACAAGTATTTGCCAAATATTTATTATGAATAGACCGGAGTAACGTGACTAGAGCCAATGAAGTGGGTCGTGGGGGTTGAGAAAGCAGGCCTGCTGAACATGCTCTGCATGCCACATTTCAGCAGATCAAGCATCAATACAGTCTATGTTCAAAAATTGCTCACCCTGGTGCATGATGGGTGTCTATGGTTGGGAGAACCCATCCCCATTTATGATATGCTAATCCATCGAATCACTATGTTACCTCATCAAGGGGTGGATCTAGCAGAGGCGTTTGGAGGAAACACCAAAGAAAAACAACTCGTAGACCAAATGAAGAGCGATTTTGGCTTGGTGAAGAAGTCGCGTGGATGTTCCATCCGTTCCATCACAAACAAGATGGTACAGTTTTCTGTGCAGATCTTGGCCTACAAGATCATGTAGAAATCTCACGCAGACGAGATTCTGGTGCTGGTAATTTCATTAGCTGCATAATGCGCTAAAGGTGTGCAGTACAACTGGGGACAGCACCTCTGCAAGGAATTTTTGGCCAACTATCGTGAAGCAAGACGAGGGCAACTCATTTCACTATTCTTGGCTCTTGCTTTTGATTTCCCTAGTCACATGGAGGTTTCCAGAAGATAGTGAATTTCCTCCACAAGAACCTGATTTACCAGAATCTGTGAAGTTCACTTCGCTATGGGCGACAAGGTCCCTGTGCGGGTCATGGGGACTAAAATGTTTTGGGTGCTGGTCGAGATGGAGCTCCGCATGGGGATCAGCCAGAGGCCGATGCTATCACTAACCCTATATGAACAAATTGGAGGCTTATCCAAAGTTCAAGGTGAACTTTCACAACATGTTTATCCACACGCGACGGGATCCAAAGAAAACATGGTACAAGCTATCCCATCTGGTGAGTGAGATAGATGCACATGAGGTCGTTGGGAAATGGCCAAGGGAGTGGATGCAACCCTCAGATCTAAGTGCGGGTACAAGAAATGGTGGGGAAATTTCCTTCGTGCGAACCCTAGCAGCACAGAAGCAAAAGGAGTTTGAGCAGGCCATAGCTCAAGACAAAGTTGTGTAACAGAAGAAGGAATTTGTTGCCAAGGCAACTGCTGCTAAGGCAACTACTGAGAAATACCATGTGGCTAAGGAGACTACTATTAATGTTGAGGATTCTGTTTCTCAGCACATCGAGGACTAGGAGGAGTCCGATGTTGAAGGAGGTGGGGGCGCGGAGCAGGGCACCCCCTTTCGAGTACAAAAGTGATCTAAGGAGCCAACCTCAAGACCTAGGAAGAAGAAAAAGTCTGACAAGCACACGCATGTCGATCCACTAGTCGTCACAGAGGGAGACTTGGACAAAATTAGAGATAAGGTCCATGACACCACAACATAATTATGGACGTAGATCGAGTAACAGTACCAGTAGATGATGGGAAATATGCATAAGGATGTACATGATCTGTAGATTCAAATGGGACGACTGCAAGTGAGCGTGGGCCAAGAAACTGGGATTGAAGCAAGCCTACAACAAGTGAACGCGACTGTCCTGGATACATATCAAACTTTGGACCTCAGAGTCATTCAGTTTTCGGATGGGGCCTTGCACGCCCAGTCCAAGGAAGCAAACACCCAATTGTCACAGCTTAAGGATCTGGGTGTCAATCCCACTACTCCTTATCCAAACCCTCCATGAACTACACCAAGGAGTATCTGACAAGCTAAGGGTTCGAGAGCTGTGCGCTCTGCTGGTGATCAGCGAGGTCAAGACCAACAACGGGAATATATTTGCAGAAAAGGCACAGGCACTAAAGGAGAAGGAATAAATAGCCACGCACAGCCAGACCTTGGAAGAAGAAATTACACAGGCATGTAATACGTTGTCAGAACTCAACACTCCCGAAGGTGTAGAGTCAACAACAAAGATTTGAAAGTTGGCTACAGCGGTTAGGGAATCTAATGATGAAATCAGTTGAGTCTGATTTGAACTTCAGTTGCAGATATTAGAGTTGCAGTTGAGATTGCAGCCGACCACTTCGCCAGAAATCCAGGAGTAGCACAGAGTAACGATTAAGAGGGGGATGGCAACATTAGACACAACAGTCAAGGACTCCACTAACTTATTCGAGCAGGTCATGGAAATTTAGGCATCTTTGTAGGAGTACCCCACTTCGCATAAGATCGATACTGATATTAGGGATAAGCAACAACAGTTTGATGAAATGAGGTCGATTGCACGCACTTTGGCCCCAGTCCAATGCTTTTCTCGACTACAGGAAGGAAAACAACTACAAACGGAGATTGAAGAGTTGTGTCGTAAGGAGGCCATCTTGAGGGCCAGAACACAACCATAGATAGAGGAAGCAATCCAACTGACTCTATTAATTTAGGACAAATTGAAGACCATCCAACAGACATAAAGAACAATGGGCCTCGCAATGGAAGGCCCAACTACAGAGAAGCTGGTCGAAGAAGTATAGTAGGTCACGGTGTATGGTACTACTAATTTGCAGGTTCTAAAGATGGAGTTCCATGAAATCCAGAATAATATTGCAACACCATTCGAGTGACTCGAGGGCAAGTCACCCAATTTGTGTTGGGGGCCTGTTGGGATGGGGTCCCTAGGGTTAAGTTTTGGTCAAATTTTGGGTTAATTTTTGTATAAAATGTAAAGTCTCCATGAAATGTGGAAGCAGAGCATGAAGATAGTATGACACAAAGGGGCTTTAGTCCCTTAGGTGGGTAAGTGATAGGAAGGTTTTGAGACCCGCCCATGGTCCGCGGACCATGGTATTTTAAGCAAATTTCTATATATAGATGAGTCATAGTGAGTCTAGAGAGATAACTAAGATAGAAGATCATTGTTTTGGGTAAGAAGCTAAGGCAAGAAAGGTCTTTTTCATGTACTTAGGCGAAAGGGGAAGGCTCCTGCAGCTGAGTGCATAGAGACCTTGGTAAGTCTGCAAGATGAGTGCGTTAGCCCCTGCAGTTGAGTGTGCAGGGAAAAGAAGTCTGTACTGATTTGATTATACCTAATAAAGACAATTTTGAGCCAATTCTAATGCATATGTGTCTTCTTTCTTACTCCTGCAAGTTTCTATATTTTCACTGTGTTACAATTTATATTAATTAATGCTTATCTAGTTTTCGAAAATAGTAGATCAATAATAATTATGCATGTTATGAATGATTAAGAGCCTTTGCGAAGATCTAGAAGTTTTTAAGTGCATTTACTGTAATCATCTGTATCAGAAGGGTTAAGGGTTTGCGAAGGTAGATCTAAGCCTAGGAATCACAGAAACCTATCACGTTGACCTTTGGATGTAGAAACATGGTTCTGTCATCCCCCAATACTGCTTCAAGTGAGACTGTAGCTTGCGCTACGTAGATTGTTGTCGAAAGGGCCAGCAGTTAGGGTTTTCTTGGTTGGCAGAGATAACGTTGAACCGGGGTCAGGCCCCATCAAGCCAATAGTTCTCTATTTCTCTGGCATCTTTTAATCCCCGTTCTGATTCGTCTTCTGCATTTGAACCCCCATATTCTCCAAATATCTCAAGCTTGTTATTAAAGTATCCATGAGGAGGTTTACATTGCAGTTGATATATGCGACTTGTCGTTCTAGTTGCATAAACCTCACTTTTGTAGGATCACGAGGGTCGTTTACAGATTCTCTACCATGATTAGGGTTTTAGGATTTTCGGCCTTGCCCATCTAGATCCCTGCAACCTCCACAAAATACCCAAAGAAATATACTATGATACCAAATGATCCATAAATTGTCATGAATATTCCACTGGACAGTGCGTCACAACAAATCTGACAATATTATATTAAAAATCTGAAATTCTACACTATTACAATTTTATTAAATGTCTAGATCTTTAGATTTTACTGTAATTAGTGCATGCATGCAAATGGAAATTATGTAGAAAATTGAGAATGATAAAATAGAGCTCGCACACACACATAATACACAATACATACTCTGGGAAACCCTTTTGGGAGAAAACTTAGCTAAAAGGTGAGGTCGCTCCGCTCTATTTATCTGTTTGGAAAATAAGGTTGCAGGTATAAAGAAGTAATGTCTATGGCCCATGGGTTGCTATAGTGCACAAGTCCTCTCTGTTTGTTTTATCTCCCATCTCTCCTAACTATATTTTCTTAGCTATGGAACAATATTCTCTCGAAAGAATGGAATGCCTCTTCCTCCTTGTGGCTCAATTATAACACGGCCTGATAGCCTACTAGTGGTTAAGTTTGACTACGTCAACTCTTAACTAAAGTTACAATATAGACTCTTTTAGAGTATTTTACATTGCAAACATGTGTTTAAGTCCTTTTCCATGAAGAATGGAGCCTGACACAACATCCTCTTGAACCGTGGTGGTGAAAACAGGAAAGTCAACTTCTAAGTGACATAAATTTTGCATACGAACTCTGATTGATGCGTTCCTTGCATCGTTGGAAAGATCTTTGTGTGTAGAATAATGTGAAAATGTGCTATGCTAAGGTGGTAAAGGTTTACCCCATAAAATGTTTTTTGATGCCTCAGAAAGTTCCCGGAAGGTTTCAGACCCCATTTGGCAAAACTAGGTCTCACTGGTAAAAATGGTCCCATGCGTTGATTTCTCCACTTCTTCCACTTTGAATGCATCGAGATGGATGAAAAACAATATAGTAATACAATTCGGATCTGAGTATCTGGCATTCTAGAAATGCCTATAATTACCAATGTATTCGCCATTTCCTAGAAATTGGTTTGTGGTTCCCCTCGTCTCCTCGAGCTCTATTCTTTCAAGGATTTGGGTGATCAATTTCCTTTGTGCTTCTTTGATGGGGCCTTTGCGGATGGTTCATGTGGGATGCCATGCTTTTATCCGAATCTACCATAATAAGGAATTTCATTTCTTCTGGAATGGTTACAGAGGTTCTAACAGTGGGGTTTAGATTGTGGCGTAGAGGGAATTATTCAAGATGTTTTTTGGCTTTCCATTGATTCCTTGGTCGGTGGTGACTCTAAGGTGGTAATTGATTGGTTGCAGGGGCGGAACTCTCTGGAGGTTCCTTTGCTTCACCATTGGATGGTTAACATCAAGGCTCTGCGCTCCACCTTCAATGATATCTCATTCTTACATATGTACCGAGAGCAAAAATTGGTCACCAATGTTATTTCCAAGAGAGGGATCCCTTTATGTTAAATTATGGTATTTTCTATGCTTAGAGAAGTTTACTTCAAATCTTTTTATTAGCCATTGTTTAGAAATCACATAAGCATAAAGTAAAGTGTAGATAGAACATTAAATGATTGATAGAAAACAAGCCAAGACAAGGGACACAAGATGTGGCGACTAGACAAGGACAAACCCCAATGTGGGGAAACCCTTTGATCAATTCTTCTTTAATCTTCAATAGTCCAGCAGAGAGAAATAGTACAATTCAGAATTCTATAATTTTATAATAGCAACAACAAACCCTAAATCAGTAAAGTCAAACTTGGTCAAAACAACCCTGGATTGACTTCTATTCAACTTGAATAACTCAGTCTTCAACAACTATCTTCAGCAGCCCAAAAAAATGCACAAACATCACTCAAACAACAGTAAACATCTGGTCAAAGTCTGGTCAAACCTGCGACAGCTCCTTGATAGTCAACGTTGGTCAAAGGAGTGGTCAAAACTGGTCAAAAGTCTTGAACAGAACTACAACTGGCCTAGGAGAGGCTTCCCAACCCAATCCACAGTCAAGAGGGCCTCCGTTCTGATCAACGCTATCCAATCAGCCCACCTGCAGCTACGTCAACCCAAGTCAACGCTGCCCTAACCAAAAATCAGCGTCTTCCTTCTTTAGCCACTCGTGTGAGAGAGAGAGGCTCATCTAATGCATAGGAGAGAGAGAAGATGAGTGATGAGATGAGCTCATAATGACTCAACCTCACTTGTACTTATATGATTTGTTGGGCATGTGTGCCACACATTTAGTTGTTGATCCACCTTGACAATTTGTCAAGTAAATACAAATTAATTTCTCCATAATTACTTTTCGGAATCGGATGAGCTTTAGATCAATCCTACACCTCTTGACAAAAGGAATCTAGGAAAAATATCAGCTGCCATAAATAAGGTGACCCACATGGAGTTTGTCCCTAGTTGCCAAATTTAACAATCCCTCTCAACTAGGGAGAACTCCATCTGCTAATCTGTCTGGCCGTCAGTCCTATCCCTGCCATCAAATGCACTGCCTTGCACTACTTGGCTCTCCTCTACTCTACTGAGCTATGAAGAAGAAGAAATGATTGATGATGTATGATACCATCCTCCACTGACCTAAAGTTAGTCTCAAAGTGTGTCATACTACTCTCACTGATCCTAGATCAGTATCATTGATCCTAGATCAATGAAGGTCATCCTAGCATAGGGAGTATGGTAGATACAACGATGCGTTCATCGATAGTACTACTAATGGTCCCTAACCCCATTTCCCTACTCATTGATCAGATGAGGGGTACTTCCCATGAGTCCAAGACTGCATGGGTAGGATGCCTCAACAGGAGAACTAATCATCCTATCCATAGGAGAATGAATCATCATGTCCAACAGTTTCCACGGGAGAACTAATCATCCTGTCCCACATGAGAACTAATCATCCTGTCCCACAGTTGCCACGAGGTGTCACAAGGGAAGGTTAAACCTTTCACCCTGTAAATAGTGCACCACGAGGGGAGGGTGAGTCGCCCTGTGGTTGCATGTCACTCCATGAAGTACTTCACACCCCCTGGATTTCCCAGAGCTCAATGTATGCATCATACATGACTCTGATAACAGGGTCTCTCAATGACACCAAGTCGTTCTCGGAAAGTCAAGAATTTGACCTTTCCTAGGGGCTTCGTCAAAATGTCGGTGACCTACTCATCTGTACTGATATGTTGGAGCCTTATTGCTCCCTGTTGCACCATATCCCGGATATAGTGGTACCTGATATCGATATGCTTGGAGAGACCATGAAATACAGGATTCTTTGATAAACAAATCTCGCTCTGGTTGTCACACAGGATCATGATAGTATCCAATGTAAATCCAAACAGCTCACTGAAGATCTTTTGTAACCAGACTGCCTCACAAGAGGCCATACTAGTAGCAAGGTACTCTGCCTCGACGATGCTCAAAGCCATCGACTTCTGCTTATTGATCATCCAAGATATTGAGGCAGATCCCAAAGAGAAATAACACCCAGAAGTGCTCTTTCAGTCCACCACACTGTCTGCCCAATCAACATCGGTATATCCATGTAGTCTCACATTTCTCGCAGTGTATCTCAACCCATGAGTGATTGCGCCATGAAGATATCTTAATAGATTTTTGGCACCAATCCAATGTGTGTGGTGAGGCTCAACCATATGTTGACTCAATGTGTTGACTGAAAAACATTTATCTGGATGAGAGTTCACCAAGAAAATCAATGCTCCGATGAGTTGACGATACTTGGTAGCATTTTGTAAAACAGGTTCAGCAACACTACTGCTTAACTTCTTGAAGTCAAGCTCCATTGGGGTAGTCATGGGCTTGCAGTCTACCATACTGAATCTCTCCAATATCTTCACCACATATTTTCCTTGAGATAGGAAAATCTCCCCTAGTTTCTACCAAACTTCTAGTCCTAGGTCCTTCATCTCGAACTCGGAAGCCAACTCCCCCTTATATTTGAGAATGAGAGGGTCCACACCTATCAAAAAGAGGTTGTCAATGTACAACACCAGTATGATAGGTTTGTCATCTTCAACCTTAAATTAAAGGTTAGGGTCGGCTTCACTCCTAGTGAATCCCAACTTCATCAAGTAGCTATCGATCCTCTCATACCATGCTCGGGGTGCTTGCTTCAGCCCATAGAGGATTTTCTTCAACCTGCACACATGATATTCCCAATCATGAATCTCAAATCCTTCAGGTTCTCCACATAGGCTTCCCCTTTTATCGAACAATGCAAGAATGTGGTCTTAACATCCATCTGATGTAGGTTCCATCCTTGCGAAGCAGCAAGGGCTACGATCAAGCGAATGGTGGTATATCGGGCAACAAGTGCAAATATCTCGTCATAGTCTATACCTTCATTCTGAGAGAAGACACGAGCAACAAAACGAGCCTTATACTTTTCAACACTTCCATCAACTCCATGCTTTATCTTGTAAAGCCATTTTGAAGTGACAATGACTTTGTCCTAGGGTCTGGGGACCACATCCCAGACATTGTTTTTCATGAGTCATATTTCTCAGTCATATCATCCTTCCAGAATTGATTCTTGACAACTTCTGCAAATGATGAAGGCTCATTTTGGATGATCATGCTCATGATGGTCAAGTATCCCTGATACGTGGCCGACTTCTTACTTCCCCGGAAAGTCCCTCTTCAATGTGTCCTTCAACATCATCAAGTGTCCCCCTGAGCCATGAAGGCCTCTTCCTAGAAGAGGAAGGCTCTTGTGGAGGGGGATCAATAGGATCCATAGGTTCTTCCACATCGGGCATCATCTCATCTTCCTTGTCCTCTGATTTCCTAGTGTCGACTTCTTTAGATTCCCTTAGAGTAGGAAGATTGTCAAGTTTTCTAAGAGCCATATCTTCATCAAAGGTGACATCATGGCTAATCTCGACTTCCCTTTGACCAGCCACATAGATTCTATAGCCCTTAGTATTTTCACTATAGCCCATGAAGATTCCTTTCTTTCCAAATGCACCCAATTTATTCCTTTTCTCTTTCAGCACATGAAAATATATAGGACTTCCAAAAATTCTAAAATGAGATACATAAGGTTTCTTACTAGTGAACATATCTTCGGGAGTCTTGGAACCTAATGCTTGATGAGGTCATCGGTTTTGTACATATACGACGGTATTCGCAGCTTTGGCCCATACAAACTTTAGAAGTATTTTATCATGGAGCTTAGCACGGACGACCTCCACAATCATACGATTCTTCCTTTCTGCCACAACATTTTGCTCAGGAGTATATGGTGTTGTAGTCTCCCTCTTAATGCCAGCCTCTTTGTAAAAGTCATGGAACTCATTGGATTCATACTCAGTCCCATTATCAGTCCTTAAGGTCTTGATCTTCTTTTCAGTTTGATTCTCGATCAAGGCTTTGAAGTGACGAAACCAAGAGAACACTTCATCCTTCTTTTTCAAGAAGTAAATCCAAGTCTTGCGAGAATAATCATCTGTAAAAGTGAGGCAATATAAATATCCTCCCAAGGAGTTCACAGGCATCATACGAGATATGTTTGAGTGAACCAACTGCAATATATCAAAGATCTTGCTTTGGCTTGAGGGGAATGGTCCCCTTTTGAGCTTTCCTTCGGCACATCCCATACATACACCTTCTTGCTCTAATTTGAACTCGGGCAACTTGATCACCATTTTCCTCACATCGGGTAGACCTTTATAATGAAGGTGACAAAACCTTCGATGCCATAGTTCGGACTGAAGATATGTGTTACAAGACATGACACCCAGCGGACTTCGTCCGACATGATATAATGAATCAACTCGAAACCCAAGAGTGAAAGCATCTTTAAAGTTATTTTTTCATACACATACCTTTCCATCAATGAATGCCATCTTGTAGCCTTTGTCTTCCATTTCCAAAATGGACACCAGGTTCCTTTTGAGATCAGGTACATATAGGAATTATTGTAAATGAATTGTATTTCCCTGATTCAAATGAAGAGTGACATTCCCTACGCCCTTCACGGGATATTTTGAGTTGTCCCCAAGAACAATTTCCAAGTTGGTCTCTTTCTCTATCAGATTAGAGAAAGCTTCTTTGTAACCAGTGAAGTACCTTGAGGCACCACTATCAAACGAGTCCAAGGGAGCAGTACTAGAGAGGGCCGCTGGTAGATAATATTCATCTTGCTTATTGTTAACAACATTAGATTCATACCTAGAGTTTCTTGCCTTCTTGGAGAGTTGACCTCTTCCTTGATATCTGACATTCCTTTTTCATTGAACCTTCCATTCCTTTGATTGCCACGAAAGTGATTTTAATCATCTTCATGGTGTGAGTTTGTTTTATCAGGGCATTCCCTCGCATAGTGGCCCATTTTGTTGCAATTGTAACATCGTCCTTTTCTTCCACCTTTCTATCTGGTCTTTCCTTTGGATTTAGCCCCAGAATAGTTTCTTCTTTTAGCATGAGAAGAAAAGGCAGAGGGATTTCCTTTAAGTGTGGGCATTTCTTACCCTCCCATCCTTGTTTCTTCTTGAATGAATCTTGCCATCAATTCCTCAAATCCACGAATTACATTATTATTGAGAAGAGTAGTCATGAATATATACCATTCAGGTGGTAGCCCTCTGAGAGTTGTGATAGTCATTTCCCCGTCAGGAACTACTTCCCCAATAGATAGGAGATCATTCTTGATCTTGGTGATCCTTAAGAAATATGCTTGCATACTCTCATCTTTTCCCTTCTTAATTTCCTTCAGCTTATTTCTATGGAACAAAACTTGATTTGCATCATTAACTTTAAATAAACTCACTAGTCTATCGTAGATTTCCTTAGAGGTGGTCAACTCGGAAACATAGGTCACCAAGAGCTTGTCGATAGAATCCCAGATGATCTTCTTTGCTTTGAATTCAACCCTGGTCCACTTGTTCCTAGCAGTAGCGGATGCATTTGATGGGGGCTCGACAATTCTGCCTCTCACATGGTCCAACACTTCCTGCTCTTCTAATGTAAGATCGAGAGACATATTCCATCCATGATAGTCAGAATTCTCACAAAGTTTGTCTTCAGCAGGGAAGTGTGCTGAGGACCCCATGAATTCTTTAAGATTGCTTCAATAGCCTTCGATGATTACTCTAGCTCTTGCTCTTTCTTGGGATTTGTCTTCACCTCACCTCTGATACCATGTTAAATTATGGTATGTTTTATGCTTAGAGAAGTTTACTTCAAATATTTTTGTTAGCCACCGTTTAGCAATCACATAAACATAAAATAAGTGCAGATATAACATTAAATGATCTACAGAAAACAAGCCAAGACAAGAGACACAAGATGTGGCGGCTAGCAAGGGACAAACCCCAATGCAGGGAAACCCTTTGATCAATTCTGCTTTAATCTTCAATAGTTTAGCAGAGAGAAATAATACAATTCAGAATTCTATAAGTTTATAATAGCAACAACAAACCCTAAATCAGCAAAGTCAAACTTGGTCAAAACAACCCCGGATTGACTTCTAGTCAACTTGAAAAACTCGTTCTTCAACAACTATCTTCAGTAGCCCAAAATGTTGAGATTGCACCAAGATGATGGAGCTTAGTGAAAAGAGTCGCCTTCACTAAGTGGGCCCGCAGGCAAATTATGGCACAAGTTCTATTTTTTATCACAGTGTGAGTGATCACAATGTGGGTGACCAAAGTGTGGGTGACCACAGTGTGGGTGATCAAAGTCTATTTTTAGAATGGCTGTCAAAAATAGAAAATTCAAATATTATTGTCTCATAATAATATTTGGACTATAAACTTGATCTTATTCTCTTGGAGCACTTCAGTTTGAGCTACAGATGTGGCTCATGCAGCTGTCAGAAGGAAGTACGCTTTTCTTATGAGTCAGTTGAGTTGTTGCATGCATGACTTCAGTTAGAACTCAATCAGTTGAGTTTGGTGGAGTTGATTGTGGAGTTGATGGAGTTGTGTTCAGTTTGACTTGGTTAAACTAGTTGTAGTTAGTCTAACTGCAAATAGACTAATGATGGGTTGTTAAACTAATTATTAACTCATAATACAACTACAGAATAAATCAGTTAACTCAGTTGCATGTCAGTGCATGTTCAGTTCAGCAGGGACAGGTGTTAGAGAATCAGATTGCTATCAGTTGTGACTATAGTTGTGCATCAGATCTTGCACAATCAAGGGATTGAGTATGCCAATGAGTTTGCTCATGTATTTGCCTAGTTTGTAGCTTCTTCTCACGTCTTACACATTGTGAGTGATTCTTTGGAGGTGAAATACGAGTTTGGTAGACCATTCTCATTCATTCTTGAGCAGGTATTGAGCAGTGGAGGCAAGCAAGCAGTGGAATAGATTTGGAGATAAGATCTTAGCTGTATTGTGTGTAACAGGTGGAGCTGGTACTGGATTGCTTGTGATAAGCATTTTACTTTGTAATGTTACATGGTCTCAATCATTAATATACAGATAGTGTGGGGTTTTTAGCGAGATGCTTTCCCCGGGTTACATACTATGTTAATGTGTGAATACTCTTGATGTTTTATTGTTATTGATGCTGCGATATTGATGATCAACGTAGAGGAGCTTATGTATTGTGTATGTATTCCACAATAGTACATGATCAGGATAATCTCTGTTGAATATGTGTTAAATTATTCAAAATTTCTACATGGTATCAGAGCGAGCTAGATAATTGTAGAAAAATTTTCTACATGGTATCAGAGCTGTTGATCATCAGATCTACTATTCATGAAGTGTTTACATTCTATTTCTTCAGGCAGAGTATGTAATCGGGCCAGATAGCCTCTGGATTCATCCTTCCTTTGGAAGGTGAGATATCCGATGAATGCCCATACAGTCAATCTCTGTACGAGAAATATTGTGTTCTCACGAATCTTAGATCCGAGGCGGTTGAGTTGGTTGCTAGTGGAATTCGAATTTGCAGCAGTGTTTTCTTGGTGACAACGCAGCAATGTCTTTCAACGGATTGCGATTGGAGTATGCTCTTGAGGGCAGCTCAAACTATATTGCATGGAAGGATAGGATGGAGGCAGTATTGGATGATAACGGGCTGAAGGAGTTCATAGATACGGATATCCCAAAGCCTACTGATGTTGCTGAGGCAGAAGTTTGGCAAAAGAAGACCGCAAAATGTCGAAGGATTCCGTTGGAGGGCGTGAAGGATCACATTGTGTCCAGCCTCCATGGAAAGGCTACTCCATATTTGATGTGGAAATCACTAACAGAATTATTCCAAAGCAAGAGCGATCAGAGGAAGCTGGCACTCACAGATAAACTCATAAACATCAAATGCGAGAAGGGTGACAGTATTCCCAAGTATCTCACGAAGTTCACTCAGTGTCGAGATGAGCTGGGAAGTGTGGGGGTTACTGTTGATGATGAGGACTTGGTGAGCTTAGCTCTCCTTGGTCTTCCGAAGAGTTGGCATTCCTATCAGGACTCTGTCAGTGGTCGGGAGAAATTGCCAGGATGGAAAAGACTATGGTCAGATCTTGTGCAGGAGGATATCAGGCGGAGTACCAGGGACGGATCTTCGTCAAAGGGAGCTAATGAAGAGAATTGTGCTTTGGCTGCCAAAGCAAAGAAAGGGAAGAGCAAGAAATCTTCTCATTCCAGTGCGAAAAGCAAGAAGCAGGACATGTCCAAGGTGAAGTGTTTTCACTGTCACCAGCACGGACACTATGCCACTAATTTTCGGCAGAAGAAGAAGAACAAGCAGGCTGCTAGATCTTCAGCAGGAGAGGCTCTAGCATCACAGTTTGAGCTTGATTTTTCATTGATCGCATGCTTGGTTTCAAGTGTGATGGGATTAGTGTGGTTCTTGGACAGTGGTGTGTCTTTTCACATGACGGGAGATAGAGATTTGTTCTCTGATCTGGAGGACAAAGATCTTGGAGTGCACATCGAGATGGGCGATGATGGTAGATACAGTGCGACCGGTATCGGTACCATTTCCTTTGAGAGGGAGTCTGGTAAACCCTTCGTATTGAAGGAAGTCATGCATGTTCTAGGATTGATGAAGAATCTCATCTCAGTGGTGATGTTAGAAGACAAGGGGTATGATGTTGTTTTCAACGAGGGAAAGGCTTTCCTGCGCAGCAAGACAACTAGTGAGACCCGGAAGATAGGGGTTCGAGTGAGGAACCTGTATCAGTTGCATGTATATGGATGCGCAGCAATGGCGGGCAAGGCAGAAGGATTGGTGAGCCGGGATGATGGCGAGTTGTGGCACAGGAGATTGGGTCACCTTCACCATGGAGCCTTGAAGATACTGCAGCAGATCACTACAGGGCTTCCTAAAGGCACACTTGCGCAGTCAGATCAGTGCAAGGGGTGTACTTTGGGAAAGTTTGTGAAAGCCACCTTTCACGAGAAGGATAGTCGCGCCGCAACGGTTCTTGAGAGAATTCACACAAACGTGTGTGGACCTTTCTCAGTTGCTTCGACAGCAAAACACAGGTATTATGTGATTTTTGTTGATGATTTCTCTTGTAAGTGTTGGATCTTCTTCATGCAGAAGAAGAGCGAGACATAATCAAAGTTCTGTGAATTCAAAGCACTGGTCGAGAAGGAGTCGGGGAAGAAGGTGAAGGCTCTTAGGAGCGATAATGGTGGTGAATACATCTCGGGCGAGTTCAAGGATTTCTGCAAGGCAGAAGGGATTCGTAGAGAGCTCATAGCTCCCCATAACCCACAGCAGAACGGGGTAGCTGAGCGGAAGAACAGAATGATTGTGGGTGCTGCACGGGCAATGTTTCATGATCAGGGCCTACCCCTTCACTTGTGGGCGGAAGCATGCAATACAACAGTTTATGTGCAGAACTGTTGTCCTCATAGGATACTTGGCATGAGTACACTTGAGGAGACTTATTCTGGTAAGAAGCCTGATCTTTCTCATTTGAGGATTTTTGGTGCTAACATTTACATGCATGTGACGAAGGATGTCAGGAAGAAGTTGGAGCCGACCGCAGAGGTTGGGATATTTGTGGGGTACACTGATACGCCCCACAACTATCGTGTGTATTTGCCAGACAGTGGTAAAACTGTTGTGCGACGGGATATAAAATTTCAGGAGGAGAAAGCCATGAAGTGTTCGCTTGAGAGGGAGCTACACTTGCATGCATATAAGGAGCTATTAGTTCCTAAGGATGAGCTTCAGGAAGTCGATCAGCCACAGAACGAGGTTCATGGAGTGGAAGAGACCACTCATGCAACGCCAACCATCAGAGGGCGAAAGCACTTGACAAAAGCTGAGCGACTGGCTCAAGATGCAGAGAAAGTTGTAGGACCACCTATAGCCCAACGCAGGCAGAGACAGTCACCTAATCGGTACACTGGATACATGGCTCTGATGAGAAAGTGTGTTGTGACTGAGCCATCCTCTTTCGAGGAAGCTGTGGAGGATCCCGCATGGGTAGACGCCATGGTGGAAGAGTATGATTCTATTGTAAGAAACAGTCCATGGGAGATTGTTCCTAGACCGGAAGGGAAATCAGTGGTGGGTTCGAGATGGATCTACAAGGTCAAGCAGGCAGCTGACGGGAGTGTGGAGAAGTACAAGGCAAGATTTGTTGCCCTAGGCTTTTCACAGATAGAGGGGATCGATTATGAGGAGACCTTTGCACCTGTCGCAAGGTATTCTTCCATACGGACGATTCTTGCTCTCTCAGTGCAGATGGGATGGCACATTCATCAGATGGATGTGAAGACTGCATTCCTCAATGGAGTCATTGAGGAGGAGGTGTACATTGAGTAGCCTGAAGGCTTTGAGGTCTTCAGCAGCGAGTCGCATGTGTGCAGGCTCAAGAGAGCATTGTATGGGTTGAAGCAAGCACCACGTGCTTGGTACACACGGATAGACAGATATTTCACAGGACTTGGATTCTCCAAGAGCGAGGTGGATCCTAACCTATACCAGATTGTGGTGGAGGGTAAGTTGCTTATCATTGTACTGTATGTTGATGATTTGATTCTAATGGGTGATGAGCTGTTGATACTGTCACGCAAGAAGGATCTTGCTACAGAGTTTGAGATGAAGGACTTGGGCCTCCTTCACTATTTCCTAGGATTGGAAATATGGCAGCGCAGTGGTGGACTGTTTGTTTCTCAATGCAAGTATGCTCGGGAGATACTGGAGAAGTTCAACATGCATGACTGCAAGCCTATTGATACTCCTCTTCCTGGAGGTTGGAGGAAGGAGGATGCCACTTCGGGAGAAGAAGTGGATGCCACTGTTTATCGACAGTTGGTGGGGTCACTGATGTATTTGGTCAATACACGACCTGATATATTCTATGCAGTTAACCAACTTTCACAAGCTATGGTTAAGCCTAACAAGCTCTTCTGGAAGGCGGGCAAGCATGTATTGCGTTGCTTGAGAGGCACATCGGGATATGGTTTGTGGTACAGACAGGAGGATGAGGTGAAGCTATGTGGCTTCACAGATGCAGATTGGGCAGGGAGCCCAACGGACAGAAAGAGCACATCAGGAGGGGTCTTCAATATTGGATCGACAACATTTTCTTGGTACAGCAGGAAGCAGAGATCAGTGGCACTCAGTTCAGCGGAGGCCGAGTATATGGCAGCAAGTTTGGTTGCATGCGAGGCTATATGGATGAGGAAGATCCTGGTTGGTTTGTTTGGTTCTCATTTGGATCCTACTGTGATTTACTGTGATAACCAGAGTTGCATTAAACTCTCGGCTAATCCTGTATTTCATGATAGATCTAAGCATATTGACATCAGGTACCATCATATCAGAGATTGTGTGCAGCGGAGGAGCATGTTGCTTTCATACATTCCAACGGAGGATTAGGATGCTGATATTCTGACGAAGGCTCTCACTAGGAGCAAATTCGAGTACCACCGAGGCAAGATAGGGGTTGCTGATAATCCATATCTTGTCAAGAGGGAGTGTTGAGATTGCACCAAGATGATGGAGCTTAGTGAAAAGAGTCGCCTTCACTAAGTGGGCCCGCAGGCAAATTATGGTGCAAGTTCTATTTTTTATCACAGTGTGAGTGATCACAATGTGGGTGACCAAAGTGTGGGTGACCACAGTGTGGGTGATCAAAGTCTATTTTTAGACTGGATGTCAAAAATAGAAAAGTCAAATATCATTGTCTCATAATAATATTTGGACTATAAACTTGATCTTATTCTCTTGGAGCACTTCAGTTTGAGCTACAGATGTGGCCCATGCAGCTGTCAGAAGGAAGTACGCTTTTCTTATGAGTCAGTTGAGTTGTTGCATGCATGACTTCAGTTAGAACTCAATCAGTTGAGTTTGGTGGAGTTGATTGTGGAGTTGGAGTTGTGTTCAGTTTGACTTGGTTAAACTAGTTATAGTTAGTCTAACTGCAAATAGACTAATGATGAGTTGTTAAACTAATTATTAACTCATAATACAACTATAGAATACATCAGTTAACTCAGTTGCATAGTGCATGTTCAGTTCAGCAGGGACAGGTGTTAGAGAATCAGATTGCTATCGGTTGTGACTATAGTTGTGCATCAGAACTTGCACAATCAAGGGATTGAGTATGCCAATGAGTTTGCTCATGTATTTGCCCAGTTTGTAGCTTTTGCTCACGTCTTACACATTGTGAGTGATTCTTTGGAGGTGAAATACGAGTTTGGTAGATCATTCTCATTCATTCTTGAGCAGGTATTGAGCAGTGGAGGCAGGCAAGCAGTGGAATAGATTTGGAGATCAGATCTTAGCTGTATTGTGTGTAACAGGTGGAGCTGGTACTAGATTGCTTGTGATAAGCATTGTACTTTGTAATGTTACATGGTATCAATCATTAATATACAGATAGTGTGGGGTTTTTAACGAGATGCTTTCCCCGGGTTACATATTGTGTTAATGTGTGAATGCTCTTGATGTTTTATTGTTATTGATGCTGCTATATTGATGATCAACGTAGAGGAGCTTATGTATTGTGTATGTATTCCGCAATAGTACATGATCAGGATAATCTCTATTGAATAAGTGTTAAATTATTCAAAATTTCTACACAAAATAGTGCACAAACCTCAGTCAAACAGCAGTCAACATCTAGTCAAAGTCTGGTCAAACATGCGACGGCTCCTTGATAGTTAGCGTTGGTCAAAAGAGTGGTCAAACCTGGTCAAAAGTGTTGAACAGAACTGCGGCTAGCCTAGGAGAGGTTGCCCAACCCAATTTGAAGACAAGAAGGCCTCCGCAGTGGTCAACGCTATCCAATCAGCCCACCTGCAGCTAGGTCAACCCAAATCAACGCTGCCCTAACCAAAAATTAGTGTCTTCCTTCTTCAGCCACACGTGTAGAGAGAGGCTCATCTAATGCATAGGAGAGAGAGAGAGAGAAGATGAGTGATGAGATGAGTTCCTAATGACTCAACCTCACTTGTACTTATATGATTTGTTGGGCATGTGTGCCACACATTTAGTTGCTGGCCCATCTTGACAATTTGTCAAGTAAATACAAATAAATTAATTTCTCCATAATTACTTGTTGTAATCAGATGATCTTTAGATCAATCCTACACCTCTCGACAAGAGGAAAATCTAGAAAAAATATCAACTGCCATAAATAAGGTGACTCACATGGAGTTTGGCCCTCTTTGCCAAATTTAACACTCTATGCCGCGGTATTATGTTTTTTGAACTCCAGATTGGTGACATTTTACATGAATCTTGCTCCTTTGGCTTCTAATCACATGTTTCCCTTCTTTTGGGGCTTGCCTCTGTTACTTTGTGTGGTATTTATCCTTTGTTTAGGCCTCGTCTTTTTTTTTAGGTGTTGTCATTGTTATTTTTCAGTGATCTTCCCTCTACCTCTTTGGTTTTCTGTTGTTAGGATCCAATGTTTTTGTCTTTTTCTCTTGAGTTTCTGTGACCTCTATTACTTAGTCTGGTCTTTCTCCCCAGTTTAGGTGTTGTCAATGTTATTTCTTAGTGATCTTCCCTTTACCTCTTTGGTCTTCTGCTGGTCGGATTCAGTTTTTTGTCTTTTTCTCTTGGGTTTCTGGGACCTCATTTTAATTATATGTAATATGTAATTTCTCAATTTCTCATTTTGATTAATGAAGAATGAAATTGATCCTATGTAATTTCAAAACAAAAGTAATTTCTATGAAGAATGAAATTGATCATATGTAATTTCTCTATGAAATAATGAAGAATGAAATTGATCTTATGTAATTTCTCATTTTGATTAATGAAGAAAGAAAGTAATGAAGATTAATCAAAATGAAAAAATGAGAATAAATATTTCTCATTTTGATTAATGAAGAACTAAAGTAATGAAGATTTTGATTAATGAAGAATGAAAGTAATGAAAATGTAATTTCTCATTTTGATTAATGAAGAATGAAAGTAATGAAGATGTAATTAATGAAAATTAATAAAAATGAAAAACGAAAGTAATGAAGATGTAATTTCTCATTTTGATTAATGAAAATTGATTAATGAAGAATGAAAATAATTTGATTAATGAAAATTGATTAATAAATTTCTTATTTTGAGTATGAAAATTGATTAATGAAGGAAATTATTTTCTTATGTTGATTAATGAAGAATGAAAGTAATGAAGATTAGTTTCTCATTTTGATTATATGCAATTTCTCATTTTGATTAATGAACTTATCATTTTGATTAATAAAAATTAATTAATGAAAAATGAAAGTAATTTCTCATTTTGATTAATGAATTTCTTATTTTGATTAATGAAAATTGGTTAATGAATTTCTCATTTTGATTAATGAAAATTGATTAATGAATAAAAGTAATTTCAACTAAAGTAATGAAGATTTTGATTAATGAAGAATGAAAGTAATGAAAATGTAATTTCTCATTTTGATTAATGAAGAATGAAAGTAATGAAGATGTAATTAATGAAGATTAATAAAAATGAAAAACGAAAGTAATGAAGATGTAATTTCTCATTTTGATTAATGAAGAATGAAAATAATTTGATTAATGAAAATTGATTAATAAATTTCTTATTTTGAGTATGAAAATTGATTAATGAAGGAAAGTAATTTCTTATGTTGATTAATGAAGAATGAAAGTAATGAAGATTAGTTTCTCATTTTGATTATATGCAATTTCTCATTTTGATTAATGAACTTATCATTTTGATTAATAAAAATTAATTAATGAAAAATGAAAGTAATTTTTCATTTTGATTAATGAAAATTGGTTAATGAATTTCTCATTTTGATTAATGAAAATTGATTAATGAATAAAAGTAATTTCTCATTTTTATTAATGAAAAATGATTAATGAAAAATAAAAGTAATGAAGATTAGTTTCTCATTTTGATTAATGAAATTTGATTAATGAAGAATAGTTTCTCTAATTTTGATTATATGTAATTTATCATTTTGATTATATGTAATTTATTTTGATTATATGTAATTTCTCATTTTGATTAATGAAGAATAAAAGTAATGAAGATTAGTTTCTCATTTTGATTATATGTAATTTTGAATTTTGATTATATATAATTTCTCACTCTGATTATATAATTTCTCATTTTGATTAATGAAAATTGATTAATAAAGAATAAAAGTAATTTTGATTACTGAAAAATGAGAGAATATATGTAATTTCTTATTTTGATTAATGAAGAATAAAAATAATGAAGATTAATTTCTCATTTTAATTACGGGAAAATGAGAGTATATATGTAATTTCTCATTTTGATTACTGAAAAATGAAAGTATATATGTAATTGTTAATTAAAATGAAAGTATATGTAATTTCTATTTTGATTAATGAAGAACACATATTTCTCAAAATGAAATTATATGTAATTTCTCATTTTGATTATCTGTAATTTCTCATTTTGATTAATGAAGAATACATATTTCTCAAAATAAAAATAGAACACATATTTCTCAAAATGAAAGTAAAACAAAATGAAGAATAAAAGTAATGAAGATGTAATTTCTCATTTTGATTAATGAAGAATGAAAATAATGAAAATGTGATTTCAAGAACAAAACGAAGAATAAAAGTAATGAAGATATAATTTCTCATTTTGAAGAATGAAAATAATGAAAACATAATTTCAAGTATATGTAATTTTTTATTTTGATTACATATTTCTCATTTTGATTAATGAAGAATGAAAATATTTGACTCATTTCTCAAAATGAGAAATGAAGAATGAAAATATTTGACTCATTTCTCATTTTGTGATTTATTTTTTCATTTTGATTAATGAAGAATGAAAATATTTGACTCATTTTGTGATTTATTTTTTCATTTTGATTAATGAAGAATGAAAATATTTGACTCATTTTGTGATTTATGAGGTATATGTAACTCATATTTCTCATTTTGATTTATGCTTGACTCATTTTGTGATTTATTTTTTCATTTTGATTAATGAAGAATGAAAATATTTGACTCATTTTGTGATTTATGAAGTATATGTAACTCATATTTTTTTATTTATGCTTGACTCATTTTGTGATTTATTTTTTCATTTTGATTAATGAAGAATGAAAATATTTGACTCATTTTGTGATTTATGAAGTATATGTAACTCATATTTCTCATTTTGATTTATGAATGTATATGTAATTCTTATGAATGTATATGTAACTCATATTTCTCATTTTGATTTATGAAAGTATATGTAACTCATATTTCTCATTTTGATTAATGAATTTCTCATTTTGATTAATGAAAAATGAAAAATGAAAATTTTGATTAATGAATTTATCATTTTGATTAATGAAAAATGAAAATTATGAAAGTATATGTAACTTATATTTCTCACTAATCAATGAATTTCTCATTTTGATTAATGAAGAATGAAAAATGAAAAATGAAAATTATGAAAGTATATGTAACTTATATTTCTCACTAATCAATGAATTTCTCATTTTGATTAATGAAAAATGAAATGAAAATTATGAAAGTATATGTAACTTATATTTCTCATTAATCAAGAATGAAAATACTTAGACTTCCTCATTTCTCATTTTGACTTCATTTCTCATTTTGATTTATACTTTATGAAAGTATATGTAACTCATATTTCTCATTTTGATTAATGAATAATGAAAATATTTGACTCATTTTGATAAATGAAGAATGAAAATATTTCATATTTTGAAAATAATGAAAATAAGACTTCATTTCTCATTTTGATTAATTTATACTTTACGAAAGTATATGTAACTCATATTTCTCATTTTGATTAATGAAGAATGAAAATAAGACTTCATTTCTCATTTTGATTTATACTTTTTTGATTAATGAAGAATGAAAATAAGACTTCATTTTTTTGATTAATGAAGAATGAAAATAAGACTTCATTTCTCATTTTGATTAATGAAGAATGAAAATAAGACTTCATTTCTCATTTTGATTTATACTTTATGAAAGTATATGTAACTCTTAGGTAACTCATATTTCTCAATGTAACTCATATTTCTCATTTTGATTTATACTTTTCATTAATGAAGAATGAAAATAAGACTTCATTTCTCATTTTGATTTTGATTTTGATTAATGAAGAATGAAAATAAGACTTCATTTCTCATTTTGATTTATACTTTATGAAAGTATATGTAACTTACTTTATGTTTATACTTTATGAAAGTATATGTAACTTACTTTATGTAACTCTTAGGTAACTCATATTTCTCAATGTAACTCATATTTCTCATTTTGATTAATGAAAAATGAAAATAAGACTTCATTTCTCATTTTGATTTATACTTTATGAAAGAAAGTATAAAGTATATGTAACTCATATTTCTAAGTATATGTAACTCATATTTCTCATTTTGATTAATGAAGAATGAAAATATTTCACATTTTGAAAATAATGAAAATAATGAAAATGTAATTTAAGAATGAAAATGTAATTTAAGAATGAAAATATTTCTCATTTTGATTAATGGGAATGATTAATGGGAAAAAAAGAAAATGTAATTTCTCATTTTGATTGCATGCAGTTTATCACATGTAATAGTATTTGCATATGTAATTTCTAATCTTTTTTCGAGTAACCCATGCATGAGCGAAGGATGGTGATGTTAGAAATATCATCAAACCATATTCTCATTTTTCATTTGGGTGACCGATTCAGAGACAGATGAACGAGAAAGGGATAAATATTTGGGTGTCGGATTCAGAGACTGGTGAACGAGAAAGGGATAAAAGTTATTTAAATGGACTATGCATAAATAACACATGCGTAGAGGGGAAGAAGAGTAGTTAAAAAATTGTTAGGCAGAATTAACACATGCGTGGAGGGGAAGAAGAGTAGTTAAAAAATTGTTAGGCAGAATTTGATATTAAGAGATGAAGTGTTGTTAAAAATTTGTTAGTGAGAATTTGATATTAAGAAACAAACTAATACATGGACAAACGTAGAAGTGCGTTAACTAAAAATTAAATGCGCAGACGCATGTAAATATCTCGTACGATATTTAATTCAACATTCAATTATATTCTCTAACTTAACTTTCTCAGTTGGGATAAATGGTAATCCAATATGAAAGCCAACCTGCAAATGCAATTTTTCATGGAAGTAACTTCAAGCACAATCGAAAAGTATTATGTACTACAATCAAAATGCAGGATACAGTGAATTCATATTTCCAAGATCGAATCGCAAGGCATAATACAAAATGCCGAATACAGTGAATTAATACTGCCAAGATCAAATCACAAGATATAATACAGTGAACTTCAAGGGAAGTGAATTTGTATGTGTATTTATATGTACAAGAAATGGCAAAGTACATTTAAACTATACAATAATCTGTCCCAAGAATAAACAAGATGACATTGCCTGGAAATATAACAAGATGGCATGTCTGGAAATTTAACAAGATGGCAAAGTCTAGAATCTAAACATACAAACTAAATTGGGAGAATATTGATACAAAGTTCCCATCCAGAAGAGTAAAACGAAATACTGCGGTTCTTCATTTTGTATGCAGGGGGGTTTTATATATTAACAAGCTGTATTGACTGTAGATGTACTGCTTGTATCCATGAAATCCAAGAACAATTTCGCTCTCATTTTTTCAGCCCTACTCCTCAGAGAATACTTATTCCTCAGAGCATATGTTTTATACATAACAGAGGTAATATCTTTGGAAGAAGATGACCCAGGCCCAGCTACTTTCTTCTTTTTCTTGGGGGTGTTGGATGATTTCTGCTTCAAATGCTGCCTCACTCCTAGCCTTCGTTCCAGTCTTCTGGCTTTCAAAATTTCCAAATGCTGCTTGCAACGTTTGTTTGGGCTCTTCATTGTGTCAGCCTCATCTATGGCTTTTACAACTTCCTCCAGATTTTCCCTGGTAAAAGCTTAAGACTTTATCAATACCCCTATCGATTAAGACTATTTAATAGATTTATGCTAGTTGTATAACAGAGATGCACAGAGAGTATGCGAAGTATTACCTGCTATGTTGTATAGTGTCGTTATTGAGGTTATAAGTCATATGAACCCCATGAAATACTCCAGGTTTGAGGCAGGCAATTGGAACACCTACATCCTTGGAAGCCACCCCTATAACTCCAAAACCCCTCATACATGCTGAGGTGTTGGTGCTAAACTCCTCGGGGGTAGTCTTGGCTCCATTATAGTAAAGAAACAAATCGGGCAACCTCTGAGCTTGCTCATATACTAAATTGCCCAATGTCTGTATTATATCCTGTTCAAGCATGCAATCAACTTTGTAAATTGAAGTATGATATCCTGTATAAAGTATAATTCCATCGTTATGTGAATTGAATTCAAAACTTTGAATTTAATTCAGAAACATGGGTGATATAGTTTACTTACTTGCTCTGCCCTTGTTGGGGTGAAGCTACACTTGCTCCTTCCATCAATATTCTTCTCACATGATTGCTTAAACTGTACATTAAGACCATTCCACAGAACCAAATGTACCTACAAATAATTAATCTTCCCAAACGTTATTTACCTATAACCAACCATTACATATAAATTTCTTTAGATTTATATAGATAAAAGCAGTTAGATACATACATTCTAGTGGGACTGATCTTTAAAATCCCTCTTCACTTGCCTTGGGTAGAGGAATAATGAGTGTCATGTTAGTTAAAAGTGCATTGAATGACTGCACTAAGTGTATCGGATCTGGACAGTAGCCAAAAAACCTGTCTAAATCTTCCAAAAACCGAAAATAAACCACATGGCCAAAAACCACCCATTCTTCTCTGTTGGATAAAGGTGCATTTTAGATACAAACTAGTTAACTGAGTTTATTGAATATGGCCCTTAAACAGAAGCATCTAAACCTGTCCGATTACTGTGGGTGTAACCCATCTAACCCTGGGCCAAGCTCACAGCTCACTCCATTCATGTGGAGTAACCCATGTAAACCTGTGCCAAGACAAGGGTAAAGGTGCATTTAGTATGAACCCTAGACCCATATAAACGTGAGCCAAGCCTACCCAATTCTTGTGTAAAATGAAAACCTATTTAAACCTAGGCCAAGCCCAGGGTAAATGTGCATCAGAGATGGACAACAGCAAAATACTTACCTAAAGTCTTGCAAAAACCCATCTAATGGATAAGACTGCATTGGATAGCAAAAACCCATGTAAACTAAACCAAGGGTATTAGGCCTACCATCTTGTGATATAGTAATAAATCAGGGGGATTTCACTTCTCTGGTATGTTCATGTATGTCCTTTACTTCTCTCCTCAGGAGACAGATTTGACTGAAGGCTGTCTCTACCTGCTTTATATGTACTATATCATTGATCTCAAGTACCTGTTCTATTGTACTATATATCATTCGTCTCAAGTACCTGCTCATTGTACTATATCATTCGTCTCGTCTCTACCTGACTCGAATGAGGTTCTAAACATCCTTAATCCTCCTCTACTATCAATACTCGTACTTTGAATTTCTAAAAGTGATACTTACTGCTCATGAGTTTAAACCTTGGTTTAAACTCAAGATTGTGTTAATTGAAAGTTGGCTAAAACTAGCTGCATATTTGAATCGATCTTTAAATATATTTTGCAGTTAGGAAAATGAAAATTGGAATTTATAAACTCAGAGGCCCATATTAAATGGGTTTATGTTATTGAATGAATAAATTCATGGTAACAGAAATTAACTGTGATGAAAATTAAGATAAAGAGGTGCATATTATATGGGTCTATGTTAGTGAATAGATAAATTCATGGTAATAGAAATTACCTGTGCATGAGACTCGTCCAAGTCATGAAGCATCTGCACATCATGGAGCAAAACCTCCGCTCCATACCAATCAGACATATCCGGATGTAAGGGAATGCATAAGAAGTCAGCAATACCTAAACCAATAGCTGCATAAGCCCCAGTTTCTCCATGCAAACCCGTATCAGTGTCTATAAACACTTTCCAAATTTCAGCAGCATTCTGGAACGAACTGCAACAAGAAGACCAGTGCAAAAATGGTTAAACAAATGCCATCAAGCTCAAACAAGAATACCAAATCTAACAACAGGTCAGTTTGTAAAGCTGAACTCACTCGAGGAGGACTGCCATGATATCTTGGCGCTGAGTATCAGAAAACGCAATGGAATGCTCAAGGTCGATACCACTAGGGCAGAGGTACATGTTAGTTGGCACTCTAGCATTAACTTGCTCCAATGGGATAGCGAATTCTTCAATGTCTATGCTCTTCATGGCCTTGACCTTCTCCAGTGGACTATTCTCAGCAGACTCCTGTTTTTCATACCAACCATCCAACAAATAAACCCTAAACCCTGAAACCCTCTACCCATGAAACAACCAAGGAAGAAACATCGAACATAAAATGTAAAATCACGGGGAAACTACAAACATAGCTTTCTTACCGTAAGAGGCATATTGTCCACAACATTGACGAGAACATTGTGGGAGCCTTCTTCCTTCTCCTCGTCAGCCTTCAAGACATCTGTTAGAGCAGTGCAAGTAGCTGCCACAAGGGCTCTCAAAAACATTTGGGTCACATTAGCAACGGGTATCAAGTTTCTCAATGTCTCTCGTCCCCTCTTTTCATACAGTCCCCCCATCAACATCTCTGATAAATCTCCACTCTGCAACACAACACAATGACTAATTACTAGGTCACCCAATAAACACATATAGTTAGATCTCCACTCTGCAACACAACACAACGACTAATTACTAGGTCACCCAATAAACACAAAATATGTGTTAGATCTCCACTCTACAACACAACACAACAACTAATCACTAGGTCACTTAATAAACACAAAATATGTGTTAACTGAGACATAAAAGCTCAAGCTCAAATTGAAGCTCTGAACTGGGTAGTTTAGTAGAACTGCACCACAACACAACAACTAATTACTAGGTCAATAAACCCAAATTTTGTGTTAACTGAGACCCCTAAAAGCTTCAGCTCAAATTGAAGCTCTGAAATACAACTAATTGCTCGGTCAATAAACCCAAAATTTGAGTTAACTGAGACCCCTAAAAGCTTCAGCTCCAATTGAAGCTCTGAAATGGGTAGTTTAGCAGAACTGACCGGGCTTATATTATAAAGCACATTCCCTCTATAGGAGTTCTACCTCTCCCTGAGATCCCTCATCAAAAAATTATATGAAAATAACAGAAAGCAATACCCACCTCTGTGGTATCTATAACGAGGACTTTACATTCAGGATGAGCAGCTGCATAAGCAGCAGAGACTTGATATGCGAGAGTAGTTTTGCCCACCCCACCCCTGTGGTTGGCAAAGCAGTGTGAAGAAATCACGGGCATTTTGTGTCTCTGAATAAAGCTCGAATTCCAAACCGAACAAAACCCACACGTTCACAAGTTCAAGCTCTATCAAAGCATACAGCAATCCAGAAAAGTTAGAAAAACACGACAGTGGATGTTTGTGCAGGATATGAGTGACTTATAAGTAGTGAGAGAGATTACGTTGTTTATCCAGCACAGTTTTTGAAAAATATGAACACCTGTCAAGAAAACTTCCAAATGGCATCTCCACAGCTCTAGGTGGTTCTCTAAATGACAAGTATCTTCTGCCCCGCTCCCCCCACTAAGGAGAACTTCGAGTGCCTTCTGCATCTCATTCCGTGTATAACTTGAATCGCGTTCTCTTAAATGAAAGCTCACGGGAAAATAATGGTAGACAAGAGTGTAACAGGAAGCCTGTAACTTAGCGAAGCGCACGTTATGGAGATTTCCCATTTGTCACACGTAATTCGCAACGTGACCGAAACAAACGCTTACCACTTCATTGTTAAGTTATACGTATTTAGTGCAAGAAAAGGTCACTTCGACCACGATTTTGTTGGAGTGTTAGTGTGGCAGTATTGGCCACATACAGAGAGAAGGCAACCAATATTTTCGATTTTGTCGATTTTGTTGGAGTGGTAGTATGGCAGTATTGGCCACATACAGAGAGAAGGCAACCAATATGTTTGGAGTTATAATTTTATTAATACATTGTATATGTTATTTAGTGGATTTATTTGGAGTAGTATATATAATTTATTGGATTTACTTTATCATTCATTTTCTCCCATGAATTGTTAAAATTGATCACATATTGATTATAAATTTATTCATGAGTATATCTAAATAAAAAATATTACTGAACTTAATTAGATGGATAGGAGATTCCCCTGATTGAGATGGATAGGAGATTCTCCTGATTGTTTTGACATCACTTTTGTTTAAATTGAAATAAAGATGACTAAAACATTTGGAGACAAACTCAATTTTATACCATTTTTCAAGATCATTTTTATGAACAACTGAGATAAATATGGCTACAAGACATAGAGGTAGTCAACCAACACCATAATTCAACAATGTCAAGACTGACCATTTCCATAGTGATTGCAGATTTTTTCTATCGAAGAGTCAAGTAATTTTTAATTAACATAAACTTATGCTCAAGATTTATTGCAACTTAGTTGTTAATTAGCCGAGGATTATATTTAAAAATGTAATATGATTTATTATTATTTAAATCTATACAGTAGTCCAGTCAATCTAAGAAATGATCTTTTTTGGAGTATTTTTTTGTAAATTTTATTCAAAATCTTGTAGAGATTTTTAAAAATCATAAGTTTAAGTTGTTTAATTTGCGAAGATCAAGTATTTTAAGGGTTTTTCAGGTTGTTGTATTCATTTATGAATTCAAAAGCGTATTTTAAAGAACAAAAAATCGCAATCTCCCTAGAAATTGTATTGTTGACTCTTTCCAAAAAACTATTGCGCCTATTGTTTAGACTACGCCATTAAAAACAAATTATTTTTAAAATAGTCCGAGTAATTATTTATCAGGGTCTATCTTCTCTTCTCATATAAGTTTTATGCGCATCATGCGGAACTTCTTTCTCCGGATCTTTTTATCCTTTTTGGATGTTTATCAAGGTTATGTTTTGTTTTCTCTGGATTCCTCATATGGAACAGGTAACAGCTCATCGATTTTACAGGGCCTGTGTATCAGCTGGCCGAATGTTTTTGGCTTTATATGTACCTGCTCATTATATTTCCTTAATATAATATATCCTGATTTTCTGTCTGAAAAAAAAAAGATAAACTTTCATTATAGTTAATCTTTATATTCGTAATTATTTATAAAAGATAAACTTTCATTATGGTTAATCTTTATATTTTAGAAAGTAAAAATAGTTTTAAATGATATTCCAAAATTATTAACTATTTTTTCTTTTAATCTATCTAATTTTATTTAAAATAATGAATTAAGTTTCAATAAAATTTAATTAAGTTTCAATATATTTAATGTTTAAAATATATTTTATCAAATATTAATAATTTTTATTTTATTTTGGGAAAGTGCTAAGTTGTTCTAAATTTTGTTCTATTTGTCACTCCTGATTCACAGCATGCCCCCAAACAAACTCCATTGTTGCGTTAGAAGAATTTAGTCAAAAGAGAAGATCACTTCGACTACCATTTTCTCAAGTTTTAAAGATTGGCCACATATGCATTGTAGATTTGTTGAGGAGTACATCTAAAAATTCGATTATGAGATGGATAGGAGATTCTCCGAATATGAGAAGAGTAAGTTTAAAATTTGTTTCACATCACTTGTGGACATTCCATTTTAAAATATTTCTTAAATAGCGGTAAGGATGACTAAAATATACACCTACAAAGTCACTTGACACCATTTTTCAATGGTGTTAAGATTAAGATTGGTCATTTCTATCAACATTTGAGATAAAATATGGCTAAAAGACATGGGTAGTTAGTTGACACAATTGATCAATATTGATTGCAGAGTATTTCTATCTAACTATTAGAGAGTCAAGTTTTGCTATGTATTTATTGAAGGGAAAGAAAACTCACGTTAAAGATTTATTGTAATTTAGTTGTTAATTTTATTTTTCAAATGAAAAAATTGCCTTGTTATATTAGAGGATAAAATACCAATACATTTTTATTCAATCATGTAAAGATATAGATTTTCATCATCATATTAATCATATCTCTTTTTTGGATGATCACTTTACTAACCTACATGTGTTGACAACAATATCACAAAAACCAAAAATTCTCTTTAGATAGAATTACATCAAAGATCGTTTATCTACTCTATAACAGGGGAGGAAGATATAATTTCACCAATCAAAAAGTTTGTAGAAATAATAATAAAAAAAGTTCCAGACTTAGGTGTCTTTATGGGATTATAATGTGACCTTCCCGAACTTCGCCATCATTGTAGAAACTATAAAATATGGAGCCTTCGGCATTAGATAAACTAACTTTAGATAGAGTATCAATTATCATATTTGATTCCCTGAAAATATCTTGTATGTCAAAACTATAGAAAGCTTGAATAAGTGCATTGATGTGCTCCCACCATCCTCAGAGATTTGGTGGATCAAAATTCGTTGAACCCAAAATTCCATCTATAAGAGTTTTCGAGTCTCTGTAGACATGGATATGTTACACAGATTTCTCCCTGGCAAATTAGAAAAGTCCCCACAATGCCAGTGTTTCCATCCTGGAATTTGTACCCAAACCATCATTCAAGTGTAAATTATAGTGCGGGTTTTCACACATTCGAAACCAAACTCCACATCCACAACATCCCTATTTGGTCACTCCATAAAAAAACCTACAGGTAGAAAAATCTGAGGGGGCATGTACCGGATAGACAGGTAGGCGAGGTTCCTGTTGAGAAATGGAAAAAAGAAATTCCAGTTTAATTTGTCTTTGAATTAAACTGTGAATTAAATTTGAATTCTATTCTCATAGCAACTTAAAATAGTTAAATTAAGTTTTATTAAAATTACTTAACTTAGGAAATTTGAGTTGGGAGTCTTTCTGTCATCATGTGTGTGTTCTCCCTACTTTGTAGGAGTCCAGTGTGAGTTAATTGTGAGTTGGAAAATAGAAGACTCAGTTTCATGAGTTAGTTCAGTTAAATTAGTTATCAAACTAATTGAAACTAATAGTGAGTTAACAGTCAATGGTGTCACTAATGAACTCCACGAGTGCTACTCTAATTAACTGAATATTTACTCATCAGAAACTCATGCATGTCAATTCTGAGAAAGAACCAGTTGAGACTAGAGTCCAGGGACAATGTACTATTTGTTTTAGATTTTTCTGAGTTTCACTGATAGTGCATGCATTTAGGAACTGATCCTTGATGGATTGCGCAGTTTTTAGAGGCTTTATTTCCCTTTAAATACAAGCTATCCTCCATAGGAATTACACATTGGAATAGAGACTTGGAGAGCTTGTGAAGAGGCTAAGCTTTGGCTTTGAGCTTGCTTATGAGTTGGAGATTGAATTTATTAAGTGTTGGGATTGTTCTAAAGAGAACAAGCATTGTAATTTCATCTTGATTTTTCAGATTAATACAAAACAAATAGTGGGGTTTTGAGTTGTGGATTCCCCAAATATTTATTGTGTTATGTGCCTTTGATTCTCTTCCTCTATTGATTATTGTTTACTCGATGTTTAGGGGCTTCTGCTATAAAGAGTAGAAGTAGATTATTGTCTCTTTCTTTATAAAATTGCATTAGCTTTTGAATCTACAGGATTTTCTACATGGTATCGAATGTAGGTTTTAACCCTATACACAAATTACCTTCATATGAATTCTAAAACACATAAAATAAACAATGCGAGAGCATAACACATAAAACACATACACACAGAAATTTTCCCCTGGATCCCAAAACCAAAACTACCAGCTTGATTTTTCATTATGTTCCTTCCAATGTTACAATACATATTTATACATGTCAAGACATCCAATACCATGGACCGAAAACCATTGCGTCCAAAACCATGGACCAAAAACCATCGCGTCCAAAACCCTGTGTGAAAAATAATGCACAAAACCATAGGTAGGTTCACCCAACCTAATATAGGGTCCAAAAACAAAATTTTCCGGGGCACTTCTCCGGACCCCATAGAGTGGGGTTACCTGCACCCCTCAAACCCCCTGTGATCCCCCCCACTACGCAATTGGCACAACGAAGGGGGGGCTCCGCCCCCCTTCAAACCCCTCGGTTAACTACGTTGGCTAGTCGTGAAAAGAATATAACACAACCCAACATTCTCCCACTTGTTGTTTTCTTTCCACAGGGGGCCACAGGAGAGCTTAGTCATTTATCCAGCCATGCAACGCCCATTGTTTCTCTACACCAAGAGAAATTTTCAGAGCTCACAGATTTTGTCAATGCATCTGCAGTATTCTTCAAAGTGTCCACCTTTACCAGCAACACCTTTTTGTCTTATATCATATCCCTCACAAAGTGATACTGAACATCAATGTGATTTGTCTTTGAATGATATGCAGGGTTCTTTGCCAAGAAAATTGCACTTTGGTTGTCATAGTCTATCCTTATAGCTCCCTCTACTAACCCCATACTTGAACACAATCTCTGCAACCAAATTGCTTCGTTACTTGCATGAGTGGCTGCCATGTATTCTGCCTCTGTAGTTGATAGTGCCACTACAAATTGTTTCTTACTCATCCAATTGACTGCACCTCCAAATAGGTTAAAAACATACCCACTTGTAGATCTTCTCTGATCTAGATCTCCAACCCAGTTTGCATAAAAAAAGCCATGAATATCCAACACTCTATCCAATCTTGGTCTTCCTTGGTAGCATAAACCATAATCACTAGTGCCATGCAAATACCTGAAAACCCGCTTCACTGCTGTCTAGTGCTCCTTCCCTGGTTTTGACATAAACCTGCTCAATACTCCCACTGCATGTGCAATATCTGGTCTAGTACAGACCATCACATACATCATGCTATCAATTGCACTTGCATATGGAACACAGGACATGTCCTCTTCCTCTTCTTGTGTCTTGGGACACTGTTCAGCAGATAACTTTACACCTACAGGAATAGGAACCTTCATCGGTTTACTATCCCGCATATTAAACCTCTGCAATATTGTCTTGACATACTTCCTTTGGTTTAACCAGAGCTTCCTCTTTGTCCGATCTCTTTTAATTTCCATGCCCAAAATATAGTTTGCAGCACCAAGATCTTTCATGTCGAATTTGGAGAACAATTGGATCTTCAAATCCTTGATAATTTCTTTGTCATTTCCAACCAGCAACACATCATCCACATACAAGACCAAATAAATAACACAGTCACCAATTAATTTAAAATAAACACAGTGATCTTCTTTTCTTCTAGTGAAGCCAAGTCCCCATATAAATGTATCAAATTTCTGATACCACATCCTTGGTGACTATTTTAACCCATACAGAGACTTCTTTAACTTGCATACCAGTTCTTTCTTACCCTTCACCACAAAACCTTCAGGTTGCTTCATGTAGATCTCCAAATCCCCATGAAGAAATGGTGTCTTCACATACATCTGTTCTACCTCAAAATCAAAAGCAGCAGCAACAGATAGAAGTAATCTAATAGAATCTACCTTGGCAACAGGAGAAAAAATATCACCAAAATCAATTCCCGGCACCTAGGAATAACCTTTTGCTACTAACTGAGTTTTGTATTTCTTCACCTTTCCTTCTGCATTTGTCTTCTTCTTGAAGACCCATTTGTTGCCAATGGGTTTCCTTCCAGCTGGCAACTCCACCAGATCCCAAGCCTCATTTTTGTGCAAAGATGTCATTTCATCAACCATGGCCTCTTTCCAAAGTTCTCCATCCTCTGAATCTACTGCTTCCTTCACAGTTTTGGAATCATCATCAGTAACAGATAAATAAAATTTGAACAGAAAGCAGATGGACTATACCTTTCTGGCTGCCTTCTTTCTCGAACTGATATTCTCACACCCAGAGTTTGTGGCTCTTCATCTTCTGATTCCTCCTCTGTTGTAGAGTCTGATTCTTCCTCCTTTAGCTCAAACTCTATCTTCTCAGGTTCCTTTGGTTGGACTTCATGTTTAATAACATCTTTTACCTCTCTGAACACCACATCTCAGTTGTACACAACCTTCCTTGTTACTGGGTTCCAAAGCTTATAACCCTTTAAACCATCCTTATACCCAATAAAGATGCACTTTTTAGATTTACTATCCAACTTGGTTCTTTTCTCCTTTGGAACATGTACATATGCATCACATCCAAATACCCTAAGATGTGAAAGACAGGGTTTCTTACCAGTCCATACCTCTTGTGGAGTCTTATCTTCCAACGCTGATGAAGGTGATCTGTTGACCAAGTAACATGCTGTCTCCACCACCTCTCCCCAGAATTCCTATCCTAACCTGGCACCACTGAGCATGCTTCTTGCCCTTTCCATCAACGTCTTGTTCATTCTTTCTGCAACTCCATTTTCCTCAGGTGTGTATGGAGTAGTATTCTGCAGTGTTATACCACACTTCTTACAGAATTCTTCAAATTCCTTACTGCAAAACTCTCCACCGTTATATGTCCTCAACACCTTTATCTTCTTCTCTATCAGGTTTTCCACTGAGCCTTAAATTCTTTAAACCTGTCAAAGACTTCAGATTTTTTCTTAAGGAAATATATCCATGTATTCCTTAAAAAGTCATCTATAAATGATACGTAGTACACAAACTTACCCAGTGATGGAACCTTCATAGGTCCAAATACATCATTGTGCACAAGTTCTAATATCTGTTTCGCCCTCTTACCACCAGAGGGGAAACTCACCCGATTCTACTTCCCATATACACAATTTTCACAGAAATCAAAATCCAGAGAGCTATTACTCATACCTCCTACCATACCTTTACCATGAAGTATTTGAAGGCCCTTCTCTCCAATATGTCCAAGCCTTTGATGCCACAGCATGGTCTTCTCTCCAGAGACCACTAGATTTTCTGCTCCACTTTCAAAAACCACAGAGTTGTTGCACCCATCAACAACAATACTACCTTGCAGCTTGTACAGAGTTCCAATCCGAACTCCCCGCATCAATACCAATGCTCCCCAAACCATCTTGCAGGTATCCTTCTCGAACACTGTTTTTACACCTGCATCATCCAGTTTGCTTACAGAAATCAGATTTCTAGCCAATGCAAGAATATGCATAACACCTGGAAGTGTTCTAACCCTTCCACCTTGCAACTTCAACTTTACTTTTCTGCGACCAACTATTCTAGCTTTCCTATCATCTCCTAAAAAGACATCACCACCATCATATTTCTCATACTCGCAGAACCACTCTCTATGGGGAGTGAAGTGAAAAGATGCATCTGAGTCAATCAACCATGCCTCATGATCTGCATGTGTATTTGAAGAAGCCAAGTACACATTCCCACCTTCATTTGAGGTGGTTTTCGCCTCTGCAGAAGGAGCATTATCATATCATTTTCCTTTGTTGGGAGCTTTACATTTATAGTCCCTTTTGTAGTGCCCTTCCTTTCCGCATTTCCAGCACACCACCTTTATAGGTTTTCCTAGAGATTTAGATCTCCCACTCGATGACTTACTTTTGTTTCTGTACTGAGACCGTCCTCGTACAGACAAAGCATCACCATTCTGGCTCTCCATATTTTTTCATCTTATCTCCTTTGTCAGCAAGGATGAGACTATTTCATCAAACTGCAAGGCAGTTGCATTGCTACCTATCGCAGTAACCAGACTATCCCATGAATCTGGTAGAGAACACAACAAATTGATGCACTTATCTTCATCTGAAATTTTAATATCAATAGACAATAACTGACTTACCACAGTCTTAAATGCATTCAGATTCTCTATCACCGAGTCTCTATCTTTCATCGTCAGGCTATACAGTTTTTTCCGTAGGAACAGTTTATTCACGAGATACTTAGATTGATACAAATTCCCTAACTTGTCACACAAAACCTTCGTCGTAGCTTCCCTTGATACATTCAACAACAATGAATTTGAGACACACAATCGTATTGTGCTCTTTGCCTTCTGATCCAACTTCTTCCATTCTTCATCGGACACTCCCGTTGGTTTAGTACCCGGATCTACCGTGATCCATTGATTTTTATCCACCAACAGATCCTCCATCTTGAGTTTCCACAACTCAAAAATTTGACCATTAAATTTCTCGATCTCTATCTTTCCACTGCTCGCTGATGAGCCCCAAAAATGGACAAATATTTGGGTTCATTCAACCTCCTAATTTGGCTTAGTCCACCATTCTCATTTGTTTATTGCATGTTTTTGATTATTTTTATGTTAATAGAGTGAATTTGGTTAGTCATTATGCCAACAAGTCTAATGGGTGCTTTGTGTAGCCTTTTTGGTCAACTTGGAGACAAAATTGAAGGTCTTAATGAGCACTTGGCAGCCAAATTCGTGGGAGAACAAGCTAGAGGATTTGTAGGAAGGTGTCCCCCTCATTTATGGGCCCTTACCTCGAATTCTCCACCATCAGCTCGGAGTTCAAAGGCCACCAAATCAATGAGCACAAGGGCAGCCAAGCAAGTCAAGTAGGACTGTCGTTAACTACAAGTCTTGGGTAGCCAAGTCCCTAAATTTTAGGAGGACTGTTGGGTCCTCAAATTGTATAAATAAGAAGGCTTAGGGCCTCATTTTGGTTAGCTAGTTGGTAGTCATTTTGTAGCTAGTAGTTAGCCAGTAGTTAGTCATTTTGTAATTCGATTTGTAGGCCATGGATTAGCTTTGCTTTCAGCTCATTCTCAAGCTCTCCTTGTGGACAGCTTTGATGTAACTCTTCATTCTTGTTTAATAAAGATGAATCCAGCTTTGCACCAGCTCTAAATCTCTCTTGGGAGGCTGTAGCTCTTGGGGTTGGGCCCATCTCAAGCGCCCAGTACCTCCCTTGTTTATCTTTATGTGTTTTGCTGCGTTCTTGAAATAAAATCTGCTATCTAGATTTAGATCTTTCTTTTTTATTTAGATTTCTTTTGATGGTTAAAGTAGCTTTTTATGGTTGAAATAGAGTGGTAGGATTTAGTCATGCATTCAGATCTTTTGGACTGTTCTTGCTCACGTGTTGTACATGGTTTCCTTGCAAATAAAGTTGTTGTCCATTCTTGCTACTGTTAGCTAGATCATATTAGGGTAGCATAACTAGATCTTTGTTTTCTTGCATGTCTTTGTTGGTTCAGTTGGAAACACTATGCAGGGCACCTTCATCACCTCCTCGTTCATTTGAGCCTCATCCAGATCAGCTCCTCCATCACCAAGTCTATTTCCTCATCTCCCATCTGCTCTTTTGCCATGTAACCCTACCTTCTTGCTTTTCCATTGCCTACACCTTCGTTGATGCAAGTCAGCCTTCCACATCATCTCACCACTCCATCCATCAGTTCCTGGGTCACTTCAGACCCCCATACTACCTCCATAACCATCCATGCATCTTCCATCAACCATCCATCCTCAAACATCCCATTTCCAGAACATCCTGTAGAAATCTCTGAACATCCTGTAGAAACCCCTGCAGACATCCTGTAGCAGCCTACACCCTCGGTTGTCGAGCACCTGAACGTTGTGGACTGATGCTAGGGACCCTCTAGGACCTCTCCTAGCCCTCCTGACCTTTCCCAAGCTTTCTCTCCCTTCGCACCACCTCTGCACAGCCAAACCCTAATAAAAAAACAAATTCATAATCACTCCATCCACTTATGCAAAAATACAAAAACAATGTTCTTTTTCATAGAAGTAGTTTGAGTTCATGCATTTCACATCATTAGAAGTAATGGCATCATTTTTAGACATTTGCACTCTCATTATTGCACCATAGAGGTTAAACTAGTCAGATTAGGGTTTACTAGGGTTTCCATGCTTTGGCTTTCAGTTCATTTTTGCAAAGTAGATCAATTTCCCTTGAGATAGCCTTCGTCCATCATTTAGAAAGCTTCTTCTGAGAGCATATAGAAGTTGGCTTGAGCCCTAGTGGACTTGTGCCAGCTGACCAAGTGACAGCTGCGACAAGAGCTAGTACTTGTGCATACAGCACCGTCGCTTCCAAGTTTGTACGAACTACCGAGTTGATAAAATTAGAGATAGGAAGCCCCAGGAGTTGTAGCATTATTGCTACAATACTGGAGCCCACCATCTTTTTGGCGCCGTTGCCGGGGAAGCGGCAGAGTATTGGTTATTGTTGCTATTCTTCTATTTTCTACTACAACTTTCTGCTCAGTAGTTTATTTTATTTCCCTTATGCAATTTCATTTATGCAAAAGTAGATTAGCATTTCTTGTTTTCATAGATTAGCATTTCAATTCCGCAATCTCATTTCTGCAAGCGTAGATTAGCATTTCAATTCCGCAATTTCATTTCTGCAAGCGTAGATTAGCATTTCAATTTCGCAAGCGTAGCCTAGCATTTCATTCCTGCAATTTCATTTGAGCAAAATAGATTAGTCCTTTCCTGCTTTCATTTCAATTCCGCATTTTCGTTTTAGCAAGATAGTTAGTTGCAGTTCAATCTATTTCATTCTTGCAGGTAGAAGTAGAAAAAAAAAACAAAAATCAACCAAAAAGATTTCATTTCATGCTTTGTAGGAGTAGAGATAAGTTAGAGAAATGATTGCACAACACCCCCACTACTTCACACAGCCAACGTTCTTCTTCGATGGTTGTGATGAAAGAACCCCTGGGTGGACATCAAGGCATATTTAAAGAACCTCTAGGGGAGAAGAAGAAGAAAACATTCCTCTGGAGCAAATGGCTACAAGCAGATATGTTGGGAGCAGCACCTTGTCCAAAGATGAATTTGCAAATCAGATCGAAGATTTCAAGAGTGATATGAGGCAGTTTCTTGCCATGCAACTGGATACCTTGCGGATCCAAAAGAAGCAAGAAGAAGCCAAGAGGGCTTTGGCCATTTTTTGTCCTAGGTGCACTAGAAAGCATCCTAGGAACGAATGTCCAATGCACTCTCTAGAAGTGTGTTCCATCTGTGAAGAATACCATCCTACAGATCAGTGCCCTTCCTTGCCCAGAATCAAAGCTGCATACCAGAGAGCCAAAGGAGCCACTGAATCACTCTGTTATATGAACCAAAGGAGGCCACATGGACCTAGATCTTACCAGCAGGAACTGCAAGGGACATCCGAGACCTATTATGACCCCTACCAAGCCACTTTCATGCCTCCTTGGGGTCCCCCTGCTCATCCTTACTGGTTCACACCTCCTCCTTGCTCCTTCACAGATCCATATTATGCCCAACCAGCTGCTCATTCGTTTCACTCTTATGCTCAGCCACAACCTCAGTGGAATGCACCTTATCAGGAGTGGAGGCCCCAGTACAACTCTCATCCCGCTCATTTTCCTCCACCACCTGCTCATCCACAACCATCGCCTCCTCCTCCACCAAGGCAACCTCAAATGCCTACCCAATCACAATGCCATCCATCTCCATCTCAATTTCACACCTCCACTCAACTACCCGTACCATTTCCAAAACCATACAATGGAGCAGCTCAACCCCATTGCAAATCTGAGGCACAACATGTGCAAATGATTCCTCGTGAGCTCAATGATGTTCACCAAAGCTCAAGAAAAGCATTGCAAAAAAGAGATCATCTTGAAAGCATTGAAGGATCACATCCAGCAAAAGAAGATTCAAAAGAGGAGATCAACGAACCATGGGCTGCACTTGATGAAGAAAAGAGATCTAAATCAGAGACCGAGAGAGATCCCTCATGGTTACCATCAAATCTTCCATGTACTCAAGAGAAAGATCAACAAAAAGAGGAAGATCTGAAGGTCATGATAGAAGGTGACATGAAGAATGATCCAGATCAGCAAAAGAACCAAGGATATCAAAGCTATATTGAGATATGGTTTCAGAAGGTCACTAAGTTGCAGTGGTACTTTCTTCCTCAGTTTTGTTTGATCCCTTCAACGCTAGATCATTTGGTCTCTGAGATCTGGATACCTGTCAGAGCATGCATTTCGAGCCTTCACATCATTTTTTCTCTAATCTCGATGTGCACATGGCTCCATTGGAAGTATTCTTATACTTGAAAATGATTTTGTTTTTCAAGTAGGGTAGGGTAAAGAAACAAAAAAAAAAAAGTAAAAAAAAAAAAAAGAGAGAGAAAAAATGAAAATAAGAGAAAAATAAAAACCTAAGGTGAAAACCTCCTCGAAGGCGCCTTAGATTGGCTCATTGATTGAAAACCTCCATGAGGCGGTCAATGGGTTGGAAAAAAGGAAAAAAGAGAATAAGATCTCTGGGTGAAAACCTCCCTTGGAGGCGCCCAGGGCAGGCAATTAGGGTGAAAACCTCCATGAGGCGCCCTAGTTGTTTTTCAAAAAAAAGAGAAAAAGAAAAAGAAAAATAAAGCTAATCTCCATTGAATAATTTCATGTTGCAGCAGTGACATTGCAGGTTGCAAGAAGGACGTTTCATGACAGGAGGAGCACTCAAATCAAGGTCAAAGGAATTTTCTTGCCTTCTACAGGAAGCTCTGTATTTCTACAGGAAACATCCTGTAGAACCTTTGGACGAGCCAAATCCAATTTCAAAAGTGAATCTAATGGTGGGAATCTGTTGATTAGGCCTACAAGCACTTGTGTGTCCATCCCTTGCCTTTATCCATCATTTTTTCCACCTCCTTGTGCTTCTCATTGTGCTTCTACAGGAACTTCCTGTAGAAATTGTGGGAAACTAGTCATGGATTTCAAAAAGTGGTTTGGCGAGCGTGGTAGCTTCCTCAAGGGTTCAGAAGCATCCTGCACTTTTCAAACTCCTCCTCCATCATCTCCATACCTGCATCACAGCCCAAGCTCAGTTTTTCCTTCCATGCAAACACTTGAAAAAGGCCTTGAAGCAAAAATACCTAGAACAAAATTTGTTTTTGCCATAACTTGAAAACCATGCATCCATTTGACAAACCGTTTTATGGGGAATTGTACAAGGTTGATGACAACATGCCTGAGCAGTTTCATGCAATTCCAGTGCACGGTTTCCAAGAAACCAGCCTCCATCACCATCAACCATTTTTGCATTTTCTCCATATCCGTGCATCCGTTTTAAAACCTGTTTCATGGGGAGATGCACATGGGTGATAGTAGCCTACCCCAGCAGTTTCAGCCGATTCCGATGCACGGTTTCCGAGAAATCGATCTCTAAAATCTTCAGCCATTTCCCATTTTTCTCGAAATCCGTGCATCCATTGATCACGATTTTGCTATGGGAGATGCATAATGATGATAGGAACATGCTCACCGAGTTTCAGATCAATCTGATCTACCGTTTGGGAGAAATGGCAAAAAGAAGTTCTGGTTTTGTGACCATGCAGCAGCAACAGCTTGAACGGGCAGAGTTGAACGTGGAAACGATTGCATCCGGCCAGAGGACACCTGCACAAGGAAAAGCAATCAAAAATCATTAGCCAAGCCTCATGCAATCAAAGGATCCAAGCATGCAGCAGCAGAATCAGAGCATGCAGCAGCAAGAAGCTTCACAAGCAGTCGTTTGGCTTCAGGTACGTGACAAAACCTATTCCTCTATTGCATGAATCTAATTCAAGAACTGCATGAACGAATGGAGTGATGGAATTAAGCCACGAATTTAGGAAGGTTCACTTGATGTCCAGTTCTCTAGCAAGTCACGCAGCATGCATGGGTCAGCCATGCACGTGAAAGTCAAAAAACAGACAGTATGGGCAGTCTAACTCCAGTGCAACTGAATCGATGAGATTTCAAGCAGAGAACAAATAGTGACCACTGCAGTTCATGATTGCAAAACAGTCGCATAAGCCAGCACACGTATGTGCCACCTCACTCCAAAAATCACGCAGAAATCTGAGCGCTCAGCTGTTGGTCAACTTGCACTTGCAACATGATTCACTCGAAGTGTATTCAAATTCAGGTATTGCTTCCCTTTTTGTGAAGTTACATACTCTGAAATGGGAGCTCATGCTGTGGAACTGTTGTTTGTCTTGTCTCAAGATGGAGATAAAAGAAAATTAGCAGAACATCTTGGAGAAAAATATATGAAATAGTTAGCAAAACTTATTTCAACATCTTCAAAATGAAGAAAAGAAAGCTGCCGCAGTCGGAAAGTATTGTCATGTCAGGAACAGAAACGTGAATCAAGGTTAACCAATGGAAAAACAATGATTTTGCATGAAGCAGAAAGTGAATCTACCATGAAACAAACGGGAAAGTTCTGGTGTTGTTCTGGTTAGATTTGTGTATTTCAATACTTTCCAAGGGGTTCACAAGGTCTTTTGAAAAAGCCACATTATTCCATGTGAAAGAATTCTTAAAAGTATGATTCGGTATGAAGTTTTGCTCCACTACTGGTTATACAGCAGCTTGAAACAAAACTTGGGAATTCTCATTTTTGGCCTGTTTGGAAGCAATTTCAGATTGAAGGGAAATGCTGATTCATAGCAGTGATATGTGAGCAAATCATATTTTCTCTGCCCTTGATCTATCTTATGTTCTGTTCTGCTTCTGTTATCAATTCTTAGCAGAGTTCAAATCCAAGATTAAGAATGCCATTCGATTCAGTTAAAGGCCTGGAAATACTTCTCCCCATCCAGCTTTGGCATGCAGTATCTATTCTCGGGCAGTTCATTGTACGTGTGTGCTTTTATAATACATTAGACTTGCCATTTGTGTTGGATTCGTCAGCTTCCAGGCAGCGCAGTTCAAGGAGAAGGCACCCCCAGCCAAGCAAGTAAAATCAGTGAAATTGGTTCTACAGGAAGTTAGCAGACTGTTCTACAGGAAGACAGAGAATTGTTTCTACAGGAAAATAGAGGATTATTTCTACAGGAAGCCAGCGAACAGTTTCTACATGAAAGTTTGAAAAGAGGGAAGCCAAAGGAGAAATCGGCCGAGATGCCAGCCAAGGAAGCCACCAGGGCCATCAAAGACGAGGGGAGAGATTTGGTTGCTCAGAGGATGAGCAACACTTTCAGTAGGGGGGTGATGATGAGCCCCAAAAATGGACAAATATTTGGGCTCATTCAACCTCCTAATTTGGCTTAGTCCACCATTCTCATTTGTTTATTGCATGTTTTTTATTATTTTTATGTTAATAGAGTGAATTTGGTTAGTCATTATGCCAACAAGTCTAATGGGTGTTTTGTGTAGCCTTTTTGGTCAACTTGGAGACAAAATTGAAGGTCTTAATGAGCACTTGGCAGCCAAATTCGTGGGAGAACAAGCTAGAGGATTTGTAGGAAGGTGTCCCCCTCATTTATGGGCCCTTACCTCGAATTCTCCATCATCAGCTCAGAGTTCAAAGGCCACCAAATCAATGAGCACAAGGGCAGCCAAGCAAGTCAAGTAGGACTGCCGTTAACTACAAGTCTTGGGCAGCCAAGTCCCTAAATTTTAGGAGGACTGTTGGGTCCTCAAATTGTATAAATAAGAAGGCTTAGGGCCTCATTTTGGTTAGCTAGTTGGTAGTCATTTTGTAGCTAGTAGTTAGCCAATAGTTAGTCATTTTGTAATTCGATTTGTAGGCCATGGATTAGCTTTGCTTTCAGCTCATTCTCAAGCTCTCCTTGTGGACAGCTTTGATGTAACTCTTCATTCTTGTTTAATAAAGATGAATCCAACTTTGCACCAGCTCTAAATCTCTCTTGGGAGGTTGTAGCTCTTGGGGTTGGGCCCATCTCAAGCGCCCAGTACCTCCCTTGTTTATCTTTATGTGTTTTGTTGCGTTCTTGAAATAAAATCTGCTTTCTAGATTTAGATCTTTCTTTTTTATTTAGATTTCTTTTGATGGTTAAAGTAGCTTTTTATGGTTGGAATAGAGTGGTAGGATTTAGTCATGCATTCAGATCTTTTGGACTGTTCTTGCTCACGTGTTGTACATGGTTTCCTTGCAAATAAAGCTGTTGTCCATTCTTGCTACTGTTAGCTAGATCATATTAGGGTAGCATAACTAGATCTTTGTTTTCTTGCATGTCTTTGTTGGTTCAGTTGGAAACACTATGCAGGGCACCTTCATCACCTCCTCGTTCATCTGAGCCTCATCCAGATCAGCTCCTCCATCACCAAGTCTGTTTCCTCATCTCCCATCTGCTCTTTTGCCATGTAACCCTACCTTCTTGCTTTTCCATTGCCTACACCTTCGTTGATGCAAGTCAGCCTTCCACATCATCTCACCACTCCATCCATCAGTTCCTGGGTCACTTCAGACCCCCATACTACCTCCATAACCATCCATGCATCTTCCATCAACCATCCATCCTCAAACATCCCATTTCCAAAACATCCTGTAGAAATCTTTGAACATCCTATAGAAACCCCTGCAGACATCCTGTAGAAGCTTGCACCCTCGGTTGTCGAGCACCTGAACGTTGTGGACTTCTGTGGACTGATGCTAGGGACCCTCTGGGACCTCTCCTAGCCCTCCTGACCTTTCCCAAGCTTTCTCTCCCTTCGCACCACCTCTGCACAGCCAAACCCTAATAAAAAAACAAATTCATAATCACTCCATCCACTTAAGCAAAAATACAAAAACAATGTTCTTTTTCATAGAAGTAGTTTGAGTTCATGCATTTCACATCATTAGAAGTAATGGCATCATTTTTAGACATTTGCACTCTCACTATTGCACCATAGAGGTTAAACTAGTCAGATTAGGGTTTACTAGGGTTTCCATGCTTTGGCTTTCAGTTCATTTTTGCAAAGTAGATCAATTTCCCTTGAGATAGCCTTCGTCCATCATTTAGAAAGCTTCTTCTGAGAGCATATAGAAGTTGGCTTGAGCCCTAGTGGACTTGTGCCAGCTGACCAAGTGACAGCTGCGACAAGAGCTAGTACTTGTGCATACAGCATCGTCGCTTCCAAGTTTGTACGAACTACCGGGTTGATAAAATTAGAGATAGGAAGCCCCAAGAATTGTAGCATTATTGCTACAATACTGGAGCCCACCACTCGCCATCTTCTTTCACCACCAGAAACGATCTCGCAGATCTCCCACTTAAAAGGGTCTACCACAGCCTCGAGCGAAACCCCTCAGCAACAAAGGCGTCCCCTTGAAGCCAAAAAAATGTAGGTTTTAACCCCGTACAGAAATTACTTGCATACGAATTCTAAAACACAGAAAATAAACAATGCGAGAGCATAACACATAAAACACAAACACACAGAGATTTTTCCCTGGATTCCAAAACTGAGACTACCAGCTTGATTTTTCATTATGTTCCTTTCAATGTTACAATACATATTTATACATGCCGAAGCATCCAATACCATGGACTGAAAACCATCACGTCCAAAACCATGGATCGAAAACCATCGCGTCCAAAACCATGTGCGAAAAATAATGCACAAAACCATAGGTGGGTCTACCCAACCTAATATAGGGTCCAAAAACAAAATTTTCTGAGGTGCTACCCCAAATCCCATAGAGTGGGGTTACCTGCAGCACTCAAACTCCCTGTGACCCCCCCCCCCCCCCCGCTACGCAATCGACGCAACGAAGGGGGGGCTCCGCCCGCCTTTTAACCCCTCGGTTAACTACGTCGGCTAGTCATGGAAAGAATATAACACAATCCAACATCGGAGCTAAGAACAATATACTAGAGGAGATTTCGAAGTTTTGAGTTTCTGGGTTACAGGTGAAAGTTCGAATTTGCAATACATACTTCAGTTTCGGCAGATGGTGTTCCATGGGTTGAGGCTTGAGTATGCCTTGGAAGGTAGCTCGAATTTCATAGCCTGGAGGGACAGGATGGAGGTTGTGCTAGAGGACAATGGCTTCAAGGAATTTGTTGAACAAGCAATTCCTAAGCCAGCAGCTATTGATGCATAGAACTTGGTCAAATGGAAGAAGTGTGTGGTGAAGGCAAGGCGGATAATCCTTGAGGGAGTTCGATATCATATTGTCTCGAGTCTCCATGGAAAGAAATCCCCACATGCTATGTGGAAAACATTGACGGACTTGTATTAAAATAGCTGCGATCAAAGGAATTTGTCACTGAAGGATAAACTTCGTAAAATCAAGATGGAGAAAGGCAAGACGATTCTGAAATACTTGACCAAGTTCACTCAACGTCGGGATGAACTTGGAAGTGTTGGAATCACGGTTGCCGAGGAGGATATTGTGAGCCTTGTTCTTCTTAGACTCCCAAAGAGTTGGCATAGTTATCAGGGCTCTGTCAATGGTCGGTAGAAGCTACCAGATTGGGAACGACTATGGTCAAATTTGATGCAGGATGAGATCAGGAGGAACACCTGAGATGACTCTTCATAAAAAACTGATGATGAAGAGAATTGTGCCTTAGCAATTAAGGTGAGGAAGGGGAAAGGTAAAATTTCCCATTCCAAATCAGATTCTTATCATGGAGGTAAGAATAAGGACATGACGAAAGTTAAATGCTTTCATTGTCACAAGAGGGGACACTTTGCTACAAATTGTCAATTAAAAAAGTCCAAGAAGAAGTCCTCAAGAGGAGCGGTGGGTGAGGCTTTGGCCTCCCAATTCGAATTGGACTTTTCCCTCATTGCATGCATGGTGTCTTCAATGATGGGAAGTGTCTAGTACTTAGACAGTGGAGCTTCTTTCCACATGACTGGCGACAAAGAGTTATTCAATGAACTAGAGGAGAAAGATTTCAAGATGCATATCGAAATGGGTGATGACGGTAAGTATAATGTTACTAGTGTGGGCAATGTTAATTTTCAGAGGGACCATGCAGCTCCACTCACCTTGAATGTTATGCATGTACCTGAACTAACGAAGAACTTGGTATCCGTTTCCATGCTTGAGGATAGAGGCTATGATGTGATCTTTTCGAAAGGAAAGGCGTTCCTTTGACACATAGCCATGGGTCAAGTAAAGAAGATAGGGATTCGAGTTCAAAATCTTTATAAGATAAAGGTAGAAGATTGTGCTACTTTGAGTTCAAAAGCAAAAAAGATGTTGAACCGAGACATCGACGAGTTGTGGCATAGGCGATTGGGCCACTTGCATCATGGGGTTTTCAAAATATTGAAGGAAATCTCTATCGATCGGCCCAAAGGTATGCTTGAAAAAGTTGATACATGCAAAGGTTGTACTTTGGGAAAATACAACCAAGTCTAATTCTTGGTTGGGATAAATTGTAATCCAATATGAAAGCCAACCTGCAAATCCAATTTTTCATGGAAGTAACTTCAAGCACAATGGAAAAGTATTATATACTACAATCAAAATGCAGGATACAGTGAATTCATATTTCCAAGATCGAATCACAAGGCATAATACAAAATGCAGAATACAGTGAATTAATACTGCAAAGATGGAATCACAAGATATAATACAGTGAACTTCAAGGGAAGTGAATTTGTATGTATATTTATAAGTACAAGAAATGGCAAAGTACAATTAAACTATACAATAATCTGTCCCAAAAACAAACAAGATGGCATGTCCGGAAATATAACAAGATGGCAAAGTCTAGAATCTAAACATACAAACTAAATTGGGAGAATATTGATACAAAGTTCCCATCCAGAAGAGTAAAACGAAATACTGCGGTTCTTCATTTTGTATGCAGGGGAGTTTTATATATTAACAAGCTGTATTGACTGTAGATGTACTGCTTGTATCCATGAAATCCAAGAACAATTTCGCTCTCATTTTTTCAGCCCTACTCCTCAGGGAATACTTATTCCTCAGAGCATATGTTTTATACATAACAGAGGTAATATCTTTGGAAGAAGATGACCCAGGCCCAGCTACTTTCTTCTTTTTCTTGGGGGTGGTGGATGATTTCTGCTTCAAATGCTGCCTCACTCCTAGCCTTCGTTCCAGTCTTCTGGCTTTCAAAATTTCCAAATGCTGCTTGCAACGTTTGTTTGGGCTCTTCATTGTGTCAGCCTCATCTATGGCTTTTACAACGTCCTCCAGATTTTCCCTGGTAAAAGCTTAAGACTTTATCAATACCCCTATTGATCAAGACTATTTAATAGATTTATGCTAGTTGTATAACAGAGATGCACAGAGAGTATGCGAAGTATTACCTGCTATGTTGTATAGTGTCGTTATTGAGGTTATAAGTCATATGAACCCCATGAAATACTCCAGGTCTGAGGCAGGCAATTGGAACACCTACATCCTTGGAAGCCACCCCTATAACTCCAAAACCCCTCATACATGCTGAGGTGTTGGTGCTAAACTCCTCGGGGGTAGTCTTGGCTCCATTATAGTAAAGAAACAAATCGGGCAACCTCTGAGCTTGCTCATATACTAAATTGCCCAGTGTCTGTATTATATCCTGTTCAAGCATGCAATCAACTTTGTAAATTGAAGTATGATATCCTGTATAAAGTATAATTCCATCGTTATGTGAATTGAATTCAAAATTCCTTTGAATTTAATTCAGAAACATGGGTGATATAGTTTACTTACTTGCTCTGCCCTTGTTGGGGTGAAGCTACACTTGCTACTTCCATCAAGATTCATCTCACATGATTGCTTAAATTGTACATTAAGACCATTCCACAGAACCAAATGTACCTACAAATAATTAATCTTCCCAAACGTTATTTACCTATAACCAACCATTACATATAAATTTCTTTAGATTTATATAGATAAAAGCAGTTAGATACATACATTCTAGTGGGACTGATCTTTAAAATTCCTTTTCACTTGCCTTGGGTAGAGGAATAATGAGTGTCATGTTAGTTAAAAAGTGCATTGAATGACTGCATTAAGTGTATCGGATCTGGACAGTAGCCAAAACACCTGGCTAAATCTTCCAAAAACCGAAAATAAACCACATGGCCAAAAACCACCCATTCTTCTCTGTTGGATAAAGGTGCATTTTAGATACAAACTAGTTAACTGAGTGTATTGAATATGGCCCTTCAACAAAAGCATCTAAACCTGTCCGATTACTGTGGATGTAATCCATCTAACCCTGGGCCAAGCTCACAGCTCACTCCATTCATGTGGAGTAACCCATGTAAACCTGTGCCAAGACAAGGGTAAAAGAGCATTTAGTATGAATTCTAGACCCATATAAACGTGAGCCAAGCCTACCCAATTCTTGTGGGTAAAATGAAAACCCATTTAAACCTAGGCGAAGCCCAGGGTAAAGGTGCATCGGAGATGGACAACAGCAAAATACTTACCGAAAGTCTTGCAAAAACCCATCTAATGGATAAAGGTGCATTAAGGTAAAGACTGCAGTGCATGGATATAATATCGACCCTGTGAAAAGCCCACCCCATTCTTGTGAGTGGAAACTCATCTAAACCCATCTCATCCGATCCCATCCCGCCCATTGTTGTGTGTTGAATGAAAATTCAAAACCACCCCAATATTGTGTGTTGAATGAAAATTCATTGAATGGAAAAACTGCATTGGATACCAAGAACCCATGTAAACTAAACCAAGGGTATTAGGCCTACCATCTTGTGATATGGTAATAAATCAGGGGGATTTCACTTCTCTGGTATGTTCATGTATGTCCTTTACTTCTCTCCTCAGGAGAGAGATTTTATAGACTCAAGGCTGTCTCTACCTGCTTTATATGTACTATATCATTGATATCAAGTACCTGTTCTATTGTACTATATATCATTCGTCTCAAGTACCTGCTCATTGAGCTATATCATTCGTCTCGTCTCTACCTGACTCGAATGAGGTTCTAAACATCCTTAATCCTCCTCTACTATCAATACTCGTACTTTCAATTTCTAAAAGTGATACTTACTGCTCATGAGTTTAAACAAGATTGTGTTAATTGAAAGTTGGCTAAAACTAACTGCATATTTGAATCGATCTTTAAATATGTTTTGTAGTTAGGAAAATGAAAATTGGAATTTAAAAACTCAGAGGCGCGTATTAAATGGGTCTATGTTATTGAATGGATAAATTCATGGTAACAGAAATTACCTGTGATGAAAATTAGAATTTAAAACTAAGAGTCATCAGAAATTAAGACAAAGAGGTGCATATTATATGGGTCTTATGTTAGTGAATAGATAAATTCATGGTAATAGAAATTACCTGTGCATGAGACTCGTCCAAGTCATGAAGCATCTGCACATCATGGAGCAAAACCTCCGCTCCATACCAATCAGACATATCCGGATGTAAGGGAATGCATAAGAAGTCAGCAATACCTAAACCAATAGCTGCATAAGCCCCAGTTTCTCCACGCAAACCCGTATCAGTGTCTATAAACACTTTCCAAATTTCAGCAGCATTCTGGAACGAACTACAACAAGAAGACCAGTGCAAAAATGGTTAAACAAATGCCATCAAGCTCAAACAAGAATACCAAATCTAACAACTAGTCAGTTTGTAAAGCTATACTCACTCGAGGAGGACTGCCATGATATCTTGGCGCTGAGTATCAGAAAACGCAATGGAATGCTCAAGGTCGATACCACTAGGGCAGAGGTACATGTTAGTTGGCACTCTAGGATTAACTTGCTCCAATGGGATAGCGAATTCTTCAATGTCTATGCTCTTCATGGCCTTGACCTTCTCCAGTGGACTATTCTCAGCAGACTCCTGTTTTTCATACCAACCATCCAACAAATAAACCCTAAACCCTGAAACCCTCTACCCATGAAACAACCAAGGAAGAAACATCGAACATAAAATGTAAAACCACGGGGAAACTACAAACATAGCTTTCTTACCGTAAGAGGCATACTGTCCACAACATTGACGAGAACATTGTGGGAGCCTTCTTCCTTCTCCTCGTCAGCCTTCAAGACATCTGTTAGAGCAGTGCAAGTAGCTGCCACAAGGGCTCTCAGAAACATTTGGGTCACATTAGCAACGGGTATCAAGTTTTTCAATGTCTCTCGTCCCCTCTTTTCATACAGTCCCCCCATCAACATCTCTGATAAATCTCCACCCTGCAACACAACACAACGACTAATTACTAATTACTAGTCACCCAATAAACACAAAATATGTGTTAGATCTCCACTCTGCAACACAACACAACGACTAATTACTAGGTCACCCAATAAACACAAAATGTGTGTTAGATCTCCACTCTGCAACACAACACAACAACTAATTACTAGTTCACCCAATAAACACAAAATATGTGTTAACTGAGATGAGACATAAAGCTCAGGTCAAATTGAAGCTCTGAACTGGGTAGTTTAGTAGAACTGCAACACACCACAACAACTAATTACTAGGTCAATAAACCCAAAATTTGTGTTAACTGAGACCCCTAAAAGCTTAAGCTCAAATTGAAGCTCTGAAATGGGCAGTTTAAAAGAACTGACCCAGCTTAGATTCTAAAGCACATTCCCTCTATAGGAGTTCTACCTCTCCCTGAGATCCCTCATCAAAAAATTATATGAAAATAACAGAAAGCAATACCCACCTCTGTGGTATCTATAACGAGGACTTTACATTCAGGATGAGCAGCTGCATAAGCAGCAGAGACTTGATATGCGAGAGTAGTTTTGCCCACTCCACCCCTGTGGTTGGCAAAACAGTGTGAAGAAATCACGGGCATTTTGTGTCTCTCAATAAAGCTCGAATTTCAAACTGAACAAAACCCACACGTTCACAAGTTCAAGCTCTATCAAAGCATACAGCAATCCAGAAAAGTTAGAAAAACACGACAGTGGATGTTTGTGCAAGATATGAGTGACTTATAAGTAGTGAGAGAGATTACGTTGTTTATCCAGCACAGTTTTTGAAAAATATGAAGACCTGTCGAGAAAACTTCCAAATGGCATCTCCACAGCTCTAGGTGGTTCTCTAAATGACAAGTATCTTCTGCCCCGCTCCCCCACTAAGGAGAACTTCCAGTGCCTTCTGCATCTCATTTCGTGTATAACTTGAATCGCGTTCTCTTAAATGAAAGCTCACGGGAAAATAATGGTAGACAAGGGTGTAACAGGAAGCCTGTAACTTAGCGAAGCGCACGTTATGGAGATTTCCCATTTGTCACACCTAATTCGCAACGTGACCGAAAAAAACGCTTACCACATCATTGTTAAGTTATACGTATTTAGTGCAAGAAGAGGTCACTTCGACCACGATTTTGTTGGAGTGTTAGTGTGGCAGTAGTGGCCACATACAAAGAGAAGGCAACCAATATTTTTGGAGTTATAATTTTATTGACGTATTGTATATGTTATTTAGTGGATTTATTTGGTGCAGTGTATATAATTTATTGGATTTATTTTATCACTTTTTTCCTTAAAAATTGTTAAAATTGATGACATATTGATTATAAATAATTTTTAAAATTGATTACATATTGATTATAAATTTATTCAGGAGTATATCAAAAAAAAGTATTACTGAACTTAATTAGATGGATAGGAGATTTTCCTTATTGTTTTGACATCACTTTTGTACATTCTATTTCAATTTTTTTTTAATTAAGATAAACATGATTAAAAGATTTGGAGACAAATTCAATTTTATATCATTTTTCAAGATCATTTCTATGAACAATTGAGATAAATATGGCTACAAGACACAGAGCGTAGTCAACCAACACCATAATTCAACAATGTCAAGACTGACCGTTTCCATAGTGATTGCATATTCTTTCTATTTAAGAGTCTAGTAATTTTTAATTAACATAAACTTATGCTCAAGATTTATTGCAACTTAGTTGTTAATTAGCCAAGGATTATATTTAACAATGTAATATGATTTATTATTATTTAAATTTAATATGATTTATTATTATTTAAATTTATACAGTGGTATAATCAATCTAAGAAATGATCTTTTTTGGAGTATTTTTTTATAAATTTTGTAGAGATTTTTAAAAATCATAGGTTTAAGTTGTTAAATTTGCGAAGATCAAGTATTTTAAAGGTTTTTCAGATTGTTGTATTCATTTATGAATTCAAAAGCGTATTTTAAAGAACAAAAAATCACAATCTCACTAGAAATTGTATTGTTGAGTCCTTCCAAAAAACTATTTCGCCTATTATTTAGATTATGCCATTAAAAACAAATTATTTTTAAAATAGTTAAAATAATTATTTATAAAATATAAACTTTCATGATGGTTAATCTTTATATTTTAGAAAGTAGAAATAATTTTAAATGATATTCCAATATTATTAACTATTTCTTCTTTTAATCTATTTAATTCTATTTTTTTGTAAGTGGAGGTAGTACCATTCTTTTCTATTTATGATAAACAAGGAGACCTGATACAACGTTTTGGTGGCCTCACCCTGCCCCGAAGGGAAACCAGGTCTGTTGGCCACCTGAGTTTACTGTAAGCATTCCAAAAACAAAATTTGACAAGTCTTTCCATACTGGCTATATGCACTATACAGCTGAAACTACCTATTAAGCTACTGATTTGCATAAAAACTATAAGAAAGAGAGTATCAAAAAATCACAGCAAAGTCTCACGACGATCATTCCTGTCTGGTACCAGCATTGGGGTCCATGTCCATGGGGATATTCATTTGTTCCTCCTGGCTTGGGTGCATGCCAACCATCCTGGACAGAAGCTGAGACATCTCCTCCAATTTGTTGTTTTGTTTGATCATGATTACCTGGAAGTTCTTCATTTCCTTCTGTAAATTTGGCATCCCGTTGGCTAATTCCGCCATTTCCTTCGCTACCTGTTCTAAAGCCTTTTCCAGGAGGCGTTTTAGGACCCAGTAAATGTGTAGAGACTGTCTGTACAGAGTCTTCCTTCCCCTCATATTTCCTGGGTCGCTAACCATTTCTGCCCATTCTTCTGACTCTGGTTCTGATTGTTCTTCCAGCACACTGGATTCCATATTTTGTATGATACGACGGATATCCTCATCTGTTCCTTCCTGGTAAGCTCGAGTTGCCTCCTGAACCACTGACATGGTAGTCCTTCTCCCTCTGCGCTGATTTCCTAGGGTTTCATTTGGTCTGCCTCCCGAGTTCCCTTGTCTTGGATAGCCTCTGCTGCCGCGACCTCTTCCATGTCCCGATTGCATCATCCTTTCTTCTACCCTCTCCCGAGAACGCAGACCTCCCTGATGGCTGCTCCTAGCTGCTCCTCGTTCAGCACCTCCTTCGTCCCGACTGCACTACCCTCTCCTTTGCCCTCCGCCACCTTCATATAATTCCTCCTCACCTCCCTTCTCGCTCTGCCTTCACCGCCGCCACTAATGCTAATCATTCTCAATCCACCTTCCCCACTCTGGTTTCTTGAAACGTGTGTTGGCCGATTACTCATTGTTTTTTATGGGAGGGCGTCCTCCTTCCTGTGTTTACTTCCATCTGTCCTCTCCTTGTAATGATCGCTCCTGCCATCCTCAACTACCTTGTCCCTCATCCCGATTGGGAGCCATCTGTCTCTACTGCCTTTGAGTCGTGTCTTCATGATTATCTTGGTTGAGAATCGTACTTAGTTGTTCAAATCCTGAGTCTTGAGAATGCCTCGTCCATATACTATCCATTTTCCTTCCTTGTTCCTGGCATCCCCAATTCGCAAGGAAATTGGCTGCTCTGTTGGCCTCTCTTCTAACATGCTTGATAATCATATATTCAAATCTGCTTAGAATAGTTTCTATTTCATGGATTAAGCTGGCCGTCCTCCAGCTCTGCGTTACTTTGTCCCATGAGGTTCCATTGTTTAATTTTTTGAGTGCTTGTATAACCATTAGGGAGTCACCTTCCACTTCCAGGTTATTATATCCATTTTTGACTGCTATCTTTAAGCCTTGGCGTACTGCCATCAGTTCCGCCTCATTGTTACTCATAATGCTGCCATTGTCTGCATATATCCATTTCGTTCTTCCTTGATTGTCCCTAAACAAACCTCCGATCCCTGCTGGGCCTGGGTTGCCTTTAGAGGCACCGTCAAAGTTTAGCTTTATAAAACCGGCCGGTGGATGGGAGAACTGCAGGGTGCCATTATATCCCATCCTGGGCTCTTTCCACATCTGATGGGCCACCATCCCTTGATTCAGGTTTAGTTTCTTTAGAATATGCTCTTCTTCCTGCGTCACTTCCCAGTCTTCTCCATTCCATGTATCTGCAAGTATAGTTTCTCTAATATGGCTCAAAGTTTTTCCCCATATTTGATCTTTTGTCATCTCTTGGTTTTGGAAGATTCTTCTATTTCTCTCTTTCCAGATCATCCACATATTCATCCCAACTGCCAGGCTCCAAGCTCGTCTTACCACCGGGCTCGTAAATTTCCCTCCTCCCCAAATTTTAATAGTGTTTTTAATGCTCTGTTGATCTCTATGAGTTTTTCCGAAAAGCTTCCTGACCTCTTCCCATTGTAGCTGAGCTTCTCTACATGCATTAAGGAGGTGCTCTTGCGTTTCCACTTCTTGTTTACAGAGAGGACATCTGGGAGGGCCATGTATGCCTCTCTTTTGGAGCTGGTCCCAGGTCAGAATACGGCCTTTAATCACCAACCATATGAAATGGGCCACTTTTGGCCACCAATTTCTATTCCATATTTGCTTCCAGGTACCTGTCATATCCTCTGGTTCTCTGGTGTTTAGAAGATGATAAGCTTCTTTTATTGAGAAGTTACCTTTGATCATGTGTCCCCATCTCAGAATGTCCAGACCCGATCTTATGGGGACTCTTCTTGTCTGCATTTCCTTTTGATATAACTCTTTTTGTTCCTCTGTTATTTGATCCAACCATTCCTCCGGGCTCTTCCATATTCTCCATACATCATCTTGGCTTTCCCTCTTCCAGAAGTCCCTGACTAACTTCATTCCTTTCTCAGCTGCTTTTTGGCCTATATCCTCTAGGGCTTGTAATCCATTCATTCTTTCTCTTTGCTGCCAGGCCTCCTCCCAAAATTTTGCTAAGATACCATCCCTGATTTCCCAGAAAGCATGTCTAGCTATCATTTCTTTGTTGAGACTGGCTAGATTCCATATTGTCGACCCTTTCGGTGTATCCCTTATCCTTAATATTTCCTCAGGTTTTGTTGGCATATTGTATTTTTTTGTCCATATTCTTTTCCATAATTCGTTTCCTCCATTCAGCCCGCACCACTTGAGCTTAGCACCAAATGCCTGGTTCAAAACATAGGGATCTCTGAGTCCTAATCCTCCTTCCATCTTACTTTTCACTACATCTTTCCAGGAAACCAAGGACCATTTCTTTTGATCCTTCTGACCTCCCCATAAATTTTTTTTGAAGATCTCTGTCATCTTTGCGCAAGCTCCTTTTGGGGCTGCCATAGCCGAAAGTTGATATATTGGTATTGATTGGAGTACAGTCTTAACTAAAACTGTTCTGCCCACAAAATTCAGAGTTCTGAAAGACCAGTTTGCTAATTTATTAGCAATTTTCTCAAGGGTTTGTTGCTAATTGGACATCCTCAGGAGGTTTAGGGCCAGCGGTGTTCCAAGATATCTAGTTGGGAGCTCTCCTGAGTGGAATCCCAAAGTTCTAGTCAAAAAGTTTCTGATATTTCCAGCGGTGTTGAAAAAATACGTGCAGGATTTGTCATTGTTAATTTGGGTACCAGAAGCTGTCATAAAAAGGTCTAGAATTGCTTTGATTCTGTGGGCTTCTCTGAGGGACACCTTACAAAACAGCATGATGTCATCAACAAATTGTTGATGGGAAATAGGAAGGTTGTTACCCCAAATTTGGATTCCTTTGAGGTTCTTTTCTCTCACTTCTTTTTTGATGTATCTTCCTAGGCCTTCTACAGCTATAATGAACAGGAAGGGTGACAGAGGATCCCCCTGGTGGAGGCCTCTGGTCGCTTTAAAAGGCTGGGAGGGGGTACCATTCACCAATATAGAGAAATTAGTTGACGAGATCATGGCAGAGATCCACTCAATCCATCTACTGCAGAAACCATAAGCTCTTAGAACTTCTTTCAGGTACTTCCAATTCAGGCGGTCGTAGGCTTTTGAAAGGTCAAGTTTGATCATCATACCAGCTTCCTTTTTAACTTTTAGAGAGTGCACTACTTCTTGGGAAACCACCAAACCATCCAAGATTTGACGGCCTTCAACGAAGCCAGTTTTCTCTGGGGAGATAATGTTGGGTAAGAGGGGCTTAAGTCTTTTAGCCATTAAGGTTGCTATAATCTTATATATCACATTACAGAGGGCAATAGGCCTAAAGCCTTGAGGGGCTTCTGTCTTATTATCTTTAGGAATTAAAGATAAGAGGGTTGAGTTTAGGCTTGTACTTACCTTTTGGTTCCTTCTTGATTCTTCCACAACATCCAGAATGTCTTGGCCTAAGAAGTTCCAACCTGCTTGATAGAATTCCGCTGTAAAACCATCGGGGCCTGGGGCTTTATTCTTTTTCATTCCCTTCACTATCTCTTCTACTTCTTCTAGAGTGACTGCCCTCATCAAGGCTAGGTTTCGTTCTCTAGTAATCCTTCTCGGAATCTCATTGCAGATTCTTTCAATAGCTTCTCCTCGTTCAACATTAGGTTCCGTGAGAAGATCCTTGAAATGCTTCACCAAGACTTGCTCTATTTCCTCATGCTGCGTAACTCTTGTCCCTGCTTCATCTTTAATAGAGAAAATTCTATTTCTTTGCCTTCTCTGGATCATTGCTTGGTGGAAGAACCTTGTGTTTCGTTCTCCCTCTCTTAACCAGTTTACCCTATATTTTTTCCTCCACAGGATTTCTTCTTGTTTTTTCCTCTCTTCTAGTTGCCCTATCAGGATCCCTTCCTCCTTGGCCAGGTCATCACTTCTTCTTGTATTTATTATTTCTTGTTGGATTTGCTTCATCTTCTATTCTAGCAGTTGTTGATCTTTGAGAATGTGCCTGAATTCTTCCTTATTCCATTTCTTGATGTTCCCTTTCAGTTCTTTTAGTTTCATCTGAAATGTCTACATCTTGTTTCTTCCTCTCTGACTACTTTGTTTCCACCATTCTTCTACTTTCTTCATAAAATTTTTATCCCTGAGCCAAAAGGCTTCGAATCTGAAGGGCTTTCTTTTGGGGCTGGCTTTTATGTCCAGTTCAGCTTTAATCGGCCAATGGTCCGATCCCATTCCTGGGAGAATCTCTGCTTCAATGAAAATGTCCCAATTCATGATTTGTTCCGATAGTAGGAATCTATCTAGTCTGGAGGCGATCTGGTGTCTGCCTCCCCTCCTATTATTCCAAGTATATATTCCATTTGTTGTTTGTATGTCTACAAGCCTTTGAGCTGCTATCCAATCCCCGAAGGCTTCCATATCTGTCTCTGTTCTTCTGAGCCCTCCTTTTTTTTTCGTTTAGGGATTTTATCATATTGAAATCTCCTCCCACTATCCACGGCGAAGCAGGATAGAGGGATCGTATAATTGCCAATTTCTGAAGGAAAGCCCTACGTTCACTTTGTATATGGGGCCCATATATATTTGATAAAAGAATCCATTCTTGAGAACCCAAAATTCTAAATCTCCTTGAGAGGATACGTGGTATGCTGGTCCAATCTTCAAATTGGACTTCCTTTGGGTTCCACAGGATTGCTACTCCTCCTGCACTACCTGTCGCATCTTGACCCATGATCTCGTAATGCGGCTTGAAATTTTTCATCACCTCTCTTAGTTTGCTTTCCCTTAATTTTGTTTCTTGGATTAGCATTATATTCGGCTTATCCCTTTTGAGTCTCTCTTTCAAGTATCTTTGCTTTCCCTTATTGTTCAGCCCTCTAATATTCCAGGTTGTAATAATCATTTCGATAGTTTTGGGGGTTGTTGGAAGACCTCTGACAATGGTACAACTTTCCCTGAATTCACCAGCGTTTCTCCTACCATTTGAATGGTCTCACTCATAGGTCTCCTTCCCCTTTTCCTTCCGCCTTTCCCAGTGGTTCCTGTTTCTATGTTCTGATCTCCTTGTGCTCCAAGTTGCTCAGGTTGCTTTGCTGTCCATCGTCCTCGTTTTTCCTTGTATCTTTGGAACATGTCCTTATAGAGTTGTTTCTGGTCTTCTGGAATAAACCGTTCATCCAAATGCTTCCACTCCTGTAAAAGTTTTCTCATGATCTGTTCTTCCTCTCCTTCTTGTTCCTGCTGCGGATCTATTTCCATTTGAATTTGTTCTAGGGTCTGTTCTTGTTCCCGATCTTCCTTCTCTCTTTCTTTTTCCAAAGCTATGTTATTCATTTCCTTATTGTCTTTCCTATTTTCTTTCTGGGCTTCACTTATTTCTTCCTCCTCTTCTTCTCCCTCCACTTCCATTTCTAGCTCACGCAGGATCTCGAACTGGTTTTGACTTTTCTGATTACTTTCTGGGTGTGAGGGGTTCAGTTTGGTCTTTCCTTTTTGGGGTCTCTTTCTTCTTTGTACTTCCATAAACCCTCCTCTATTTCCTTCATTCATCCTCCTCTCTTGCTCTGTGCTTTTCTTTTCATCCCCCAAATTTATTGGACTGTTTCCTTCATTTATCGGACAGTGTTTGAACAGATGGCCATACTCATGGCACCTTCTACACCTGAATGGGATGTGTTCATAGTCGATTGGCTGTTGCCAGACTTCATCATGATATTCTAATTCAATGTGTTCTAGCAATGGCTCTGTAGTATTCATGTAGACACAAATCCTGGCATATGATGTATATCTGCATCTCTTGGTGGTTTTTGCTACCTTCACAAAAGTCCCAATTGAGTTCCCAATTCCTTCTAAAATCTCTGGGTCCAAAAACTCTATCGGAAGCCCGAAAAGTCGAACCCAGATCGGTGCCGCTAGCATCTTTTCTTTTTTTGGATTGTAACACTCTTCCCATTGTCTCATGAATAGTCCTGCGTTGTTGAAGAAATATGGGCCTTCTTCGAATATCCTCTCCTTATCCTCCAGATTTGTGAATATTACTGTGAAAAAACCCTTTGCTCCTAATTTCAGGTCTATATGACCTTTGGGTTTCCACTTTTGTTGTATCCATTTCATCAAATCTTTCTCAGATGACCATGTCCCTACAAACTTGCAGATAAGTGCGTGGTCCTTCATATAACCTCTGTACTCTTCTAATTTATTATTCGGGATTACAAACCTGGGTTTTTTGGAAGCCCTCGGTAAGCATTTGTTCCCCGTCCTTGCCTGCCATACTTCTCCCATCACCGGCGCATTCTTGCCCCGATTTCCCGGTCCGTCGTTTGCTCCTGTTCGGCTTGATTCCCCTGCTGTTATCTCCTTGTAGGAGGGGATCTCTCCCCCCCCGCCTGTTTCGGTCATTTCCTCACAGTCTGGCCTGATCACAAGACTTCTGCCCCTTTTTCCTTAGAATTATTCTATTACTTGGTTTCGCAGGTGGCCGCGGGATCCTCTACACCGGGCCAGGAGCAGGTCCACCTGGGGATGCCTGTTCCCAAACCCTAACCCTAGGACTCCATCACTCTTCTCCGCTCCCGTTCCATTCATCTATTTAATTCTATTTAAAATAATGAGTTAAGTTTATTTAAATCTATTTAAAATAATGAGTTAAGTTTCAATAAAATTTAGTTAAATTTCAATATATATTTAATGTTTAAGATATATTTTATCAAATGTTAATAATTTTGTATTTTATTTTTCTAAATTTCTAAATATGTTGTTTTAAATTTTGTTCTATTTGTGACTCCTAATACACAACATGCCCCAAACAAACTCGTATGACTCCGTTGTTGCGTTATAAGAATTCAGTCCAAAGAGAGGATCACTTCGACTACCTTTTCTCAAGTGTTAAAGATTGGCCACATATGCATTGTAGATTTGTTGACAGGTACATCTGAAAATTTGATTATTAGATGGATAGGAGATTCTTGAATATGACAAGAGTAAGGTCAATTTGTTTTACATCACTTGTGGACATTCCATTTCAAAATATTTCTTAAATTGAGGTAAGGATGACTAAAAGATACACGTACAAAGTCACTTGACATCATTTTTCAATGGTGTTAAGATTAAGATTGGTCATTTCTATCAACAATTGAGATAAAAGATGGCTAAAAGACAAAGGTAGTCAGTTGACACTATTGATCAATATTGATTGCAAATTATTTCTATATAACTATTAGAGAGTCAAGTTTTGCTATGTATTTATTGAAGGGAAGGAAAACTCAGGTTAAAGATTTATTGTAATTTAGTTGTTAATTTTTTTTTTTCAAATGAAAAAAAGTTCCTTGTTATATTAGAGGATAAAATACCAATACATTTTTATTCAATCATGTAAAGATATAGATTTTCATCATCATATTAATCATATCTCTTTTCTGGATGATCACTTTACTAGCCTACATATGTTGATAGTAATATCACAAAAACCAAAAATTCTCAATAGACAGAATTACATCAAAGATCGTTTATCTACTCTATACTAGGAGAGGAAGATATAATTTCACCAATCAAAAAGTTTGTAGAAATAACAATAAAAAAGTTCCAGACTTAGGTGTCTTTATGGGATTATAATGTGACCTTCTTCCCGAACTTTGCCATCATTGTAGAAACTATAAAATATGGAGCCTTCAGCATTAGATAAACCAACTTTAGATAGAGTATCAACTATCGTATTTGATTCCCTGAAAATATGTTGTATGTAAAAACTCTAGAAAGCTTGAATAAGTGCATTGATGCGCTCCCACCATCCTCAGAGATCTGGTGGATTAAAAGTCGTTGAACCCAAAATTCCATCTATAAGAGTTTTCGACTCTCCATAGACATGGATATGTTGCACAGATTTCTCCCTAGAAAATTAGAGAAGTCCCCACAGTGCCATTGTTTATGTCCTGGAATTTGTACCCAAACCATCATTCAAGTGTAACTTATAGTGTGAGTTTTCACACATTCGAAGCCAAACTCCACATCCACAACGTCCCTATTGGGTCACTCCATAAAAAAACCTGCAGGCAAAAAAATCTGAGGGGGCATGTACCGGATAGATAGGTAGACGAGGTTCCTGTTGAGAAATGGCAACAAGAAATTCCAGTTTAATTTGTCCTTGAATTAAACTGTGAATTAAATTTGAATTCTATTCTCATAGAAACTTAAAATAGTTGAATTAAGTTTATTAAACTTACTTAACTTAGGAAATTTGAGTTGGGAGTCTTTATGTTGTCATGTGTGTGTTCTCCCCACTTTGTAGGAGTCTAGTGTGAGTTAATTGTGAGTTGTAAAATAGAAAACTCAGTTTCATGTGTCAGTTCAGTTAAATTAGTTATCAAACCGATTGAGAGAACTAATAGTGAGTTAACAGTCAATGGTGTCACTAATGAACTCCACTAGTGCTACTCTAGTTAACTGAATATTTACTTATCAGAAACTCATGCATGTCAATTCTTAGAAAGACCCAGTTGAGACTAGAATTCAGGGATAGTGTACTATTTGTTTTAGATTTTTTTGAGTTGCACTGATAGTGCATGCATTCAGGAACTGATCCTTGAGGGATTGCGCAGTTTTTAGAGGCTTTATTTCCCTTTAAATACAAGTTGTCCTCCATAGGAATTACACATTGGAATAGAGACTTGGAGAGCTTTTGAAGAGGCTAAGCTTTGGCCTTGGGCTTGCTTATGAGTTGGATATTGAATTTACTGAGTGTTGCGATTGTTCTAGAGAGAACAAGCATTGTAATTTCATCTTGATTTTTCGGATTAATACAAAACAGATAGTGGGGTTTTGAGTTGTTGATTTCCCCAAATATTTATTGTGTTATGTGCCTTTGATTCTCTTCCTCTATTGATTATTGTTTACTTGATGTTTATGGGCTTCCGCTGTAAAGAGTAGAAGTAGATTCTTGTCTCTTTCTTTATAAAATTGCATTAGCTTTTAAATTTACAAGATTTTCTACATGGTATCGGATGTAGGATTTAACCCCGTACAGAAATTACCTACATACAAATTCTAAAACACAAAAAATAAACTATGCGAGATCATAACACATAAAACACATACATTCAAAGATTTTCCCCTAGATCCCAAAACTAGGACTTCTAGCTTGATTTTTCATTATGTTCCTTTCAAAGTTACAATACATATTTATACATGCCAAAGCATCCAATACCATGGATCGAAAACCATCACATCCAAAACCATGGACCAAAAACCATCGCATCCAAAATCATGTGCGAAAAATAAAGCACAAAACCATAGGTAGGTCTGCCCAACCTAATATAGGGTCCAAAAGAAAAATTTTCCAGGGCGTTACCCCAGACCCCATAGAATGGGGTTACCTACACCCCTAAAACCCCCTATGATCCCCCCTGCTACGTAATCAGTGCAAAAAAGGGGGGGCTCTGCCCCCCTTCTAAACCCCCAGTTAACTACATCTGTTAGTTGTGAAAAGAATATAACACAACCCAACATTCTCCCACTTGTTGTTTTCTTTCCACATAGGGCGACAAGAGAGCTTAGTCATTTATCCAACCTTGCAATTCCCATTGTTTCTCTACACCAATAGAACTTCTCAGAGCTCACATATTTTGTCAATGCATCTGTAGTATTCTTCAAAGTGCCCACCTTTACCAGCAACACCTTTTTTTCTTCTATCATATTCCTCACAAAGTGATACTGAACATCAATGTGCTTTGTCTTTGAATGATATGCAGGGTTCTTTGCCAAGAAAATTGCACTTTGGCTGTCACAGTTTATCCTTATAGCTCCCTATACTAACCCCATACTTGAACACAATCTCTGCAACCAAACTGTTTCCTTGCTTGCATGAGTGGCTGCCATGTATTTTGCCTCTGTAGTTGATAGTGCCACTACATATTGTTTCTTACTCATCCAACTGATTGCACCTCCAAATAGGTTAAAAACATAACCACTTATATATCTTCTCTGATCTAGATCTCCAACCCAGTTTTCATCAAAAAAGCCAAAAATATCCAACACTCTATCCAATCCTGGTCTTCCTTGGTAGCACAAACCATAATCACTAGTGCCACGCAAATACCTGAAAACCCGCTTCACTGCTATCGAGTACTCCTTCCCTGGTTTTGACATAAACCTGCTCAATACTCCCACTGCATGTGCAATGTTTGGTCTAGTACAAATCATCGCATACATCAAGCTACCGACTGCACTTGCATATGGAACACGGGACATGTCCTCTTCCTCTTCTTGTGTCTTGGGACACTGTTCAACAGATAAATTTACACCTACAGGAATAGGAACCTTCACCGGTTTACTATCCTGCATATTAAACCTCTGCAATATTGTCTCGACATACTTCCTTTGGTTTAACCAGAGCTTCCTCTTTGTTCGATCTCTTTTAATTTCCATGCCCAAAATACAGTTTGTAGCACCAAGATCTTTCATGTCGAAATTGGAGGACAATTGGGTCTTCAAATCCTAGATAATTTCTTTGTCATTTCCAACTAGCAACATATCATCCACATACAAGACCAGATAAATAACACGGTCATCGATTAATTTAGAATACACATAGTGATATGCTTTGCTTCTGGTGAAGCCAAGTCCCCATATAAATGTATCAAATTTCTGATACCACATCCTTGGTGGTTGTTTTAACATATACAGAGACTTCTTTAACTTGCATACCAGTTCTTTCTTACCATTCACCGCAAAACCTTCAGGTTGCTTCATGTAGATCTCCTCTTCCAAATCCCCATGAAGAAATGTTGTCTTCACATCCATCTGTTCTACCTCAAAATCAAAAGCAACAGCAATCGATAGAAGTAATATAATAGAATCTACCTTGGCAATAGGAGAAAAAATATCACCAAAATCAATTCCCGACACCTAGGAATAACCTTTTGCTACCAACCGAGCATTGTATTTCTCCACCTTTCCTTCTGCATTTGTCTACTTCTTGAACACCCATTTGCTTCCAATGGGTTTCCTTCCAGCCGACAACTCCACCAGATCCCAAGCCTCATTTTTGTGCAAAGATGTCATTTCATCAACCATGGCCTCTTTCTAATGTTTTTCATCCTCTGAATCTACTGCTTCCTTCACAATTTTGGGATCATCATCAGTAATAGATAAATCAAAATTTTAATAGAAAGTAGATGGACTATACCTTTCTGGCTGCCTTCTTTCTTGAACTGATCCTCTCACACTTGAAATTTGTGGCTCTTCATCTTCTGTTTCCTCCTCTACTGTAGAGTCTTATTCTTCCTCCTTTCGCTCAAACTCTATCTTCTCAGGTTCCTTTGGTTGGACTTCATGTTTAATAACATCTTTCACCTCTTTGAACACCACATCTTAGTTGTACACAACCTTCCTTGTTACTAGGTTCCAAAGCTTATAACCCTTTAAACCATCCTTATACCCAATAAAGATGCACTTTTCAGATTTACTATCCAACTTGGTTCTTTTATCCTTTGGAACATGTACATGTATCACATCCAAATACCCTAAGATGTGAAAGAGAGGGTTTCTTACCATTCCATACCTCTTGTGGAGTCTTATCTTCCAACGGTGATGAAGGTGATTTGTTGACCAAGTAACATGTTGTCTCCACCGCCTCTGCCCAGAATTCCTGTCCTAACCCGGCACCACTGAGCATGCTTCTTGCCCTTTCCATCAACGTCTTGTTCATTCTTTCTGCAACTCCATTTTTCTCAGGTGTGTATGAAGTAGTCTTCTGCCATGCTATACCACACTTCTTACAGAATTCTTCAAATTCCTTACTTCAATTTCTCCACTGTTATCTGTCCTCAACACTTTTATTTTCTTCTTTGTCTAGTTTTCTACCAGAGCCTTAAATTCTTTAAACCTATCAAAGACTTCAGGTTTCTTCTTAAGGAAATATATCAATATATTCCTTAAGAAGTCATCTATAAATGATACATAGCACACAGACTTACCCAATGATGGAACTTTCGTAGGTCCAAACACATCACTGTGCACAAGTTCTAATATTTGTTTCGCCCTCTTACCACCAGAGGGGAAACTCACTCGATTCTACTTACCATATACACAATTTTCACAGAAATCAAAATCCAAAGAGCTATTACTCATACCTTCTACCATACCTTTACCATGAAGTATTCGAAGACCCTTCTCTCCAATATGTCCAAGCCTTTGATGCCACAGCATGGTATTCTCTCCAGAGACCACTAGATTTTCTACTCGACTTTGAGGAACCGCAGAGCTGTTGCACCCATCAACAACAGTGCTACCTTGCAGATTGTACATAGTGCCAATCTGAACTCCCCAAATCAATACCAGTGCTCCCCAAACCATCTTGCAGGTATCCTTCTTGAACACTGTTTTTACACCTGCATCATCCATCTTGCTTACAGAAATCAGATTTCTAGCCAATGCAGGAATATGCAGAACACTCGGAAGTGTTCTAACCCTTCCACCTTGCAACTTCAACTTCACTTTTCTGCGACCAATGATTCTAGCCTTCTTATCATCCCATAAGAAGACATCACCACCATCGTATTTCTCATACTCACAGAACCACTCTCTATGGGGAGTGAAGTGAAAGGATGCACCTGAGTCAATCAACCATGCCTCATGATATACATGTGTACTTGAAGAAGCCAAGTAAACCTCCCCACCTTCATCTGAGGTGGTTTTTGCCTTTGCAGAAGGAGCATCATCATATCCCTTTCCTTTGTTAGGAACTTTAGATTTACAGTCCCTTTTGTAGTGCCCTTCCTCTCTGCATTTCCAGAACACCACCTTTACAGGTTTTCTTGGAGATTTAGATCTCCCACTCGATAACTTACTTTTGTTTCTATTCTGGGACCGTCCTTGTACAGACAAGGCATCACCATTTTGGTTGTCCATATTTTTTCGTCTCATCTCCTCCATCAGCAAGGATGAGACTATTTCATCAAACTACAAGGCAGTTTCATTACTACCTATTGAAATAACTAGACTATCCCACGAATTTGGTATAGAACACAACAAACTGATGCAATTATCTTCATCTGAAATATTAATATCAATAGATAATAACTTACTTACCACAGTATTAAATGCGTTTAGATGATCTGTCACCGAGTCTCCATATTTCATCCTCAGGTTATACATCTTTTTCCGGAGAAACAGTTTATTCACCAGAGACTTAGATTGCTACAAAGTCCCTAACTTGTCCCACAAGGCCTTCCTCGTAGCTTCCCTTGATACATTCAACGATACTGAATCGTGTTGTGCTCTTTGACTTCCGATCCAACTTCTTCAATCCTTCATCAAACACTCTCATTGGTTTAGTACCCAAATCTACTGCGATCCACTGATCTTTATCCACCAACAAATCCTCCATCTTGAGTTTCCACAACTCAAAACTCTAACCATTAAATTTCTCGATCTCTATCTTTCCACTGCTCGACATCTTCTTTCACCACTAGAATCGATCTCACAGATCTCCTACTGAACAGGGTCTACCACAGGCCCGAGTGAAACCCCTCAGCAACAAAGGTGTCCCCTTGAAGCCAAAATAGCTCTGATACCAAATGTAGGTTTTAACCCCGTACAGAAATTCCCTGCATAAGAATTATAAAACATAGAAAATAAACAATGCTAGAGCATAACACATCAAGCACATACACACAGAGATTTTCCCATAGATCCCAAAACCGGGACTACCAGCTTGATTTTTCATTATGTTCCTTTCAATGTTACAATACATATTTATACATGCCGAAGCATCCAATACCATGGACTGAAAACCATCGCGTCCAAAACCATGTGCGAAAAATAATGCACAAAACCATAGGTAGGTCTACGCAACCTAATATAGGGTTCAAAAACAAAAAATTTCAAGGCGTTTCCCCGGACCCCATAGAGTGGAGTTACCTGCACCCCTCAAACCCCTTGTGACCCCCCCTGCTACGTAATCAGCGCAACGAAGGGGGGGATTCGCCCCCCTTCTAACCCCCTGGTTAACTACATCGGCTAGTCGTGGAAAGGATATAACACAACCCAACATCGAAGCTAAGAACAATATAATAGAGGAGATTTCAAAGTCTTGAGTTTCTGGGTTACAGGTCAAAGTTCGAATTTGCAATACATACTTCAAGTTCGGCAGATGGCATTCCATGGGTTGAGGCTTAAGTATGCCTTGGAAGGTAGCTCAAATTTCATAGCATGGAGGGACAAGATGGAGGTTGTGCTAGAGGACAATGGCTTGAAGGAATTTGTTGAACAAGCAATTCCTAAGCCAACAGCCACTGATGCATAGAACTTGGCTGAGTGGAAGAAGTGTGTGGTGAAGGCAAGGTGGATAATCCTTGAGGGAGTTCGAGATCATATTGTCTCGAGTCTCCATGGAAAGAAATCCCCACATGATATGTGGAAAACATTGACGGACTTGTATTAGAATAGTCGTGATTAAAGGAATTTGGCACTGAAGGATAAACTTCGTAAAATCAAGATGGAGAAAGGTGAGACAATTCCGAAATACTTGACCAAGTTCATTCAATGTCGGGATGAACTTGGAAGTGTTGGAATCACGATTGCCGAGGAGGATAGTGTGAGCCTTTCTCTTCTTGGACTCCCAAAGAGTTGGCATAGTTATTAGGACTCTATCAATGGTCAGTAGAAGCTACCAAATTGGGAACGACTATGGTCGGATTTGATGCAGGATGAGACCAGGAGGAACACCTGGGATGACTCTTCATCAAAGACTGATGATGAAGAGAATTGTGCCTTAGCGATTAAGGCGAGGAAGGAGAAAGGTAAAATTTCCCATTCTAATTCATATTCTTATCATGGAGGTAAGAATAAGGACATGACGAAAGTTAAATGCTTTCATTGTCACAAGATGGGACACTTTGCTACAAATTGTCCATTGAAGAAGTCCAACGAGAAGTACTTAAGAGGAGTGGCGGGTGAGGCTCTGGCCTCCCAATTCGAATTGGACTTTTCCCTCATTGCATGCATGGTGTCTTCAATGATGGGAAGTGTCTGGTACTTAGACAATGGAGCTTCATTCCACATGAATGGCAACAAAGAGTTATTCAGTGAATTGGAGGAGAAAGATCTCAAGATGCATATTGAAATGGGTGATGACAGTAAGTATAATGTTACTAGTGTGGGCAGTATTACTTTTCAGAGGGAGCATGTAGCTCCACTCACCTTGAAGAATGTTATGCATGTACCTGAATTGATGAAGAACTTGGTATCCCTTTCCATGCTTGAGGATAGATGCTGTGATGTGATATTTTTGAAAGGAAAGGTGTTCCTTCAACACATAGCCATGGGTCAAGTAAAGAAGATAGGGATTCGAGTACAAAATCTCTATAAGATAGAGGTAGAGGATTGTGCTGCTTTGAGTTCAAAAGTAGAGAAGATGTTGAGCCGAGACATCGACGAGTTGTGGCATAGGGGATTGGGCCACTTGCATCATGGGGCTTTGAAGATATTGTAGGAAATCTCTACCGGTCTTCCCAAAGGTATGCTTGAGAAAGTTGATACATGCAAGGGTTGTACTTTCGGAAAATACACAAAGTCTTCCTTTGGAGACAGAGACAGTCAAGAAGAGTCTATTATGGAGAGAGTCCATTCAGATGTGTGTGTACCATTCTTGATAGCATCCACGACCAAACATAGGTATTATGTTATATTTGTTGATGAAAATTCTCGTAAATGATGGGTATTTTTTTATGCAGAAAAAGGATCAAACTTTCACAAAGTTTTGTGAGTTCAAAGAATTGGTAGAGAAAGAGTCTGGAAAGAAGGTTGAATATCTACAGAGTGATAACAGTGGTGAGTATGTCTCCAATGATTTTAAGAACTTTTGTGTAGCGGAAGGGATTAAACGAGAGTTGATGGAACCCCATAACCCTCAACAGAATGGGTTTCTGAGAGGAAGAACAAGAGCATAGTAGGGGTAGCAACAGAGATGTTGCATGATCAAGGCCTACCACTACACTTGTGGGTTGAGGCATGAAACACATCAGTTTATGTTCAGAACCATAGCCCACATCGGATACTTGATATGAAGACACTAGAGGAGGCTTATTCTGGTAAGAGGCCAGATGTTGGTCACTTTAGGATTTTTGGGTCATCGGTTTATTGCCATGTGACCAAAGATGCATGGAAGAAGCTCAAGCCAACAAAAAATTTGGGGATATTTGTGGGGTACAGTGATACACCCCATAGCTATCAGGTGTACATACCAACCAGTCAGATGACAGTGGTTCGCAGGGACATCTAGTTCGATGAGGAGAAAGCCATGCGAATATCCCTTGAGAGGAGCTTGAGCTACATGCGAATGAGGAGCTTTTAGCTCCTAAGGTTGAGGAACCTCAGATTGATGTGGAGCATCCACATGTAGAGTTTCAAAGAGTGGAGACATCCACTGCGATAGATTATTCCAAAGAGGGAATAAAGTGCACTAGAGAGGTTGATAGATTGTTGGATGATGCATGGGAGAATGTGGGAGCACCTTCTTCTCAGTGCAAACATAGGAGGTCACCAGAGAGGTACACTAGATACATGGTGCTTATGGGTGCATGTGTTGTGACAAAGCCATATTCCTTTCAAGAAGTAATGCAACAGTCAGTTTGGGTTAATGCGATGGTTGAGGAGTATGACTCCATAGTTCAAAACAATGTTTGGGATGTGGTCCTGAGACCCAGAGGAAAAGTCAGTTGTGAGCTCCCATTGTCTTAAGGTAAAGCAAGTTGTAGATGGTAGTGTGGAGAAGCATAAGGCCATATTTGTGGCTGGTGGCTTTTCATAGGTAGAGGGGATTGACTATGATGAGACCTTTGCTCCCGTTGCAAGGTACTCATCAATCAAATCTATTTTGGCACTATCAGCACAGATGGCTTGGAATATCCATCAGATGGATGTGAAGACTGCCTTCCTCAATGGCATGATTGAGGAAGAGCTGTACATAGAGCAGCCCGAAGGTTTTGAAACCTTGGACCATGAGTTGCATGTGTGCCAACTCAAGAGAGCGTTGTATGGGCTGAAGCAAACACCCCGTACTTGGTACACCAGGATAGATAACTACTTCACTCAATTGGGCTTCACAAAGAGTGAAGCAGATGCGAACTTGTATGACATAGTGATGGAAGGTAAGTTGTTGATCATTGTACTTTATGTAGATGATCTTATACTGACAAGTGATGAGAAGCTCATCAAATCTTGTAAGGATGACCTTGCAAGAGAGTTTGAGATGAAGGGCATGGGGCTCATGCATTACTTTCTTAGCATGGAGGTATGGCAGGGAAATGGGGGGTTGTTTGTATCTCAGGGCAAGTATGCCAACGAGATACTCAGGAGATTCCGCATGGAGAGCAGTAAACCCATGGAGACTCCTCTAGCTGGTAGCTGGAGGAAGGAGGATGCTACTTCATGGGAAGTAGTGGAATCTTCTATTTACAAGCAGCTTGTGGGTTTACTCATGTACTTGGTGAACACACGACCGAATATGTGCTATGCAGTTAACTAGCTTAGTCAAGCTATGGTTAGGCCTACCAAGTTGTATTGGAAGGCAGAAAAGCATGTGTTGTGATACCTCATAGGCACTACTCAGTTTGGGTTATGGTACAGACGGATAGAGGGAGTGAAGCTTCAAGGCTTAACCAATGCAGATTGGGTAGGGATTCCATTTGAAAAGAAGATCACATCAGGAGGGATCTTCAGTATTGGGTCAGTGACAGTTTCTTGGTACAACATGAAATAGAGATCAGTTGCACTCAATTCAGTTGAGGCAGAGTACATGGCTGCAAGTCAGGAAGCATGTGAGGCTATCTGGATGAGGAAGGTCCTGGTTGGTTTGTTTTGTCAATAGATGGATCTGACAATGATTTATTGTGATAATCATAGTTGCATCAAGCTCTCTAAAAATCCAATCTTTCATGATTATTCCAAGCATATTGATATATAGTATCATCATCTCAGATATTGGGTATTGAGGTGGATCATGTTGTTAGATTACATGTTGTTAGATTACATTCCCATGGAGGAGAAAGATGCTAACATCTTGACAAAGGCATTGTCAAGATGTAAATTTGAGTTTCACAAAGACAGGATCGGGGTAGTTGATAATCCCTTTCTTGTTGAGAGGGGGTGTTGAGAAATGGCAACAAGAAGTTCCAGTTTAATTTGTCCTTGAATTAAACTGTGAGTTAAATTTGAATTCTATTATCATAGCAACTTAAAATAGTTAAATTAATTTTATTAAATTTACTTAACTTAAGAAATTCGAGTTGGAAGTATTTCTATCATCATGTGTATGTTCTACCTACTTTGTAGGAGTCCAGTGTGAGTTAATTGTGAGTTTTAAAATAGAAGACTCAGTTTCATGAGTCAGTTTAGTTAAATTAGTTCTCAAACAGATAGAGAGAACTAATATTGAGTTAAGAGTCAATGGTGTCACTAATGAACTCCACCAGTGCTACTCTAGTTAACTGAATATTTACTCATCAGAAACTCATGCATGTCAATTATGAGAAAGACCCAGTTGAGAGTAGAGTGTAGGGACAATGTACTATTTGTTTTAGATTTTTTTGAGTTGCACTGATAGTGCATGCATTCAGGAACTAATCCTTGAGGGATTGCACAATTTTTAGAGGCTTTATTTCACTTTAAATACAAGTTATCCTCCATAGGAATTGCACATTGGAATAGAGACTTGTAGAGCTTGTGAAGAGGCTAAGATTTGGCCTTGAGCTTTGTTATGAGTCGGAGATTGAATTTGTTGAGTGTTGGGATTGTTCTAGAGAGAATAGGCATTGTAATTTCATCTTGATTTTCTGGATTAATACAAAACAAATAGTGGGGTTTTGAGTTGTGGCTTTCCCCAAATATTTATTGTGTTATGTGCCTTTGATTCTCTTCCTCTATTGATTATTCTTTGATCGATGTTTATGGGATTTTGCTATAAAGAGTAGAAGTATATTCTTGTCTCTTTCTTGAGAAAATTGCATTAGCTTGTGAATCTACATGATTTTCTACAGTTCCAATATCTCTAGCCATGATAGGATTTTGGAAGATATCTGGATAACATTAACCTGTAACCCTCTAAATATGTAATGATTTCGAGCCTTCCAAATTTCCCAAAACATAAACAATGGAATGTATCGGTGTAAACCATCTTTCGATGTACCCCACCGTAAACACTGTTCAATAGAGATAAATTGCCCGAAAGTGATCTTGTAGTATGAGAGAAATTGCGCCCATATTTGGAGTGTGATATTGCGAAAGAGAAATAGGAGCATGAATTATTCATTTTCTACACCGTAAAGGGGAAACCATCCAGGGCCATGAAAACCCCACTTGCAAAGATTGTCCCAATTTAGTATTCTACTTTTCCACACCATCCAAATAAATAGAATAATCTTCAAAGGGGCATTCCATCTCCAAATAGAAAGAAACCATGGTGGCGCACATGAATCATGTGTGAAGTTCATGATGTACCTGTAGTTGTCAGCCACCACCACAATACCTTTTTTGAGTATTCCAGCCCATGTGAGTGAGTCTCCTCTTGCATTCCCACACAATCCAACCCTTTTTAGTACATTGATGTAATTGTTCCACTCCAACATAGTGTGTCCAATTAATCTGATATACTCAGCCTCTTTCCATATCGGATGTATTCCATTCCAACTGCTATTCACTTTATCCAGGAAGAAAATTCCTCTTTGTTGTAGCGCCACCATAAAGTCAGGCGATATTAGAAACACTCACAATACTGTCTCCTCCAATGATAATCATATTGCCTCTCTCAAATGACCATTTTATCCTCTGCAAGAACTAATATTTTATCTTCTGGATGCTTGACCATATGTATGATCCCTTCCTTTTCCCGATCTCTCCCATTCTAATCCAATCTACGAGAGGCCTTCTCTTATGATATTTTGCAGTAATAATCTCCCTCCATATGCCTTCACAAAAAAAATCCCTCCAAAGAGACTTCATTAGCAACAAGAAACCAAGAACTTGGGTGTTCAATATGCCCCAGCCTCCAATCTCCCTTGATTTGGAAATATTATCGCATTTGACAAAGTGAAATTTTCGATCCATATTAGCTCTAGGCCATAAGAAGCGAGATAATATAGAGCAGATCTTAGAGATAATGTGTGTTGGGAGTGGAAACAGATACGTCCAATATATAGCCAATTGTTGTAGGACAAATTGAATCAATGTGTATCTCCTGTCGAGTGAGAGCTAGCGATGTGTCCAACATTTGAGATTATTTTGTAATTTTGAGAGTATCCATGTCCAGTCTTCAAATCCATAGTTGTTTGGCTTCAACCTAAAACCCAGATAAGTAAAGACGTCCTGTAGAGGTTTAGTGCCCACCAAAAAAATTTCTGCAATATAGTTAATATACGAGGGGTTCTCGCTGGAGAAAATAAGGATATATTTCCGACCATTAGCAAGTAGTCCTGAGGCCTCTCTATAACAATGAAAAATGTAGTTCAATGCCTCCCACTATACCTTGGATATCATCTTGAAAGTAAGTATGTCATCAAAAAAGAATACATGTGTAATACTAACCTCATGAGTCATTTTCAAACCACTGAATGTGCCCAAGGCCTTTGCCAATTTTATCTTTTGACTGATGTCATCCATAACAAGTATGAAGAGGAGGGGAAATAGGGAGCATCCCTGCCTCAGTCCCCTACTCGCTCGGAAAAATTCAATGGGGTATCCATTGATAAGAATAACGAACCATGTCATAGTCACACATTCCATAATCCACTCCAACTTATGTATATCTAGCCCAATCTTCAGAATAATTATCTGAAGGAAATACTAGTCCATGCAGTCGTATGCCTCTGTAAATCGACTTTCATAACCATCGCTTCCATTTTTTTTGTATGGATGGAATGTATGAACTCCTAGGCTATAGCAATGGAATCATGGATAGACTTGTTGTGGAGAAACCCAAACTATTCCCTAGTAGTGTGATCCGAGAGTGTCTCCTTGATCCCTTCTGCGATTACCTTTAAGATGAGCTTGTAGATACTATTGCATAAAGAGATTCATTTGAAATCTGAGAAAGAGGAAGGATTTATAACTTTCAGGATTAGTGCAGTGAAAGTAGAATTTATGGATCCTAAAATGTGTCTTGTCCTCTGAGATTCTTCTGCCATCTCAAGCAAATCCTATCCCATGAAATTGAAGAAATGTAGAAAAATCTCAACTATCCAACCATCAGGGCCAAGAAATTTTTCCTTGGAAAATGATTTCAACACTGTGAGAATTTCATATTTAGTAATTGGTCTATAAAGTGTTGCATTAGACTCATTATTGAACATCTGAGGGTATTCCTCCGCACCCCAAAGAATATTTTTAATGTGCATCTCATCCTTGGCCTTGAAATGGTTCTGAATGTAACATCGCTTCTTTCTTGATCTCATCAATGGAATGAACATATATATAATCGCCCGCCACCCTGATGTTCCATATGGTGTTAATATTCTTTCGATGGCATGCAAAATGGTGGGAAAATGTAGTGTTTTGATCCCCCTCTCTGATCCATATGGCCTTGCTCTTTAATCTCCATGTAGTTTCTTGAATCAAGAGAATGGGTCTTTTCCTTTCTTCTAATTCTTTCAACCTCTCCAAGATATGTGATGTGGGTGACATTTTCAACATATTCTCCCTAATTTCTCAAATTTCCTCGAGCAGTGCCCTCAATTCCATGTACAAACTGGTATTTTTTTATCACTCCCATATACACACTTGACCCTTCAGAAGCTTTAATTTCATAGAGATATTTTCCATAGCCGACAATCCCAATTGTGCAGCATATGATTTCCATACCTTCGTAACCAGCTTTATGAAGTCTTCATCCTCAAGCCATATCTTGTTAAACTTGAAGGGGATACCCTTATGAACAGATTCCACTAGCCATTACAGAACAATCGAGCAATGATCCAAGATCAAAGTTTTTTTGACCCTAGTCCTCAAATTCCCAAATATTTCGATCAGATTCCGATGAACCATAAATATGTCCAACCTCTTACCGATGTACTCACTTCCATATCTACCATTATGCCATGTAGGCTCTATAGGGACAGGGAATATGTCCACCAGATGGTTTTCATCAAAGAGGGAAACTAATTTGTCTGCCAAAGGATCACTTCGACACTTCCTTCCCCAAAACTCCTCGTTGGATAAAACTGCATTATAGTCCCCAACAATAATTAGTGACCCAATATTCAATAGATCTGAGGATTCCACCCTGTCCCAGAACATATCTCTTCCACAATATGGAGCATATATGTTCCAGATGTGTATCTTCCTAGCCAAACCCCAGATGTGTCTTGAAAGTAAAATACCAATAAAAAATTATGGGCTTTTAGGTTCGCCCAATTTGGATCCCATAAAGCAACAATGCCCATAGACAAACCATAAGAATCAACAACAACCGTGCACCAATTTGGATAGAACAACTAAAAATATGATATGGATCTCCCATAATCTGCCATCGTCTCCTGGATGAGAATGATGAAAGGGAGAAAAGAGAAGAAAAGGTGTCGCAGGGACAAAAGTTTAGTGGCATCCCCCAAGACACACATATTGAAAGAAAGAATATTCATATGGGCATAGTCTCATAGGTATCATTCTCTCTAAGGGCCCTGGAAACAGTGGAATCAAATATGGGGACATCATATAATTCAACAGAGTCATGAAAAGGGGTCTTTCCTTTGATTTCCCACAGAAATGTTTGTTGCCCTTACGCCCCCCTGGCAGAGAATAGTGATGTTCTTGGTTGACTCAAGACTGATAATAGAAGAGGTATTATGGCCTTTTCTAGTGTGAATGGTAAGGGAGGTAAGATCCATCACAGGGTTCAACATAAGAAATTCAATATCACTATCAACCGAGTTGTGTGGAGATGAAGGCGTCAAAGGGTCTGATGAAGGGAGAAGGGTATGGAGAGGTGGGGATGGATACATGGCTCCATCAACAGATTGTTTTAATGGAGGAATGATAGGGATATCCACAAGAGGGGGAGGAACAGGGGATCCATGAGAAGACGAGTTGGGAGGAAGCATGCAGACATCAAATAGTTGGTTAGTTATATTCTTTGTAGATTGAGGATTAGTGCAAAGAGGGACAGTTGATTGAGACCCCCCTGACAGATTAAGGAATAGTCTGTCCACCGCCAGTTGTTATGTGATGTCCACCATGGTGACCACCCCTCCTTCCTATATATTTCCTGGGGTATCTCTCCAAAAGGTGTCTCGTATGGTGATATAATAGACATCTGAACGTGATGCCCTAGTAATTCTGTTGGCATTATGATACAAGTGTTGTCCTTGATGGCAACTCACTCAGAGGCAGGTACAGTTGATGGCAACTTAATCAGAGGACAGATCTTAGTACAGCAGGACAAGAAAGCGATATACGCAGGTTCAGTAAGGAAAATCAGCGTGTACACGCAGGTGGCTTCAGTAAAAGCGTGTACATGTGGAAAACTTATCTTTGGTCCGTGGCGATTAGTCCTTGGAAGTTGTGCCTATGGTTTTGGACCATGGTGTCTCGACGGACGTGATGATCCCTAGTTTTGAAGTTGATGGTATTGTGTTACTATGGTTTTGGACCGTGGTATTGTGAAGGGCCTAAGCCTATATAAGGAGAAGATCATTAGGCCAGACGAAGTGCAAGAGTGAGTGTGAGTGAGTGATGAAGATCTGAGGAAGTGTGAGATCCAAGTGCTGGTTATGGGTTGGTGATCTGAACCAAGGTTTCACTCATGTGGAGGATGATGAATGATGAAACGAGATCTCAAGGCTTGGAATGATTATCTTCATATGGTATGACTGTGGATAGACCAGATCTATTGACACATGTTTATTGTTATGATCTGGGTATGTTTTGATGTCTGATATAGCTGCGGAGTTATAAGTTAGAATTTGCAGATCTGTACGCGGGTTGGTTTTGGTGAAAGAGCGTATACACGCAGGTTGGGTTCGTCGAAGTAGCGTATACAATGTGAAGTATGAAGATGGAGTTGGATCTGGTTGTTGTTATGTTGTCTGTGTTCTTGACAAGGTTTCAGTGATTCAGTATTGGGTGTTTCAGTGATCGATGATGCAGGTTGTACTACAATGGTGATTATCTTATGGATCCAGTATGAAAATGTATGAAACATGGTCCCAGGAAGATCGTAGGCCGGCACCTACGTACTGGTGAACATATCAGCCAGTACAAGAGCCAGGGGGTTGTAGCTCCCTTCCAGGAGCAGCTGGAAAACGAGTGAAGGTTGTAGCCTTCTGTAGGGTTGGCACCTACGTACTAGTAAATGGATCGGCTAGTACAAGAGCTATGAGAGTTGTAGCCCTCTGCAGGTTGTAGCCTGCGTGCTGGTAAAGGACTGCACCAGTACATTGTAAAAGAAGTTTCTTATTAAAGAAGAAAGAGACGAATTGTAGCAGGTGGTTTTCACCCACATTGGGTTTCCACCTTATATCATGGTGTTCATGTGTGTGCCTTATGTGTGATGATCTATTATGTTATACTGCACCTGTTTACTGTTAATATGGTTAATAATGTTCTGATGCATTTACTAAAGATAAGCTAACTGAATCATAAGATTACTGCATGTACGCTAGTTACCCTTAACGAAGTCGCGTATATACACTGATATCCTTAACTAAAGCTGTGTGTATGAATCTGAGTATATGAAATTGTAAAGGTTTTACTGATCTGATAATACTGATTCACCCCCCCCCCCTCTCAGTATTATTTCCAACAATTGGTATCAGAGCAGGTCCTTCAGAGAAGCTTGATTGCTTGAAGGAGATTCGTAGAACAATGGGAAAGAAAGCACGTCAGAAGAAGAAGACAGCTCAAAGGAACAATGACAACCTACCGTTGAGTGGAAGCAAGAATTCAGATCCTGAATCACCTCAGAATGAAGATGGACAAACAAATGAAGCATCAGATCAAAGCAAAAGGGAGAATGCCCTCAAAGAAGAAATCATCAGATTAGAAGATCAGTTGGAATGTGCCTCCAGAATTCGACAAATGCTGCTAGCGCTGAATAAAGAGCAAGAAAACGAGATCCTCAAACTAAGGCATCAGCTGGATGAAGGAAGGAAAGCTGAAGAGACCTTGAAGAAGCAATGTCTGGAAAAAGAAGAACAACATCAAGTTGAGGTAAAAATCTTGAAAAGTAAATTAGAAGAAAAAGATAAACTATTACGATTTCAAGATAGTACTAAGATCTTGGATGATATTCTTAGTAGTCAAAGGTCCCCTGCTATCAAAACTGGTCTTGGTTTTCATGAGTCTATTGAAGATGAATCTGGTTCACAAAGTAAGACAAGAATCTCTAATGCAAAATCTGAAAGGCTCTACAAGGAGATGAAAGGACAACCCCATCAACAATCAAGGAAAGAGACTCCTCAAAGAAAATCTTTTACTCCTCCCATGAATAATGTTGAATGCCATGTATATCATAATCTTGGACATGTTGCAGCCATATGTAGAAGAAGAAGGTTTCAAGACCATCATGCAGAAAGATCATCACATTCAAGGTACTTTAATGGATATTTCTTTTCTTGCAATATGTTTGGCCACAAAGCTGTTGATTGCTATAGGAGGAATATGAAACATGTAAGATGTTATGCATGTAACAAGTTTGGACATAAAGCAAAAGATTGCAGGAACAAAGCTCATGATAAGAAGAAATCATCAACATGCTTGAAGATATGGAAGAAGAAGGAAATTCAGTCAGAAAGATGTGGGACAGCACAGGGTACTCAGCACAGCACAGACATAACAGACTCAGGGGGAGCTGAAGGTGTAAAACTTCAGTGTTCTAATTCTCATACGCAATTTTAATGAAGGAAAGCCGTGTATATACGCGAGTTCTGCACTGCAAAGACGCGTATATGTCAGTTTGTGGAAAAGCAGTGGGGACAGACTCAGAAAAGGGGTCCGATATGATTCAGTCCGGTATCTGCTCTATTGGTCAACAGTTACAGTTTGCTGAGGATATGGCACAGGCTCAGGGGGAGCATATACTTCAAATAACAAATTGTTGGCATTATGGTTAGAAGTTGTTAATAAAGTCTATGAAGCTAAATGATACATCTTGCTGTTTGATCAAAGGAATGGTATTGCAGGCTGATGCTTATGGTATAGATCATAGATGATGAATGATAGTCATGAATGAATGGCTGGTCTTAGAACCTGCATTTTCTCAGGGGGAGCATGGATGGATTGATACACTTTGGCATATACAAAGGGGGAGCACATTTGGAGATTTCAACAGGTACTCAGGGGGAGTATGTACAGCAAAAGGTATACCAAAGAGGAGAATATCTTGGTCTGCCCTTTGCCCTTGATGTCAAAGGGGGAGAGTGACTTGGTGTGGTGGTTGCCATCAAGTCCAAAGGGGGAGATTGTTGGCATTATGATACAAGTGTTGTCCTTGATGGCAACTCACTCAGAGGCAGGTACAGGTGATGGCAACTTAATCAGAGGACAGATCTTAGTACAACAGGACAAGAAAGCGATATACGCAGGTTCAGTAAGGAAAATCAGTGTGTACACGCAGGTTGGCTTCAGTAAAAGCGCGTACATGTGGAAAACTTATCTTTGGTCCTGGTCCATGGCGGTTAGTCCTTGGAAGTTGTGCCTATGGTTTTGGACCATGGTGTCTCGACGGACGTGATGATCCCTAGTTTTGAAGTTGATGGTATTGTGTTACTATGGTTTTGGACTGTGGTATTGTGAAGGGCCTAAGCCTATATAAGGAGAAGATCATTAGGCCAGACGAAGTGCAAGAGTGGGTGTGAGTGAGTGATGAAGATCTGAGGAAGTGTGAGATCCAAGTGCTGGTTATAGGTTGGTGATCTGAACCAAGGTTTCACTCATGTGGAGGATGATGAATGATGGAACAAGATCTCAAGGCTTGGAATGATTATCTTCATATGGTATGACTGTGGATAGACCAGATCTATTGACACATGTTTATTGTTATGATCTGGGTATGTTTTGATGTCTGATATAGCTGCGGAGTTATAAGTTAGAATTTGCAGATCTGTACGCGGGTTGGTTTTGGTGAAAGAGCGTATACACGCAGGTTGGGTTCGTCGAAGTAGCGTATACAATGTGAAGTATGAAGATGGAGTTGGATCTGGTTGTTGTTATGTTGTCTGTGTTCTTGACAGGGTTTCAGTGATTCAATATTGGGTGTTTCAGTGATTGATGATGCAGGTTGTACTACAATGGTGATTATCTTATGGATCCAGTATGAAAATGTATGAAACGTGGTCCCGGGAAGATCGTAGGCCGACACCTACGTACTGGTGAACATATCAGCCAATACAAGAGCCAGGGGGTTGTAGCTCCCTTCCAGGAGCAGCTGGAAAATGAGTGAAGGTTGTAGCCTTCTGTAGGGTTGGCACCTACGTACTAGTAAATGGATCGGCTAGTACAAGAGCTATGAGAGTTGTAGCCCTCTGCAGGTTGTAGCATGCGTGCTGGTAAAGGACTGCACCAGTACATTGTAAAAGAAGTTTCTTATTAAAGAAGAAAGAGACGAATTGCAGCAGGTGGTTTTCACCCACATTGGGTTTCCACCTTATATCATGGTGTTCATGTGTGTGCCTTATGTGTGATGACCTGTTCTGTTATACTGCACCTGTTTACTGTTAATATGGTTAATAATGTTCTGATGCATTTACTGAGATAAGCTAACTGAATCATAAGATTACTGCATGTACGCTAGTTACCCTTAACGAAGTCGCGTATATACGCTGATATCCTTAACTGAAGCTGCGTGTATGAATCTGAGTATGAAATTGTAAAGGTTTTACTGATCTGATAATACTGATTCACCCCCCCCCCTCTCAGTATTATTTCCAACAAATTAAACCTCTCCTGAATACGAAGTGTATCCCATTCCAGATCAGTATTTTCAGGAAGATCCCCTGTGTAAGTTACCTCCACCATAATCGAAGAAACCCGCTTGTACTAGGCTCCCAAGACATGAGGGTCCATATAGACGAAGCGTCCCATCGCATTCCCAATCTCCACCAACGCTTGATGGGTCTAGAACTCTAGCGATAGACTCAAGAAATTTACCTAAATGAAATTATTCTTTGGTGTGTCTAGGAGTGGATTAAACCCCACGTCCCACTTGTTGAGCTAAAGAAAACCTCTTCCTTAAACTCAAAGAGTCGCTGTAATGCAATCAGAGTCCTCCTTCTGTAGAAAATGGAAACTATACCATGAATTCAATAGCTTGCTCACCTTAGGTGAGTATCCCAATATCGGTGCCCACTATGCTAAAACCTACCCTGCCATGTCCAAATCTCTTGCACATGCCAATGAGCGCCCAATTCTTTAAGCTCACCACCTGGTCCCAAAAGATGTCATTGTAAAAATTTCTGAATCTATCACATTAGAAACCCCTACTGAATTTTCTGGTTTACTATCTCCTACTTGTTCTTTGCATTAACAAGTTATTTAAATATATAAATATCGAAGTAAACATAAATGCAACCTTCACAAATATATAGATCAACAACTGAAATAAACTGAGACAACACAAGGGACACTGTTATTTTTGGACAATCATCCCCGGAAAAAACCCAATGCGGGAAAACAAGTGCAACATATATGAGGGTTTTATTATTAAGTAGATTTCTGGATACAAATAGGGTACCAGAAATGGCTCACCCTTCAGAGAATATCCTTGGCAGCAATACCTATATCCAGAGACAGATATTCCAGCTGATCAGCAACCAGATGAAAAATCCCACAGTGACTCTGGTTGTTCCTTGTGCTGGACAATGAAAGCTTCTCCACACACTCCTTTGGCACTACGTCGCCCTCTTTGAAACTACATCACCCTCTATGGCTCTACGTCATCCAATCATCTCTCAGTCAGTGCCATTGAATCACCTTAGCACAACCTTTGAAGCTCACTGCATCCTCTACGTTAGCCTTTATGGCCTCTATGTCAGCTTCTTTGGCCATTTGTGTCCTCTGCGCTAGCCTCCTTAGCCTTTGCGTCAACCCTTTCTGCCTCAACGTCAGCCCTCCTAGGCTTTGTCCTGCCTCTTCCAACATTCTGTTGCCTCTCTGATATGTATCCTTTAGCCTTGGATCAAAATCCCTTGCTGAACTACCCCTCACTGCAAATAATCACTCACTCAATTTCCTCAGCAAACCCTACCCCAGAAAATCGAAATCTTGATCTCTCTTGGTGTATCTCTAACTAACCCTCATGCTTCCTCTTATACTTTTCCAGTTGATGATTCAACGACCGAGATTAAGTCCCTAATCAATGTCTCATATTAGAATTGGCTTGATCCTCATCACTTAGAACTTTCTCACCCATTTTAAATTAATACACATTAATATTTTAATTTTCCTAAGTTTAGACTCAGGAACCCCATTAAAAATATTAATTATTTTAATATCTCTCCAACTGGGTGGAATTTCTCCAAATGATTTCTGGGTCTTGGATATCTCATGCAACTTAGCCTCTCCACCAATTTTCATGGCTATAGCACATAATATGCTACCAAAAATAAACACTCCCTCTTAGCGAGGAATGTGCTCTGGTAATGCTTCACCATAGAAACATCACATTGATATTCCGCATCGGTACCTATGCTGATGCTTGGCCTGCTGCCTCACATCCCTTGCAATGTTACTTCTTGTACTGCTACTCATGACACTACCACTGCCACTGCTACATCTGTACTGCAACTCCCTCTCAACATGCTGCATCATGTCGCCCATAACACTGCCACTGCTAACTACTGCACTACAACTTAGTTACTGAGAAGTAAGTAATTGACTTCTCCAAAACACTGACATCTCGGTCAGTCTGGAAGCCTTGTAATGCTGAAGCTACCTTAGTTATTATCTTGTGCTCCCTCTGCTGGCACAACGCTAATACAAACGCCCCTGTGCCTCTCGCATTGCTGCAACCTCCATTGTGTTGCTACAAACTTCTGTACTCTAGCACTGCCTTGCCGCTCCATCACCACTTGCTCTACCTAACACCTATCATCATTCTACTTTCTTTAAGGGCTCCCATAGCCAGATTTTATCTAAGGGTTTGGGCACCTCAAGGATCCTGCCCCTGCATGTAGTCCTCTTCACTACAACTCTATGTCTCGCCACCTCTTCTCGACATCCTTCTCCACCTTTGATGGAGTTGTCTTTGAGTCAAAAGATTCTCCCTTGCCTTTCTTCCTGTGGCACTAATATGCATAATGTCCCAGCTCCCCACAGTTGAAGCACTTGACCTTGGAGATGTCCTTCTTCTTCCTCTTCCCTTGATGTCACGCAGATGCTAGAGCTACATCCTCCTCCTCCTCTTTCTTGACTCGAACTCCCTTACCACTACTCCCCACCTTGGTCAAACTCCTGCTCTCTTCTTGTTGAAGAGCTTCCCACATCTCTTCCCAACTGGGGAGTGCCGCTCTGCCCAAAATTCTTTGGACAAAAATCTCCCAGTCCTCGGATACTGCATTCAGAGCAGTCCTGGCCATAAATTCTAGATCTGGTGTAGACCCCATGGAAGTAAGCTGGTCCCGAATTCCTTGCAACCTGATGAGGAAGTGATCTATCATACCATGGAAGATCCCTGGTATAATGTGGTCAGCATCTGCCACATCTCATTTGTTGTGTTCTTCTCAGTAATATGTGGTATGACATGATCCTTGACCCCGTCTAGGATCATGCATTTCGCCTTCGCCATGGCCTCCTCATACTTCTCATTTGCATCAAGGTCAACTGGGACAACTACGATTTTCAAGGCATAGTACTTGATGCGATGTTTATCTAGGATTTCTAGGATCCTGGCCTTCTAGATGACAAAATTGGAAGCCCTGTTCAATCTGTCCTAATCCCTCAATCCATTCACTACCATCTCTGCTCTTCTCTGCTAGACTCCCTCTGAGTCATGATTTCCCTTTTGGAAATTCTCTTGCCAACTTTTGAATCACTCCTCTCCAATCCCCCTTTGTTGCTACAACTCAGATCTGGATTTCTTAGTTAGAAATTCGTTGAGGTAGTGCCTCCCTCTACCATGGTTCTATCTCCTTAGACATTGTTCTGCACTGACAGAAACAATGTCCCACTAGCTCCTCAAATCACAATCTTCACAACTCCCTTATCCCTGACAACTGAAGAATTTGAGCCCTTCTAGCTCTGCGCAATCATAGTGAGAGATGGATCAGCTCCTCCTGGCTTAAGTGTCAATCCTTCTTGGTTGAGAAAGATGACCAGGAACTGTGTAGGCCTGACTTGCCCCCCCTCTGCCAATATCCTGGCTCAGAATGTTGACACAGGCTTTGCGTGAGCCTCTGCGTCACCCTCTTAGCACTACATCACTCCTCCTCTTGCCTCTTTAGCTATGGAACAACGTTGTCTCTTGGGACAACTGCTTCTCTATAACAAATTCTCATATTTCTTTGGTTAGTGTCTTCAATCCTCTTTGATCTGCAATCGCTATGATACCATGTGAAAATTTCTGAATGTAGCACTTCATAAATCCCTACTGCATTTTTTGGTTTACTATCTCCTACTTGTTCTTTGCATTAACAAGTTATTTAAATACATAAATATTGAAGTAAACACAAATGCAACCTTCACAAATATACATATCACAACTTAAATAAACTGAGACAACACAAGGGACACCATTATTTTTGGAAAATCGTCCCTAGAAAAAACCCAATGCGGGAAAATCAGTGCAACATATATGAGGGTTTTGTTATTAAGCAAATTTCTGAATACAACTAGGGTGCCAGAAATGGCTCGCCCTTCAGAGAATATCCTTGGCAGCAATGCCTCTATCTGGAGATAGATATTCCGACTGATCAGCAACCGGATGAACAATCCCACAGTGACTCTGGTTGTTCCTTGTGCTAGACAACGAAAGCTACTCCACACACTCCTTTGGAACCATGTCACCCTCTTCGGAGCTGCATCACCCTCTCTGGCTCTGCGTCAACCAATCAAATCTTAGTTTGTCCCATTGAATCACCTCAGTGCAACCTCTGAAGCTCACTGTGTCCTCTGCATCAGCCTCTACGGCCTCTGCGTCAACTTGTTTGGCCCTCTGCGTCCTCTGTGCTAGCCTCCTTAGCCTCTGCATCAACCCTTGCTACCTCTGTGTCAACCCTCCTAGGCTCTGTGTTTCCTCATCCGGCACTGTATTGCCTCTTTGATATGTATCCTTCAGCCTTGGATCGAAATCCCTTGTTGAACTTCCCCTCGCTGCAACTGATCACTCACTCGTTTTCCTCAGCAAATCCTGCCCCAGAAAATCGAATTCTTGATCTCTCTTGATGTGTCTCCAACTGACCCTCAAGCCTCCTCTTATAATTTTCTTGTTGACGATTCAATGGCCGAGATTAAGTCCCTAATCAACGGCTAAGATTAGAACTAGCTTGATCCTCATCACTTTGAACTTTTTCACCCATTTTATACTAATAATTAATATTTTAATTTTCCTAAGTTTAGACTTAGGAACCCATTAAAAATATTAATTATTTTAATATCTCTCCACCTGGGTGGAATTTCTCCAAATGATTTATAGGTCTTGGAGATCTCATGTGCCTTAGCTTCTTCACTAATTTTCATGGCTAGAGCACATCTGATGCTACCAAAAATTAGTAGTAATGACCAAAACTCAGAAGCTTAATCTCTGCAACACTCTTGATATTTTTGTTTTGATGACTTCTCTAACCCAAAGGTCCAGTATTGTGGTGTCGTAGGCAAGTGTCTTCATCGGGAAAAGTGATAACATGTGGATTCCAGTCCATAATCAACATGGACTATCTGGGTCGAGGATGTGTCCCAACAGTTGGAAGTGGGTCTAAAGATAATAGTCTCGTTCAACATCCAGAGTGGCGCGTACAAAAGCCTCATGTACAATAATGTCAACATCCAACATGTCGAGTATCTACTCCATTATCTACCCCAGGTGATAAATAGATGATACTGCCAAATATTAAATGGCCGATCTACCGCAGATGATAGAAGGTGACCTCCAACTACCCCGCACTATCTAGGGATCATCAGTGATTACTCCTCCCTAAGAATCCCATCATGTGATGTGATACTTGTCAACCTAGATAAGAGACAGAAAATGCAATAGAAAGCTCAACACTGGAACATACTCCCCTCCTTAAAATAATCGATGCTAATGATAATGATTTATAGTCGGGGAATAAACACCAATTCCCCGACCAATGAAATAATAGAGGAATGTTATACCATATTCCCATAAAATAACCTACCAAAATCAACACCTGAGACATCACACCATATTAAAAGCGGAAAAAACCCATCGAATGTGTAACGTGGTGAAGTACATCATCACTTCCCAGAGAAGTATACTCGGAGGAGTAAATAGTCTGTTAGAAAATTAAAGAAGGGATGAACCAAGATGTGCACAGGCACACTACTCCACAGATCCGCGTCGGTCATGGATCTCGCCAACCGACGACAACAGTGTCAAATACTAGTATACCATTAATGGGAGGAATATTGTAATCTTCTGAATTTATAATCCAGACTGTGGTAGTATATGTCCAAGAAACCAACTCCTCAACTCCTCACAAGATATAGTGCAGTATCTCTGGGGAAAACCACAAACTGCATCGTCTGTACCAGAGAGTAATAAAGTGGCTGGTACCCCTAAATCAATTTGAAAAAATCCAAATTCCGCCAGAAAATAGTCGTCGTGGAAATCCGCCACACCAGAGACACCATGTCCCAGAGACAATGTTTGATACCACCCCAAAAACGAAGAGATTAGCAGAGAGTCAATGAGAGTGTCAACCAAATAACATCAACCAAAACTGAAAATGCTAGCAACAACAACACCACCAACATTCCAAAAATCTCCACCACCTATGACAACATCTCATGCGTAAATCCTTGAAAGGGCACAAGATATTAGAAGATGCAATCCACTTCTTCCACAGAAAACGGAGGTTGGTCTGTCCCTATTTCACCCTAGACTCAATGTCATCCTATGACAAATTCCTTCTAAAAATGTCCTTCCAACCAAACATGGGTCTCCACAGATTCTCAACGCAAATTAGGACCAAAATGTATAATGCACAAAGAAGCAGTAGTGCAATATGAATCAACCTAGGGATCGGGGAAGGAAACATCCCAGAATAGTTCTAGGTTGTAACAAATACCCTCACACACAAATGAATATCCTCAACGAAAATCTCGCCAGCTTCTGTGAAGAGCTCTAATCTTTTGCTTGTTGAACTCTAGTGTAGTCCTCCTTCCTCCTGCTCTCTGAACTCGATCTGCTCCTCCTTTTTCCTCCAACTCTCCTCTGGGGACTATATTTAAAAATGTAATATGATTTATTATTATTAAAATTCGGGTAGTCTCGACTTTTTTTGAGTTTTTTTTTTCAATTTTTTTTTTAGAGATTTTTAAAAATCATATATTTAAATTGTTTAATTTGCAAAATTTTTAATCTTTTTATGCATTTGAAAATGTATTTTGAAGAACAATAAATCACAATTTTACTAGAAATCATATTATTAGATTATGTTGAAAACCCATTTCATATATCAGTTAAACTACACCATTAAAATAAAGTTAATTAGAATAATTATAAGCTTTTATTTATTTCAAATATTTATAAGTTTTAAACAGTTTATTTTTATATCTTAGAAGTAAAATTAGTTTTAAATGGTATCCCAATATAATTAATTATTTTGTCTTTTAATATGTTTAGTCCTATTTAAATAAGATTTAGTTAAGTTTCAGAATAAATTTAAATTTTAAAATATATTTATGATATACTTTTTAATTTTTTATAAAATATCAAAAACATATTAAAAAACAAAAACTATTTTTTATTCGACTAAATTTAAAAATTATAATTATATATATAAAATTAAAATTTATAATTATTCAATTAATAAATTTAATAATTTTAAAATAATTATATTTAAAGTAAAACATATTTTCATCATCTGCATATTTATATATGGAATCTCAACCTTTAAGATTGAGAATTATAAATGCATAAGCGACCGTTGAATTGCCATGATAGATTGGTAATTCTCCGTGAAGATACGTTGAATGGACAAAATCAACCATTGTGGTTATATTTTTGTTTTTATATTTATGGTAAAATTTAAAATTAAAAAAATAAAATGAAAATTTAAACAGCAAAATTTTTATATGAAAATAAAAATATTTTTTTATTAGGAATGAGTATTTTTTTTTAATTACAAATTTCAATAGTATAATTAAAACACTGGCGTTTTTTTCTTTATTAATAATATGATTGAAAATGGAAAATATTGACATTTTCTAAAGTTTTAAATGATATAGTTAATATATTTAAATCATATTTAAATTAAAAATTTCTAAAATATAACTAAAAATTTGATATGCTACTTTCATTTCAATTCACCTGCATTGAAACGAGTCAGAAACGTGACTCAGATCAATAGTAAATAGACTAAGGTATATTGAATTAGGTTATATTTTCAATTAGTAAATAGATTAAGGTATATTGGATAATGTTATATTTGTAATTTTTAATGATTATGTTTTTTGTTTCGAGAGTTATGGAAATTTTGGTTATATTTTAAAAAAAAATTGGCAAGATTTTTGTAAATCTAAGTAAAAATTTTAAAATTCATAATTTTAAGTGTCTAAACTTTTTAATAGTGCTGAATTTATTTCCACTATCAAAACATAATTCAAACACTATATCCAACAAAATTTATCCAAATTCTAACCACTTTAAACGACAATAATAGCCTAAAACAATATTTATTGATTAATAAATATGCATATAAAATCATGTACAACAATTTATACACTATTGTCCCAAACCTTTTAAGTTCACACTATCTCATACATTACATTCCAAAACAAAATTTACTGTCTGCGTGAAAGACACTGAAAACTGAATGACAGTCATCTTTCGGTTTTATTATCAGGTTTTAACAAATAGGTATTTTAATAAATATTAGGTTTTACTATTAGTTTTAATAAATACCTTTTTAATATTAGGTTTTTAATATTATCTTTTAATAAATATGCTTTTAGGTTTTATGTTTTAATATTAGGTTTGGTTTTAATTTAGGTTTTAATAAATGTGGTATTTTATTTTATTGTGTGTTATAAAAGAGGTTTTAGATTAATTATTGTATTTTGTTTTACAATAAATAAATTTTATAATATTTTGAAGGTTTAATTTAATTTATAGATGAAATGATTTTTTTTATGATATTTTTCGTGGTTAATTTTAATCAAAATTTATTAGAGATTTTTAAAAATTTGAGTTTAAAATGGTCATGGAAATGGAAATGGTCATAGATGAATGACTTGGTTAACAAAGTTGAATTCCAAAATGATATCTAACTTGAGTTTAAGTTTAATATGTAGAATTTGAGTGCAAGTTTTTCAAGGTGTTGAATCCATTGATGCATTAAAAAATACATTTTAAAAACAAAAAATCACATTCTTGCTCGTGAAAAAAAGGCTATTTTGTCTATAAGTTAGACTATGCCTATTTTTAATGTTTATATTAAAGTAATGATTATTAATATTATTATATATTATTGGTAATATTTTACCATTAATTTTTTTCCTATGTGGTTCACACTCCCCAAAGGTCGATACATCCATGGAATATTTGTATCAGGCAGATCCACGTGAAGGGATCACTTCCTTTCGACGCTCAACCACGAAGCCTAACCTCTCATTAAAAAAGGTGCTTTAATGACAAGGACTCACCAAGTGAGCTAACCCTCGAAGTTGCATTAAATATTATTATTATTATTATTAATAAAATCATCATTAATAATAATAATAATAATAACAATAACAATAACCCCAATCGGGATGCAAGCCAGGAAAAGGGTTGTTGTGGGATCTGAGCAGTGGTAATGGAAGTGTGAACATTAAGGCAAGTGGGTGGTGTGGCCACCCTCACACATGCAGTTGCATGCATCATATGAGCGATGGTATTATCACCCAATGAGGGTGGAAAAAAGGGCGGTTAAGGCAAGAGAAGGTGATATGCATTGGGGCCATATGCATTTTTTGTGTTCTGGTCATGATTTCTCAGGTTGCTAAGCAAAGGTCGCAGGAGCAGGTCGTGGTCGCAGTGAGGGAAGCGCGTGGGCTTCTCTTCCAGGCTTGGATTTTCACAACTGGGTGGCTCAACCTCATCTCTCGATGGTATGTAATGGAAGGTTTTGAAATTTGTATTTTGAATATGGTTCCATGTCTCTATAAACCGAATGTTCCACTGAATCATGGTGGTTATTCTATTGGATTATGGGATTTATTGGGTCATAGGTTTGTTAACTGGTTTTGGACCTACTTTGCCATTCTTCAATCCCGTGGTTGGATATGTCAAAGTTGTTTTTATACTATTGTTGTTGGCACTATTCTGGGTACTTTCTGTTTAGCTGAAAACTAGGGCTCGACGAAACCAAGGAACCTGCTAGTTTCCATTGTCTTCTTTGGTGGGTGGGGGCAAGTTCTATCCAATACTTTGTTGCTGTATGTTAGGGGTTCCATATATTACACTTGTAACAACAGTAATAGCCTGAGACAAGGAGGACGTTATCCTTATACCCCCATTTGGATTTCAAGTGGAAGCCTTCTAAAGGGCAATAGGGCCCAAGGGAAATGCCTTCCTATGTAAACCAACAAACATTATGGGGTAAAACCCATCATAATGGAATGGGTTAGGATGTCTTCATCATGGGTCTTCATTATATGGAACGACTGTGGTTTTGGTTTATTAAATTATTGTTTCTTCGTGGATGTTTGGTAGATATCACAGGTACATTATACTATGGGATTTCCAAGTGCATGATTGACTGTCTCCAGCTGTGGAATCCTTCTGGTTGTACTCAAGTGTGAACCATAAAAAAGGGTTTAGGCTCCACTGAAATCTTGAGGAAATTCCGCAACAGGAGGAGAAGAAAAGACATGACTTGCTCCAACTGCAGGTCCTAGTTCAGGTGCTGGCAGAGGGAGAGCGCAAGGCATGACACACTCTGGTTCAACTCGAGGTAGGGGCCATAGGCGAATCTCTAGAATGAGTAATGACTCTACCCATGCTTACCAAATTGGCATGCACTCTCGAGCTAGAGAGACTATAAAAAATTGGGAAACTAAAATTTGAGCAGAATTGGATCCTAGCGAGCAAGACTTGTTGGTTGAGTGGGATGCCATTATTCCTGACCTGTGTAATACCTAGTGCCACCACACCTTATTTCTGTGAATCTTGCAAGTTTACTGTTTGATGAAAACATTTTTGGTGAAGGCCTTGATTCTTCCACTTACACGTAGTCCAGGAATCATGGAGGAGCTGTAGGAAATTCATAGGGAATTACAGTTGATCCAACACCAAATTTAGTAGAAAAATGCCCGTTTGGCCCGCATAGAGAGACACGTTCCATGCTTTCCACTGACAAAACAACCAAACACCAACGTCAGGGAACCTGCCCTAGTAGATTAATATGATGAATAGACCTCCTAGATACATTATATAACTTTTTTTTTCTCTGGAGTAGGATGATAGATAATAGAGGTTATCATGATAATTTTATTTATGTAGCTTTGAAAGATTCACTCAAACAATTTAAATTTTGGACTAGTTGTAACTCAACCAGATGGTCAACGGACTTGGTTTCCCATTGGGCAGGTTGAGACCATCTGGGCATGGATGCTCATGATGTATTTACTTGCTAAAATTTGAGGAAGAGAAAGACACCACTCCCATTTAAAAAAAAATAATAATAACAATAACAATAACATTAAAATTAATATTAAAAGTAATATTATTAAGAACATCATTAATATAATATTAATAAGGTTTAGAAAAATAATGTTAGTAACTTTATTAATCATAATTATTATTTATATTATTAATAACATTTAAATTATACTAATAACGTTTAATGACATTAACATTGTTAATATATATAGTATTAAGATCAATATTAATAAATAAATAATAATAATATTTACATTCTAATTAAACATGGTAAAAAGGACTCAACCATGGTCATCCATATGTTTACCATATTTAACAATAGTAAACCTTGTTCACTCATAGCCATCCCCAATCAATGTAACTTAATCATATTCAATTATAATCAATCATGGCTGACCAAAGTCAAACATTGACAACCTTAGTCAACTAATGTCTTCCTTGGTCGGTCACAATCAAAATTTAAAAAGGTTTAATAATAACAATATTAATATTAATAAAGTTTACTAATAAAAAAAATAATTATAACAATATTAAATATTAAATGTTGCAAATGACAAACATTATCGTAGTGTTACATTAAATTGCAATTTATCCAACGTCGAATTGTGACATTACAAAATTAGTCAACCATATTTAATAATGTGTTTGACTATGTTTGACAGACAACACTCTTCAACTTTGGTCAAACATAATCGCCTATTAATATTATTGACTAATATTAATAATCAAACATGTTGTGATGTTAGAAGGGTACATAAATCTATCCAATGGCACAATGTGACATTACAAAATTAGTCACCTGCATTTAGTAATGTTGTTGACTATGTTCGACTATGTTTGACAGTCAATGCTATTCAACTTTAGGCAAACATAATCACCTTTTAATATTATTGATTAATATTAATAATCTAACATTATTAACCACATTAGTCAAACATAGACAAACATAGTCAATAGTCAACCATGATCAACCATGATCAAGTAATGTCAACCATGATCAGCCATGATCGACCATGGTCAATCATGTCAATCATGATTAACCATGGTCAACCATAGTCTACCATAGTCAACCATGATCAACCATGATCAACCATGATCAACCATGATCAACCACGATGGTCTACCATGGTGAACCATGATGATCTACCATGGTCAACCATTATCAATGAGAATATGCTAACATCAACCATTTTCAATCGTGGTTGAATATGGTCAACCATTGTCAACTATTGAATATGGCCAACCATTATCAACTACTTCATATGGCCAATCATTGTCAATCATTGTCAATCATTGTTGAATATGGTCAACCATTGTTAATGGTGGTTGAATATGGCCAATCATTGTTAATCATGGTTGAATATGGTCAACCATTGTCAATTGTGGTTGAATATGATGATTAACCATGATCAACCATGATGGTCTACCATGGTCAACCATGGTCAATCAAGATCAACCAAGGTCAACCATGGTAAACCATGATCAAGCATAATGGTCAATCAAGATCTCTATGGTTAAAATGGTTGAACATGGTCAACCAAGATCAATCATGGTCAACCTAGATCAATCATGGTCAAACATGGTCAACTAAGATTAATCATGGTCAACCAAGATTAATCATGGTTGACTAAGATCAACCATGGTCTACCATGGTCAACTAATATGAAAATGGTTTCAACGATCAAACATGGTCAACCAAGGTCAACCAAGGTCAACCATGATCAACCATGATTAACCATGGTTGATCATGATTGACCATGATCAACCATGATGATTAATCAAGATCTCTATGGTTAGAATGGTCGAACATGGTCATCCAAGGTCTTTATAGTTGAATATGGTCATCAATAATGGCCAATTAAGGCTTCTATGGTCAACCATGGTTAGCCATGATTTGCCATTATCAACCATGATCAACCATGGCCAACAATGGTCAACCATTGTCAACCATGGTCAAACATGGTTGAATATGATCAACCATTATCAACCATGGTTGAATATCATTAACCATGACCAATCATGGTCAAACATGATCAAGCGTGGTCATCCTTGGTCAACCATAGCCAACCTAGAACATTCCATGTTCTATTGACTCGTAATGGCCAATCATGGCCAAAATGTTTGAACATGGTTAACCAAGGACTCCATGGTTGAATATGGTCAATCAAGATGTCTGTGGTTGAATATGGTCAATATTGGTCAACCCTCTTCAACCTCATCGACCATCTCAACCATTAATGTAACTATTTGTGTAACATTAATGTAATCTTAACCATGGTCAACCTCGTCAACTTTGATCAACCTCATTAGCCCTCATCAACCATGGTCAATGAATCCACCCCACACATGTTAGTTGTAATTGTTGGATACGTGTTATACTATTTCCACGAGTGTCCCCGAAATAATTTTTTGGAAAAACATTTATGGGTGCTTTTGCACATGGTTTTGGGCATGTTGGTTTTCTGCCCATGGTATTTTGTAGATCCGGTCAAGGGAACTATAGTTATGTTCTAATCCAGGGTTAGTGTATTTGTGTTTATGTATTTGTGTATATATATATATATATATATAACATTGAAAGGAATATAATGAAAAATCAATATCGTAGTCCCAGTTTTGGGATTCAGGGGAAAATATTTGTGTATGTTTGTTTTATGTTCTTGCCATTATTTGTTTGTTTTAAGAATTCATTTGCAGGTAATTTTTGTACATATAACATTGAAAGGAATATAATGAAAAATCAATATGGTGGTCCCAGTTTTGGGATTCAGGCGAAAATCTTTGTGTATGTTTGTTTTATGTTCTTGCCATTATTTGTTTGTTTTAAGAATTCCTTTGCAGGTAATTTTTGTACAGTGTTAAAACCTACAATAACTAGTACAAACATATTTACCAATGTGGTTGATATACACCATGTTGGGCTAATTTAGTGACTAAATTAACGCAAGTATTTAATTATCAATCCGGGTTTGTAAAACTTGGAGGCAAATCCACTATATGGACATCAGATATAATCAAGTTTAGAAGGTAAAATTTGAAGATTTAAAGAAGTACATATTACAAATATAAACCTATTTTAACAATTTCTAATTCACTTATGTAATATATGAGGGAAGAGGCTCCTAACTTAGGAGAACCAGGTTGTTCTTCCCTACAATACTACATTCATGAAGATAAATCTAAGAGCACTAATTAACAATGGCTTATGATGCAGAAGATGTAAAAGAAGATGCTCCTAACTAAGGAGGTCCAGATTGTCCTTCTTCACAATCCTACTATATCACAATCACCATTGCTTCAAACCAGAAATGCATAAATAACTTCAAATGAGAAATGGAGAATGAAATTCAGTTTTAGTTCAAGATCAAATAGAAGGAGAATTTAACTTAAATTCTTGTGTGTCCCTTCATATGTAGATTAGAATTAAACCAATATTCATTCAGCAATCATCACACATCTAAATACATTTGAAACAAAAACTAGTCTATGAAAACTATGAAAATTGAACCAAGAAGTGTACTTAGCTTGGTGTGGGGGCCCTCCACCCTTGCCTTGCACACTTGAAGAAATATCAGCTAAAACAACTTCAGTAGATCAACCAAGCATGAACAACAAATTGGGATGAAACAAGTTCTTCAAATTAGCTCCCAACTCAAATTATACAACAGTTACATACAAATTCCATTACAAAAGCCATCAAAGTCTTGGCTTTAAATAGAGGTTTAATGAAACAAACTGATCTATATTATCTCTAACACTCATATCTACTCATATCCACCTATCTAAGTCGAACTCATCCAATCCATCCCAAGAAATATGGTCAATCCCATAAAATCTCAAAACTGCCCTATTTCCTAGGGATTTTCTGGTGACTAGTCATGTTTGACTAGCTTTGACCGGGCCTAATAAAGCTTGTTCTGGCCGAACCAAGTGGAGTTAGCTTAGTCCTAGTTCCCAAGCTGTCCATCCATGCATCAAACTCGAGCCCAAGTGTCCTGCAAATAGGTCATCCACATAGCTATTACGGGAATTTCTGATTCAATCCAAAATTGCACTTGAAACTCAATTTTCATAAAAACTTCTAGAAATTGCAAAATTAAAATTAAACACCTGAATATGCATAAAATACATCAAAATGAGATGGATGTGATGGAAAATGGATGGAAAATATAAGGTTTAAGTAGGTTTCCCTAAGTAAAAATAGACCAAAACTGAGGCCCAACATCTCTCCCTTGCTGATCTTCAAGCATGTCCTCATGCTTGCCTTTGTCTCATTGATCTTCTGCCTCTGTATGCTGACCTCCCTTGCTGTTATACCAATGGCTATGTCCCTTGAAGATGAAGCTTTTTCTTGAGCTACCTGTAAAAAGATATCTATGCTTTCATGTACTTCTACTCTTTTCTTGTGGATGACTTTCTTTACCAATATATCATTCTGGATGAGCGGCTTTAGATGACAAATAAAACTTGAATTTGGCAATATATTCCGACACAGGATTCATGTCCCTCTCAAATCAACAAATTTACTCAAAGCATCCAATATCTAGTTTCCCTTACATCTCATTAAAAGAAGCAATTTTTCTATGTCTAGGCATTCACTCTCAATTTAGCCACTGATTTACCCATGCAATCTGCAAAATATGGGTTGGAAGAACCATAAAAATATCCCAAATAAAAATGAATTTGAGAAACCTGTTCCCATGGAGTCTAATTAGGCTCATTTTGAAGAAAACCCATGTTTTTGTTTTTCAAAATTCATTTTCATTTGCCCAGAAAAAGCAATGAAAAATAGTAGCTTCTCAAAATTGGAATGTATTCCTGAGATTGAATGATCATTTAATTTGCAATCAATTTTTTTCTCTTCAATTTTTTTTTTCAGTATCCTGCTTTTAAAAACAATTGAATTGCAAGTTTGTTTAATTTCTATCTTGCTGCAACACTGAGTCAATACCCTTTGTAGAAAAGAAACAAACACCTCTGTAAAAAACTGAGCTATGCTTTGAAATAGAAATACATAAGAAAAATATCTTAATGTAATCTCAAGATATTGTTCTTCTGCTCGTATTTTCACCATGCAAGCCAAGATTCAATAACTAATCTTCAGCACTGTGCTAATCATCATAAAGAAACTTGCTGCTCACTGTGCAATGCTTTGTATCAACCCCTGCACTGCTTATATAAAGTCACTAAAAACAAGCAGTGCATTTCCTCAAATGGCTCGGCCTTTATATCTATGAAAACTTGAAAATCAAACAACTCTCGGCCTCATATATATATGAAAACTTTGAAAATCAAATAGCACATTTAAATAGGATGGGATTTAAATGGCTCGGCCTTTATATATATGATAACTTGACAAACAACAACGCATTTAAATGCTCAGCCTTTTGAAAACTTTGAAAAACATCAGCACATTTAAATGGCTCACCCTTTTTGGAAACTTTGAAAAACAACAGCGCATTTAAATGCTCGACCTTTTGAAAGTCTTTGTTATACCTTGCATACCAATCCCCTGTATCAACAAAACTCACAGTCTACGTGTTTGTTCACATTACAGGTTGCTTCCCTTTAAAAACATGCAACGTATCGACCATACAATCAATAAAATCAACCAAACAATGCAAAACAAAATCGGCTATATAAACACATCAAAAATCGCATTCTCGGTGCTAGAAAATATGAATCTGCCTCCTCTGTTATATAAGCTCTGTTTCAACTTGCAAAAATACACATGCGAGATTATGTTGTTGACGTGTTTTGCATGCAAAAATATGGTTGGATTGCTGCGCTGTTTTTCATAATTTGCGTGCCTTACCCAGCGCCTTGATTTATGCAACTACACCGAATCACGTTTCCTTATCACAACTTCATTAATACATTGTTGTTCATCTAACCCTTAGATTTATTAGCTTCTGGAATCAATGGTGTAGTTTTGGCGTTTACCTGGCTATTGGCGAGTTCTGAGGATTGTTAAATGGCGCTCCAAATCCCTGTATCGTCGTTTTGCTGACTGCGTTATCCCGAGATTCTGGAAACCACATGGCTGTATTTCATATCATTTCTCACTTATTTGTTGACTGCCTCTTCTGCGCAATTCTTGGAGTTTGTTGGAGTGCTTTAACCACTCGGCGAACAGAAATTTCAGTTTTTAACTCATGTTAAAACCAATGCCTCTTCTCCTATTTCTTTCGCTGCTCCAGCTTATTCAATTACAGTTCCAGGCCTTTTTTTACTTAGCATTTCTCCCTACGTTTTTTATGGCTCCGGCTTATTCACACGGTGAAAGGATCAATTACTGAGCTGGGTTGCATTTTAATTATGGAAAATAACATTACCTTCCAAGTAATTTTCTGTTCTGCGTCATTCATGGTTGCATCCTTCCTGTGGCCACGTTGCATAATAGCTGAGAGAGTGTGTTCTGCGTAGCTGTAGCTCTGCACAGGGCTTTTGACCAAAACGTTTTTTACTCAAGCTCAAAGCTTATACACTAATTTATTGTTCAACGCTTCATTGTTTTCTCTGAGCCTTCAAATAGCTGTGATGGCAAAGATGATTTACGGTTTTGAGGTTTCTGGCTTCAAAGATGGCGGAGCTCTCTCTGTTAAATGCACAGGGTTTTTTCTTTGCTGTTTCAAAACGTTTTTACCATGTCACTGTTTTATTGACTGTAGCTTACCGGAATGCTGTGCACATATTATGGTACTTTCCACGTTGTTGCATGAATCATGGTACTTTCGGCATTACCTACGACTTTTTGAATTCATCATTTAAGTTTGAATTGTATTTCCATAAGTCTGCTATGATAATAACCTTACCCCATCATATTACTATATACTTGCCACCAAATCGTTTTTGCCATTATAACTCACACCATCGTATCATATTACCATTTCAATAGTATTACTTTTCATGAATTATTTTGTATGTTTTCTCATAATGCGCACATCCCATATGTTTGGTAATATATCTCTTTAATTTTAAAATGACCATTTTGGTCATATTTAAAATTATTTCCCATAATACTAATGTTTTATTTGTGGTGCAGGTGCAACTTTTTAAATCCTCACTTTGATCCATTTTGCTTTATGGAAAAAATACTTAGGGTTAGGGTTATGAAATTATGAAATGAATATGGAATATAGAAAATAAATATAGGTAAATGTAGAATAATATTTTAGGGTTATGATATGGAATGAATATGAAATGAATATAGGATTAGGTCTAAGATAATGGGTATAGGATGAGGAAAATATAAAATATGCATTCAGGTATTTACTCAATTTTAACAAAGTCTAGAAATTTCTACAAAAATGTAAATTTGCAAGAACAAAATTGTGCACTTACGGTATTTGTACTTCCCTGTAGTATTGGATGAATGTTGTTGTTCCTTAACAATATTGGATGAGATCGAATATCGTAGATAGATAGAATCATAGAGCTTATTTATGCTTTCTATTCTAGCATCCTTCATTGATTCTGGTCCATTGATTGTTGATGTCGTTCAGGTCCCTCTGCAATTGATTCTTAATAACTCAGGTCCCTTCTGTCATGTACATTTTTATGCAATATATACATGTTTTTGCTAACATTTCAGGTCCCTCTGCAATTGATTTCAAACATATTTCAGGTCCCAACTGCCAACAATACAAGTTCCGTTGTCAATGCAGCTGCATAACTAAGTTTCTTTTTGTGAACCTTCCCCCTTGCTGATGGGAAGACTTGTCCTCAAGTCTTCTTTATTTTGGAGGATGATTCCTGCAAACTCAAACTGAAGAAATGGTAAAACAAAATAGAGAATTCATATTGGCCAACAAGTTGGTTTTCCGATATGAATTCGAGTTTGCATTGTGCCACTTTTGTGGATTTTCACAACCAAACTCCTTTATTATTTTTGACCTTTTTCTATTTTTTCTTTTCTGAATGGAGGTGGGGTGTAATGGAGTAGGGAAGTATGAAAAGCTTATGAAAATAGGTTATATCGAAGTCATGATGTAGTAGTAAGTCTGGACTTCAACATGCTTGGTCATGGAGCTTAACATACAGTATGGATGATGAACAATATGAATTCAAATCATGAACAAATGATGATGATCAAATCATGAACAATATGAATTCAATATGAAAGGCTTCTTTGAATATTGATGTGACTTGACATAGTACTGAACTTGACTGCTTCTTCTAATGATTGTCTTCATGTCTTTTTGCCTTGATCTCGATCATGTTGTAGGGTTTGGTGGTGTTGTTGGTCAACATTGAAGAGCAAGCTTCAAGAGTTTGAGTTTCATTGAATGAACTCAACATCAGGTGTATCTTCACTTTTCTTTGACTTGAACATTTGTATTCATATTCTGAAATATGAATTTGATTTGGAAAATTACGTCATCTATGGAGTTCACTCCTTCATTCTTCCTATGACCTGCAAAAACATAGCACTTGCCTGCAATACAACATTAAATGATGGAGGAAGAGAGGTGTACAATCTCTCTTCTTCCAATATATATGTAAATCATTACAAGCATTTCTTAGAAAACAAGTCCAAAGATGATAGACAAACATAATGCATTTATTTACCCCTTTGAGGAATGGTGGCCAGCCTAGACCTCCTAGCGGTATTTTGTTTACAAAATATTTGTTTTATATCAAATTAGAGTGATTCCAAAGCCAAGTTGAAGTGAATTAATATGGCTACCTCCTGTATAAACAAGTTTTCAAAATGATATGGTAAAAATTATAAGGAGTGCCATGTTTGATAGAGCTTCTTGTTAATTTTTTTACTAGACCAACAATCACTATTTGAAGCATAACTTCTTCGATAAAGATCAGATCAATGTGATTCCACTTGGAGATTAAATTATATTAATTTTTTTATTTCCAGTAGAAACAGGTTTTAAAAATTCTTAGGCTTGATATCACAAAATTGGTGATGAACAGACCTAGGAGGTAGGGTTTTGCTATATTGTTTTGAAGACATGCAGTCATTAAATGTGGCATAACTTTTTCATTTCACCTCCAAATGGGATGATTCAAATTGTGTCTTAAACTAGACTTGAAGATATATCTCCCATATAAACAGGTTTTGAAAAGAAGATGATTTGATATGTCAAATATTCCAATGAACAGTCAAAACCTAGAATTGTCACCATGCAGATTTTTCGACAAACAGTTAGTATTTCAAGAATAACTTTTTCATATGATACCTGATTGAAGTGATTCAAATTGATTTGGAAACTAGATTCAAAGGGCTATCTTCCCTATGAATTTCAGATAAAAATGTTTCCATTAGATACTTCAAATATAGGCTGTACTAACTCTGTTTTCAACATTTCACTTGAGACCTAGTTTTGATTTTGATCACATTTTTATTGTGATATAAATTGAAAACTTCAAAATGGATTCCAAAACTAGATTTCAAGAGATATGTAAAATAAACCATGATTTCAAAATGATCCTACATGGCAAAATGATCTTACTGCATTTTGCCATGTAGTCCTTTCAAATGAATATTGAACAATGATTTGAAGAAATTGTTTGAAACAAATTTATTATGGAAGTCTTATTGTGAGTTCATTCTACTTGTTTATTTATTCTATTCTATCCTATTCTATTTTATAAAATAATTCATTCTCTCAAGTATAAGAGAATTTCCAGTGCATCCATTTTCGTAACAAGATCATAAGTAAACTCATATCCAAATTTGAAAAATATACTTTAATGTATGTTTGGACATGAAAATCAAGATTTGATGAGAAAGAATGTTGAATAATGGAGTAGTGTTGTGAGCTAATGACTAGTTGAAACCAAGTTTTAAGATGATCTTTGTCTGCTTGGTTCTCATTAATTGTCATAGCACAAAACTCTTCTTGTGGTACTTGTTCAAAATCTTGTATGCACAAGGGATCGTGTGATATACTTGCTAGAAATTCTTCAATTTCTGGCTCTAATGTTTGATCTTCATTGCCTGTGATCCATGATTCATTCACCTCCTCACAAAGATAGCTAGAAGAAAGTTCTAGGTTCTCTTCCCGTGGATCATCATCATGGATGTTTTGTGGATCATCATCATGGATGTTTTGACATAAAGATTCAACCCTAGTGAGCATTCTAAATTGAGGACAAGGACTTGAAAATAGTTTTGTGGTAGCATACCCTCCTTCTCTAAATGATTTCTTTAACATCATTCTTTAGATCTTGTCTTGCAAATGGATTTTGTAGTTATTTTTTATTTTATGTTTTTGTTGGGGGGTTTGTTTTGGGAAATCTACTTCTAGGATCTCTATTTCTAAGCATAAAGAAACATAACTAAGAGAAATGCATACTAACTAGATTTTTAGTGTTTTTGTTTATCTTCTATTTGACTATGCTGATAATTACCTCCCTGGCAACGGCACCAAAATGTTGGGCTAATTTAGTGACTAAATTAACGCAAGTATTTAATTATCAATCCGGGTTTGTAAAACTTGGAGGCAAATCCACTATATGGACATCAGATATACTCAAGTTTAGAAGGTAAAATTTGAAGATTTAAAGAAGTACATATTACAAATATAAACCTATTTTAACAATTTCTAATTCACTTATGTAATATATGAGGGAAGAGGCTCCTAACTTAGGAGAACCAGGTTGTTCTTCCCTACAATACTACATTCATGAAGATAAATCTAAAAGCACTAATTAACAATGGCTTATGATGCAGAAGATGTAAAAGAAGATGCTCCTAACTAAGGAGGTCCAGATTGTCCTTCTTCACAATCCTACTATATCACAATCACCATTGCTTCAAACCAGAAATGCATAAATAACTTCAAAGGAGAAATGGAGAATGAAATTTAGTTTTAGTTCAAGATCAAATAGAAGGAGAATTTAACTTAAATTCTTGTGTGTCCCTTCATATGTAGATTAGAATTAAACCAATATTCATTCAGCAATCATCACACATCTAAATACATTTGAAACAAAAACTAGTCTATGAATACTATAAAAATTGAACCAAGAAGTGTACTTAGCTTGGTGTGGGGGCCCTCCACCCTTGCCTTGCACACTTGAAGAAATATCAGCTAAAACAACTTCAGTAGATCAACCAAGCATGAAAAACAAATTGGGATGAAACAAGTTCTTCAAATTAGCTCCCAACTCAAATTATACAACAGTTACATACAAATTCCATTCCAAAAGCCATCAAAGTCTTGGCTTTAAATAGAGGTTTAATGAAACAAACTGATCTATATTATCTCTAACACTCATATCTACTCATATCCACCTATCTAAGTCGAACTCATCCAATCCATCCCAAGAAATATGGTCAATCCCATAAAATCTCAAAACTGCCCTATTTCCTAGGGATTTTCTGGTGACTAGTCATGTTTGACCAGCTTTGACCGGGCCTAATAAAGCTTGTTCTGGCCGAACCAAGTGGAGTTAGCTTAGTCCTAGTTCCCACGCTGTCCATCCATGCATCAAACTCGAGCCCAAGTGTCCTGCAAATAGGTCATCCACATAGCTATTACGGGAATTTCTGATTCAATCCAAAATTGCACTTGAAACTCAATTTTCATAAAAACTTCTAGAAATTGCAAAATTAAAATTAAACACCTGAATATGCATAAAATACATCAAAATGAGATGGATGTGATGGAAAATGGATGGAAAATATAAGGTTTAAGTAGGTTTCCCTAAGTAAAAATAGACCAAAACTGAGGCCCAACACACCAATCAACAACATTTTCCACCTTTTATATGCTAATTGGTGTATGAAAATAATGTCCATCGAAATATATCAACCACATTAGTAAACGTGGTTGTGCTACTTATATAGATTAGGTGTGTTTATTTTAGAATAGGATTTTAATTGTTTTATTTAATTATTAATAATTATTGGGTTTAACACCCACAAAAATATTCTATAATGCTTCGACACACACATACACACATATATATATTGAAAGGAATATAATGAAAAATCAATATGGTAGTCTTGGTTTTGGGATCCAGGGGAAAATCTCTATGTATGTTTGTTTTATGTTCTTGCCATTATTTTTTTGTTTTAAGAATTCCTTTGCAGGTAATTTTTGTATAGGGTTAAAACCTACAATAACTAGCACAAACATATTTACCAATGTGGTTGATATACGCCAATCAACAACATTTTCCACCTTTTATATGCCAATTGGTGTATGAAAATAATGTCCATAGAAATATATCAACCACATTAGTAAATGTGGTTGTGCTACTTATATAGATTAGGTGTGTTTATTTTAGAATAGGATTTTTATTTTTTATTTAATTATTAATAATTATTGGGTTTATGATAGGGATTTAACACCCACAAAAATATTCTATAATATTTTTAATAGTACTCACAGATCAAAGGTTGATATTTATCTCAAAAGCAATTATGCCATTTTTTCCTTTTAAATTTATTTAATTGATTATTTAAAAATGCCATATGAACATGTGTCATATGAACATGAGTTATAGTTTTTTGGGCATGTGGTATTAGTAAACCATGGTATTTTAGCAAAGCCTATTTACAGGTTAAGAATCACCATGTTAAAATAGGGGTGAATCTCAATGTTCAAGAATCTTGTTAAATGTTTTTTTAATGTTTGTGTGTGTGTGTAGTAAGCTAAGAGGTACATCGTTTCATTTCTCAAAATATGTTACAATATCAAACCCATAAATGACATGCGGAAGATGATATCAACCAACCCTAAGGGAAACCAGGTATGTTGACCATCTATTAACATAATACCTAGTCCAAAATATTAACAAAATAAAAAATTATAGTTTCACAAAAGAAATTACATCATCATCAAACCATCTATCTAAAGCTGTAAACATAAAAAAGCTAAGTATCAGAGGAGGTCACAGGTTTTGGATCACTTGCCCTTGATCCTGGAGGGGCTGGAGGTGCCATATTCAAGATGTGTTTCTCAATTATACCAAGTCGACTATCCATTTGCTCCATATAAAATCTCATGTTCTAGCACTCCAACTTGACATCTGTTAGGCTAGAAATATATTATATTGGTCTACTTTCCTTTCCATAAAAACCCTTCCCATCAATGATTTCATTTTCCAATATACTTCCTTCTATCTCTCCTATGTCTCGGTTCTTCTCCCAATTTACCAAACTCTTCCACCAACTCAAAATCAAACTTTGAATGTCTATCTCCAACTATCAGTTCCTCCAAATTATGAAATTCGTTGTGGACATCAACAGAGGTAGTAGAGTGGAATTTTTTTGCTACCTCGTCGACTTACACTTCTATTAGGCCCGACCACCACCCCCACCCCTACAACAATGCATTGATTTTCATTGCATGGTGTTCTTCTAGCTGCTTCAAGCTTGTATATCCCCCAAATACAACTAACAAATTCTTACGCCAAAACTGCCAAGATTCCACCACTCAGAAAGTATCACCCATCTAGTGACTCAAACACGATGAAATTGTCCTCTAAGACACACAAAACTTGTCGTAGAGACATCAGGTCCCGTGAGTCAAGAGGTATCGGTTAAAATTTCCACAATATTTTGCAGATAATTAATGTCTCTACCACATGGGGGATTCGAAGACTCATAAACCACAACTGGGTGACCAATACTACAAGATACTATCAACTGATTCCATTACCATAATCGTAGTACACAATAATATTAAAGTATTCAACCACATAACTCAATGCTTCTTGAAGATTTACAATCACACCCATGAATGAGACTAGATAATTGATGTCTCCACCACTCAGGGGATCCAGAGACTCATAAACCACTACTGGGTAACTAATACTATGAGAAACTAACAACTGAATCCCTTTACCATATTCATAGGACAAAATTATATTAAAGTATTCATCCACATAGCTCAATTCTTCTTGAAGATTTATAGTCACACTTATGAATGAGACCAGGAAATCATAAAAACTGATGAGATGAGAAATTCAAGCCAAAGGACTGATAAACCAACAAATCAAAATAGGTTTTACAAAGATTGGAAATTCTAGGTCAAGAGAAGAGGGAAATAACACCTTAGGATGACCCTTGGGGTGTTCGCCCCAATGTCATAACAATGAGAAACAACCACAAATAGGATCTCCATTTCTTTAACAGGTATAGCCCTCTCCCTTTTGTAACTTAGACACGACGGGAGTTGGGTGACCCATACATTTTTCAAGCATGTATATAACCAAGAAATTAACCATAGGAAACTATCAACAATGAAGTGACATGACCATATGAGATCCCAAACATGAGAATTCCATACAAAGAAAATGAAACTCAAATAGGGCAAAGAGATTGAGAACCTAAAGAAAACATACCCATGAGGTTGCATGCAAAGAAGGTGAGTTCTCCTCCTCGGTGCTGGTGTAAGTGTTGAGCCAATTAATTGTTCATAAAAGGATCAACTAATTACTACGCATTAATTTATCAACCCGAGGTTTCATTTTTATTTTCCAAGGTTATCGACACAGTTTATGCAAGATAAACGTTGGTATGATAAGTTATTGCTATCCTATTGAAAAGAAAAGCTGCAACATCAATGAAATCAACTCATAATACAATTTCTAATTATAGAAAACCATTCAAAACATTAACTTATAAATTCTTCTTAAGGAAACAAAAAAAGAAATCTACTGGATATCAAGTTGTTTCCTAGGGAAAAATAACTACAAAATAGAAAAACAATACTACAAAATCATAACATCAAAAGATACTAAGTAAGCAAGATAACGATCTATGATAATCTACAGGAAACGACAAGAAATGACAATGCTTTTAACATATTAACTACAACAAATCTATTTTGTAATGATCTCGATAAATCTGATTCAAAACAGAGCATTCGATTTAATAACAAATAATGAGAAATTAAGAACAATTGCATAAAGAGAAATAATTGAAATAGGATAATCAAACACTAATTTAATGATACAAGTGAAGACAATGTTGCTTCCAGGATCAGACCCAAATCACCAGAATCGAACTACCTTATGAAAAGAATCAACACAACAGATTAACTTTGAGTAATAAACACTTCCATTCAATTACAAAGAACCAATTACAATCAATGTCTTCGCAAGTCTGAGCTTATGTAAAAACAATATTACAACTTGAACAACCCCTTTCGAGGCTTAATGCGAGTTTTTATATCATGTCGATAAAAGATAAGGACAAAGAATCTATTTCTAATAACGAGTGATCCTGAGAATCTAAAGATTCTCAGGATGCTCATTTAAGCTAAAAATATCTTAAAGAATCCAGAGGACCAGGTCAGAAGGTTGTCTTCAACTAATTTTCTCCAAACAGAGTATAACAGTCTGAGGCTATCTGATCTCCTATGATCATTCCAGGAAGCAACATCAAATTCCAATGCATCAATATATTCCTGTCCAAAATAAGGATCCATTTGTAAGTAAATAACACTTTAATGGTCAAATTCGTTCATAAAAATAATAAAATAATAAATGCATATAAAACACTACTAGAATCCATACTACATAAGTTATCATAGCCTATTTACAAAAAATACTTAGAAAATAATATGAAAACTAAGAAGTAAGGAAAGGAATTTATGACAATTATGAGGCCCAACATCACCCCCCAACTAACCTTTTTGCATGACCTCATGCAAACAAATGATTAACATGTAAGGCAATCAAGGAGTAAGCTTCATAAGCTTCCTCTCCTCTATTCCTGAATCCATTTCTACTTCGAAGTTCTTCAAAAGCCACATACTTACCTACTTCTGATAAGTCATAGTCAGATTTATAAAAATACTGAGGGCACTAGATCATGGGACACTTGTACCTGCATCATATCTAATTGATACCTCCTTCCAATACCAAGTGAACATAGTCCTCTACTCTGGTCATGACATACTAAAAATTGTGGTAGCCAAAGGGCTCTCTATTCTTGACTTCATTAGGTGATGCCTGCCATCTCACTTTAACTCAACAAAGAGCCTCATCCTTGATATCTTCCAAATATTCCATCTCTAAATGCAATACATCATAATGAATATGTGCAAGTGCAGAAGAAACACCAAGTTTTTATATAAATATAGCATTACGAATTTGTGTGTGAAAGGAGTTATTAGGCTCCCCTTTGACCCAAATATGAAGATCATGTTCTCTCATTTGGAAGGTGTGATAAGGTTTTTTCCATTTCACTTGGTGCCTGGCAGGTGATATGAAATCCTGAAATTTAATGTCTCCAATAAATGGGATATGATTTCTTCCACCTACTCTTATAAAAGAGAAATTATGCATATATAATTCACACAAAAAATATGGTGTATCCACATCCTGCTTGTTGGAAATAGAAATGAAATCCAGTACATTTCTAAACTCATATGGTTGTCTAGATTGTATAGCTTTAACTTTTAGCAACAAATATCGCTCAAGTAAATACAAAGAATAATTTCGAGCTGGGGACTTGCATGCCAAGGCATCTGAATAAATGGAGCAGATTTCCATTATTTGCTTTGAAACCTTCTCAAAGCGGTCCTTTAAATTATGTACTTTCTTCTTAGATGCCCTTAGTTGCACATAGGTTTTGTCTTATGTTGTTGTCAGTGCTTTGAATCATTGGAGAAACTCCCGATGTTCCCTCCAAGGCACCACTTCTCCCTGATATCTTGCTATGGTCTCCTGCTATTTCTCCATAGTTTTGTGCAAGACTTTAATGGTTGCTTCTACAATCAAGGGAGTATAGGGAGGTACATCCTCTATTTGTACTCCTCTTTAATTAAAGGTAAATGGTGAATTAGTATGAGTTCCTACTTCAACAAGGCTAGGAGGAACATCAATCATTTGTACCTCAGAGTCAGTTTGAATTCCTACTTCAGTAGAAACAAGAACAAAGTCTGTCTAGGTTCTTGCTTCATTAGAGATAGATATGAAATCAGTTTGGGTTTCCATTTCCCAAGTTTCCTTCTTTCTTCTAGGTCTCTTCTCATGACTTTTATGAAACTACTTACTGCCATGCAACCAATTTTTTTAGCTATTGTACCTTTCTTCATAGTTTCTTGTTTTCTTTCTTCAATTTATTAAGCTCCTCATGAAATTTTCCTTTTCCCTTATTCCTTACAGCTCTAGTAACTGCAATATTTTGATCAAAACTACTAACCAAGGCTTCTTGAGTAAAAGGAGAAGAAACAAAAACTATTATCTCTGGCTTTTCAACAATAGTTTCTTGAGTGGGTTTGACTGTCAATGGATAAATCAATGAAATAACAACTTCCCTTGTCATCTCGCCAGTTCCAAACTTTAGGAAGTCCTCGTCAAGAAAATTAGTCTGAGGTTCAGATGAAAATCTAGTGCCATCATCTCGTCCTTCATCAATCAAATCTTCAAAAGAATGTGGATTCGTTCCCTCCAGAGAGGAGGGCTCTAGTATAGTAGCAACAGAGTCTCCAGAACACTCTTCAGAAGGAACAACTTCAGGGTCATTATCTAATTCCATAATAACAGTAGTTGAAGAATTAACAGGAGAGGTTATAGCTGGAAAATTAGATGAATTCCCTTGGTCAAGAGGACTTTCAGAATGAGCTACCGGTTCTTCTACTGAAGTGGTCATGGCTTCTATGAAATTCACATTTTGCAGTAAACTCTCTAGCCCTTCTAATGCATGAGCTATTTCTATTTCCTGCTCTATCTGTTATGAGCCAAGTTTTCTTCTGGTAGCTACTTAAGAGGGTTCAAAGAACTCTGACCTTACTTAAAAAGTCTAGCTGACCTCCTCTTTTGTTAGGTAGCAAAGCTATAACTGATGCCATTCTTTTCTCCGCTCTACTAAGTTTTTGAGGTTTTACTGTTTGTGCAGTTCAAATTTCATTTAAATTTTCGTCATGACCTTTTTCTAGCTACTCATCACTAACTGAAATGTTCCTAAATGTTCCAGTGATTGTTTCATCCCCTAAAGGAATGTCTTGACTAGGGTTAAGGTTTCCAAGGAACCCTTCCCAAGTCTGTTGAACTTGATTAAGACTCCTTATGATTAATAACTTGATAATTCCATGGTGACTTACGACCGATACTTGGTCCTTGGACCTTCTTAACCTAGTAGCGGTCTCATGCAACAATGAATTGAGAAAGTAGGGAAGGTTTAGAGTTACCTTTCGCCTTAGGGATTCCATTAGTTTGAGATGACATCCCCTCACCACATCATACCTTCTGTCACATGTAATGTATCACTGGACGATCCTTGTTACTTCTTTCCATGGTTCCAACAATGAATTGGGGTTATACCCCTTTCCTTTTTTGATTAATTCTTCACTAGTATTTAGAAACAAGAGGGTCGTGTTCTAAAGAGAAGTGTGTATCTTTTACCACTTTTATCCTTCTCTCGGAAGACCTGTTACTTCTGTTATTCCACCTTCACTTTCTTTTATCTGTGTATTTCTCACTATTGATGTGCCATTGTCCAAATTCTTTGTGAATTCTAATGCTACCTCATTGTCGAAACCCTGTAACCGTTCAAAATACTCCATCCATCCAACTTGAATCAAGATGTTTCACACTTGTTCTGAAGCCTGTAATTGAACAAGTTCATATTAGACTGAATGGACACCCATTGTTACTGTTCAACAGGATGCAATTTTGCAGCTGGAAACAACAGAATTCAAAATATATGATAATAGTAATTTTGCATAGAGTATAGAGGCTCAGTGATCATGACATGCAATGGTATTTGAAAATTCAGATAACAAGTCATTTGTCAGTGCCAACTCATCCCCCCAATAAAGGTAAAGTTCTTCCACAATTTTTAATCAGGTTTTAATAGGATGGTAGGTTTGGCACGATTAGAGGATAAGGGTGTATTAATGTAGTGCAACAGAGTAACCGTCAAAAGGAAAAAATAGAAAGCGGAGTGTATCTATGACATGTGAGGAAATCATTGAGATTTTTATGACTCGTGCGATGTAATGATAACTCGAATTATTATGATCCACGGAGGGTGCAGACAAAATAAAGGCATGCAAAGATTTCTACAAAGAATAGATGGATGGAAACAATAGTTGCATCAAGTACATCATTAGAGAAAATAAAGGAGATTAATTTAGAATGTTGAATTTCCGAAAAAGTATTCCTAGTATGTAGAATTATAATGAAAAACTCATGGACAACCAAACATCACCACTTTCTAGGAGGATTTTATAGATGTCCATAATAAATTTAACGATATTTCCTTATTAATTTTGAAGGAACAAAATAGCCAATCTATATTGTAATTTTCAATTTTACTTCCATACCATAGGCATGTCCTCTGCTACCAGCATACATCCATAGCCTCAAAAGGGTTGAATTTTTAACCCTTTGAGATGCCATTGCCCCATTTATTAAGGAAGTTTCATCATAGTAGGTCAGCTCTTGATGAGACCTCCTATCCTCTGTTAAATTATGATTTTTATTGATCTTAGTAGATTACTTAGTAAATGGGGTGGTATGTCAACTCCTTAAGAGCTAAGGATGCTTAGCTTGCTAATTTTGTCCTCAAAACTTATGATAGTATAATCTTTAGAGATTGGAGTGAAAGAATTCTCCTTAAGTGGTTATGGGAGGAATGCATCATGAGTTTTTTATGAATTTTCTACAATACCAAAAGGGATTAAAAATCATGGAAATTTTAGAATTCTAATAATGATTTATCATAAAGAATTCTCCAATGATAACCATTAAACAAGTTAGTTTTCCACCACCATATGAAAGGAAATCTAAAAGAAAATGTTCCTTACGCTAAAGAAACAAAAACATTAATAAGCTAGTGGAAATGATAATCACATGTCAAGAAAAAATGACTGTGGTTAAAGAAATGACACTGTGACTAATGAAACAACCGTTGAGATGAAGGAAACAACAACTGTGATCAATGAAACAATGACTATGACTAAGGAAAGAACAATGATGATAAAGGAAATAGTGGTTGTGACTAAGGAAAAAACAACTGTGATAGAGGAAACATCGGCCATGACTAAGGAAACAACAACTATGATAAAAGAAACAATGGATGTGACTAAGGGAACAACAACTGTAACTAAGGAAAAAATGGATGAGACTAAGGAAAAAACAACTGTAACAAAGGAACAACGAACAAGACTAAATAAACAACGATTGTGATTGAAATATCAACAATTTTTCCATATTTATCATAAAAAAGAAGTAAAATTATTTACATTATGCACAGAATAAAATAAAAGGTTTCAAAGAAAAATTTACCTGGTTGTGACTGTGGGTAAATTTCCTCAGTCAACTACAACCTGCAAATTGGCATCATTATCAAATTTTTGAAGGAAATGTTCTCGTGTAAGTGGTTGATGGTACATACAAAGTCAATGGCCATTGGCAAGGAACAAAATACTAGAATAATTGTGGTAAGGCATACTATTCCATTGTCATAAACCTTGGTATTTTCGTAAGGGTCAAGCCACCTTCTTTGAAATTTACCTAGAAAGTCTTGGAATTTGGAGTCATATAACAACGTCCAATCCCCTTTCTAAAAGATTTTCTTTTTAATCAATCGATAATGCCATTTAGCTCTCTATTGTTTAATTATGGCTTTACATTGTAAAGCAAGAAGAGACATTTCATCTATTTCAATGAATTGTTGTAAGCTTTGCTTTTGTGCTTCTGTCAGATCCAATCTGACTTCCTTGGTATTTTTAAGAGTCTTAACTTCAAACTCAATCGAAAAAAAGGGTTCCTTACCAAAAACGAGCTGATAAGATGAATATCTAGTGGTATTGTGCCAGGTTGTACGATAGGCCCATAAGGCCTCCGGAAGCTTGGCATCCCAATCTCGGCGATTTATAGATACTTTTTTAGTTAAAATCGCCTCTAAGACTTTATTGGTTCTTTCCACCTGCCCATTCGCTTGCAGATGGTAAGGAGAAGTGATTATGTGTTTAATGTGGTAATTTTGCAGCATGGTTGAAATTTTATGAGTAGTGAACTGTGATCCCCCATATGTTACAAGCTCCCAAGGTAGCCCATATTGAACAAACAGTTCTAACAAAAAAATAATGACTACTTCTTTCGTGGCCCTTGGGAGTGCTACGACTTCCACCCATTTAGTCACATAATCTGTACAAACTAGAATATATGTTTTCTGATTTGAAGGTGGATTAAAGGGGCCTACAAAGTCCATTTCCCATATTTCAAATGGTTCCAATACAATTTGTGGTTGAAGGGGCATTTTGTCAGCCTGAATGGGATGACCCATCCTTTGGTAGTTATCGCAACTTTGGGCATATTTATTTGTATCTTCAAATATTGTGGGACAAAAATAACCCATTTGTAATACCTTGTGTATAGTTCTCTGATCATAGAAATGAACTCTACAGGTCTTATCATGACAAGCCCTGAGGATATCATAAATTCATCTTCTCTAACAAATCTTTGAATTTGAATATCAACCCCTGTATGAAAAGGTAACCGTCCATCCATGAAAAGTGTCCACTGCTCTGAATAATAAGCTTCTTTTCCCAGGATGATAGGTGTGATGGTAATTTCCTGGCTACCAGATAATTCGCAACGTCAACATACTAGGGAATTTTGATTGTTACAAAAAACAAATGTTCATTCAGGAATTGGTCCTTAACTAGGGAAGAATCGATTGTAGTTGGAACTCTTGATAAGAAGTCTGCAACAAGGTTCTCTTTTCCTAGCTTATCCTTTATAGTAATGTCAAACTCCTGCTATAATAGTAACCAACGGGTTATTCTACCATTGGTTAGAAGTTTGCCAACTAAATAACGAATGAGAGAATGATCAATGTACAGAAAAACTGGATATCCCATTAGGTATGGTGAAATTTATTTATGGCATAAACAATAGCAAAAAAATCTTTTTTCTGTCACAGTATAATTTAACTCATTCGGCATAATGTATTTTTTTGATGTAATAATCACATAAGTATTTTTATCCTCTTCTTGTCTAAGGACTGCTCCTATCATGCTATCTAATGCATCTGAGGATATATAGAATGGCAGATTCCATTTTGTTCCTCGCAGCACAAGAGTTGTTTAGACCAACTTTTTTAGATGTGCAAAAGCAATATCACATTTATCAGTCCACTCAAATTCGACATGTCCAGTTAATACATACAATGGTGCTGCAATTTTTGAAAAATTTGCTATAAACCAATGATAATAACCAACACAACCAAGGAAACTACGTACCTCTATTTGTGTTCGAGGGTAGGGAGTTTAAGAATTACGATCTTAGCTAGGTTTACTTGAATGTATGTAGCATAAATAAAGTGCCCCAAAACTATGCCCTTTGTCATTATCATATGACATTTTTCATGACTGAGGCACAACCTGGTAGCTATGCATCGTGCAAGATCCTTCTTAAGATTATGCAAAGCCTGGTCAAAATCATTATCATAAGGAGTAAAATTGTCCATATATAGTTCAAATCCTTGATTAATTAAATCAGAGAAACTACTAAGAATTTACCTTTGAAAAGTGGTTGGTGCATTGCATAGCTTGAATGGTAAGACTCTATATGCAAATGTTCCCCACTGGTAGGTGAGCATAGTTTTATCTTAGTCTTCAGGGGAAATCTGGATTCAATTATATCCGCTGAACCCATCAAGGAAAGGAAAATATTTCTTTCCGGCAAGAGTGTCAAGGACTTGGTCCATAAATGGAAGGGGAAAATGATCCTTCTACATAGCTTTATTTAGTTCTCTATAATCAACACAAATTCTCCATTTTCCATTCTTTTTAGGCACTACTACCAGTGGTGAAACACACAGACTATTAGAAATAGGATATATGGAATTAACATCAAGAAAATTTTGAAGTTTTGGCTTTACTATGTCCCTAAGGTGTGGATTTAGTCTTCTTTGAGGTTGGCGAATAACCCAGGCATCTTTCTTGATATAAATATGATGTGTGCATAGTTTTGGATCAAAGCTTTCTTGATATAAATATGATGTGTGCATAGTTTTGGATCAATGCCCTTCATATTAGAATATTCCCAGGAAAAATCTTGTTTATATTTTTGAATAATTTGAATCAGCCTTTCACGCTAAAGGTCATTAAGATTGGCATTAATATTTAGGGTCTTGTTAGGCTCAATTTCAATGGGAATTCTATTGTGAATTGCAGTCATGGGTATATGTTTAGTGTTCAAGTCCTCTAGTGGATCTCCTTGGGCTTTGTTTTCAAGCACAACTTTCAGCATTTGATAGGTTGGGTTCCCAATAGTGGAAGGTTGATTAATAAACCCATTAATTATATCATCCTCAGTCTATCTTTTAAAGATAAGAGCTTTGTCGACAATAAGAAAAGAGTGTAAATTTCTTTCCTAATATTCGAGCAGGGAACATATAAAATTGTCAATCGACATGCTGGGTATAGCGGGAGGATATAAGATAAGAGTCTCGATAGTAGGTCCTTTAGCGATTGTCATACTTTTGGTTCGACACCCGATGTATGCGTCTACAGTGGCAAGCCATGGTCTACCTAATATCAAAGGGTGTCCTTCTAGTTTGTTTTTAGGATTGAGGACCAGAAAATCCACTAGGTATTCCAAAGAATCTACATAAACAATGACATCATCTAAAGTCCCCTTTGGTTATTCCAATGAGTCCTCAAGTTTCAAGTGTTATAATATTTATGGCCACTCCCAGGTCCACTAAAGTGTTTGGGAAATTATATCCCTAAATCTCGATAGTGACTACAACATTTCCAGGATAATCATATTTGATGGGTATTTTTTTCCCAATATGAGGTCAAAGATTTTCCCTAAAACATGGACTGTAGGAGAGCCTTTTGGCTTCCTACCAGGCTTCTTAACACATAATTATTTAATGGTTTTAGCATAAATGTTTATTTCTCCAATAACCTGTAGGAGAGGGATTTTGATACATAAATTTTGTAATTCCCCTAAGAGAAGTGATTTTACTATGGCTAATCTCTCAGAGAATATAGAAGCAATATTCGTAATCTCAATGGGTTCCTATTTTTTAGTTGGTTTACTAAACAATTATGCTTCAGTAATGATTATAGTAGGATGAGAATGTTTTGTCAAAGACTTCTCCTTAGCGAGTTTTTCATTTTCTGGTTTCTCTTGATTTTTTGAGTGATCTTATGGAAATATGGTTCTCCAAGATCTTAGATGTAGTTTGTTACATTCCAAAGAGAAAGGGGGGGAATTTGAAGTTTCTAGAATTTTAAAAATTGCACAGGTCTATTATTTGGATTCAGATTTGGTTGTGCAAGTAACTGAGGTCACAACATAGGTGGAGAATTTGGAGGTAATTGAAGTGGAGGTTGTAATGGTGGTTGATTTTTTGACTGAGGCATCACTCCCATTGATTGATTAATCAGTCTAGTGGGGCGTTGCCAATTCTGGGACCACATTGGCCCTTGAGTAGGTTGATTTTCCCATTGCGAAGGGTATGAATTATTTGGTGTATTCTTCCATGAAGTTGTGGGATATTGTTGATTTGGCCAAGAAGGACCAGGGAATGACTGATTTTTCCAGGGTGACAAACTATATGGATGAGGCTTCTAGGTATTAGGAGAATTTTGTTGGCCCTACCAATTTAATCTAGGAAACTGTTGTTGAGAAAATTGTCCAGAAAAAAACATAGATGGCTCCTGCGATATACCTGATGGGTGATTATGACATTATCGTCATTTTTCCAAAAAATACGTTGGTTCTGGTTCTTCTTCAGCTTCCTTAAATACAACTTTCAACCCAGGAAGTGAAGGAAAATGATCGGTTGAGTGATCTTTGGTACAAATAGCACATATCTCGACTATATCCAACATACATTCTTTATGACTATGCTTCTTTCGACAACGAGGACAGAAAATAGCTAATGCTTGTTTTGTTTAGCCTGCTTCTATTTTACATGTAAAACATCCAACTATGTTATCAGTGTACTTAAGATATTAGTTTTAAAATCTTCTAAAATATTACCAATATCTGCTCTTGTAACTCCTCCCCAGCAATTTTGTTGGATCTTTTGAGACGATCGCAAGTCCCCAACTTGGTTCATGTACTCACTCATGAACACATGCCAGAAAATTTTACAATGTCATGATATTCTTCTTTAGAAATGTCACCGTGCCCCATTAAATTAATCATTTATATCCATTCATATTTCATACCTCTAATCAAAGTAGTTTTCAACACATCCTTGGGTAGAGTAGTATATGGTGATCTTTGTAAATTATATTGAAATCTTTCAACATATTCTTCCAAGGTTTCATCTTCTTTTGAAATCATCTTAAATATTTATTCCCTTAGATCCCTAGATCAACAATAATCCTGGTATTTAGTAAGGAAATCCTCTTTCATTTGATCCCATGAAGTTATAGTACCACCCCCCAATCCCATGAACCATCATAATGTTGCTCCCTTTAAGGTAGAAGGAAACAACAAATTTTTGGGGGTCAGTAGTATAATCATATCCTCGACATAAGACATCAAACTCAAATAAAAATGCATCGGATCTTCAAAGGCCATCCCATGAAAGTTTGGAAGGTTTTTCTGTAGGATAGCCTTCATCGGTGCATTAGCCTGCAGATCAACAATAGGATATTCTATGGTTGAGGTTTGCATTCTTGTTATTGCATTTTCCATTTGGTCAAAGATATGCTAGTAATCTTCAGGGATCCCATAGTCAGGAGGTACTATCTGAAAAGAGTAATATGCTGACGGGGTTTTAGACATTGATCGGATCTCATAGCATGCTCAGGTCAGGATCTTTAGTTTCTCGTCTCATAATGGGTATCGTAGGAGATTCCCACTCAGAAGGTTGAGGGTATGATTTTCTTGTCTCACCTCTCCCTTCCCTTAAGTTACAAGAGTGCCCCTCACTCTTATCAAAAGGATTGAGATGCCTAACATGTATGTTGAAAGCTCTGCTCAGATCCTAAAGTTTTATCATGAATCTCAACGTTAGCTATAATAGATGACCCTGCTACTCAAGGGGAAATAATAGTAGAACCCTTCCCAGATACTACTCGGGGACCTACCGACGCTTGAGATTCTGATTTGCGAATGATTTCGTCTATAAAGGTCGTTCTTCCAAGGCCAACTTGACCTTGGGTTTTGGTGATTTTTGGGGTGGATTTCTGATCTATCTCTATCTAGTTCCTAGTCCTAGGCTTCTTTCTAGTCATACACACTAAAAAACCTAAATGTATCAGCTGAGGGCAGGCACTAGCACAAGATTTTTACTTGGGTGCATGTGCAAGTTCTTACCTTCCATCTTTAATACCCATCCCCCAGGGATACAACTAGCACTCTCTTTGACAACCTCCCCGGAAACGACGCCAAAATGTTGAGCCAATTAATTGTTCCTAAAAGGACCAACTAACTACTACACATTAATTTATCAACTCAAGGTTTCATTTTTTTTGTTTCAAGGTTATTAACACAATTTATGCAAGAGAAATGTTAGTATGACTAGTTACTACTATCCTATTGAAAAGAAAAGCTACAATATCAAAGAAATCAACTCAGAATGCAATTTCTAATTATAGAAAACCATTCAAAACATTAAATTCTAATTAATTTTAAGGAAACAACAAAATAAAACATATTGGATGTCAAGCTATTTCTTAGGGTACAACAACTACAAAATAGAAAAATAGAACTACAAAATCATAACATCAAAAGCGATTAAGTAATCAAGATAAAGATCTATGATAATCTACATCAAATGGAAATAAATGATAATGCTTTTAATAGATTAACTACAACAAATATATTTTGTAAAATATCTCCATGAATCTGATTCAAAACATAGCATCTGATTTAATACAATAGTGAGAAATTAAGAACAATTGCGCAAAGAGAAATATATGAAACAATAGAATCAAACACTAATTTAATGATACAAGTGGATATAGTGTTGCTTCCAGGATCAGGTCCAAACAACAAGAATTGAATTACCTTATGAAAAGAATCAACACAACAGATTAAATTTGAGTAATAAGCACTTCCATTCAATTACAAAGAACTAATGCATCCGGAGGACGAGGTAAAAAGCTCGTCTTCAACTAATTTGCTCCAAATAGAGTATAACAACTTGAGGCTATCTGATCTCCTATGATCATTCCAAGAAGCAACATCGAATGCCAATGTATCAATAGATTCTTGTCCAAAATAAGGATCCATTAGTAACTTGTAAATAACACTTTAATGGTAAAGTTCGTTCATAGAAATAATAAAATAATAATTGCATATAAAACACTACTAGAATCCATACTACATAAGTTATCATAGCCTATTTACAAAAAAGGCTTAGAAAATAATATGAAAACTAAGAAGTAAGGCAAGGAATTTATAACAATTATAAGGCCCAACAGTAAGAGACTAGTTCTAAGCGCAAACTCCATTACCGCTACCTGGTTGTAACTTGCTAAACCACGGGAACTGCAATGCATACAAATTATCCTCTCAAACTTGACTATTAAGCCAAGTAGGTGTAAACCCAAAAACTCAGGAAATGTCACAGAAAAACATGGTCCTCTAGTGAAAATAACTGTAGTACCACCACATACTAGCTAGCACAAATAATCCCTCATTTGGAAAATTCTATAAATTACCTCACATGAAGTAGTGTACGTGGGGATAGCCACGGTGTCCCCAAAAATTAATGTTGAACATTCTTGAACCACCCAGGGTGGTGGGAACGAATCTCCACCAATCTCATATTTCTAATAGTCACCCCCATCAGGGAATAATGTATATAAATTTAACTTATATATTAATTTTTTTATAATTAGTATAGATCCATTTTAACCATGGATCTACCAAGCATCGAGAGGGATCAATTATTAGCAATAAGAATTTAATTTTTTTAATTGCTTTATATAATATATACATATATACATAGTTGACATTGAAATATTTTAATTAATATGGACATTGACATATTTCATGTATAAATTATCCAAAATTAAAAACGAATTTTTCATGAAATGATTTTCAAGCTAGTTTATGTCTTTTAGGCAATGGATCGTGATTGCAAAAGCACACAAACTAAAGTAAATTTTGCATAATTTTAATAGTTAAAATGAATAATATGCGACATCAAAACATAACAAATTGATGACGAAGTTCACCTCTCTTGGGATATATCTATGGGTCTAGCTTCCAGTGATGGCCTTTTTGTTATACGCTTAAATTCTCACTTAGATCAACATACAAGTCTCAATTTACAAAAATAACACTTCCATTGCATCCAAAATTCTAAACAACCCCTGTGTAGGATATTCTTGGGCTCAAAAAGGTTCAAAAATGACCAAATTAGGCCTCCTTTTCCAAAGTTTCCTATTAACTTCTTTGCAAAAACGTTTCCTCTACAAACTTGGAAACAAAGTGACTTTGTGGTGTGTTGGTATAACACTCTATTGGTATATCGAAGGTCTCGGGTTCGATCCACAACTTTAAGCAAGATTGGTGTTGTTTTGTTATATAAAAAAATATTTTTCTAAACAATATGGGTCGAGCCCCCTTATTATGCCACATTATTGATCGTTTTTGGGCCACATGTGACCGAGGGACATGAGCACAGGTCATAGGCCATGCGCCCTCCATGGCCTCGCTCCGAGTCTCATCGCGCACATATGACTTGGGCTTGGGGCATGGGCAGGGTGCCACGCGCCCCGCTCCTATAATATTTATGTCATGGTTTCGTGACCTGTAACATGGCCAATGGCCACTCCCTTGGGCTCTAAGCATTTTCCCTTCCCCCCAACCTACCAACTATTCGAACTTAAATAAAACTCGTCGACTATATATACCAAGAATCACCTATAGCCCAATTGGTTCAACGTTTGTTGGGAATTTGGTAGGTCATGGGGTCGAACCAATGTTTGGCACTAATCCCAAGGCCACATGGCACCCTTTTATTGACCCATGTTGTAACCCGGGATTGGTCCATCTCATGAACCTATAATCCAATATCTGCGTGCCACATGTCAATTCTTGATTGGCTACCATACTACCTAGTCAGCAGATGATGTCAGGATGACATCTTCGTACATACTATCATGTAGCATCTGTACACTGCAAAATTAACTCTACAAGTTGACTTTTTAGTTGTTTGCCAAAAACTTTGGAACATGATAACTTCTTCATACGGTGTTGGATTGAGACGATTCAAGCATCAATTGAATCAGAACAACGAGATCTATGATTTTGTGCCAATTTTGAGAGGTTTTGAGCACTTTCATTTTGAGCATATTTTTGATCCCCTATATCATTCCTTCCCACTGGAAGATTTTGGACCACTAAAAGTTTATTTTTACTCAGCAATTAAGTGAGGGTATAACTCCCTCACTTTCTTGATTTCTATCCACCTTGCCTTGCTTGTATTGGTACCTTTGAGCCCCACACAAAGATACTCCACATTGCCTCTGCGTGAAGTCCTTATCCTCCTGTCAAGAATTGAGTCTTCCGACAACTCATTTCAATATTCAAGAGTAAAATATTCTCTAGATGGAATCTAAACATTCTTGCCTTGGTCAACAATCATAGGAGGCTCATACAACCTCAAATTTCCCACATTCACAACAAAATAAATTTGCATGTAAGGTGGAAAATCTAATTGGAAAGTGTTGTTACCAGTCTTCTCCAAGATTTTGAAAGGACCATATCTGATTGGCTTGATTTTTTTACCTTTACCTTGTAGTCTTTCCTTGTTGATGTACAACTGTTACAGCAGATAAATCCCTCTTGCAGACAAGAGTGATCTCCCTAGATCCTTGAGGGGAACTAGAAACAAGAAGAAAATTGAACTAACTCTTTCCCTAAGTTGGACTTGTTTGAATTATAAGTATTAAAGCCAATGGATGAACCTCTTACCTATTTCACAAAATGCACGATGAAGATCCCTTGTTGTGACTTGATGCAACTCCTGAATGCTTGATAAGATATGCAACCATAAATAAGAAAAAGGATCAAAAGCATATGTGATATAATAATCCAAACAAACTTAACCTAATGATTAAGGAGATTAGAAATTGAATTTGCATTAATAAACACTTTAAACAATTATAAACCATTCATCATTCCAATAAGACAATTTAATGGGGAAAAGCATTCATTTGTATTAATTAAAGATAAAGAAGATGTTGACACCTAATCATCAGGATTTGGTGAACATAATGTAAATAAATAAATAAGTAATATGAACAGTCATTAGGAGATGAAGTGAACAGTCTCTCCCTCATGTATATAATAAAGACCAACCTGAAGGAATAAACATACGAATCAATTTTGCTTTGAGGAGTTATTACCTGGCCTGACATGGTATCAGAGCCAGCTCCCAAAATAGGTGTAACTACCTTCTGCCTACTGCTCTCTGTCCACTGCCCCTGTGCGCTTTTCTGCCATAATTAATTCTGAATCCTCTGACCTGCCATAATTTCTGGTAGAGCCTCGCCTCTGGACCACGTTGGAAAGTCTACTGCGCAGCTGCATGAGGATTCGAAATAACAGTCAATTGGTTTCTGGTAGAGCCTCACCTCCAGATCACACTAGAAAGTCTACTACGCAGCTGCATGAGGATTTGAAATAACAGTCAATTGGTTTCTGGTAGAGCCTCGCCTCCGGATCACGCTCGAGATTTTACTGCGTAGCTGCATTGTGTTTTTTGGCCATACACTGAATACCATGCTTGTATACCAGAGACTGTTCACTGGTTTATGAAGTTAAATGTGTTGAATATTAAACCATTTTGAACGCTGGTCCACTTGGTTGAATCACATGGTATGTATTGAACTATTTTGAACGCTGGTCTGTTTTGAACGCTGGTTCGTTGAACTGTTTTGAAGGGCGTTGAATATTGAACTGTTCATGGCATATTGTAAAATGGTATGGGTTGAATATTGAACTATTTTAAATGCTGTAAGTTAAATGGTATGATGAAGAATGGCGTCCTGAAAGTCATTGTTCCCAAGTTTACAAAAGAGGAGGTCAAGAATGTGATTAATGTGCAAGTGGAGTAAGGTTGTTCAGAGCTTTTCATTTGTTTTTTTTGTATTGAAACATCGAAGCTGAAAGTCTTGATTTTTTTAACATACGGTGATGATAAGCTTTTCTGGAATATAATATGATGTTGAGAGTGCGACATTAGACAAGGAGTCATCATTGAGAGCATTTTCTAGGCCTTTTGGTATCAAAAATATTGCACTATTTCTCTCTACATCTTCGATTTGATTTGCATTGTTTCTCTCTACGACTTTGATTTGCTTCACGCTGTTGCCTTGGTTAACGTTGTGGTATTATTTTAAATCAATGAAAAGATACGCTGACACCTGAAGTTTTTGGTATTAACGCTAGGCTGAAGTTTCTGGTAGTTCTTGGAATATTTTACATTGGTAAGCCATGTAAAATATGTTAAATGGCTATGCATGAGACCATGCGTGACCAGGTGCACAATAGTACTATCTTTCAATATAGTTTGAATACTCTAAGTTTTTCATTATAGTACTATATTTCAATATAGTATTGTCATACCAATGCCTCTTTGAATTGTAATTTTTTAAAAAAGAAAAATTACCACCAGAAGTACAATTTTATTGTATATTTGCAGAAGTATTTTTCTATTAGCAGAAGTATTTTTACAATAAACAGATTTTTTCCAGCAGAAGTATTTTTTTACAATATGCATTCAATCATATCTATTGTGGGAATAGTTCTCACTGGTAAGGAGAACTATCCTGAGTGGTCCAGGATGATAAAGCACACCCTCATTTTCAATGAGTTGTGGAAAGGAGTGTGTGTCGGAGACGGAGACAATGAACCAGAACAACCTACCTCAGACAAAGAGCTCGTCATTTGGGAAAAAAAGAACAGAAAAGCTTATGCATTAATCACAACATCTGTAAATAAAGAGGTGAGTTGCCATATTTCGTCATTCTCAACTGCCTTTGAAGCCTTACAAAAGCTGAAAGAACTCTATGACTCACATTCTGCACTTGAAGTTGTTCAACTCATGATTAAACTCTTCACTCTTGAACTGCAAAATAATGATCCTCTTACTCTTGCATTTGAAGTAAAGTCTATAATGCATGATATCAAATCCACTAAAGTTGAATTGGATATTCCTCTTATCGCTTTTCTCAAGGCACTTTATCCTACTTACTCCAATTATCTTGAGTCATTGCAAGCAAATGGAAATCTCAAAGATATCACCTTTGACTCTCTTGTGAAAAAGTTTGCTGAAAGAGAGAAAGCTTTTGGAAAGAAGACAACCCCTGAATCTTCTGAAGAGGTTGTGTGCCTTGCTCATAAAGAAAAGCATCCTGCTCAAGATTCTTCAAGAGGAAGAGGTGGTCGAAGAGGAAGAGGAAGATATTTCAGAGGCAGGAAGGGTAGACACTCTCAAGGAGAAAAGGCAGATTTGCACTGCATATGCTGCAAAAGAAATGGATCACATGATGCCTCTACATGCAAGCTACCATGGGACAAAATTGAGTAGCAAAGAAACCAACAGAAAGGTAAAACTGATCATTCAGACAAAGGTAAAGCACCTGAATCCACTCACTATGTTGTGGCACAATGTAACATTGGAGTAAATGAAGATTTATTTAATGCTTCACTTGCTTCTTGGAAAATGATTTGTTGCTTGATTCAGGAGAAACTTGCCACATGACTCATAGAAAATATTTTTTTGAAGATTTCAATGACAATGTTGATGGAGTAGTATACTTTGCAGACCAATCAAAAATCTAGCCATCAGGGCTTGGCATAATCAGGGTTAAACTGCCTGGTCTTCCAGACTTTCTTCTGCATCATGTTCTATATCTCTCACAGCTCAAGAGAAACTTGTTGTCCTTGGTCCACATCCACCAGCAAGGTCACTCCATTCATATGTTTTATGGCAAGCTTGAGGTAAGAAAAGCATCTGACCACTCACTTGTCACGAAGGGAATAGAAGAAGAAAGGCTTCTCAAGCTGCAAGGAACCTCTACTCGTGCACAACATTTCTCATACAATTCTCATCATGAAGAAGGTACACTTCCATCAAGTTTATTATAGCATGCTAGATTTGGACATTTGAACTATGACAGCCTCCGCTTGTTGAAGAAAAATGGTGTTACTAGTTTGCCTACAATTCCTAGGAAATTTAGGCAATGTGATGCTTGTATACTTGGAAAGCATAACAAACAGTCTTTTCATGATTCACATTCAAGAGCACATAGAAAACTTGAACTCATTCATTCAGATTTATGTGGTCCAATGCCTGTTCCTTCTGCAAATGGAAATAAATATATGATGACATTTATTGATGACTACACCAGAATGTGTTGAGTTTATTTATTGAAGAACAAATCTGATGCTTTTCAAACATTCAAGAATTTTCATAAATGGATTGAAAATGATGCACAATCTCATATTAGGTCTATTCGCACTGATAATGGAAAATAATACACATCAAATGAATTTGAAAACTATCTTCACCAACATGGGATCAAACATCAAACAATTGTACCTTATAATCCCCAACAGAATGGTGTAGCTGAAAGAATGAATAGGACAATCTTAAATATGGTACGATCCATGCTCTTCTTAAAAAATGTAGAGATAATGTTTTGGGTTGATGCTGTTCTATGTGCTGCATATATAAAGAATAAATGTCCATCTAATGCTATTAGAAACAAGACTCCATATGAAATGTGGTATGGGCATGTTCCTTCGGTAAAGCATCTTAGGGTCTTTGGTTCCACCTGTTATGCCTTGATACCAAAGGTACATAGGAACAACTTGGTGCAAAAAGTCGTAAGTGTATCTTCCTGGGGTATTCAAACACCTCCAAAGCATACCATCTCTATGATGAAGTAAATAAAAATTTTGTTGTATCTAGAGATGTAATTTTTCTTGAATCATCCAAAACTGACAATGTTGTTGAGCGGCAACTTGATCGCTTGGATAGATTAGCAAAAGCAAAATCATTTCAAGAATTTGATAATCATATTCCACATCTTGAAGGGGGGATTTCTATACTAGATCAACATGTGGAATATTCTTCTGAAGAACACTCTCCCCCGCATGAAACACCAACAACAGATGATGCTTTAAGTGATGTGATTGATAGAATTGGGAGACTCAATCTTGATTCAATCCCAAATCAATCAACGGAGCAGATTTGACCATTTGAGAAAGGTCCCCCAAAGTGGCTGACAAAGACACTTGAAAGTGTTCATCCTGATGAGGTTGGAAAGACAGGAACTAGAAATTCAAACCAGCAAAGTGGAGGTGATGTGGATGACTCTAATTCACCTGTTGATATGAATGTTTCTTATGATTGTGAATTGAACTTGTCTATAGATTTTGAACCAACTTCCTTCAAAGAAGCTGCTTCTCATGATGAATGGAAAGAAGCGATGAAAAAGGAGTATGATGCCCTCTCAAAGAATGACACTTGGAAGCTGGTTGATCCTCCATTAGGAACCAAACCAATTGGCTGCAAGTGGGTCTACAAGAACAAGTATAAAGCTGATGGCTCACTTGACAAGCACAAAGCTAGGCTTGTGGAAAAATGTTTTGCACAGAAGGAAGGGGTCGATTATGAGGAGACTTTTTCCCCCATAGCAAAATGGGCTACCATCCTAACACTCTTTGCCCTCGCAGCTCAGAACGGTTGGAAAGTCCATCAAATGGATGTACAAACTGCTTTCTTAAATGGAGATCTAAAAGAGAATGTTTTTATGTCTTAGCCTGAAGGGTTTGCTGTGAAAGGACATGAGCATAAAGTATGTAAAATTGTGAAGTCCTTGTATGGCCTCAAACAAGCACCGCGAGCCTGGTATGAAAAACTAACTGAGCATCTTCTGAAACTCAATTTCAAACAATATGATCTTGATGATGCAACTTTATTTGTCAAGAAAGTTAGCAAAACAATTGTATATCTTGTGGTATATGTTATGAAACCAGTTCAAGAAAAGATAGAAAAGAAAGATCAATGCCTAAGAATTCAGCCTCTTCGAGGGGGCAACCTCCTTTACATTACATAAATGAACAATTCTTAGATGATTCAAATGACAAAACCTCCTTTCTATATATAGGAGTCTAAGGAGTCACAATATAATCCAGCCGAACTAACAATAATAATATAAAGCCACAAAAATAACAATAGAGGGATTCTATGGGGCACAGAAATAACAATATGGGGGTAATAGGGGCACAACAATATAAATAAGGGGTATAACTACAATAGTAATGGGGTAATCACTAGTATTATAGGGACCCAACATGCCCCTCTCCTTCAAAAAAGTGTTGTCCTCAACGCTTGAGCAGTTCTGGATACTTCTGCATAAAATTCTCATCCTCCCATGTGGAATCTTCAGCAGATAAGTTCTTCCACTTGATAAGATACTCTGAAATTGATCGATTTCGTAGCTGTCGAGTTCTTGTTTCTGTGACTGCTTCCGGTTCCAATATAATTTTTCCTTCCTCGTCAAGTTCTGGCAATATTGTTTGAACTGGGAGCTTGTCACCTATAACTTTCTTTAAACATGAAACATGGAAAACTGGGTGCAATCGAGAAGCTGCAGGAAGCTCCAATTTGTATGCCATAGTACCAATCTTTTCCAACACCTTGTACGGACCATAATACTTTGGTGATAATTTATTATCCTTCTTAGCTTGCTTTAGGGACATTTGCTTATATGGTTGTAGCCGTAGGAATACCCAATCACCTACATCAAAACTTCTTTCACTGCGATGTTGATCTGCCTGTTGTTTCATTCTATTTTGTGCCAACACGAGGTTATCCTTTAAGAGTTGGAGGACTTGTTGTTGATGTTCGATGTGATGTTCCACTGCCTGAACCTTAGAATTTTCTCTTAAATATGATGTGATTGATGGTGGTTGATACCCATAAAGTGCCATAAATGGGGTCATTTTTGTTGCTGTATGGAAGGAAGTGTTATACCACCATTCAGCCAGAGGCAACCATTTGACCCATTGTGTCTGTTTATCAGATACAAAGCAACGAAGATATCCTTCCAAACATTTGTTTACTATCTCAGTTTGCCCATCAGATTGAGGATGATAAGATGAGCTATGAGCTAACTGAGTACCAAGACAAGAAAATAATTCTGTCCAAAAATTTCCAGTGAAAATGGGATCTCTGTCACTTACAATAATCTTTGGGTTTCCATGTAGCTTTTGAACTGTTTCCATAAATGCAGTAGAAACTGTACTGGCTTTAAATGGATGTGATAATGCACAAAAGTGTGCATACTTGGTAAGTCTGTCAACTACCACCATGATGACACTCTTTCCCTCAGACTTGGGTAAACCTGTGATAAAATCCATTGAAACCTCCTCCCAACGTTGGCTTGGAATGGATAAAGGTTGTAATAGACCCGGTGTCTTAATTGTTTCAACTTTATTTTGTTGGCAAACCAAACATTCCGCCACAAACTTTTGAATATCTGATTTAAGGCCATCCCAAAAAAATTCCTTCTTAACCCTGTGGTAAGTTTTTAAAAATCCTGAGTGCCCTCCTAAGGGAGAAGTGTGCAATTCCATAAGAATCTTTTGTTTTAGCTGGGAATTCTTACAGAGGTATAAGCGATCTTTGTACCATAACGAATCATTTTGCCAGCTAAATGTATCAGAAGTACTGGAATCTTGTTGTAGCTTTCGAATAAGTGCCCACACTTCTTCGTCATTCTTCCATTCCTCCTTTGCTTCGTTTATCCAATCTGGTTGGATAATAGAAATGGCACACAACAATGCTTCCACATCCTCATCCTTTCTTGAGAGTGCATCTGCCACCACATTTTGCTTCCCTTTTTTGTAGATGATTTCAAAGTCATAACCCAACATCTTTGTGACCCACTTTTGTTGCTCTTCAGAGGATAATCTTTGTTCTAAAAAGTATTTAAGGCTATCATGATCCGTTTTTACCTTGAAGTGTCTTCCCATTAGGTAGGGTCGCCATTTCTTAAGTGCATGGAGTATTGCCAACATTTCCTTCTCATAAATAGCTTTGCTTAAAAACTTTCCCTTGATTGGACGACTTTCAAAAGCAATGGGTCTTTCATCTTGCATTAGAACAACACCAATTCCATTTCCTGAAGCATCACATTCCACAATAAAGGTTTTTGTGAAGTCCGGTGTAGCTAAGACCGGTGCTTGGCACATTGCCTCTTTAAGATGTTTAAAGGCCTTTGTTGCTTCCGGAGTCCATGAAAATGAATCTTTCTTCAATAATGTTGTTAGAGGTGCTGCTATTCTCCCATAATTCTTAACAAACTTGAGATAATACCCTGTCAACCTAAGAAATCCTCGCAGATGCTTTATGGATGTGGGGATTTTCCATTCCTTAATGGCTTTAATTTTGCTAGGGTCTACCTTAACTCCTTCATGAGATACAATATGACCCAAATATTCCACCTCCTGGACTCCAAAGAAACATTTGGATCTTTTTGCATATAATTGTTTCTCCTCCAATACTTGTAACACCTGTCAACATGTTCAACATGATCCTTCCAAGACTTGCTGTAGATTAGTATATCATCAAAAAATACTAACACAAATTTTCTAAGGAATGGTTTGAAAATTGAATTCATCAACCCTTGAAATGTTGAAGGTGCATTGGTAAGGCCAAAAGGCATGACCAAAAATTCATAATGACCCTCATGAGTTCTAAATGCTGTTTTCGGAATGTCTTCAATCTTCATTCTGATTTGATGATATCCCGAACGAAGATCCAACTTGGTGAAGTAAATTGATCCATGCAATTCATCCAGTAATTCATCAATGACAGGAATGGGGAACTTATCTTTAATAGTGAGCTTGTTGAGCTCCCTATAATCTGGACACATGCGCCATGATCCATCCTTCTTGTGCACCAATACTACTGGAGCTGAGAAAGAACTTTGACTCGGTTGAATTATACCAGCCTCTAGCATTTCTGCAACCATACGTTCAATTTCACTTTTTTGGACATATGGATATCTGTACGGCCTGATGTTTGGAGGAACACTTCCTGGAATCAGATGAATAGCATGATCATGATCACGCATAGGTGGGAGACCTTTGGGAGTCTCAAATACCTTGGAATGATTGTCCAAGACTTTTTGGAGATCTGGAGAAATAGATGATTCCAATGTGGAAACATCTAGCGAACATAATTGTGCAATTACACCTCTTTGCTCCTTTTTTAGAAGCTTTGTCATGCCATTAGAGCTGATTATCTTTCCTGGTTTCCCTGCAATACCCCTTAATTCAACTTCCTTTCCTTCCACAGAAAATTTCATGAAAAGTTCTTGAAAATTAAAAGCTATTGTACCCAAGGATTGTAGCCATTGGACTCCTAGTACAACATCAACACCTCCCATTGGAATGGAAAGCATTGGGCTAGTCAATACATATTCTCCCATGGATAGCTTGATATTATGGCACTTTCCAGAACAATTTATTGTTCCTCCATTTGCAATCATCACTTGACACTCTGGTGCTGGATATAGGAAGCAATTCAATTCTTTTGCTACCCTACAATGAATAAAATTGTGGGTGCTTCCTGAATCAATCAACACTATTACCTTTTTCTTCTTGATTTGTCCTTCTATCTTGATGGTTTGAGGAGTGGTAATTCCCGCCAATGCATTACAAGATATGGTCGGATTTATTTGTTCTTCATCTAGGCTTTGTTCCTGGAATATATCCTCTTCTTTTGACCTTTCTTGCTCCTTTTCTTCTTCCTCTTCACAATCTATGTAGAATAATTTCTTCTCAGCACACTTATGACCTTTTGTGTATTTGCTATCACAATTGTAACAAAGCCCTTTTGCTCTTTTTTCTTCCAATTGTTGTGGTGTCAACCTTGTAGGTTGTGGAAGACTATGGGCAACAACACTTCCGTCTTTATAGTTGTGAATGGTATGCTTCCTAGTTGCCATAATTTTGCTTTCCATTTTTCTTGCTAACCTGAATGCCTTCTCTAATGAATCAGGTTCCCAAAGGCGCACATCATGTTGGATATTATCCTTTAAAGACCCTATGAACACATCAATCCTATGCTCCTCTGGAATATCTTTTACCCTTATGTTCAATTTTTGGAACTCCTCAATGTGCTCCATTATTGAACCCTTTTGTTTGAGACTTATCAATTGGCTAAAAAAAGTGTTGCTTTTTGTATCCTCATAATGTGCTATCAATTCTTCCGTAAAAATTGCCCAAGTGATAAATTGTTTACGAGAACAAAGCCATTGATACCATACAAACTGATTTGGTTCCAAATATAAAGTTGCCATACGTACCTTTTGTGTGTTTTGCACATTATTGAGATCGAAGAATTGCTCCATCTGTAATATCCATGTGGCGGGATCCTTGCCATCAAACTTCCTCATATCGATTTTTGGAACATGGTGAGTCTTCGATCCAACATTAGAGTCTATGGAATCATGATTAACATTTCTTTTGTTCTCATCATGAGTTTCCTTTAGTACTCTTTCACCCTTAGTGACCATTTCTTGTAGCAACTTATTCATATTTATCTTCAATTCTTCCATCTTATCATCCATGCCATCAATTTTAGCGTCCATGCCATTCACCTTAGCTTCCAAGCCATCCATCTTAGCTTCTACGCCTTTTTTTAAACAGTCCATCTTCGCTTCTACACCTTTCTTTAAACCATCCATCTTAGCTTCTGTTCCTTTTTGTGCAAGGGACAGTTGTTGCACTTGGTCTTGTAATTTTGATATATCATGTTGCATTTCTTCCTCTTCTTCATGAGTCATGCTAGAGCTTTCAGGTTCCTTACTAGGTGTTTGCATTTTCTTTCCTTGGGGCATCAGTTACCGATAATAATGCTCTACTATGCCCTTTGAATTCCTTCAACCAAGCTTACACAAAAAAAAAAAAAACTACACACCTTTTTTCACTTTATAGAAGCCTGATATTGAATCTGATGTATCTCTGTAATTTCAGATCATCCAGTTCTGAAATTGCTACTTGTAGTAGCCTTCTGCGTCCTCTTTCCAATGCCACAAGTCTGAGCCAAATTGGATTCTCCAACGAAGAGTTATGTGAAAACTCCCACAGTGACTTTCTTTTAGACTGGTTCAGTAGAGCGAACTTGTACGACGTGCCACGAGTCACTGTTTCAACCTTTGAATCTGAAACACACACAAAAGAAACTACAGTTCGTCCTCTTTCTGTACCTTTTTACGAAATTTCAATCTGATCCTCAGAGAGAAAGTTATGACGATTTTCCCCAGGTCACCTGTTTTGAGTGTAATTCAGGAGTCTGCAAAAAGACCAACTTCCTCAGATCATATCTCCAAAAATATCACGCGAAAATCTCTGAAATTCGGACCCAAGGTTCAGCGTCAATTCTTCTCAAATGGGTTTTTTTTGTGACTTCTGAAACGTCACAGAAAAAACGTTATAGCGAAAATTCCACGATGACCTGTTTGGAGCAGCGAAACCCTAGAATCCAAAGCTCTGATACCAAATGTTATGAAACCAGCTCAAGAAAAGATAGAAAAGAAAGATCAACGCCTAAGAATTCAGCCTCTTCGAGGGGGTAACCTCCTTTACATTACATAAATGAACAATTCTTGGATGATTCAAATGACAAAACCTCCTTTCTATATATAGGAGTCTAAGGAGTCACAATATAATCTAGCCGACCTAACAATAATAATATAAAGCCACAAAAATAACAATAGAGGGATTCTATGGGGCACAGAAATAACAATATGGGGGTAATAGGGGCACAACAATATAAATAAGGGGTATAACTACAATAGTAATGGGGTAATCACTAGTATTATAGGGACCCAACAGTATATGTAGATGATATTTTGATGACAGGGAATAATGAAAGCTACATTGCATCCATAAAGAAGGAATTGGGGAAAAGTTTTGAAATGACTGATTTGGGCTATGTTCATTACTATCTTGGCATTGAAGTAACCCAACATCCGAAGCCCATATTTCTTTCTCAAAAGAAATACATTGGAGATCTGTTGAACAGGTTTGGCATGACAGAATGCAATCCTCTTACTACTCCAATGGAACAAAACTTAAAGCTCACATCTATTGAAGGAAAAGAATTTGAGGATGCAACAAAGTATATACAGCTTGTAGGAAGTCTCAACTACCTAACTACTACCAGACCAGACATTTTGTTTGCTGTTGGAATCCTCTCCAGGTTTATGCAAAAGCCTTGCGAGGGACATTGGTCTGCTGCAAAAAGAGTTCTAAGGTACTTGAAGGGAACTCAAGACTTTGGAATCAAGTATACACAGGTGGATGACTTCAGCTTGATTGGATACTTTGATTCAGACTTCGATGGAGACAAAGAAACTGGGGTATCTACTTCAGGATATGTTATGAGTCTTGGATTAGGAGCTGTCTGCTGGAGATCACGCAAACAATCAGTTCCAACGGATTCCACAACAGAAGCAGAATACGTGGCAGTAGCTGAAGCAACAAAAGAAATTTTGTGGCTTAGGAAAATTCTTGAAGATTTGTAGGTAAAACAAGTACAATCAACTCCACTCATGACTGAAAATACCTCTGCAATAAAGTTGGCCAAGAACCCAAAGTTCCATGATCGAACGAAGCACATCAATACTAAATATCATCTGATTCGACATCATGTTGAGGCCAAAAAAATCCATCTCTGTCATTGTTCCACTAATGAGCAAATTACAAACATCTTCACCAAAGTGCTTGGAAGAGAAAAGCTTGAACGATTCAGAATGATGCTTGGACTCACCAACATCCCTTCAGATTAAGGGGGGGAAATGTTGATGCCTAATCATCAAGATTGGATGAACATAATGTAATTAAATAAATAAGTAATATGAACAGTCATCGGGAGATGAAGTGAATAGTCTCTCCCTCATGTGTATAATGAAGACCAACCTCAAGGAATAAACATACTAATCAATTTTGCTTTGAGGAGTTACTGTCTAGCCTGATAGAAGATCCTTACAACCTTCGCCTTGATATCGTGAGCTTCCTCGCAAATGCCTTCAATCTCCTTCTTAGATGATAAGCTTTCCAATCTCAAACTAGCAGCATAAGTGTATCTTCTCAGAGTTCTGACCTCCTCAATCCCTCTTTCCTACAGTCATTTTATAGGTTAAGAGGAAGAAGTTTTAGATCTAAAAGAGGAGGGTGAGATCCCATAATTGAGGGATTAGGTTTCCTTGAGGAAATGGATTAAGATGCTTCATTTGAGGGTTATCGCTCAAATAGTCATCACCTTGAATATTTCAGTTGGGAAATATTCGACCAACTATGTTTCTAGAATGTACATTTTATTTTTACTTTCTTTGATTCATCTGCTCGATCTATAGTGGTAGACATAGAACAATTATGTGTTGTTATCAGAGTTAATTCTAGTGAATGTGCGAGAATATCTAGGAAAATCAGCAGAGGTGATACTTGACAAGGTATGACAACTATTTTTCCCAAATTTCCCATCTTCTTCAAGATATTTTTGGTTGTTTTAATTTTAAGGGAGTTCAATCAAACATGTTCACAGATGGTAAAAAGACCCATAAACTGATCAAGTGTCATGGTGACAAATTGATGTGTAGTAGATTGCCCCCTAAAGTGTGAAGTCTATGAAATAAGTTTTAAAAGATTGAAGTGCTTATTCATAACAAGAATCAAATAAGAGAGAATAGTTGGAAACTTGCAGGGAACATTCAAGGATTACAGTGCAAATTTATATAAATAATCATTGCTGAGGTAGGCATTCCCATACTCAAAGTAGAGCTAAATTAATGAATACATACAAAAAAAACAAAAAACCATATAGATAGTAGACATACTATGGGTGCAACCATCTGTCATGAATTTGTCTACATAATCATGAATATAAATGTCCTTGCAATCTGGATTGATGAAACTAGATCCAGGGTCTTGATTTTCATTTCCCAATCCATAGTATGAATCTAACCATGCGAGTGAATTTTTCAAAGTCGAACATGGAAAAAACCACTTAATTACCCATCAATGATGTGAATCGTTAACAAGCATGAGAGAAACCACCAATAATGACAATGGTCCTCAAGGTACTTCTAATACAATGTATGAAGTGTGAATAAGTGATCTAAAGTCGAACACTCCTAGAATAATTCAATCGAAGGCCAATGATGAGAACTTGTCGTCGTAGGTGAGAAACTTGCCATTAAGGCATGCATGCCTTAAGGTACTGAAGATTTCTAGATCAACTTCTTAGATAATGATTTGAAGTTGATAGGAAGTGACCCATCGCAGGAAATCATATGACACAAAACATTTTAGCTTTTGAAAATAGTTGGAAAGGACTGACTCAGGGACGGCTGACGTTATTGAAGGCTAAAATTTGTAAAGGAACCTGGTCTAAGGTTGAACTTCTCTTGAACACATAACGACATGACAATTGACTTGGCAACATTTGACTTAACGATAATACCCAAAACCATGAATACTTACAATGAAGTTTGATTAATTATAAGACAAATGGATTTCCCAACCTAGACAAGAAATATGACGAAGTGTCGTGTTCAAGAGTGACATGCTACCTTTATGAAAAAATGTAAAATGGACTCCTTTTCCCAATTTTTACCCACCGATACTGGAAAGTACCTCTTTATTTTTTACAAGCTTGAGGAGGATAACATATGCTTGTACTATAATCTCATCCTTTAGATGAGTCCATCGAAGTATTTTTAACGAACCCTAAGAAGGAATGGTTCGATCCTATTATGCTTAACGAGTCCTATACTGTTTAGTTTTTACGAGTCTAGTAAAGGAGTAACTCAATGTCATTTTATTTTAAGATTTTGAAAAGCACACAAAAAGGAAACCCATTCAATTCTTTTACCGTAAAATTTTAATGAGCCCCGAGAAAGTAAAGCTCAATGTTTTCAGTTCTAGGGAGTCAAAAGAAAAAAATAAGTAAACTCCATCAAGTTCTTTTTCGTTAGTTTAGTCCCTGAGGTCCAAAAAAGGTTAAAACAATACAAGAGAGAACTCTATTGACCATTTTTTATCAACGTATGCCTTTTTTGTAAATAGTCCAGGCTTAGTCTGTAAAAGGGGTAAAATTATACTGAGTGGATGGCTGTTCATTTACTTTTACAAGTTCGAACAAACAAGTACTCGAAAATATTTCCATTTTTAAAGGGTCTTAAAAGGGCTTAAAAGAGGATTGTATGATTTTCAATTTTCATAATTTTTCAGGAGCATGAAAAGTGATAAAAGTCTGCTAATAGTCAAAATGATTTATTCTCGCTCTGTAACCCATTCTTCACATTTAAACTCCATAAATTATTATAAATGCTCAAAAATATAAAAATTTCCCTTTTAAAATGTCTTAATCATAAAAATAATATTTATTTTTAGCTCAAAAACCCTATAAAAGTGGAAAAAGTAAATTAGTTTTCACCATTTGAAAGCAGAAAAATGAGCTTTTTACCACCAGACTCCTGGGACTAATTCCGAGCTAACTAGTGGACGAAATATGAAACCGCTTCCTCCAGGTAAAATATCTATTCCCTATTAACCTTTTCATCTATTTAAATTTCAATTTTAAGCTTTCAGTCAATTTTTTGGGGTAAAATTTTGTCGAAAAGTCAGCCCTCGGCCCTGCGCCTGATGGGCCTCTAAATTAGACATAAATTAAGGCCCATGCCTATAAATTAAACATAAATTAAGGCCTATGACCATCCTTCAGCACATTAAACCTCTCTTTTTGCATTAGATAATGTATTTTTAACTTTAATATATTCATTAGGAAGGTTTATGAATAATTGCATATTTGTGCCTAATATTATTTATTTTTGTGGAATATTATGAGAATATTGGGAAAATTATGGACTTGCTCCCTACTACAGGAGGATCAATATTAAATAATAAATAAATAATATATTATGGAATTATGGCACAGATTGTGGAACTCCAATGATTGAGAAAATCTAGGAATGTGTTCCCTGCCATTTAATGCAGATTCCTAGTATTGGGAACCAGATCCACTAATCAAGGGATTTTGGTGGGGAAAGCTTCCTCCTTTCATGGGGAATGATTTCTAATCATTTTGTATAAGTACCAAGTCGAATTTTCCTCTAGGGAGATATTTTCATTAGTGTTCTTGTGGAGAGAACTCGTATTTCTGTAGCTCCATTGTATTTTCTTGTAGGGATGTAATTGTATTGATGAAAATAATGAAGATTGGTGTCATGTTCAAATTATAAATCTTGTTCTCCTCCATAGGTCTCTGAGTTTCCTTGGGCTTGGCCATCCCAGGAGCCTCAGATCCATTTTGTATCATTTTCTTTCATTCTTTTCACTTCTTATTCACATGCATCTCTTGTTTTTATTTCTTTCTATTTCTGCATTTAGTATTAATGATTTCTTGTTGTAGGATTGGGTTAAATGGTTGATGCAAGTTCTTTTGCAGGCTCACAAACATCATTTCATTCTTGGAAAATATTTGGAAGGTCATAGTAATCATTGAGCTACTTGGATTAGCTTTCTTATTCCCAAATCTAGATTTCTAGAACTCCTTTATGGAATAGAACAATAAATTTCTTCTATTTTTTAGAGCATGCTAACGAGCTTCAATCGAGTTTGTTCCACTTGAATTAGATAGAAAAAAACCATTGTATTTCATAACAAAATTACCCCATTGCATTTTCACTTGATTAGCTTAGGCATTTTATAGATTTACTAGCTCACTAGTTCTCGAATTTCTAGATTTTCAACTAGTAATTTTGTGCTATTTTTTAGTGTGGGTTAATAGAAAAGAGGTCTTTTTGAGTGATTCCACTTGGAATGGGGAGCTAAGACATCCTATTCATTAAAAAAAAATTTCCCATCCAATTTGGATTTGATTTTCTTGGTCATTCAATGAATTATAATTTAGTATAGTAAATCTGTAACATCCTGTAGGAAATCTTGTAGCAACCTGTTTTGAGCCTGAATTGAGAAAAATCATCATTGAAGGTGGGATTAGGCCCATACTTGACCTCCAAGCCATCAAAATAATTGTACCCCTCTTCCTCCACACCTGTCTTCCCTGCCAAAAATCATGAAAAGATTAGCATTTTCATTTATAAAGCAAAAAGATTAAAAAAAATGAGTTCTTTTATATTTACATGTGCACACAACAGTTAGTACTCTCTAGATCAAATTTCATGCTTAGATTAGTTAAAACATCACATGTGACAAATAGGGTTAAAATAAGGTTCTTTTGCAAGAAAAGTGTGTTAATAAGTAGATAGAGGATTTCATGTTACTTTATAAGCATTTTTAAATTCAGTCTTTCATTCCTGCAAATAGGCAACATTTCTTTTCTCTCATGACAACAAAGGAAGGACACATTGTATGCTACACATATAGTGCCAATACCTCTTAAGTTTGTACGAAACCTGGGTTGATAATTAAAATTGATGCCCTTGCAACATTCTTGTTGCAATATTGAGGCTCATCAACGTCGATGTTCTTTTATCGAGCCCGCGCAGGCCAGTAAATTTTAACATGCAGGAAATCGTGGCTTGCATGGACATCCTCCAAAAAATGCATGCAACTGTGCCCTTTTTGTATAACAGTGGCAACACAGGCACTGAGGGTTTTAAAAATAAAAGAATTGAACCCCATAAATTATGAGTTTAACTTTAAAAAAGGTTATAAACTCTTTTCAATGGTCATTTCAAGTTTGATGATTACTCAAAATGGAATGGAGGGAAAGAGAACATGAAGACAATGATTTGGCAGCTTTGGAAGAACCAACTACAATGCAGGCTTTGCGAACTTGTGGCCTCTTGAAATACTGACTCATACATGGGATGAAATCTCAGGTAGATTTGATGACATGGTTGGTAAGGACCTGGAATGTCCAAGAATAGTGTTTCATGATTGGAGATCATTGTGTTACCATTGAAGCCGATGATATCTATTTCTTACAAGGCTTTCTCATTGGGGAGTCAATATTTCATTATTTCGATAGAGGACAAGAGGAGATACTACAGATGGGTATCTACATCGTTTTTATGTGGGTGCACCCCTGAGGACCATTGCTTTCATTGATAGCAAGTTGTGTGGAAACGCTTCCCTTCATTTGGCCACACAGGCACAGATGCCGACTACTGTGGAATGCTGGAAATCCACGATGCTCAATTGGTGCAAGGCAGTGGTTATAAACATGAAGGGACAACTAACTAGATGCAATAATGGGAAACTGAAGAACTTCGTTTATGGAATCATTATTTTTTCTTTCGCTTTAGAGAGGATTCCATTTCTTCAACCAGAATAGATCTTAGCAGATGAGGGAGGTCCAAGGGTTCCACGTATGCTGAGATCGGTTGCACTTATGGCACGTCATGGAGGCAATGGACCAATGGTGAGGTATACTCCTATGTTTTTTGATTGGTTGGGCCAATGGATCGTTTCAATCAAGGATTTCCAATATGTAGGGATGGATTACAGAGGTAACCTTGATATCCCACTTCCCACCAGAGCTCAGTGGGGTGACTTGGGTAAGAATTTCTCATTTCGACATATTTTCAATTTTTAAATTTTATATATTTTTTTGTCTTGAAATGATAATTATCAGAAATGCATGTGAAAATGTGGGCCTAAACCAACCAGCAGGGTTGAGGTGTTTTGACAAATGAGGCGAGGAGCCTATAGAAGTCGTGGTAGCTAACCCAAATGCAGTAAAGCCTTTGAAAGAGCTAGAACACAACCTAGAGAGGTTGACTTTGCATATCCTAGAGACTGGGATGAATGACATCCAGCTTTGATATTTGAGACATGTGATTGGGGTTCCAGGGCCAATTAGGCAATTATTGTGTTGAATTGCCCATGCTATAGTTTGCTATCATGAGCATCATCATGTTTAGTTGTTCTAGTTTCTAGGACCACATTTTGATTTTTGGTGTCAGCTTATTCAGAGAATAAAGACCACGAGGCCTCATTTTCTTGGATGACATATTTTTGTAGACACTTTTATACAAACTTTTATAATGAAAAATACTACTTTTACTTTCAATTTATCTTGATCAATATGTGGATGAATATTGTTTTAATTTACAAATGTCACAAATTTCTATTTAACACATGGTTAGCTAATGCATCTGTTAATGTGTTTAAATTTCTTGGAATGTGTTGATATTAGATATAATTAAATTTCCTTCCCAAGAGACAGACCCGTAAAAACATTCTTAGCATTTAAGGAATTCTTACTATATAGACATTGTTTAAATGTAATACTGCAAGCTATGAATCTAACCTAATGATCAAACGTTGAATACAAAATGTGATGGAATCAAATAATATCTCAATGAATGCCCTATATTCTGCTATATTGTTTGTTGTTGAACCTAGGCATATTCCATGAATAGAGACTAGCTCATCACTGGGTGAATAGATAACCCAGGCTGCGGAAGATAAATTCTGAGTACTATGACTAGTGCCATCAGCAAATCCAATGTAATTTTGAGGGAACACCGACATCTACAAATCAAGTGCAAAACAAGATAAGCAGGAGAAGTAGTAGGAAATGTAAAAAATATTAACTATCACACACACCTAAAAATGGTAAATAATGTACAAATCTCCACGAAAATTTTATGCATAATATTTCTTTAGGTAAAGACCATTTCTGGGCTTTCCTAAAGGAATACCATCATAATCAACCAACTCATAGGCTCCTTTAGCTAATACGTGTTTTATGATGTAAGGGCCATGCCAAATGGGCTCGAGTTTCCTACACCTAACTTGTCATGAGCTTGATCATAAACCAAGACTAGGTCACCTTTTGTATATGAATGAGGATTCACATTTTGATCAAATTGAGATTTGACTCATTTTTTATGAGCCTCACTAGCTAGTGTGGCATCACGACGAGTTTCATATAAACATGCTAAGTGCACAAAATTTTCTTTGTCTACAGAGGTAGAGGGTAGTAATTTGATGGTTAGTTTCAAAGATGGGATTTCACATTCAATGGGAAATATTGCTTCTAAATCATAAACAAGTTGGAAAGGAGTAAAAACTGTTGATGTTGTTGTAGTAGTATAGTAAGCACACAACACTGAAAAAATCATGGTATGCTAGTTTCCTTTATGAATACCAACTATTTGTTTAATCATATTTGTTAAAACCTTATTGACAGCTTTGACTTGACCATTAGCTTGTGGATAATAAGGAGTAGATCTATCATGGCATGGGCCGAACTGTGCTGATAGTCCATTCATCATAAATTTACAAAAATGGCTACCATGGTCCATAACAATAGCTTGCGGGACACCAAACCAAGCAATAACATGATTGAAAAAGAAAACTGATGCAGTTTCGCCATCGTCTTTATATGTAGGAACCACCTCGGCCCATTTCGTAAAGTAATTGATTGCAATGATAATAAACCCATGCCCCTCGGATGAGTGAGGGTTACAGGTGACAAAATCGAAGCCCCATTTTGAAAAAGGATCGACAAATACAATAGGGTGAAGAGGAGATGGAGGTGCTCACATTTTGGGATCGTAGACTTGGCAATTATGGCATTTTCGGACTGCAATAATGCAATCTTTAAACATTGAGGGCCAAAAATAACCGACATTTAATATCTCTTGGGTAGTAGCATACCCAGACATATGACCGCCACATCCTCCAGAATGGAAATCAATTAATTCTTTTTCAGCCTATTGCAGAGTCAAACAACGCCAAAAGATAGAATTGGTACCGTAACGATAAAGAGTGTCACCAACAATATTATATTGTTGGGATTGGTATCGGATTTGATGGCGATAAGTTCTAAATAAATCAGGCCTAAAAGTTTGGGTTTGAATATATATAATGGTATCTCAATACCATGGATCTCACGTACTAGAAAGAAAGAGAGATTCATCAACAAAGGATTCTTCTATTACAGTTTCTATATTAGTATGGGGAAAGTCACACAATAATTCAGTGAAAACCAAAGATTTATTTGATTTAGATCTTTTGAATTCTAAATCAAATTCTTTCAATATAACTATCCATTTTGGAGTATTTTCCTCCTAGAAACTTCTTGGTAAGAATGTACATCATAGGGCTGCAATCCGAAATGATACTTGTTTTTTGTAAAAGTATATAGTGACGGATCATTGAACAACTTGAACAGCTTCCAAAGCTAGCTTCTCCACATATGTGTATTTAATTTTAGTTTTAGTGAGATTTCTACTTAAGTAATAAATCACATGTTCACTACTAGAGTCATCTTATAGGACTGACACCATGCCAATAGTGGTATCGAACGCAACTATGTATAGAAGGTAAACTTGATGATAATCAGGTGGATGAAGTAATGACAAATTAGTCAATGGATCAAAATCATTTTCAACAAGGTCATCCCAGAAAAATGGAATGCCCTTTTTCAACATTCGAGTAAAACTTTGGGTTATTTCAACATAATTTTTTACGAATCTACGTAAAAGGTTTGCTTTCCCTTAAAAACTCTGGAGTTGTCAAAGACTAGAAGGAGCAGGCAAATTCAAAATTGCCTCTACCTTAAGGGGGTCAACACGTATGCCTTATTTCGAAATGATGAATCCTAGAAGCTGACCTGATTGTGACACAAAAATCACATTTGTGCAAATTCAAACGAATATTGTAATGCCTGCACCTAATGAAAATTGCTTTCAAGTGCAATGGGTGATCTTGCCTTTTCATTGAATGAGTTGGAAAGTCATCGAAATAGGGCTAAACAATATGCTTGATATCATGGAATGCATAAGACATTACTCACTAAAAGGTTGCCCCAACATTTTTCAAGCCAAATGGGATTTTTGGATAAGCAAAATGTGACCATGGGAAAATAAATGCAGTTTTATACTAATCGGCAGGGAGTATGTTTATCTGATTGTAGTCGGAAAATCCATCCATAAAAGAGAAAATTTCATTCCCAGCACAGTCATCAACAATCTGGTCAATATATAGAGTTGGATAATTGTCTTTAGGACAAGCTTTATTAATATCTTTGTAATCGACACATACTCGAATAGTTCCTTGTTTCTTATTAACAGGTACAATGTTTGATACCCAATCAGTTAAAGGAATGGGGTAAATGAATCCTGCTTTCAATAGTTTTTCAACCTCAGTTTTGATAGCGGCAACTTTTCGTGGATGTATGGGACATAATCGTTATCTCACAGGCTTAGCATCCGAATAAGTTGTTTATCTCATGTACAACTATACTAGGGTCGATTCCTAGAATTTCTTCGTAAGACTAGGAAAAAATGTCGCGGATTTCTTGAAATGGGGATTTATAAGTCTGAATTTATTCTAAAGAATAAGAAGCTTCTATATGAATATTTTCAGTTATTCCTAGTTTCACCGATATGTTTATGGGTATCGTTGCCGATATGCTTCCTAAATTCTTTTCAGAATCAGAAGAAAGGATAGATATTGGACATTGAGGATCACTAATAATCTCAAATGAAAACATAGACGAGAAATTATTTGCAATTTTGTCAAAATATGGAAAGAAATATGAATGATGATGAGAATCATACCATGACATTTCATCAAAGTCATAACTTCCATAATCCCTTCATTAGTTAAAAATTATTTGTCAAAAGGATCAGGCATATAAATTGGTTCCAAGCATGACAAATGAGAATATTCATCGATAATCGTATTCATTCGATTGTTTTCAGATGTTGATAGGTTGGAAAAAGACTGAATTTCCTCATAAGCCAACTCAAAAGGACTAAGAGGCATCTCATAGTCGTATAAGACTAATTCTGACTCTAAAGGTACTTTCCGCTGATCTTATGATTCAAAAGTACTTGATGTAATCATATTAATCTGGGAAAATTATGAGGGAAATCGAGTGGAGGGAACACGAAAGTTCCCATCAAAGATGAGTCTTTGAGAAGACCAACACCAACTTCTTCATACAGAGTAGTTTATTTTCCAACAAAAGGACTGCACCAGTGGAATTAGGGTCTGAGGTATAATAGAACAATTGGTCTACCTTCACAATTATTCCTTTGTGAAGAAACATGATCATCCTAAACTAGGACGAGACTATTGCTGCCATGACATAAGTCTAGCTCTGACCAAGTAAAAGGTTGTAGTCAAGTTGAGCATCAACAACCTCAACTTCAACTGTAATTGTTTACCCTCTAATTCTATTAGTAAATCATTTAAAATACCAAAGGACAAAAACCTCTTCCATCAAAATATTTCAAAGTTGTGGGAGATTGATTGATTGTTGGAGAGCCTAAATCTTTCCAAAAGGCAATGGAAATAATACATGCTGACGCTCCTTCATCAATCACTATTCGAAAAGCTTGTCGAGTTTTGACATGGACTGGTATCTAAAAATCCAGTTGATGTGGGAGTTGTGGGACATGATTCTCAAGATAAAAAACAATTAAATTGGAGTCCTGAGGATATACTACTCCAATAGCTAATAATAATATTTTCCTTTGTGTTGGGCAAATCTGCAGCACTTCAAGAGCTGAAATTACCGAAGGTGATGTAGCCAAATCTTTAACAATGTTTTAATTCTGAGTAGCCATAGCATGAGGGTTAAAGGCTGAATTTTGAAGAACACCCTTAGGAGGCGGTCGAATTATCATATCAAGGTTTGGTTTTTCAATGTGTAACGGTTCAAAAGAAGGAGGGGTATATGTGGAAGTTTGACCAAGTGAATTGGAATAATCTCCATCTTCAATAGGACTCTTTCATCCATAGTCTTTAGATCTTGTTGCTACCATAACTTTTGAAGACATGATCATGATATTTGCCGATGTGGAGGAGGAATATTGGTTATGAGAAACCATTTTGTTGTCTTGAGGAGGGAAAGGATCCTTCAAAACAATGGGAGTGGGTGAACTTTGGATAAATTTAGAAACTTCAACATGATGAGGACACTCCTTAGTGTAATGATCTTCATCAAAAAACTAAAAAGGATATCGAGGTTTCTTCTTTTCATCAGGCAGTTCATTATTTATTGATTTCTCCTTAGAAGGAGTGTCTTGTTTAGCTTTTCCTTTTCCCTTTTTCTTACCTCTAGATTGCTTACTTTTGCCAGTAGATGATTCCATGATGTTTATTTCAGAAGTAATTTCGGGAGAAGGATCTTCTTCGAGTGAATCAAGTAAAGCCAAAATATAAGTTTTCTTATATTCTTTCTTTTTATTCTTAGATTTTTGGCTAATAGAACCAATCATACCATCTGTTGCATGTGATCCTGTAAGGGTTGGATTACTTTGACCAGGGCGGGGTAAATCTGGGATCTTTTCATACAAAGTACTAGACTGAGTATAAACAATATCTAGGTATTAAGCACGAGAAATAAATTTTCTCCTCAGTGACTACGCCACCTTTGGCAACATCTTCAGTGATCACCGACAAAAGATATTTTATGAACCATTCAGATAGAATCTAGCCCGGGATATAAAATTTACCCAAATGATGTCTTCATCTCCATTCGTGAATTTGATCCTAGATATGAGTCAACGTTCACTATTTTAAAGAGGTTAGAAGTTTAGTTCCATTATTGTATTGAATGGGTAACTGAAAGTGTGTCAAAAATGAAATAGCAAGGGCGTTAAATGTATTGAAGGAAGCTCATGGAAATTATACATACCATTTGGCTGCTGAACCGATTAATGTTCGTTGAAAAAGTTGTAATCTAATAGAATAATCAATTAATGAATTTGATGTGCAACAAATATGATAATTCATAACATTATTTGATGGGTATTCTCTTGATTTACCTTCAAACTTAGGAATGTTACTGGGCAACCTTTTAGGAATAGCGGGCCAATACAATAAGTAGTAAATGAGATCATTGGTTAACCACGATAGGTCTGGTAAATCCAAAGTTGCAATAAATGGTAACTAACGGTTAGGATCCTATTGTGCATACTGATAACCCTGAGGGAAAAGTCTTGTACCTAGACATGGATATCCAGGATATCCTGGAATAGTCTGACCAGTTGGAATTTTCATACCTGCTCGATATCCAGTATGATCCATACCGAATTTTGGTTGAATAGGAACTTGAGAAGTATGACTGGGGTACGGTTGATTATAGAAAAGAGGACCTTGACCTGTTTGACCTTGGAGGAACTGTCCCGGAAAGGGTTGACTCTTTAAAGGTTGACCTTGGAGAAACTGGGTTTGAAAACATTGGCCTTGAACAAACTGACTCTAGGGTTGGCCTTGCAAAGTTTTCCCTTGAAACGACATTTGAATGCATGACATAATAGGTTGTATGATAGGTATTTGGGAAATAGACTGAATGGTAGAAGCAATTTGATAAGAAGATACCTGAGGCACAGCTTGAGTAGTTGATTTTATCGCTACTTGAGAAGTAAAGGGAACAGTTACATGCGATACTCCTAGGATCAAAGTTCGAGGTGAACTCATGATTGGAGTTTGTACAAACATAGACACAACAGAATGAATTGGGTTTCGAGGAGTACTCGGAACAAGTTGTTGCAATGGCTGTTGAACATGTGTTGATGGACTAGCCTAAAAAGGCTGTTGGAATTGAATAGGAATGCCTTAAACATGCATTTGATGGATAGGTTGTCCAACAGGCTGAATAGGTTGATACATAGGCACTTGAGGAGCAACTGGAATTGACTATTGATTAAATGAAGGATTCTATATTGTATTCACCCTAGGGTAAGAACTTGCCAAGGGGGGTTGAGGCATAACAGGTTGATCGAAACTGGTTTGAGGCATCTGACCATAATTGGGATAATTTCTGGAAGGAGGTTTCCCTCCACCTATGGGATAAGTTCCAACTAAAGGTTGTCCTCCTGAAGGAGGATATTAAGGTTTCCCCCTAGGTGGGTAAAAACCGCTTGTTGGGTTTGTTTGAGGATTACCTATGTTTCCAGAAATCATATTAATATGTTGATCAGATTTCAAATCCTGAAGCATAGGATCAGTTAACCCAGTTGACATAGTTAAAGGTTGACTTAAGGGAGAAACTCCTGAGTATGTCCCAAAAAGAGAATGATATCTAGGATGCACTTATGGGCCACAATATAAAGTTGACTCCTGAGAAGTAGAAAACATAGACATGTTTGATGACATACTTCTAGAAGCCATTCTAGACCAGTCAAAACCTTGGACAATAGAGTAAGGAGTCATGTATCGTGGAATACCTTGTCCTAAAAAGTTAAAGGGTGTAGGGTTAGGGTGAAGAGACCTAAAGAGAAGTTATAAAATATCTATTGGTTCACTGGTAGAAACTCATGTGTGAGGTGACTCTTCTTCTTCGTTTAAGGAAATTTCTTCGATGCTAATGAGACTAGGAGGAAGACTATAAGTGATAATCAATTTTACATGAAATGAATGTGGAGGACTCAGAGTAGGGGCTGTAGCATCTAAAGGTGATTCAGGCTCAGAAATGTTAGACTCAGTTTTAGTTAATTGTGAATCTGAGACCTCTCCAGTATCTGATTTTGTTTGAATAAATTCAGTAATTATTAAATTATTTTCTTCTGAGTGTGATTCTAATTTTTGAGGTTGATCAAGTTTAGGTCCTATAACTTCACATTCTAAAATAGTTGATGTTTCTGATTGATTAATTTCAATTCCTATTACATTAGATTCTATAATAATAGAAGTTCTAGGTCCTATTGTAGTCCCAGACCCTGATGATTTAGACTTTCCAGCTTCGATCTTTTCTAACTGACTTGGTGTATACTCAGGGGGTTTCCCGCGCATCCTACGTGAATGCCTCATTAATTAAGCCAGAATGAAAAATTTTCAATTAATTATTCACACAATATTTAAATTACACCTAAAGTCTCTAAAAAGTAAAAACAACACAGAAAGTAACACACGCTAAAAATCTAGGAATTCAAACCATACAAACTGACTCTTCACATAGATCAATAATTACTAGTTGGTGATGAAATAGTTACCCTAACAGCCTACTTAATGAAATGAGTGTTTAGAAATAGTTACCCTAACAGCCTACTTAATGAAACAGTCTGGTGCAAGTAAATATGCTAATACCATCTCGAGCAAAAATTACCCTCCAAAATGTCCAAGTGAGTCTAGTCAACGTCTGTTCCAGGTATAATAGGACCTTCTCTCTACCATCACCTTAGGTAGATCCCTAGTATTATGGTCACTAAGTTTACCAAATACAACAATCTTACCTAGGGGGATAGTCATAGATCAGACATACATGCAAGGGTACAGTAACAAGCTCAATCCCCTTGAAGGATCCTCCACATGATCAATTGGAGGTTTACTTTCAAGTGACCCCAAGTACCTTTAGGTACCATTGTAATACTTACAAATCACTATATCTTGGCTAATGAAGTGGGTATGATCACTTCACTGGATTTGACATGATCTTGTGCTTAACTCATGTATAAGAAGAGCTTCCCAGAGAAAAACTAAAATAACTGAATTTCCTCTCCCTAGCTCAAGATTCTATTGTATATATGTAGCTTTGGAAAGTTTACCCACTTTCCTATTCCAGAGCCCTACACTTAAACTACTATAGGTGGTAAGAGCCCTAAAAAGGTAAAATTCTAGATGAATTTTAATTAACATTGTATTATTAAGCTATTCTTTACTCAATAGGTGATGGAGGTGAAACTCATGATATTATGACACGACTCAAAAACCTTAATGCACTGAAATATGCAATTTTCAATTTTCAAATATGATGAAATCCTAATTAGAGGAAAGAAAGAGTTTCTTTGATTTTTCTGAAATGAAATACAAAACTCACAACTTTTCCAACCTTCGTAAAACAACCAATTTAATCTCTTATGCAATGAACATGCAAAAGTAAACTAAAATCTAGGTTTACCTAAAGATCAAACAAACCAAAAATACTCTTTATCATTTATCACTCAAAACTTCGAAGCACATAAACCAAGCAAAAGTTTGGAGAAAAATACATTTTCCCTATGAATGAGTTAATTTAATGATAGCAGTTGGTATTCCCTTTTATCAAAAAGTGACACCAATACCTTCACAAAAACACTAAATCTTAAGAAACCCTAATTTCTAATTCAATATGGAATTGATCACAAATAAGCAAGATTAAAAGGTAAACTAGTGTATTTGATAGAATAAGACATGGATATCACAAACTCAAGGATAACCTATCTCGTTTTGATCAATCGACAAACCAACTAGACAAAACCCCAACCAGTTTCTGCAAAAGACCTAATTTAAAAAAAAATTAACAAAGCACTCAAATGAGTTCAGAAGAGACATGAGACAATCCAAACAAAGATAATGACACTTCTAGAAAACCAAATTCAGGTCATGGTTGAGAGAAAAACTAATTTTTCAAAAATTTCTAAGGCTTGCGTAGGTCAGCAATACAAAATAGAGCACATGCACCCGGTTGCTAAGGCAAAACCAACACAAATCTGCACTCTGTTGGAAAACAAAAACAACACAGATCTCACAAACCCAAGAAAAAATAAAAAATCAAGAAATCAACTGCACAGATCGAAAAGGTTATCAATTCATAAAGACTCAGGTCAAGATAAACCACAAAGATCAGGAAAAAAAACAAAGAAAAAACAAAACAAAACAAAAACTAAGGAAAAGGAAGAGAATAGAAACATTCCCCAACGGAGTCGCCAACACATGCGCCTAGTTGCTAAGGCAAAACTAGTACAAATCTGCACTCTGTTGGCGAACAAAAACAACACAGATCTCACAAACCCAAGAAAAAATAAAAAATCAAGAAATCAACCACACAGATCTAAAAGGTTATCAATTCATAAAGACTCAGGTCAAGATAAACCAGAAAGATCAAAAAGAAAAAAAAAACTAAGGAAAAGGAAGAGAATAGAAACGTTCCCCAACGGAGTCGCCAATTTGTTATAGTGAACAAATCCCTCTTGCAGACAAGAGCGATATCCCTAGATCCTTGACAGAAACTAGAAACAAGCAGACAATTGAACTAACTCTTTCCCTAAGTTCGACTTGTTTGAATTATAAGTATTAAAGCCAATGGATGAGCCTCTAACCTATTTCACGAAATGCTCAATGAAGATCCCTTGTTGTGACTTGATGTAGCTCCTCAATGCTTGATAAGATATGCAACCATAAACAAGAAAAAGGATCAAAAGCATATGCGATATAATAATCCAAACAAATTTAACCTAATGATCAAGGAGATTAGGAATTGAATTTTCCTTAATAAACACTTTAAACCATTATAAACCATTCATCATTACAATAAGAAAATTCAATAGGGAAAAGAATTCATTTGTATTAATTAAAGATAAATAAGATCCTTAAAACCTTCATCTTGATTCCATGAGGTTCCTCCCAAATGCCTTCAATCTCCTCCTTAGGTTAGAAGCTTTCCAATCTCAAAATAGTAGCATAAGTTTATCTTCTCTATGTTCTAACCTCCTCGATCCCTCTACCCTCTAGTCATTTTATAGGTCGGGAGGAAGATTTTTCAGATCCAAAAGAGGAGGGTGAGATCCCCTAATTGAGGGATTAGGTTTCCTTGAGGAAAGGGATTAAGGTGCATCATCTGAGGGTCATACCTCGAATAGTCATCAATTAAAAGCTTTCAGTTGGGAAATATTCGACCAACTATGTTTCTAGAATGTACTTTTTATTTTTACTTTCTTTGATTCACTTATGCGGTCTATAGTGATAGATAGAGTGCAGTTTTGTACTATTTTCAGAGTTAATTTTGGAAAATGTGCGAGAATATCTAGGAAAATTAGTGTAGGTGATACTTGACAAGGTGTGACAACTATTTTTCCCAAATTTCCCATCTTCTTCAAGATATTTTTGTTTGTTTGAATTCTAAGGGAGTTCAATCAAACATGTTCACGGATGGTAAAAATACCCATAAACTAATCAAGTGTCATGGTGAAAAATTGATGTGTAATGACAACAAAACTTGATCTCCCACTTGGAAATCATAATCAACCTGATTCTTATCATGTCTTGCTTACTTGGCTAGGATTTTCTCCATTTTTTCTTGTACCCTTTGATGCACTAGCTAAATTTGTTCAATGAAATTCTTGCCTTTGTCCACATGACTATGTCCATCTACTGCAATATCTTTACCAAAGATGAAATCCAAGGGAGAGTTTGGAAAATAATCCAAACATGCTTCAAATGGAGTTACTTATGTAGATGAATGCTTGGCACGATTTTAGGCATGTTGGATGTAATGAAAATGCTCATCCCATAGTTTAGGATGCTTACCACAATATCCTTGAAGGAGGTGCACTACAGTTATGTTCACTACTTTTGTTTGGTCATCGGTTTGTAGATGTGTTAAAGGCCTGGAATATCATTGCCTCAACATCAGGGATAACCATCTGGTCCGGAACTTGAAAATCATTCTGTATCCATTTGGAATAGTGGCTCCACGCCTCCAACTATGGATAAAGGGACCAATTTCCCTTTAAGTATATATGATGGGATTTGGAGTGTAATCATAAGTGAAATGGATGTGGTGGATAGAGACAAAATTAATATAAATATATATGTATCTAACTATATATATCCCAGGATTAAACTTATCCTTATCCTACGATTTAAAGATTCTCTAATATGCTAAACAATATAGATCATATAGCATTTCAAGAAATAAATACAAGAAAGATAATTAATTTTATTAAATAGTTAATCAAATTATTTGTTTTAAAGCATATTGTATCTAATATTTCGTTGTTTCTACAATGTATTCAAGAATAACAACTTCATACTCTTCAATAGTGAATAAGTATTCAACAGTATATAAGATCATACACAACAAAACAATAAAGAAAATGTGTGACTTTCATCAAATATAAACACATCAATAAAATAAGGATAATAGTACCCGATAGATCAATTCTCTACTCATGGAAAGAAAACAGTCTTGGTTCCTCCTTCCTATTAAGATACTTGAAAGATACAATAGTGCGAGTCTTTTAAGTTTCCTTACAACAATTTAGAATGCCTTTCTAAATACATGAAAGGGGTATTTATAAATAAAAATGTCAATTAAAAAAATAGAGAATACTTAAAATGTTGAGGAGGTTTAAAAAGTCCTTCTTAATATAAAACTAAAAGACAAAAATAGATTTTGTTTGAACAAATCATCCAGAATGAAAAGCTTGTTGTGCTTTCATTTGCTACCCGATTTCATAAATACCCATTATGGGCTTTAACACTGGAGGATGAGTTGGGTTTAACCGTAGTTGGCCCGCATAAATCGCATTGGAGAGTGCTGGAAGCATGTGGATAGTAGTATTTGTCAAACACCGTAACATAAGCCATTAGCTATGTGGTTTAACTAAGTGTTTCCAATAGTGTTCAAAGTTTAACTTAGATAACTTGTTTATGTTATCTTCCTTCATCTTGGACCAATCCTGCCAATGATTCGTTAGTATCTTGACATCATGCAATGTATCTATGGGGCATTCTTGAATCAAGTTGGCATTGAAAATGTTCTCGCGAATGGTCTCCATGATATTATTTGTGACATCCCTTGCACTAAAGATGGCTACCTCTACCTATTTCATTATCATGTCCCAATCCCAAAAAGTGATTTCCTTCTATGTGTCTTGAATCCTTGGAGGATTGGCTGCTATACCTTTTGCGTTATCCTGCTAGGTAATATAGTTAGAGATAATTTCATCAATGTCATCAAATTATGTCCTCATATCAGAGAACTGATTCATCAATGAATCACTTGTCTTACATAGATCATTGATTGTTGTCAACTTTTGGCAAAATGAAACCTGTTGTTGAGCTAGGAGAGTGTTGAGTTCTGTTTCTTCCTTCTTGAATTATTCAAGCTTAGGATTATCTTTGAGTTTATCAATCCTAAGCTAAAGTTGTTGCAGTTGATCATCCTTGCTTCTGATGTCTGCTTCATGTTGAAGATTCATCTCATCAAAGCTCTTATGCAACTTTGTCATATGTACCTGCCATTCTTCACCAATACTTTGTCTTGCATTTGATAATTCCTATTCTAATTGCAGGATTTTATCATCCTTTTCCCTGAGAAGAAGTTGTACTTCTGAGGCTTTATCAATAGTAGTTGTAGCATATGCCCCTGCGAATTGAGACAGTCTTGTGAGATCATTGGCAAGGTTGATTTGGGAATCCTTTAATATGACATCTAAATCTATATTTCCAGGAATTAGGGCCTGTGATTGCTCTGTTCTTTTCCTCTTCTTTTGCCTTGTCATGATAACTTTATGTTTTGGGTTGTAGAATACATCCAAGGGAGGTATTTCTTGAATCTTGAGTACAAATTCAGATGTGGGGTGTGTCGGGATGACTTCCAAGTCATCGATGCTGACTGCCTTATAACAAGATCCAATAGTGAGAAGAATCTTCTTGGTAGCCTCAGGAGTTTTAAGAATATATATAGGATTTGTGGTTTGAGTTTCTTGCAAGGCTGTATTGACAATCTTATTAAATTGTTCCCATACTTTATCCAAATTTCTGGTGGACAGCGATTCATCAGTCTGTTGTGCTGATGATGTACTTTCAACGTTTCCATTCTTGAATTTAGGTTCCTTTGGGACTTGAGCTGTAACTAGTTCTTGATGTAGAACTGGTTGTGAAATACTTAGTATGTCGAGGGGGATATTTTCCAACCTGTTTTTCCTATATTATTTGAATTTCTCCAAATCCACTGGGCTCAAGCGAGATTTGGCCAATCTCTATACTTGTTGATAATCTATGTCTGTCTTGAAAAGGTCATCAAAATCATCTGGTTCATGCTAGAATTTCCTCACTTTGACCTATGCAGTGACATTTTGAGCTTCCTTTACCAGGTCATATTGCCTAGGTTGAATAGTGGGAAATTTCATGCATAGAATTTTCTCAATTTCAAGCGTTGCATGCTTGAAATTCTCTAGAGTAAAAACTCCACAGTGAATAGGAAAAGGTGGCCAAACAGATTTCTTGGCTTCCTTAAGAGATTTGGTCAATCCATTGCCCATAGTCTGATATGCTACTTCTTTGACCAAAATTTTTTCTGGTGCATAGGGAGGGAGGACATGTGGGGAAACTAGGATTCCATAGATCCTAACATAAGTGAAAACTAGGTTTCCATGAGGTCGTCTAGAGCTCCCCTAGAAAATTTAGGAGGTTTTTCATCAAAGATGGTTTGGTACAATGGTAGAATTACCCCATGGTAGATTTCGTAAAAATGGGTCTGATAGTTGCTTTCCCGTAGGATTTTGTGGTATTTGTGGATGGGGGTAGGATCTTCTAAAGTCCATTTCCATCCCATGAATGGAAAATCAGAGGTGAAGCATAGTGCATCCATAATATAAGCGCTCATGAAAAAGGGGGGAATCTCCCTGGTAGACATATTATATTTACTTCTGTATGCTAGAATCTTAGTGGCAAAATTATTTGACAAAATGGTAGCCCAATCCATAATGTAGGCATCTGCAACAAATTCTATTAGGAGAACCCATTCTATAGTGAATTTCTATGTATTACGTTGTCCAAATAACCTAAACATCATAGTTGCGATATGACAATAAGGATGAGCGAGAGAGGCTAGGGAATACATACCCTTATCGTCATGCTTGTGTTTTCCCAACTCATTCCTCCACTTCCTGATTGGTTATGACTGAACTGGATGCTCATCTACAAACTTCTAAATAAACTGGGCATTGTATATCTTCTGGGGTTCTGGTATATGGTACATATTTCTGAGGTCTTCGGCTCTAAATGACCCAATTATCGTCCATGTCCTCACAGTTATGAAGGTCCTGTCAGCAATATTTACATCGCTAATTACCCATTTGACTAAGTTTTTATATGGCATTATCTTAGCTCGAGCAGCTATCCGATGGAGATGAGAGTTGGTGACATCTGCCCAAGTGGTTTCAGATGTCGATGTAGTATCATCCATTGTACCCTGTCTAGTAACTACCCTTGGTTCTTCTCTCTCGAATAATCTATATATCGCTTCCGAGGAAGAACTTCCAGCATTTCCAGTACACATAATATCTGAGAATAAGGGAGGAATTTTAGTTACTTTTTAGTAGTTGGAGCCGATTGTGGTGGAACCCCATTCTTCTTATTCTTTTTTTGGAGCTCTCAACATTTTTCATGAGCTCTGTTTCTTAGGACTAGCCCCTAACAGAGAAAATATGGTAAGAATAAGGAGCAATACTTAGAGTTTTAGAATTGTGGACAGAATGGTAAAATAGCAAGAAAACAAGTATTCAAAGAAAAAATCTCAAATTTCTCAATGAAATCAACCAAATAATTTACATAACTGAGGTCCATTAATACCATTATAACTGATAATAAATGAAGAAATGTGGGTTTCACATATCTTTCGGACAAGTCAGTGCCCTGTTGGACTATATTGCATCGTAAGTTTTTGATATGATCATTGTTTATCTTTGCAAAGTGAGCCTTTTGTGATATGCAATTTTCCACATTCGCTAAGATATATGGAGGAGAACTTATTGCACAATTTATCGCAATCAATGTTTCTTGAGCGAAGAATGCTTTAAATATTTGCGATGTGATGCGATAAGGATGTGTGCGAAAGAGTTTTGCGATATTAGGAAAAGATTTATCAGGGTTTTGATTTTATAATAACTTGGGGGAATGATGATTCCTTTTGTGATATTTCCCTTTGCGATGATGGCGTAGCTTAATCGCAAGACCTCAAATATTATCCATGTGTGAGGGGGCCTTTTCTTCACTTAAAATTAATTAAGAGTTTTATCGTAGTTGGTTAGGTCAGGGTTTCTCACATCACACTTTGACTTAACATGATACTTTACTCAGTTGCAATTAGCGATATGCGAAATACATGAGACCTATTCAACTTTAAGTCCTTCTTTAATATTAATGGATTTAAGACCTAAGGTTAGGATGGTTCTTTATTTTAATTTTTTGAGACTTTATTTTTATCCATTTTATTAAAATACTCTATAATTGAAATTTAAAAGGGTCCACATTATTTAATAATAATGGGCGGTTGTTGAGTGACACAACAATTGGCGATTCACTGAAAGAACCCGTTATCTTTGAGAAAAATGATGAAGTTTAAACTTAATCAGAAACAAAAATAATTAGGAAAGAAAAGAAATCTTGAAATATTAGGTAAATAAGATTTCTCTAAATAAAAAACCCATTTCATTGTAACTTTCTAACAACCTTTGATAGATAAAAATCTTCACTATATGTATCATTCATTAATCAGTTATAAAGATAAAGTAGGTGGTTATTGAATATTTTCTTTTAAGATTAACTTGCTTGTCACATGCAGAGCCATTGTTGCGAGCAGGTGCCCATAGCCTCGACAGGGTTACCTTTTAACTGATAATGAAACGGGATCCCATCCACTTTAGTTGTAACCTTTAGAGGTAATATTTTAAAATCTTTTTGTTTTCTATTTTTCTATTTTCTTTTAAAAAATCCACTATCTTGATTTGGTAGCCAGATGATGACAATGCCATTCACAGTTTCTAATAGGATTGAATAACCTAGCTTGTGATGAGACTCCTTGTCTTATAATTATATAATCATAAGCCATTATCCTCGTTGGGTGGCCAATAGTGATAATGTCAACCCATTATTTTCCCATGATCATGGTAAGTAGGATCGTGATGAGATCTCTTATCATTTAAATTTATTATATTTTTGAATTACACTCAAAATATATGGCTATCAGATGGGGAGGTTCATTCACTCCTTAAGAGTATTAGATGACAAATTTGCAGTTTTAATATGCTAAAGCTTCACATATTCTTTACTTTTTTAAAGAAACATTTCTTGACTGATAACTAGATTGAATACTTTTATAAGTGTTTTAGGTCGATAGAGGCTTCAACTTTAATGGAAAAAAAAATCAGAGTTTTATAATAATTACCCAGTTTCTTAAAATTTGTAATTATTTCCTCAAAATTTTATGCTTTGAGAAGTCCAAGATCATAGAACGATTAGAGATAATGATGACAAGCCATATGTATGTTACTTAACTTTATTTATACTACAAACACTAGTATACTTAAATGGATATTTACATATTTTAAATGAGAACTGATGTTCCTTCAAGAAAATATTTTTTTGAGAATTAGCCCATTAACAGGAAGAGCATCCCTCTTTCCTTGTAAATCTTGCAAAATAAAAGTTGATGGGCCTAATTGCTCAATAATTTGAAATGGTCTAAGCTACACTTTTTTAAATTTAGTATGTTTTCCTTTTTCTTCATGTGTTGTTGATGGTGTTGGACCCGCCAACATTCAAGGGATCACCCCAGTATGAAGTCCCAACAAGACCTCACACCGTTTGGTGTGGGAGTCCCATCCGGTATGATGGCCCGATTGCCATTATATTAAGGATTTGCCTCAAATATTTCTTATCAGCACAAGAGAGTGGTCTTCTTTGTCTTCGAGAAGCAAGGTTCGCATGCCTGGTGACTGCAAGTGTCACTTGTGTCAATGGTTCTTTCACTGTAGAGGGAGAGGGTGAGAATGAGTCCCAAGTTGATTGAGAGGAAGCCCCAACTTTGTTAGGAACACACAACACAACAAGACGTGCATAGCTTCTGGAAGAACAATCCACATGAATGCGGCAATCACAACAAACAAGGGAAGATAACACATACAACACTCAGCAGATGATTCTGTGCGAGTGCAATGGTTGTTATAGCAAGTTTTATGTGAAAGGTATGTCTAATGTCTAGGGAGGTAGCCACCATGGGCAGGACAATGTTAGCAACATATACAACACATTTTCATTAATAGATATGTATTACAACAAGTGAATGAGTTCAAGTGTTCAACACAGGTTAAAGCACCATGCATTACAAGTGTTCAAGATTAGCCTTACAACAGTTATAATACATGTCTGAAAACATGTTGGCCTGTTAACAGGCTTCTTAATTAATCGAAAGTTCCAAGACACATCATTACACCATACATCACTAACTCCGTGGGCGGGGATTTGGAGCCACTAATTACTCCTCAAAGAAAATATTACAGACTCTCAAAGCTATGTGGGAGGAGTTGAGGTGAAAATTCCTTTCATGTACAAATGAGGGGGTATTTATAGCCAAGGGTGAAACTGACCCTTGTGTCTGTTTGACTACTCTCATGACTATTTGACTTCCATGAATTTTTGAATTTACATGAATCTTTGTACAACAAGTGGGTCTCTTGTAGTTCCACGTTACATTACATTGATTGATAGTATGGCCCACAGTAGAGATGTGAACGACATGACTAATGACATGAATCGACATCACAGAGCTAGTACATCATGTTGTTACTGGTGTGCATGTCGAGCTACAATGTTGTTGGGTGATGGATCTCCTCATTGGGAGTCACAACTTCACCTCCACATGGAAACATGCATGAAGTATTCGATGGTCATTGGTTCGCTTAATGTTGCTTTTGCACATTTCTCCTTGCTTGTATGTTGGAAGGCTTGACAGGTTTGTCTGTTCGCAAAAGGTGCATGTTTGTCCATCCGTCCATCCGTGAGCAAATCTTGCATGTTTTCTTGTCTGTCCATCCATGAACACATATTTGGATGATCATCCATTCATGAGAACATCCCTTCACATGCATCATTTGTTCGTCCATTGGTGAACTTGTACTTATGCATGTGCTCCCTTCATTCATCCCATTTGTCATCACACTGCATTTGTTTGTGTACCTATACCTGCAATCACTCATGATGAGATGACATCAAATCCAAAAACCTCATATTCTACCATGATACATGATCATTTCGGATGTAGGTGACTGGGAGAGGTAACAAGGTTGCGAGGCAGGATGGAGGATCCAAGCGCTACTGATTAAAACTGCGCAAGAGTCACTGGATGATGAAGATGGGCAATTCAGATTGACAGTGACTATCCGTGGGGTCTGGCTCAACTGGAGGATAAAACTACGCATTTTTTAGAGGAACAGTCGGGGCTGCAGGAAGGTTGGGCAGACCAAATCCGCACAATTTCTAGAACGAGTGAGCAGTGGGAGCTTAGTAGCCAAAACTGCGCAATTCTTGGAGGGAACTGGTAACTAGCTGTCGGGACACTAGCAACAAAAAATACGTAATTCCTAGAGGGAACTAGTCATCAGCTGTTGGGTCACTGGCAACAAAAACTACTCAATTCCTGAGGGGAACTGGTAGTCAACTACAGGAGCTTGGCAGAAAAAACTGCACAATTCTTGGAGGGAATTAGCAGTCAGCTGCTAGAAGTTGATGGCAGGAAAAAATGCATTGATGCTAGGAGGTTGGCCTACTGATCACCTCTGCATAGTTTCTAAGATGAGCGGACCGCTAGGCAGCAGAGGTTTTTCTCATGAAACTGCGCAATTTTCTTGGTGAGCAACTGGTCGACTGTCGGGATGACCGGCTGGAAAAACTGCACAATTTTCAGAGGGAGATAGGGATGGGCACTAGGTGTCTATCTGACCTATCTGCATAAATTTTTTCAGTCAGTGGAATGGGAAAGGTCTCTAGCCTTTGCGCAATTTTTGAGGGGAGTCAGTCCTGGGGTAGCTGTCGGGTCAAACTCTCCAGTTGACCAGCATGAAGGTTGATTGATTTGCTTGCAGGCAACGCAACGCAACTTGAAATGGCTTGCTTGGTGCTTTTGCACTATTTTGGGTGACATTCAATCGAGTTGATGACAAGGTGATGGTCTTGCGTCAGAGGGGAGTTCGGTTGTCAGAACTTCATCAAAATGACTAAGTCTGTGAATGAGTGAAATATGCATATGTGATCTTGCAAACACACACTTACATGACTTGACAACGAGATGACTCAAACCATCCAAACACACATGCTAAACATAACTGAACGATGGTGTGAGTGACAAGCGCAAAACTTGTGATTGATCGTTGGTCGACCGTGATGACGCTTGCATGAAAATGTATGTGACTCCATGTGTGAGTGCGACATATGTTTACATAGCGAACACAACATGTACACACGAAGTGAAGATTTTGAGCATGCCCAGAACATGGTCACAAGCATGACATTGACCTCAATCATGCAAAAGCTTGGGTGAAATGATCAAGCAAGGTAGGAGCAAAGATTCACACGAGCTTAGAGAGAGAACCCGAATGTGTGAAATCATCAAGTGAAACTCTCAAGGGAGGCTTCGAAGTTGGGTGTAGGCAAAAATTTTGGAAGGTGTTGTAGTCGCTGCAACATGTCCTTTGTCCCACTTCAAGACCAAGTCTCTGATTTGAAAGTTTTTCTTATCTACTGAGCTTTTATCAAAGGAATATTTTACTAGTTGTTGATGATGAGCATGTGTTTGTTTGACCTTTTCCCTTTCTTCTTCTAATTTAAGGATTTGTGATATTCTTAATTGTAGAGAAGTAGGTTTTTCTTCGATAAATTGTACCAGAGTTGATGAGGGTAGAACTAGATTAGGGGGCAGAATTGCCTCCTTCCCATATAGTAGATTAAAAGGAGAAGTACCAATAGATGTCTTCATGGTTATCCTATGAGCCCAAAGAGAAAAAATCAAAGATTTATGCCAATTCTTTTGGCTTTGATCAACAATTCGCTTAATAATCCTAATGAGGTTTTTATTAGTTGATTCTGCTAGACCATTTCCCTAGGGATAATAATTAGCAAAGTATTTGAGTTTAAATCCTCATTTTAAAGCAAACTCAGTCATACTATTTCCTAAAAAATAATATGCATTATAAAAAATGAGTGCATCGGGTAGACCAAACCCAATGATAATGTATTGATCGATGAATTTGGTAATATTATCATAATTATCCACTTTAAGCAGTATCGCTTCAAGAAATTTTGTGAAATAATCAGTAGTTGTAAGGATAAAATTATGTTTCTTATAAGAGTGAGGAACAATCTCACCAATTATATCCAATCCCCATTGTTCAAAGGGTTGTTCAATGTTGACTAGTTGTAGAGGTAAGGTTGGTTTTCTCTATCTTCCTGCAATAGCTTGGAAAATTTTGCACTTTCTAACATAGGCATGTATATCCTTAAAAATTATTGGCGAGTAATATCCAACATGTAGGATTTTATAACGAGTGGTATCTCCTCCAAAGTATCCACCAACTGGTCCATTGTGTAATTCCTGCAAAACCCTTTGTGCTTCAGATTTTTCTAAGCATCTTAACAAAATAGAATCATAACTTTTCCAAAATAACACATCATCAATGAGTTCATATTGATTGGCTTTCATCCTTTAAGCCTTTTTACTCTTGTATTTGATTTCAGGTGGAGCATATCCATTCTTTAAATAAAAAATGAGATCAACATATTGAGATTCAATGTTAATAAGGCATACCTCAGATATCTGAACAATGTTACCTGAATCCTCATTAGCTAGTATGTTAGAAGCTCTTGTAAGTATTCTGCAAAAACCTTGACCTCTTACAATTTTAGCAGGTTTTACTTCAATGTCATATTCTTGCAGAGCAGTTACCCAATTTTCTCTCTTTTCACCCAATTCTTTCTGAACAAGCAATTGTCTTACTGTTGAGAATGGGACAATTACTTGGGTATGATTTTTAAGGAGAAAAGGGCTAAAATGTTTAATGGACTTAAAGGCGACATAATCTTATTTCTCCACTTCTGAATAATTGAGTTATGCTCCTTGTAGGTTTGAGCTAAAAAAGGATATTGGTGTCTCTATTTTTTTTTATCATTAATCTGTGTTAAAACTGCAACATAGGATGTCTCAGAAGAAAATGTATATAAAATGAATTGATCAGAAAATTTGGGAGTAATTAAAGAGGGAGAATCAATAATATCATGTTTGATTAACTCAAATGATTCTCGTTTTTATGTCCCCATTTAAAAACTAAATTTTTCTTGATCATAACTTGCAAAGGTAAAACAATTTGGGAAAATTCGGAACAAATCTTTTCACAAAATTAATCTGTCGTAAGAAAGATTGCATTGACTTCTTGTTATGAGGCAAAGGAATTTCAGAAATTACTTTCATCCTACTAGGATATATACAAATCCATTCTTTGGACACAATATATTCTAGAAGTTTACCTTCACTAAGTCCAAAGTATGACTTCTTGGGGTTTAATGAAATCCCACACTTAAGACACCTTTCAAGAATTTGTTTTAAATCAGAGTAATGGTTATTATTTTTCTTAGAATATATAGTAATATCATCCAAGTAAACAACAACAATTTTTTTTTATCAGATCCCTAAAGGCAATGTCCATGGCTTGCTATAAGGTTTCTCTACATTAATTAATCCAAAAGGAATTTTTTGAAATGCATAAGTTCCCCATTTAGTCCTGAAAGTAGTTTTCAACCTGTCATTTGGATGCACAAGGATTTGGTTATACCCTGAGAATCCATCTAGGAAGGTCATTAGTTCAGAACCTGCTACTGACTGCAAAATTTGTTCCATGGGTGGAAGTGGAAAATTGTCTTTCTTACAAGCTTTATTTAGATTTCTAAAATCAATGAAAATGTGAATATCACCATTCTTTTTCCTAACAGGTACTAGGTTTGAAACCCATGTAGAGTGCCTAACTGGAAAAATAATTTTGGCCTTAAGGAGTTTGTTCAGTTTGCTTTTGATTTGATTTTCAAGATTGGGATGAATTTTCCTTAGCTTTTGTTGAACATGCTTATCATCAAGTACCATTGGGATAGTATGCTGGATGATAGAGGAATCATAAGTTTTAAATCATCATAATTCCAAGCGAAAACTTTTTTGTATCTCTTTAATAGATGAATAAAGGCCAATCTTTCATCTGATGAAAGTCCTAGGCTTGAATTAACTTTTTGAGGTTTCATATCAGATCCAATGTTAATCAGTTCAAACTTCAAAGTTGAACTTTGCAGTTTGCAGTTAGTGACCTTCTTCAATCTATCCTTAAATTCATATAAATCTTCGAGCTTGAATATATACTTTGGTAAGGAATTTTCTTCAAATTGTTTCATTTGTTTGTCATGCTCATCTTCATCAATTATTTGATCAATATATGACCCTTCTGATGTTAAGAAACTTACAATATCTTCGTCATCATTGAACACACACCAATTAGTGATATTGTCAGGAATTGAGGGGTGAAAAATCAATTCAATGGAAATTATATCTGGACTATAGTCCTCTGATGGGATTAGTCTAGATGTGACATTAGCTAGTAGATCAACACTAGCATTTTGAAGTCTTGGGATAGGAGAGATATTAAATGCAAGGAAATGAGAAGTAAGAGTTTGAATGAGCGATTGATAATGTTTCAAGTGGCTTGAGATGCAATGGATAGTGTTTCTCACCTATTTAATAACAATTTCAGAGTCTCCAAACACTCGAAGGTATTTAACATTAAGGCTTATCGCTTTATACAAACCCTGAACTAGATCTTTGTATTCAGTGATACTATTGGTGCATTCGAACTCTAATCTGCATGCTATCATTGTTTTCTCTCCTTCAGGATTTATTAAAATACATCATGCTCCTGCACCATCATTGGATCGAGAACCATCAAAATATAAAGTCCAAAATAAATATTTAGCTATTGGTTTATCTAAAATATTTACACATCTAGATGAGTTTGTCTATGAAAAATTTTCAACTTGAGAAGTAACAAAATCTATTTCAAAAGGAGATTCTTATGCATTGAAATTACCAAAAAATGCATCCAAATAGTAGTTCCCAAGAATATTATTAGCGAAGACCACTGGTTCATTTTCTTCATCTAAGTCTGTTACTGAATATTTCATGTGCTTTTCTCAGTCAATGTGAATTTGATTAGGCTTTCCATTATAAGGAAGCCACATATGAGACTAGTCAATAACGAAATAACCATGTAACTTCTTTGACCAATCTCTGCTTAGAATTAAACCATAAAAGTCAGGGATATCAAACAAATACATCAATGATTTGACAAAATTTAGCATTAGAAGAAATTCTAATAAGAACTGAATTAATTTCTCCTAATACTTTGACTTTGGTTCTATCAAGTTGAACAATATGTGCAACAAACTTCTGGGGTGAAATGTTCAGTTTAAGACAAACTAAATAAGGCAATACATTTGAAGATGCCCCAGAATCTACTAAGCAATTATGCACATTCTTATTGAAGATATCAAAGGTTAGAAGGAAAGGAGGAGTATGAGAGTTTGACCTATCTCCAATTAGGATGGCATTGGTGGGATCAATTTTATCTAAAGGATCAATGGGGGGTTTTCATATTCCTTTGGAAGCTTTAGAAGTAACAACAATTAGCAAAGGGGATGTAGGAACTGCATTCAATTCTTTAAGTAAATATTTATGTTGTTGCTTTAGTTTAGCTACTTCATAGAAGGAAATATTAGCCTTGACCTTCTTCATATCCTCAACTATATTATACTCTATGGTGTCAAAAACAACCAAAGTTTTAGATGTGGATGGAGAATTTGAAGAAGATGGGATTGAAACGGAAGGTGTAATGGGGAATTTTTTGGGTGGAGTTTTGTCTTTGGTATTAGGAGTAGAAGGTTTATGCTTTTGAGTTGACTGCAATGAATTTGCAGAGCCCTTACTCCATGTACTAATTGGCAAAGCATCACATTGTTTTTCACCATTCGAATCTAGAAGAATAAAATCCCATAATCCCTGAAGTTCAATTGTTTCTTATTCTTTGGGTTCATCAAGATATAATGTTTTTTTATTCCTCATCCTCCTCTTGATCAGATTCAACATTTGATATAACATTAGGAGGCCGAGGGTTTTATGCTTGGGGTCTCCTAAAAGTTCGGAAAGGTTTTTTAAAGGACTCATCTACCTATTTTTTGATATCTACCATGTCATTTGACATAGAATTAAGGACTTTTTGTAATCCTTCAAGATCAAAAGGATATTTAGGAAGCTTTCTTCTTAGGTTCCTCTTTGAAGGTAAGTTTATTAGTTTTTCTCTCTTCTTGAGAAGTTTTGTTTTCTAAGGAAAGAATCATTTTTTCTACAGCTATTGACTCTTTCATGTTATCAACTAAAGTGGATCTATTAGCCCTGTCTACAAACATTGTGATATTAGAAGGAAGAGCAGAAATATACCATTCAATTTGAACATCAACAACAGGTTTAGACGTATCTGGAATTTTATTTAACAATTTATTAAACCTATAATTGAAATATTTTATTTTCTCATTGGCGTTGGCTTTAAGATTGGAGATATCATTGATTAGAGTAGCAGTTGTGCGATCATCACCAAACTTAGTAAAAAATTATTCTTCAAATATATCCCAACTAGTGATAGATGCTGGTGGTAATGAGAAATACAATGAATCTACAGATCCTTCAAAGGTATATGGAAATAATCTCACTACACAGTCTTCTTCTACTACTCCATTAAGATTAATGACCAACATAAAATTATGGATATGTTCTTCAGCAAGGAGTCCATTGTTAGGATTAAACTTTGGTAACCATCTTTCAGGATGCTTAGGTAGAGGATGGATAGGTGTTTCCATTTGAACAGCTCTAGAACTAGTCCATGGTATAGCTGTTGGTGGGTTTTGTTGCCTACCTGCCATTATGGGAACTTGAGTAGAAGGAGTTGTAATGGTAGAAGGAGCTGACTATGTCAAATAAGAAGCATCCCCTGAGCTAGTGTTGGTTGAATCAACACTAGTTGATTGCGAAGGGAGAGAATGAAATGGAGGATTAAGTGGAGGAGAGAAAAATGGTGATGAAGTTTGAAATGAAGGTGTTTGAGGTGGAGTATATGATAAAATATCACATTTGGATGATTGAGCTTCGGATTTTTTTGTCTTTCTTCATTGGGAAGGCAAAAGAAACTCAAATGGAGTAACCCCAAGTTTCTCACTTTGGGAACGAGACAAAATGTGAGTAGATTGAAAAGATGAGGAAACACTACTTTCAGACAACTCAGATTGCTGTAGCTTTTCTTTGGAAATAGAAATTCCTTCTAATTTCTGAATTAAAGTTTGAACTTCAGGTATCTCTTGAGAAGGAGGTTAATCAGATGACTTAGGTAGTGTGCTAGGAGACTTTGTGGCTGTTTTCACAACTTCTGGTCTAGGAGTAGGTGATTTGGAATGAGCTCTGGAAGTTGGGGGAGATCTTGAGGGGGAGTGACTCTTTAGATGGCCTTTTGATGTAGGATCAAACCTTTTTTCCATTCATAGTCGAGGCCCTCCTTCTAGCACCAAAAATGTTGAAGGCCTAGAATGTCGTTGCCTCAACATCGGGGATAACCACCTGGTCGGGAACTTGAAAACCGTTCCGTATCCATTTGGAATAGTGGCTCCAACTGGGGATGAAGGGACCAGTTTCCCTTAAGTATATATGACAGTATTTGGAGTGTAATCATAAGTGAAATGGATGTGGTGGATAGAGACAAAAATAATATAAATATACATGTACCTAACTATATATTTCCCAGATTAAACTTATCCTTATCCTGCGATTTAAAGATTCTCTAATATGCTAAACAATATAGATCATATAGAATTTCAAGAAATAAATACAAGAAAGATAATTAATTTGATTAAATAGTTAATCAAATTAATTGTTTTAAAACATATCACATATAAGATTTCGTTGTTTCTACAATGAATTCAAGAATAAAAACTTCATACTCTTCAATAATGAATAAGTATTCAACATTATATAAGATCATACACAGAAAACAATAAATAAATTGTGTGACTGTCATCAAATATAAACATGACAATAAAATAAGGACAATAGTACTCGATAGATCAATGCTCTGCTCATGGAAAGAAAATAGTCTTGGTTCCTCCTTCCTCTTAAGATACTTGAAAGATACAATAGTATGAGTCTTTTAAGTTTCCTTACAATAATTCAGAACCCATTTCTAAATACATGAAAGGGGTATTTATAAATAAAAATATCAATTACAAAAATAGCGAATACTTAAAATGTTGAGGATGTTTAAAAAACCCACCTTACTATAAAACTAAAAGACAAAAATAGAGTATGTTTGAACAAATCATCCAAAATGAGAAGCCTGTTGTGCTTTCATTTGATGCCCGATTTCATAAATATCCATTATGGTCTTTAATTCAGGATGATGGGATGGGTTTAATTGCATCTGACCCGCATAAATCTCATCAAAGAGTGTTGGCAGCATGTGGACATTAGTATTTTTCAAACACAATAACAGAAGCCATTGGCTATATGGTTTAACTAAGTTTTTCCAATAGTGTTCAAAGTTTAACTTAGATAACTTGTTTATGTTATCTGCCTTCGTCTTGGAACAATCCTGCCAATGCTTCGTTAGTATCTTGACATCAGGAAATGTATCTATGGGGAATTATTTAATCAAGTTGGCATTGAAAAGGTTCTCGCAAATGGTCTCCATGGTATTATTTGCGAAGTCCCTTGCACGAAATATGGTTGCCTTTGCCGTTTCATTCTCATATCCCAATTCCGAAAAAGGATTTCCTTCTGTGTGTCCTGAATCCTTGGAGGATTGGTTTCTATGCATTCTGTGTTGTCCTGTCAGGTAATATAGTGAGAGATATTTTCTTCAATGTCATCGAAGTATGTCCTCAGATCAGACAATTGATTCATTAGTGAATCACTTTTCTTACATAGATCATTGACTGTTGTCAACTTTTGGCAAAATGCAACCTGTTGTTGAGCAAGGAGAGTGTTGAGTTCTGTTGCTTCCTTCTTGAATTCTTCAAGCTTAGGATTATCTTTGAGTTGATCAATCCTAAGTTGAAGTTGTTGCAGTTGATCATCCTTGCTTCTGATGTCTACTTCATGTTGAAGCTTCATCTCATCAAAGCTCTTCTGCAATTGTGTCATCTGTACCTACCATTCTTCACCAATACTTTGTCTTGCATTTGATAATGCTTGTTCTAATTGCAAGATTTTATCATCCTTTTCCCTGAGTAGAAGTTGTACTTTCGAGGCTTTATCCATAGTAGTTGTAGCATATGTCCCCATGAATTGAGACAATATTGTGAGATCATTGGTAGAGTCGATTTGGCAATCCTTCCATAAGACATATAAAGGTATATTTCCAGGAATTAGGGACTGTGATTTCTATGTTCTCTTTCTTTTATTTTTCCTTGTCATGACAACTTTATCTTTTGGGCTATATAATACATCCAAGGGAGGTATTTCTTCAATCTTGAGTACAAATTTAGATGTGGGGTGTGTCGGGATGACTTCCAAGTCATCAACACTCACTGCCTTATCAAAAGATCCAATAGTGAGAAAAATCTTCTTGGTAACCTCAGTTGTTTTAAGAATCTCTATAGGATTTGTGGTATGAGTTTCCTGCAAGGCTGTATTGACAATATTATTAAATTGTTCCCATACTTTATCCAAATTGATGGTGGACAACGATTCATCGGTCTGTTGTGCTGATGATGTACTTTTAGTGTTTCCCTTCTTGACTTCAGGTTCCTTTGGAACTTGTGTTGTAAATAGTTCTTGATGTAGAATTGGTTGCGAAATTCTTAGTATGCCGAGGGGGATATTTTCCAACCTATTGCTCCCGTATTCTTTGAATTTCTCCAGATCCACTGGGCTCAAGTGATCTTTGGCCAATCTCTCTACTTGTTGATAATCTACAACTGTCTCAAAAATGTCATCAAAATCATCTAGTTCATGCTGGAATTGCCTCACTTTTACCTTCGCTGTGACAATTTTAGCTTTCTTGATCGGGTCATATTACCTAGGTCAGATAGTGGGAAATTTCATACATATAATTTTCTCAATTTCATGAATTGTATGCATGAAATTATCCAGAGTAAAAACTCCACAGTGAATAGGAAAAGGTGGCCAAACAGATTTCTTGGCTTCCTTAAGAGATTTAGTCAATCCATTTCCCATAGTCTGATATGCTACTTCTCTGGCCAAAATTTTGTCCGGTACATAGAGAGGGAATGTGGGGAAGCTATGCTTCCATAGATCCTGACATAAGTGAAAAATTCTTCCCCAAAACATTTTCCTATGGCCGTGAGATCATCTAGAGCTTCCCTAGAAAATCTAGGAGGTTTTTCATCAAAGATGGTTTGGTACAATGGTAGCATTACCCCATGGCATATTTTGTAAAAATGGGTCTGGTAGTTGCTTTCCCATAGGATGTTATGGTATATATGGATGGGGATAGGATCTTCTAAAGTCCATTTCCATCCCATGGATGGAAAATCAAAAGTGAAGCATAGTGCATCCATAATATAAGCGCTCAAGAAAAAAGAGGGGAATCTCCTTGGTAGACATATTATATTTACTTTTGTATGCTAGAATATTAGTGGCAAAATTATTTGACAAAATGGTAGCCCAATCCATAATGTAGGAATCTACGACAACTTCTATTAGGGGAACCCATTCTATAGTGAATTTATGTGTATTAGGTTGTCCAAATAAACTACACATCATAGCAGTGATATGACCATAAGGACCAGCGAGAGAGGCTAGAGAATACATAACCTTATCATCATGCTTATGTTTTTTCGACTCATTCCTCCACTTCCTGATTGATTCTAACTGAACTGGATGTTAATCTGTGAACTTATGAATAAATTGGGAATTATATATCTTTTGGGGTTTTGGTAGATGGGACATCTTTCTAAGGTCTCTGGCTTTGAGACCCAATTCTCGTATGTGCCCTCAAGGTTATGAAGGTTCTGTCGGTGATATTTACATCATCAATTACCCATTTCACTAAGTACATATATGGAATCATCTTCACCCGAGAAGCTATCTGATGGAGATGAGAGTTGGCGACATCTGCCCAAGTGGTTTCAAACGTTGAGATAGTATCATCAACTGTGGCCTATCTGGTAACTACCCTGGGTTCTTCTTCCTCAAATAATTTGTATATCACTTCCTAGGAAGAACTTCTGACTTCTGTAGTACACGTAGTATCTAAGAACAAGGGAGGCATTTTTTATTTGGAGCTCTCGACATTTCGCCTGAGCTCTGTTTCTTGGGACTAGTCTATGACAAAGAAAATATGGTAAGAATAAGGAGAAATACTTAGATTTTTAGACTTATGGTGAGAATGGTAAAATAGTGTGAAAACAGGTATTTAACGCAAAAATCTCAAAATTCTCAATGAAATCAATCGAGTCATTTACGTAAACGAGGTCCATTAATACTGTTATAACTGATAATAAATGAAGAAACATGGGTTTCACATGTCTTTTGGACAAGTTAGCGTCCTGTTGGACTATATTGCATCAGAAGTTTTTGATATGATCATTGTTTATCTTTGTGAGGTGAGCCTTTTGCGATATGTGTTTTGCCACATTCACTAAGATATATGGCGGAGAAATTATTGCATGATTTATTGCAATCAACATTTCTTGAGGGAATACTACTTTAAATCTTTGCAATGCAATGTGATAAGGATATGTGTGATAGAATTTTGTGATATCGGGAAAAGCTGTATCGAGGCTTTGAGTTTATAATAACTTGGGGGAATGCTGATTCCTTTTTTGATATTTCCCTTTGTGATGATGACGTGGCTTAACCATGGGACCTAAAATATTATTCATTTGTGAGGGGGCCTTTACTTCACTTAGACTTAATTAAGATTTTATCATGGTTGGTTAGGTCAGGATTTCGTGCATTGCACTTTTACTTAGCATGATAGTTTACTTGCTTTGGAAATACATGAGATCTATTCAACTTTAAGTCCTTCTTTAATAATAATGGATTTAAGACCTAAGATCAGGATAGTTCTTTATTTTAATTTTTTGAGACTTTATTTTTATCCATTTTATTAAAAGAATATACACTTGAAATTTAAAAGGGTCCCTATTATTTAAGTAAGTTACTTATTTAATAATAATGGGGGGTTGTTGAGTGACATAACGGGATGAAATGGTGTGCTCTTCTTCACCTTTGTGTCCATGATTTCCCATAAACTTGACCAAAAATTCCCAATAAATTGAGAATATCGATTAGAAATAATAAAAGTAGGTAACCCAAAATGTAACCATACATTTTGGAAGAACATATTTCCATTTTGTTCAGTTGTAACTTGTTTACTACATGGAATCAACACACACATTTTGCTGACACGATCCACTACAACATATAAATAATCATGACCTTTCCTAGACATTGGTAGTCCCCCAATAAAATCCATAGAAATACTTTCCAAGGACAAGAAGGGATAGGAAGTGGAGTGTACAAACCCAATTTCCTACTGCTTGGTTTGCTAGTAGCGCACATAGAACATCCTTTTACATATATTGATACAGTTTTGTTCATGCTATGCCAATAACAATACCTTTATAATTGAGCAACTATTTTGCCTACACCGGAGTGACCAACAATAAGAGAAGTAAGGGCTTCCCTTACGATATTGAGTCTTTCACCTAGTGGAACACATAACTTTCCAAGTGATACAACAACGTGCTATGAACATGATAATCCAACTCTTCAACATAATTTCCTTGACTCAAAGTTGCATGAACATCTTTAAAATCTTCATCTTGAGCCTAGTTGTTCAATATATCTTTCATGCATGATTGAGTTATGCTTAAGAATAATAGATGCATTAACATAGGCCTTGATAACATATCTGAAACTTTGTTGTATATACCTTTCTTATACTTGATTACCAAATGAAATTGTTGCAGGAATCCATTGCATCTAAAATTTCTTTGTTGTAGCTTGGTTTGCGATTATAACTATTGCAAACTTTGATGGTAAGTATGAATAATCATTTCTTTACCCATCAAATAGTGCTTCCATTTCTTCACACTTTGTACCAAAGCATACAACTCTTTATCATAATTTGGATATTTTATTCCTACATTTGAAAAGGTTTCAAAATGATAACATATGTTCTTACCATGCTACATCAAAATTGTTCCCATAGCATATTTGCTTGCATCAGTTTGAATTTCAAATGACTGCTTAAGATATGGAAGTGCTATAACTAGTTTTGTACTAATTTTATCTTTCAAAAATTTGAAGGCTTTTTGCTACTTGCCTCCCCACTAAAAGACTTTCTTCAAACTTTTCATAGCATGTATTGGTGCTACAATGAATTAGAAGTCAGCGATAAATTTTCTCCAATTTTGGGCTTCTCCCAAAAAGCTCCTAACTTCTGTTACATTGTTGGGTTTAGGCCAATTCACTATAACATCAACGTTGGAGTGATCATTATTCAATTCACCACCTCCTACAATATGACCCAAATAAACCAAAGAGGTTTTTTCAAATTCACATTTAGAAATCTTCAAATATAACTTGTTCTTTTTCACATCTAGAACTTGCTTTACATGCTTGACATCCTCTTCATGCGTCTTACTGAAAATAAAAATATCATCTAAGTATACTATGACAAAATCATAAAGGAATGGTCACAATACATCATTCATAACTCTCATAAATGTGGTAGGTGCATTGCAAAGCCCAAATGACATAAATAACCATTCAAACAAACCTTGTTTCTTCTTGAAATCAATTTTCCAAACATCATTTTTAGCAATCCTTATCTAATGATAATCGCTTCTCAAATCTAGTTTAGTAAAATAAACAACATCCTTTAACTGATCTAGAAAATAATTAATGTGGAAGAGGATAAAGATTATTTACTGTGATCTTGTTCAAAACTCGGAAATCCACACACATGCGCCATGTACCGTCTTTATTTGGAACCAAAACAATAGGAGACCCACAAGGATATGTACTAGATCTGATGACCCCTTTGTCAAACAACTCTTGAATTTTCTTGTTAATTTCTACATTCTCCAAAACTTCATTCTATACATGCCAATATTCAGAAGTGGTGCAACCTGTTGCAATTGAAACTCATGTTGGATTCCTCTCTTTGGAGGTAACCGTCCAGGTTATTGAAACATCGTGTCATAAGTGTTAACAACTTTAACCAATTCATGCTTGAGTTTAGAATCACATCCTAAGGAAACTTCAGATTCAAAAATATCCTTATCTTTAATCATCAATAACAAAATTTTGACTAGCATTCACAATCCTTTTCATTTGACCAACACTAACTAGAGAGAAGTTCATCTTCTTGCGATGTGCTCTAACGATATACTCAAATCCATATTTGAAAAGATAATATTTGTTCTCATGATGATAGAATACGGATTTTTCGGTCATATAAGTATGGACTCCCTAAGACAATCCCACAAATATCAAGTGATACAACATCAAGCTCTACCTCATCTATAAAATTAGCAGTGATGGATAATTTGAGTTTACATTTTCTTGTCACTTGTAATTTGGCATCATCACATACCCAACCAAGAGAGTAAGGTTTTGCATGAGGTGTAGTCTCTAAATTAAGTTTCTTGACAATTTCTTTAGAGATAAGATTGACTTGAGATCCACTATCAAATAATGTATCAACCTTTGTATGTTTTGCAATGACCTTGATATGGAAAATATCACTACTTTATTTGTAATTTTGTGATTCAATAGACTTAATAGAAGAACTAGTACTTACATTAGAAGCTATACCTCAATTCCATGGTTTTGATTTTGGTTTCATCATCTAAAGTAGATCCTAGATATTGTTGAGTTGTAGCAATGATGTTTTGTTTCTCCTTGTTATTGAACTTCTTTGGTCTTAATTTTGGATGTAATTTCCAGCAATGGTCTTCATCATGGCCATGTTTTAAGCAATGTTTACAATTAAGTTTCTCTCCCTCTTTCTTGACAATAACATTCTTCTTACCCTTGCGTTTAAACTTCCCCTTTCCTTTGTCTCCAGATTTAAAGGGTTTCTTGCTAGACTCTTGAGGAACATTCTTGCCTCTTGATTCTAAATGAGTTTCCTGAAAATATACTTCATCTAGATTTGTGGGGTTAAATATAAGTATAATATGTCTCAAATAACTATGTAATCCACCTATATACTTAAGGAGAGTATCTTGTGAGGTAAAATCGACACCCAAGATTAAAGTTATTCTTCTAAATTCTTGTGCGTAATTTTGGACACTCTAACCTTTAGCTTGTCTAAATTTTTTCCAATCGTAATTTCTTTTTGCTTGCAAGCTAATGGATAATTTTTCCTTCTTAATGCTAGCTACTAAATAATTCCAAGAAGAGATCATTTGTTATGCAACCAACTCACAAAATGATAGATCAACGACTTAAAAATTATCCTATTCAAGGGGGAAACCTCTTTTACATTACATATATGAACAATTATTGGATGATTCAAATGACAAGACCTCCTTGGTATATATCGGAGTCTAAGGAGTCATAATATAATCAGAGC